>CM067854.1:31040357-31721071 GCA_034642435.1 Megalocaria dilatata
ATTTTGCTTTAGCAAAATAATACTAATACGTGATTTTTCAGTTTGAAAGAGTGTTAGAATGTCAAACAAACATAGTGCATCTGTTTCGTCAAGGTAAGCGTCAATGCGAAATTGTTCATTTGCTCAATGTGCCTCTAAAAACCGTGTCCGATGCAATTTGTCATTTGAGGGAGCTCCGCCATGATAGTCGTCGTCCAGGAAGTGGGATAAAACGCATTGTCAATACGCCCAGCAATCGCAACAATGTCAAGAAGAGAGTCAATCGAAATCCGAGGGTCTCCATGAGGAAAATAGCTCGTGGTACCAGTATCAACCGTGAATCCGTTCGTAATATGTTCAAAAAGAAGCTCAATCTCAAGCCATATAAGCTCCAAAAAGATCAACTCCTCACGGATAATAACAAGCGCATATGACTCCAAAGGTGTCGCCCCTCCTTCACCTTGCCGCTGGTCAGCAATGGGAGCGCATTCTTTCCACAGACGAGAAGTTTTTCTTAAAAAAAATGTATAGATGACAGTAATTTATTTCCACAAAAATGTTTGTACTAATACAACAATTGTTTCACCGTAGAACAATCCCACAACCACCAAAACGACAGAGTCTGGTCCGCAAAGGCTCCCTGTACGTCAAACATCGTCAATATCCGGAATCCGTCATAGTCTGGGGCGGAATTTGCACTAGCAAAAAAACACCCTTGGTTTTCGTGGATCAAGGGGTTAAAATCAATCAAGAAGTCTACTGCTGCGACATTCTAGAGGCTGTAGTACTTCCCTGAGCCCAGCAGCACTTCGGCGACACGCACTGGATCTTCCAACAGAACTCCGCTTCGGCTCACAAAAAGAAAATGACGCAAGAATGGTGTAAAACCCATTTTCCGGGTTTCATCATATCTGCAGAATGGTTGCCCTACTCGCTTGATCTCAACCCAATGGACTACAGCGTGTGATCGATTTTGGAGCTCAGGGAGTGTGTTAAACACCACAAAAGTTTGGAGTCGCTGAAGCAATCCCTACGCTGGGAATGGGACCTATTCACGCCCGAAAAGCTGCGGCCCATTGCCGAAAATTTCAAGAAGCGTCTGAAACTATGTATTGCCGCCAAAGGAATCCACTTCAAAACCGCTTAAATATGTTATTTCTTTTGTTTAAAAGAGTTTAATGAAAAAAGTTTGTCCGAGCTTTTCTTGTCACCCTAGGAATGCAGTTTTTCTGATAATATTCAATTCTATAAAAAAGTTATCGCGTTATCGCGATTGATAGGTATACTTATGAATCACGATAACTTTCATTACTTTTTCGATACTGTAGTTATCCTTGAAAATACTAGGAATGGGTTTTTTCACTCACCTCTGGAAGAGAAAAAAGAGATCCCGTCTTTTTTATTATGCTGTACATGGAATTCGCAACAGAAAAACCGTGGGTCCAATTGTGGTACGGCACCCTCCTATAATTCTTCTTCACTGTCAGAGTGAACCTCATCAGACTACTGGGTTCGAACAGACTCAACCCAAATAAATCCGTGAACATGTACATTGAATATCGAGCTTTTTGGTAGTCCTCTAGCTGAAAAGGATTGAAGTAATAGTCGTCCACACCAAGGAGCTCTTCTGGTATACCATCCTTCTCAGCGTGCACGTACTCTTCTTCTGTGCAGGTGTTGTGGTAGCTTAGAACCTCCAGGGCCACCTTATATTTCTGCTCCGATTTTCTGATCTTGTCATACAGTTTGGCGTGATGCAGGGCCAGCCCGCAATAAATTGCAAACATTTCGAAGGCCGCTTCATCTTCTTTGGTGAAAAAACCTTGATGTTTGTTTACCATTTGGACGACTCCTATGATGTTGCCTCTGATGAAGATTGGCATGCATAGGATCGTGTTTGTTTTGTAACCTGAGAAACATTGAACTATCAGTAAGTAGATGAGAACTAAATATTTTAGAATTAATTGTGTTTGACTAAGTATATTCTAATTTCGCATTTACATAAGTTAGGAAGATGCATTGCACCATTTTGAAATCTGCATGAAAGGCCCATATTTTTTTTAAGGTGACTTAGGCTTTCATACATTTTTTCCACCATGAAGTTCGAACTTTCACATGGTGAAATATTCATCACATTTTATAATGAACAAAAAAAGCTTCGAACAAACTAAGAACACTTGTTGGAATTATGACAGGTCACTGCAGACTGAAAGCGCATTTGCACAAAATCGGTCTGGCTGAAGACGATTAATGAAGGCTGTTTCTTGAGGACCGTGAAACAGCCATGCATATCGTTTCAGAATGCCCAGGGGTGAGTCGCATCAGATTCGAGGTCTTTGGTCAGGCTTTTATAGCCCAATGCGAACTGAACAAGATTATCTGTTTCATCCAAAAACTGGATCTCGTCGGGGAGATATAAATTAGGGGTGAACCACAATAGTCCGTGCTGACGCAGTGGTAGGGTGTCCTTCCAGAACATTGGCGAATTTGCATTTGGAGATATACAATCAAGCACCTGGGAGACAGTGGGTTCCTCTGTCTCAGCGTTATGAGACCTACGCAGGCGTTCGAGCATTTCTTCTGGTTGTTGTGTTGGATTAACCGAACTTGCACAGGTGGGGGCTAGCTTCGAAGATACAATTTCCGATATTTGCTAGCTGGCAGAGTCCATAGCTAAAGACCTTATAAGATTCAATTGAACGATGTATATGGGAGTGCAATTCTTGATTTCAGAATCATGTTTATTAATTGATCGAGAATGATCGTCGAGAACGCTCCCTTGACGTCTATATCCACTGACTGCTTCTCTTAAGCGGACTTGCACTCAGATAAGTCAGTTTGCAGGGCTAGTTGTGTGGATTTTATATAGGGAATATCAGTAGATATCTCGTTGAGGTAAGCCATAAGTACAGAGAAGTGGTAACTACTGAGTGATTGCGATGTAGAAGGCTGAGAGATAGCAGTAGGGATCGAAGCGCCCGAACATTGGACAGAAGAAGTAACTGATCCGCTACGAAGCGAAATTTTAAGTTGGATATTTTTTCCAACAAAATTAGGACAGTTATTCATACAATTTTCTGCATATCTATTGGTATTTTAATGAAGAATATTTTACCATCAAGAAACTGATGGATTTGATTTATTTGTGAGCGTATTACATAGAAAGTATTACAGTACGTGACGTGCCAGATCTTCTCGAAGAATTCTACTCTGCTATAGCGTCCGATGTAGCATATGAGGGGACGCGACAGGTAGTAAACAATACCTCAAAGATCCATCCTCACCGGGGTTAAGTAGGACAGATGACTAACGTTCCCATGAGGAACGGGGTTACTCTGGCCTCACAGGGACAGTTGCGCACTACGCCTGCCTGAAGAGTTGCAGGTGCGCAGACTCAGAGAGAAACGCCGTCTCCTAAATTAAGAGGTGGAAGCTCCCTCGGAACACCGCATTTCTAAAGAGCTTCATTGGTGACCCCTACGAACCTACCCAGTCATTTGGAGGCCCTAATTGGCCCCATCCATCATTTCGAGGCAGCCTTTTCCTTTCGTTCCATAGATCCCTGCTGGAGATTGTACTGCGACCAGACCAGCGGCGAACTGTTTCCTTGCCTGATTCCCAACGCCCTATACCGTGACATCACCGACGCTCACTGGGAGAGAAGTATGTAGCGTGCCCGATCAGTACGTGGCGTGCCAGCTTCTCTCGGGGAATTCTACTCTGCTATGCTACAGTTTCCGATGTAGCATATGAGGGGGCGCGACAGGTAGCAAACAATACCTCAAAGATCCGTCCTCACTGGGGTTAAGTAGGGTAGAGTACCCAGCGTTCGATAACTAACGTTCCCATGAGGAACGGGGTCACTCTGGCGTCACAGGCAGAGCTGCACACCACGCCTGTCTGAAGAGTTTCAGGTGCGCAGACTTAGAACGAAACGCCGTATCCCAAATTAAGAGGAGGAAGCTCCCTCGTAACATCACAATCCTAAAGAGCTTCAAAAGGCAACATTGTAATGTTAAAAAACGCTCCACTGTAGGTTTGAATTTCAATCGCTAAAAACCGCTTCAATAATGGGATTAAACTAAGACCATTAAGAAGTTTGGAGTTTCCGCAATAAAAGTCGACGTTGTTATCGGATGCGCTGTAGTGTTGCATTGATTTCAAGAAGTGTAGAATTTCCCAGATTTCCTTTTTTTCGTACTGTTGCACGAAGACAAACCGCGTGGTATTTTTATCGAATTAACGTACCTAATAGATGAAAATCGTGAAATATTGAATTTTTATTGTTCCTTATAAGACGTCTAATCAGAAGGCGGTAAGTACTACGTAGATCCTGATCAATATTTTCTACTTTTGTGAATGCCAATTATTGTTTTAGATTTATTTCTTTCTCTGCAGGTTACACAGGTCAACATGTTGCTTTATATGATATTATGCATTTAGTTCACCTTCTTATGCTCTTGATCGAATAACGTGCCCTTATTTCTGTGTTGTGGATATTTCATCTCATGTTTATTATCTTGTTAATAATTTTAATAACATCTAGAGACACTGGGAGTGAGATTACGTGTTGTAGGCACTATCTTATAGATTTGGTATTTACAGTCTTAGTACCGGAGATCTTAGTACCGGATGATCTTAGTACCGGATGATCTTAGTATCGGATGATCTTAGTACCGGATGATCTTAGTACCGGATGATCTTAGTACCGAAAAATCTTGCTGGAGTGCCTTTTTGCTTGGATTATCTTAATACCAGACAATCTTCCTTGTGTCGGATTTAGAGTATCTTATTACCAAACCATCGTAGTTCCGGACGCTCTGCTGGTCATTTGGAACAATTTGAAACTGAAGACCTACTGATTATCTGCAGAATAGGAACTATTCTTGGAGAAAGGGCTATCATTCCGACAACTTGGAAAACAATATTCCAGGAGAACCTCATAGATAAATCCTTATGCAAATCTAGGACCTCAAGCTAACTGTAAAACTGTATTATATTCTAAACTAGCTGACCCTGCGAACTTTGTTCCGCCTTAATGGCAATAAATAAGCAGATTTTTCTTTATATTGGAAAAAATACAAAAAAAATCAAATATCTACATTAATCATTCATAATTATTTCTGTATTTTAGTACATAGGTTGCTCTTCATTTAAGTACCTTATGATACACGACATTTTTTGTTTTATTATCAGGCGCAAAAACAAACAACGCAGATGGTCTTCCAACCCGTGAACATGCCACGTATAATTGACCATGGGAAAAACATGAATGTTCTAGATTTAAACCACAAACTTTTAAGGATTGGCCTTGTGATTTGTTGATGGTCATGGCAAATGCAAGACGTATCGGAAATTGAAGTCTTTTAAATTCAAACGGCATATCGGTTGGGATCATCGGTATCCTCGGAATGAGAACTTCCTCACCTTTGAATTTTCCTATCATTATCGTAGCGTAAATTACATTGTTCTTCAATTTTCTAACCACCAAACGCGTACCGTTGCACAGTTTTGGTTGGTTTATGTTTCGAAGCATGATTACTAAGGAGCCAACCTTTAGGTGTAAATTGTGCGGTGGTAAGCCAGGCACGTCCGAAGAGTTTAAAAATTCAATTGGATAGTTGGTGGCTTCATCTTCATTTGTGACGCAGTCAATAGATTTGAATGAATGCATTGTTCCAATGATCTTATTTTGAATTAGGTAGTTTAAGTCATCTACATCTATATTCTTAGGCGCTAAAATTGCTCGCTCACTCAACCATTCATTATTTTTGTAGTTAGAAATAATTTCTGGAAATACATTGTTGATAAGTTCGTCTTTTGATGAGACAAAATTACAGAAATTATTTGGAAATGATATTAATCATATTGCCCAGTATCGCGACGTGTAAGCACAATATCGCGTTTTTCCAATTGTTCACCAACAATCAGGATGGCAACTTCGTCTACTGTTGGAGCATTAAATGTCCTTTCGTGTGTTCCAGATGGTCGTTTATCTGCTTTGATGACAACTTTATAGTCATCACTTGGCATGCGCTCTAAAGCACGCTTAAACAACCTGACCAACGCATGATGTTCATGAAGCAGACACTGCAAGTCTTGAAAAATTGCTCGCTTCATTCCTGCATTGATCTCTAGGCGTCGATCAAGTTGTTCTTCCATGTTGCCCATGAAATATATTTGTAAAAATTTATTCTGTGTATCTTCGAAAGGTAGTAATGATCCAATTCGATGATGAATCTGTCCTTGTATCTACAAAATAAAAACCAGACAGTATTAACTGGGTTATAAACACTTTTTTCGGTGGGAGAGTTCAGAATTAGCAAATATACTACATAGGTACCAATAGATAAAGTAAGTTATTCTTTAACTACATTCTATATAAGTACAAAAATAAATACCTTAAATGTCGGATTAAATCCCCGTTCTTCGATAATATCTGCCCCAAATGACGTCATCTGGAAACAACCATTGTATTTTTGAGTATTTGCAAGAAAGTGGCGTGATTCTTGTGTTTCGCCACAAAGCAATGGATACAATGGCTCAGGTGGCGGAGTCAATAATGGCAATTTCACTTTAACATTAAGGCAGCATAATCCAGGCGTTTCTCCGGAAAACTTTAATGCACCACAATACTCGCAAACTACGTCCATTTGCCCAATGCAAACGCTAGGATGCAAGCTGTAATCATTGCTGCAATCGTATTGAAACGCTGCTCGATTCAAATCAGCACTTGATTGACGATGAAATTATCTATTTGTTGACCTCTGTTGTTCGCTCGACGATTCTGCATTGCCAACCGAGCTGTTTCACGGGCTGCTTCACTTTGCTCTCGTGATTGAGAAGCACGAAGTCGAGCCATACTATCGCGGCGCTGTTCACGTGCAATTTCTTGTTCTTCTTCAGTTCTTTCATTTGCAGTATTTCGTATTCTTCTTGCATCACGGCTTTGTCCGGAAAGATTCGATCGTCTTGGTCGCGGCATTATTAATTAAACTTCACTTCACCTAAAAACTTAAATTTTCAACCATACCGAGTTTTATAGTTCACTTCACTGTTTATACGAATCGGCAATAATGTTAATTATTTATTTAATAGAAATAGTTTTATGATTGATTTCTTACAAATATCAAATTGTCATTCATACGTCATTACATAGCTGTCATTATACGTCAATTTTGCTATTTCAAGTCTGATTCTTTTTTTTTATACCACGCTTTGTTATGACAAGTCACACGGGAATGCTGTCGAACGGGATAAAAAGTATCCTATGTCCTTCTCCTGGCTCTAAACTACCTCCCTGCCAATTTTCAGCTAAATCGGTTCAGCCTTTCTTGAGTTATAAGTGAAGTAACTAACACGACTTTCTTTTATATATATAGATAAGTCACTATTTTAATTGTAAATTTGAAATAAATAGATAGGCAGTAAGACTTTACATTTTCACTATCAAATTGACAATTTAGGATTCATTCAGGAAAGACAAGTTTTGTTTATCTTTTCATTGGCGCACTATATAGTATTACAGTATTCTTGGACATTCTTCATACTTATGTCGCTTTCTCAAACAAATGTATAATGACCTGAACAATTTCCCAACTAGTATGCGAACCAAGTGACTCCCTGAACCGTGCAAATACGTTCTTTTCACGGTAAGGCTGTCACGATCATCATAAATTTTCCCTGTTCTAGTATTTCAGAACTATTCTCGTGAATTATTCCCGTCTGAAATACTTCCGCAATTACAGGGCACTTCTGCTCGAATACCAGTATCGTCGTAGTACTGGAATGCGACTTTGAACGTGTTCAAAAATATTTCTTCTGCCGAACGTATTTCGTTTACGGTCTATCTAGTCTTCATTCGCAATTTCCTGAATTCGAGTTCTTGAAGCGAAGTCCAATCGATGAATCGTCCAATTTGGGGCATTCACCAATTTGGTGTGCAATTTGTTACGAATGTTCAGCTCGAACGAAACTCGACTGCCCGAATGTTAAATTTAGATTCAAAGAATTTGATGCACTCATGATGAATAATGTAGGGTTTGACATTACGAGTTATCTAAGTTGAGGTTTTCCTGCAACATTCAGAAAACTATTACGATTACAAATTAATTCGGTACGTTTTCAAAAGATGGCTCTGAAAACATCAAATTTTTAAATAGAAACAGCTGATTGCCGCTTTTTTGGACAGATTGGACATCTGCCGATAACATTCAGTTTGAATTTTTTTGAGTTTCATACAAAATATTTTTTGTTATGCTGTTGAAATGTCAGATTTTTGATAACTAAAGAGCATTACGTCTTATTTAACTTTCGGATGGCAGAACCATATACGTATTGCGGCGACGTGTCTCGTTTCTCCCCCAGAATTCTACTCCGCTCTGCTGCAGGTTTCCGGCGTAGCATATAGATGACTCAACCTGTCTCAGATAATACCTAATTCACCGTTCTCACTGGGTTCAAGTAGAGTACAAGCGTTAGGCGACTGACGTTCCAACGTGGAACAAAGTGACTGGCGTCATAGGCAGACTTGCAACCACGCCTATCTGAAGAGTTCAAGTGGTGCAAGCCGGAACGAAATGTCACCTCCCGAATTAAGAGTTTGAAGTTCCCTCACAAGACCCCATTTACTTCACAGCTTCAGTACTAAAAGAGACCCAATCATTTACGTTTTCTACTGAGGCAACCCTTCGGCTTAAGGTAGCCAATTACATGAATTTGTATAGACACGTTATCAGGAACGCTGCAAATTTTTTTTCTTCAAATATCAGTACATACATTCCCGAGTTTAAATATTTATTTGGAGTTTTGAGCTATTTAGGGTATATTTGGTTAGAATTGATCTTGGTTCGTCAATATGAAATATGTGAAAGTAATCAGAATTTCCATCCTGATTTATCCTATCACAGGTAAGAAACACTTTTTAAGCGTCCGTTGTGTTATGAATGAAGAGTATTGAATTTATCACAACGTTGCCAGCGCAGAACTATCAGATTTGTTTATCCTTGTCGCAATCGTTAGTTCTGCTATATTCGTCTTTCTCCAAACAATGAATGTTGGCCTTACAACAAATGAGATTTCAATAGAGGAATGTTTCGTATCCTAAGGATAATAAATCTATGGTAGAACACAGAACTCTGTGTTTTGTTCGAGGGAACAACGTGTTATCGATTCTCCCAAATGTCTTTAATTTTCGAATTTTGAGCCAAAAATGGTCTTAAAAAACTGGGCTGGATTAACTGATGAAGAATACGAGGTGAAAAGTATTTCTATCCGACCTGTCCGTCTGTAAACACGATAACTTTCGAACGGAAAGTGCGAGAGTCTCGAAACTTGCAGGAAAGGTTTAAGGTATAAATATCTCGGCCAAGTCTTCTGATAGGCAAAATTAGTTCGATAGTTATTCACGTTTGAAAATTTGAATATATCGATTAATCTCTCAATTGATGGAAGTTCATTTTAATTAAATAAAAAAATAAGCAAGTTCAAAATGTAAACTTGACGAAGCGAAACAATTGTCAATTCGATTGATTTCATTCATTACTGGGCATCATCGATTCATCCCAAATTGGGGTTTTAGAAGAATAATGGTGCCGCACATCGTCCTGCAAAATTTCATGAGGATCGTATCATTAGAAGCTTTAAAATAAAAACAGCATTGCTGAGCGCTGCGATTGAATTTAGCATTCAGAAGTAAAATAACGACACAAAGACTAATGCAAAGTTTCGCGAGGATCCTATAATTATAAGATGACCGAATTGGCTCAATAGTTTCGGAGTTATTCTAATTTGAAATTTTATTTTCAAATATATTGGCGAAACTTCAAATCTGATCTAGTTCAAATTTAGTATTTCGGTGTGAAATAAAGACATGAAGGCTCAGGCATTATTTTGTGAAGATAAGTTTTAATTTTTCAAAATTTTTTATCAGATTTCGGTGAAAAGTAAAAGGCTATCATCCTTTACTTTTTCGATAGATGGGTGTGAAGATCGATATCTCCTTAATTAATGATGAGATCATGTCAGATATATGCTAGTTGGCAAGGTGACATTTCACACTAAAAGAATTCTTTTGTTATTTTTTGTTTGGTCCATTCAGTTACAGGGTGTTAAAAATGGAAGTCAACAAAGAAAACACAAAATTCTGAGTTTATATTTATTATATGTAGTTTCTTTGAGGTGTTTTTCACAGATTTGAAATTTTCAGGGGAAATGAACTGTGCAAAATTGCGCACTGACTTTACGTCAGTGTTAAACGATGTTTTTATTGATATTTATATTTCCACATCAACTTAAAATATCTCAACCATCTATTTCTCAAATTTGAAGAATATCAGTGGTTTATGAATGATATAGACTATGTTTTATCTGAGATAAAAAAAATCTACACCCCTTAATATCTGGAAGTTGAAGGCAGTTACGATACTGCAGTCCATATAAATACGACAAAATATAGAGATTGGATGGAATGAAAAAATCCGAAAGAAATTAATTTCATTCTCTATCCATGCGTATCTTTGATACAGAAATTTTGCATTTTTCCAATTCAATCATATTGGTGGAAAAAGTTGGAAAAAATATTACTCATTTGGTCGCATGAATATGTATTTACACCTGAATATTCATGTGTTTGTTCGACTACGTGCGTTAGTATGAAATACCTCTCCCTTCGTGTAATTATTGCTGAATAAATTTCAATTTAAACAGGATAAACATTGCGACAATATTGCTGTTACTACTCTGGGCATTCGTGACCTATGTGCTATTCATATATCCAGATCGTAAACATAACGTCTCTTTAATTGCAAAGTGCTCTTCTGTTACACAGGACCGAATTTCCGAATTGGAAATTTTATTAAAAAAAAATATCAATGCGTATGTTGCACGTTCAAACCATGACGTTATTACGCTGTATTCGTTTCTGTATTTTGCGAATTTTGAGATGAAGTTGGTCGCAAATTACACTGGCCGTCAAAAAAATTTTTTGGTTGTAACATAAAGCTGAATGAATGAAGTGAATACCACGCCTTTGAGTATCCATAGTGACCTATTTTTACAGGATTTAGGAGAGGAAATGAAGAATTCCGACTAATCTGAACTAAGTGTTGACGTTTCTTTCGTATATTCGAACTTTTTCAATGCTGTTTAAAAGAAAATTACAAATAATTTTTAGCATAACACAACAAAACAATGAGAATGACAGCTGATGTAAATGGAAAATTTCACAATGTTCAGATTTTTCAATATCAAAACAGATTCAATCTGTTAGCCTTCTACAATTTTAATTTCGAAAAAATTTTTATTCAAAAAACTTTTAAAATTAAATTAATGTCTAAAATAAGCACCGCTTATATTTAATAGACGTATATAATCAAAACTCAATATATTCAAATGGAATAAATAAACCATCAGATATAAAAAAGTCATTAAAATTAATAAATAAATATTTAAAGGAGAAAAAATTTTGTTTCTGATCTTACCTTTAAGAACACCAATTGCCTTTTAAAAACATGAACACAACTTAAGGACTTCTCAAAGAATATAATTTATTTGAAATATTTAATATATTTTGATATTAGAATTAGTTAATTCAGAAATCCCTCAAAACATGCACTATATCTTCAAAAACAAATATAATTCTAGGTAATCTCTTCTTCGGTCCAAAATAATATTCCAAATATCAAAATCAAATAACTATCACTATATCACAACTTACACGTGTTAAAGATGAATGCTTGAAACAGACTAACTTTAAAATTCAAGATGGTCTATGTTCTAACAAAATCACAGAACAGTGTAAGTTATTTTTAAGGTTATATTTAAAATCATTGACATTCCATAATGAGATTTATTGAAGCCTAAATATAATTATATCTTATATTTAAAATAAAATAGAAAAAGGCTTTTTCCTCCATAGAAGAAATATAACATAATTTGAATATCAAAACAGATTTAATCTGTTAGTCTTCACAATTTTGATTTCAAAAAATTTTTATTCAAAAAACTTTTAGAATTAAATTAATGTCTAAAATAAGCACGGCTTATATTTAATAGACGTATATAATCAAAACTCAATATATAATATCAAATGGAATAAATAAACCAACAGATATAAAAAAGTCATTAAAATTAATAAATAAATATTTAAAGGAGACAAAATTTTGTTTCTGATCTTACCTTTAAGAACACCAATTGCCTTTTAAAAACATGATTATATTTGGTTTTTTGAAGATATATTGCATGTTTTGCGAGATTTCTGATTTAACTCATTCGAATATTCAAATATATTAAATATTTCAAATAAATTATATTCTTTGAGAAGTCCTTAAGTTGTGTTCATGTTTCTAAAAGGCAATTAGTGTTCTTAAAGGTAAGATCAAAAAGATAATTTTGTTTCCTTTAAATATTTATTTATTTATTTTAATGACTTTTTTATATCTGTTGGTTTATTTATTCCATTTGACATTATATATTGATTTTTGATTATATACGTCTATTAAATATAAGCGGTGCTTATTTTAGACATTAATTTAATTCTAAAAGTTTTTGAATGAAAATTTTTTTGAAATTGAAATTGTAGAAGACTAACAGATTAAATCTGTCTTCTATCAAGTAAAAAGCCTTTTTCTATTTTAATGTTCAGATTATTTGTAGTAGCTTAACAGCTTTTAAACTGTATTTATACGAATCTATAAATAAACGCCACTCGGAGGGGGAATGCTCAATATCAAGTACCTGCATTGAACCATCAATATCAGTACACGCACGCAACGAATTTTCCATACTGTAGAATGCAGAAAACGGAGAATTAGAAGGGTATTTTCATCAAAAAAGTAAAGATCTGTTTTGTGTTACAAAAATCTTGTCGACCAGTGTTGTTATATTAGATAAATTAAAATAACGGCGGATATATTGTCGAAAAATTTGAGTATCCAGATAGCGCTAATAGAAGATTTTTTCTAATTATGTTGGCCTTTACTTGATAAACACCCATTTCACTTAAATTAAATAACACATATATGTGTCTCTTTATTTGAGAGTGGAACACATATGCGTTTCGTTTGTAACAGTATTGAGAGCACAAATTAATTAGGTCCGTTTTTTCAACTCAAAAAGTGCATCAAATGATAATGAATTAAGACATCAATCGAAATATTGTCCATCACTCCTTGCTACTTTTTTCCACCTCTCGGGCAATTTCCGAATCCCGTCTCGTAAAAACTTCTCTTTTGAGGCGATCCAATTTTGAAGCCAATTTTCGATTTCTTCGAAAGAAGTGATAATCTGCCAAATCGTTTTGCATCCGTCAGAATATACGGCGTGTGCGGTAAGATATCTCAGTTGGTCGTTTCTAAATATTTTTTGATACTTTCCAACGTGCGGTAGACCGTTGTTATACGAAAATATAACTTTATAATATCTGGTCTTATATTCCGGTCGTTTTTCTCGTAATTCAAGGATCAAACGAAGTATTTGCAGTCTGTACCGATCACCCATAATCGAATCACCAGATTTTGACAGCTTGTAGTACACAACGCCCATTTGATCCCACCATAACTTTCGAAGCATGAAGCTTTGGTGTTAATGTTGAGATCAATGGCAACGATTGGCCCGGCAAAGCGTAGTAAATTTTTTTCTTCAGGTTATCGTAGAAGATCCACCAGTCACTATCCGGTGTAAAAAACCCTTCATTTTTTCAAATCACAACAAAATAATCGTCTTTCAAGATCTCTTGGTGTTTTGCTTGATTACAGCTCCTGCCATCAATAATTCAAACTCATTAAATGTTATTTTGAATGGAATTACTCCAATTTCTACATATTCATTGGAAATAAAACAAATGTTTCGCCATCGCATTAGCATCGTCAGATTTTTTACATTTTGAATAACCCCAACAATTGTTGAAATCTGCTCGCAAAAATTAAGGATTTTGAATTAATTTGTGCCTCCTCTTCAGAAAAATCCAATTTCGTTTTGAAATATGTATATGTAGGATGTTTCAGGTTATTTGGATGAGTACAAAGTTTTCGAGCAACTTAAATTTTGAAAACTTCAAAAATTCATACTTTTATTCACCTTCGGTACTAAGTATGACTACCACGTGCATCGACAACTGCTTGGTATCTTCTCTGCATGCTTTCCATCAAGTGATTCAAAATATTCTGGCCAATTTGTAGCCCATGTTGTGGCAAAAGGTCTAGGAGCTATTGAAGCGTTTCCGTCTGTGGTTATTTGTAAATAGTCCCAAGCGTACTCGATTGGATTTAGGTCAGAGAATCTTCGAGATAATGCTAGATGTAGAATACCCTGGATTTCTCTAGCACTAATAACCTGGTGGGATCTCTGTGGCAGTGCATAATTATCCAGAAAAACGAAATTTTTGCCAATAACTTATCAGCATATGTCTGAGTCGTCATGGTTCTTGGAATTACTAATAAGTCATTTCTCCCATCCAAACAAAGTCCACCCCAAACCATAATTGTGCCTTGTCTGAAAGGATGGACTTCTTAAATAGATTGGTGATTTCTGTTTATAGGTGAAAAGGTCCACACTCATTACTCGTCGCTTATGAGAATCATATCTGAACACGTCAGTAAAATATACGTTTCGCACATTCATCTCGTCAGTGAGTGAAACTCTCTTAACAAGCGTCTAAATGTTAAATTGACTTCATGGAGACGTCTTCTGACTGTGCTCAGAGAAACTGAACAACCTGTGGTATTTTGTGCTGAGAGGCTGTGTTCTCACCGAAAGAGTTGAAAAACGGTCTTCTATTGGCGTTGTAGCACGTGCTCCACGTGTTACGCTAATATAGACACGATTGATGCAGTGAAACACGAATTTGCTATTCATGAGATTGAGCTCCGAGTAATCGACAACGTTTTCCACTCGTAAAGGTCAAGGTTCAGCATTTCTAATGAACTCATAACTTTGAAAAACTTTTCATTAGTTTTTTGTTTACAAGGGATCAAAAATGCAAATTTTGAATTGCCGACCCCTTATGTGAAAATCAGAATAACCTTATTTAAAAAATCATCCCGAATGGATTAAAGACTGATTAATTTAAATATAACTGAATGATGTTTTTTCCTGAAAAGTAATGCAAACTGCGGTGCACAATTCCGACTTTATTGGGGTCAACTCGGAAAATCATCTACGCAAATCAGATCTTCAGCTAATCCCCCATACCGATGTAACCAAATCGAAGCGAATTCTCTCACGCAATTCCATCGGGATGTTGACCCAGATCTCAATGGAGCTCCTCCCAAGTAATTAGTTATTTGATAAGCTTCAGGTAGGTCTGAGAGTTGGAGGGTTAGGGATTTGAAGAGTAACTTGTTTTGACAAACAGTCCTTGACGGACGACGGCATCCTTGAATATGTGTTTTCAAGCTATTGTCGTTCGTTGAGAGGTTGACTGATTAGTTGACATAACGCTCCTTGAGGGTTACTGTAACACATCGGCTGATATTGGGAGTACAATAATTCGGTCCTTTTAAAGATGGCTATAAAAGCATTCAATTTTTGAAAAGTAACAGGTGATTGCCTCGGTCTTAGACAGATTGGACAGCTGCCGATAACATCAAGTTTGAATTGTTTTGAGTTTCATACAAAACGTCTTTTGTTAAGCTGTTAAAAAGGTTCAAGAAGTTTCAATTTCTTGTTTCAAGTGAGAAAAAAGTACAGTTGAAGCTCATCGTAGGCTTGTGGACGTTTATGGCAACAGTGCTCCATGTGGAGAATGGTATCGGCGCTTCAAAAGTGGTGATTTCAGCATTGAAGATAGACCTTACGTTGGGGGTGATCTTACAAGCAGCGTCTGCACGTCCGAAATCTATGGGCCTGATTCAACAGCAAGGCAGTTGGGTTTCTTATGAAATAAGAATTGTGTCCTAGATGGGTTAATTTTCAGACTGTTGAGGAAAGAGGACATTTGAGGAACTCACGTTGGCTGGTTGAAAATTTGCGAACATCTGGATCATTCAATCTATACAAACCGCAAGATTGAATATTCTCGTCTTATAAAAATTACAAAGTTGAATTATAATAACAAATAAAATAGGAAAAGGCTTTTTACTTGATAGAAGGAATATAACCCAATTTGAATATCAAAATTGATTTAATCTGTCAGTCTTCTACAATTTTGATTTGAAAAAAAAATTTATTCAAAAAACTTTTAGAACTAAATTAATGTTTTATTAATACGGCTTATATTTAATACACGTATAAAATCACAGTATCAAATGGAATAAAATGACAAGTTATATTTGTTGCTTTATTTATTCCATTTGATTCCATTAGAGTGATAGAATTACAGATAGGGATAACTGTGATTTGACAGAAGGTAGAAGCCATGTTGTTGTGACATTTCTGTTCAGTAAGGATTGACAAATCATCATAGAAAGTTTCACGCCGCAACAACGCTTACAAATTGTTGAAATTTATTTTCAAAACTAGTGTTCTATTCGCCAAACTTACAGAACACTTCGTGAAATTTATGGTTTATATAATCGTCCATCAGAGCAGCTTATTCGTCGGACTATGGATAGATTGCGGACAACATTTTCTCTTCTCGATTTAACAACAACAACAAGACAAAGAACTGTACGTACAGAAGAAAATATCGCTGCTGTAAGTCATAGTGTTAATGATGATCTATATTTGTCTATTCGTCAACGTTCACAACAAGTTGGACTCTGTACATCCACCACATGGAAAATTTTGCATAAAGATCTTGGTCTACACCCATACAAGATCCAACTGGTTCAAGAACTAAAGCCACTTGACCATAATAAGCGTCGTTTGTTTGCTGATTGGTCCCTAGAACAGCTTGATGTTGATCCACTTTTTTATCGTGAAATTGTGTTTAGTGATGAAGCTCATTTATGGTTGAACGGCTATGTAAACAAGCAAAATTGCCATATATGGGGTGAAAACAATTCTCAGGAAGTTCTGCAGGTTCCATTGCATCCTGAAAAATGCACTGTATGGTGTGCTTTACACGCTGGAGGCATCATCGGTCCATATTTCTTTAAAAACGATGTTGGAGCTAATTTTACAGTGAATGGTACTCGTTATTGATCGATGATCAATGATTATTTTTTTCAAAATTTGGATGGTTTGTGAACCAGAAGTATTTTGGTTTCAACAAGATGGTGCTACACCTCATGCTGCTACCGTATTAATTTATTTATTGAAAGAAAGATTTGGCGGTAACATTATTTCGAGAAATGGTCCAATTAGTTGGCCTCCAAGATCATGCGACATAACTCCACTAGATTATTTTTTTTGGGATTATGTCAAGTTATTTGTTTATGCTGATAAACCAGAGACAATAGACGCTTTGGAAGCCAACATAACTCGTGTTATTGACCTGAATTACTCGAAAAAGTGGTCCAAAATTGGTCTGGTCAAATGCGGTTCCTCAGAGCAAGTCGTATCGGAAATTATTTTTAAAACTTAAATGTCCTAAAATTATCTTTCAAATAAAAAAAAATTGGCCTCAATCTTAATTCAAATGTGTTTTATTTCAATTTTGAGTTCGCTCTTTTTTTCGATTTATTTATTTATTATATTTTCTTACAATCATTCCAGCAATTCTCTAACCTTCCTTCTTGGAGAATCATTTATGTTTGTACTCAACATAGGCGTTTTTATCGGCATTCACCTTTTCACTGGAGTCAAATCTTCTTCCGGCGAGCAAGTTTTTAAACTTTAGAATAGATAAGGGACCAATAATGGGGAATAAGAAGGTGCGAGAATAATTCAAAGTGTAATTCATGCAATTTTCCTTTCTAGACACAGTGCATTGTTTCAGAGAAAGATTACTCTCTTTCTTTGCATTTGGGGTCGTTTCTTTGAAATTTCCTAAGTACTTTTGAGTTCTATGTGCCGACTTATTTATACATCTGAAACGAAATAAGGTGTCCAATTCCCCACTCCACACAAAGACTACATCTGTGTTAGAGTTTTCTTTTCGAGTTATGCACTGAATTCTTCATTATCATAACGATTTTCCAATGTTCGACTGGACGGTCGAAGTTCTCTGTCTTATGCATTGAATATGCTATTATTAAAACGCGTTTTTCCAAAACTGTAGAACTAATCTGTGTTACAAAGCAGCAGTTATTTACTTGCAGACAGTAAGATAGGTGATAAGTTGATATAATTTTTGAATTCAGTTTCTTGTTGGATAATTCAATTTCTCCAGTTTCGATGTCAATCTGTCCTATACAAAAATCTTCAACATCTAACGGAATAAAATACTCACCAGTCAATTGATCAACCGTCCTATTGAATCTAGAATCCGTGTAAGCGTCTCTGATATTCAATATTTCCCCTGTCATGGCCACTTGTCCAGCAATACCAGTACCTAGAGGAATGCGAATTTCATTCGAGAACTGCGTTTTTCCCGAGTCCTCATTGGAACATGACGCCTCCGTTTCTGTTTCGGCGACACCTACATCAAAAAGTGTGGCGTATAACTCTTTGTTCTTGCTGTCAACGAGGAACAAAGAAGCTCGGTCTGCGTCCACCAGCTTTTGAGCGAAATTCATTATTTTCATGATGAGGGCATCCATGCTGACCATGTCTTGAAAAATAGACCTGGAAATATTATCAGAATTAATTTCCTTTCGAAGTTAATTTCATGTGGCGTGAATGTTAAATGCTGGGCATAGCTGACTGATTACCAAGTTGAAAAACCGTGTTAATTCTTGCTAATGAGTGTTGAGATACGCGCGGTAGCTCATTCAATTCGCAATAGTGTGCTAAAATTTAAAACCCATGAAAAAATAATTATAAATTCTAAATTGTAGGAAAATGGGTTGCATTTCATTGCTAAATATTAGAAACTTATTTCCAAAGAAGTGAATCTACTATCCAAACTGAAAGGAATTTAGGTGGAAAATTCAATGACAATGAAATGCTCTTAGTAAAATTTATAGATCATTATAGATCATTGCTAACATGAACTCCTCACTTTGCTCAACAACTGAACATTTTTCGAACTTCTCTGAGGAGAATTTTGCATAAAGAATCGTTATGGAGGTTCATAAAGTTGAACTAGTGCAAGAAGTGAAGCCTCGTAACTATCCGATGCGTTTCCACTTCGCTCGATAGGCTAATGATACCATGACCGAAGGTGAGTTTTTTCCAAGAAGAAGAATTTCTAGCGGAGAAGCTCATTTTCATCTTGAACGACTATTTTTTGTGGGGATAAGTGTTAGGCTAACCGTCCAGAAATGATTGATCCATTGAAACACGCCCCCTTGTCTCTGACTTGGTGAGGGTGCTTGTCATGACTAGGATCCTAGTTTCATCCCAGTGAAATAGGGGATTAAGTCATGATGCCTAAAGCAGAGACTTCCCATTCCTATTTTCCTTCCTTTCTTCCTTCTTGACTGCATACCATTCCATCGTTTAGTCCTATAACTATTACCCATCAAACAAACAAAGCTTGGAATCGTACGGGGTAGTCGTGATACTGTTTGAGAAATGGTATCATACTATCCTGCGATCGATTAGAGCTATGTCATCCATAGCGCTCCTTGAACGTGCACATGGTCAGGGAATCGAGTTTTGGGGTTACTGTTGTTTTCCTGTTTTATTGTGAAAACTGGGAGCAAACCTATCACCTGATGGACGAAGATGAAACCCTGTTCAGCCTCATCACAGGTTTTTGACCTTCGCCACTTATCCGTCCCCAACTCTATGCCACTCCCGTTTCCCTTGAGTAGTCTGTATACAGGAGGAAAAAGGGGAATCTCAATGGTTCTTATCCAAAGTTTTGTTGTCTGTTCACCACCAACATTCTGTTTTTGTCTACAATTTTTGGCCTAGGAACGGTGCGCGCTGCCTAGAGAACAAGGACGGACTTGGAACGATTCCTAATGGGAAGACTCGCCCACAACTTTGGCCCATTTTTGGATCCTTAAGCATTCCTCTAAGATGCTTGGGGGCTTGCACCAGTTGAACTTTGTAAGCATTCAGACCGAGGTCTTTATGCAAAAATCTCCTCAGAGAAGCTTGAGAAATATTAGATCCTTGGGCACGATGACGAGTTCATGTTGATGGATTTTCAGGCACGTTCAGGGCTACAGCAGCAATTTTTTCAGGTATGCTCACTGGACGAGTACATAAACGGGTTGTTACATCACATAACGATTCAGTTTTATGAACTCACCAATTGCCCTGAGGGAATTTTTCACGTAAATTTCCAAGAGTTTCGATAGAAGATTCACCACCTTGGAAATGAGCTCTAGTTTTATTCAAGCATAAATTGACCCATTTCGTAAATTTCAAATATTAAACTATTTTGCTGTCAAAACACGAATGACAGATGTGTTGGCAGACTCGAAATAACCACTACTTCAAAATGCAAACTCTAGATGGCCCATCCTTTACAATCGTTTTATGTAAGCAAGAAAAGTTGGTACGAACTGATTTTATTTACAAAAAATCTACTGAAGAAAGTTGCTTTATTATTTACAAGTATCAGGTGTTTTTTTTAGAGTGATAGGGATAACTGTGATTTGACAGAAGGTAGAAGCCATGTTGTTTTGACAATTCTGTTCAGCAAGCATCGACAAATTATCATGAAAAGACTCACGCCGCAACAAAGTTTACAAATTGTTGAAATTTATTTTCAAAATCAGTGTTTTATTCGCCAAACTTATAGAGCACTTCGTGAAATTTATGGTTTACATAATCGTCCATCAGAGCAGCTTATTCGTCGAACTATCGATAGATTTCGGACAATATTTTCTCTACTCGATGCAACTATAACAACAAGACAAAGAACTGTACGTTCAGAAGAAAATATTGCTGCTGTAAGTCATAGTGTTAATGATCATCCAGATTTATCTATGCGTCGACGTTCACAAGTAGGAAAAGTTTGCGTAAAAATCTTGGTCTACACCCATACATCATACACCAATACACCAACTGGTTCAAGAACTTGAGCCACTTGTCCATAATAAGCGTCGTTTGTTTTCTGATTGGGCCCTAGAACAACCCATACATCATACACCAACTCCTTCAGGAACTTAAGCCACTTGACCATAATAAGCGTCGTTTGTTTGCTGGTTGGGCCCTAGAACAGCTTGAAGTTGATCCACTTTATTATCGTAAAATTGTGTTTAGTGATGAAGCTCATTTCTGGTTGAACGGCTATGTAAACAAGCAAAATTCCCGTATATGGAGTGAAAACAATCCTCAAGAAGTTTTGTAGGTTTCATTGCATCCTGAAAAATGCACTGTATGGTATGCTTTACACGCTGAAGGCATCATCGGTCCATATTTCTTTTAAAACGATGCTGCAGCTAATGTTACAGTGAATGGTGCTCGTTACAGATCGATGATCAATGATTATTTGTTTCAAAATTTGAATGATATAGACCCAGAAAAGTTTTGGTTCTAACAAGATGGTGCTACACCTCATGCTGCTACCTAAACAATTGATTTATTGAAAGAAAGATTTGGCGATAACATTATTTCGAGAAATGGTTCAGTTAACTGGCCTCCAAGATCATGCGACATAACTCCACTGGATTATTTTCTTTGGGGTTATATCAAGTCATTGGTTTAAACAAGTGGTCCAAAATTGGTCTGGTCGAATGCGGTTTCTCAAAGCTAGTCGTGGAGTACTTATGCCAGAAATTATTTTTAAAACATAAATGTCATGAAACTATCTTTGAAATAAAAAAGATTTGAATGTGTTTTATTTCAATTTAAAGTTTTATCTCTCTAAAAAAAAAACACTCGATATTATACCATTTGAAATCCTCATTATATGCGCGAACTCTGGAAGTAGTACATTTTTGTTCACTTAAAATTTGGCAAAGTATCAAGTGGGATTATTTAGTTAGGTGAAAAGTGATATTTTCTTTCAAGGTAGGAGAATTCGGTTAAAATAAAAGACAATAACTAACAGAATGAGGGAAATATCCAGCTGATTAACATTAGCAAGTGAAAATCTCACTTTCAGGAAGAACTATCAGAGAGGAGAGAAAAATATACAACCACGTCACCAAGGCAATATCAGGTCCAAGGACCTCCTGTGCATATAAGTGCGGCAATCGTAGCAAAGTTGGCAAAGACGATGAAGAATAACAAGGCGAGCGGTCCGGAAAGAATTCCGGCGGAACTTCTGAAGAATGGCACCCAAAAATTAATGTCTATGCTGGCGAAGCTATTCGACAGGTACATCAATGGTGATGAAATTCCCGAAAGTTGGAAAGAAGCGTGGATTACCCCAATACACAAAAAAGGCCCAAAGGACAACTGCAATAATGACAGGTGCATATCAGTCACTGGTACTATGAGTCGGCTTTATGGAAAAGTGCTGAAAACATTAATTGAGGAAGAATATGGCCCCTACGAACTTGAGGAACAGGCTGGCTTTAGAGCAGGACGTTCCTGCACAGACCACATATACACATTAACACAACTGAATGAAAAAAAGTGGCTCGTGGGCGAGACATACATCTGGTGTTTGTGGACCCTACTAAAGCTTATGATAATGTGCCCATTAGTAGGCTCTGGAATGTATTGGAACAAACTTCAATAAACAGCACACTCATAGAGGCCGTACAAGCGTTCTATAAGGATTCAACATCCAAAGTCAAAGTGGGAAATGAAATCTCCGATGGCTTCCCTGTCACGAAAGGATTGCGACAAGGCGATAGTCTCTCTCCAACTCTATTTAAAATCTACCTAGACCGAGCACTCAAAACCTGGCGAAGATCATGTAAAGATATGGGTATTCCTATTAGCGACGGAAATACGCTATACACACTGAATTTTGCAGATGACCAGGTCATATTTGCTCAGGACAAAGACGATATTGAGTTCATGACCCGAAAGCTTATGGAAGAATACGACAAGTGGGGACTCACAGTGAATATGTCAAAAACCCAGTACATGTGCGTTGGAGGAGAGAATGAAGATCTGATGTTGGAAGGAGGATTGAAGATCAAATCCTGCGACGACTACGTATACCTTGGAACTGTAATTAACCAAAATGGAAGGACTGATAAAGAAATTCAACAAAGAAGAAAAATAAGCGTAGGAAAATAATTGGAGCATTGAATCCAATATTGTGGTCAAAAGAAATCTCTAAACAACACAAACGAGATATTTACAACATTACCCTAAGGAGTGTTGTGTTATACGGTTGCGAGGTCTGGCAGTTGAGGGTGTTACAACAGAATCGTCTCCTGGCCTTAGAAATTAATTTCTGGAGAAGGTCAGCTGAAATCTCTAGAATACAGAGAATACGCAATGAACGTATAAGAGAGATTATGGGTGCCGAAACAACAATAATAGATGACATCAAAAAGGCACAACTTACTTGGTATGGACATGTACAGGGGATGCAAGACGAACGTATTCCCAAACAAATATTGAACTGGATACCCCCTGAACGACTAAAAAGAGGCAGACCAAAAACAACTTGGATACAGGGAATACAAAAGGCCATGTCAGAAAGAAATTTGGTACCAGGAGACTGGTTGGACAGAGGCCGATGGAAACTAGGAACCGGAAGGCGGTTAACGCTATGATATATATATATATATATATATATATATATATATGAAATATGAAATTATTCTCAAAACTATTATCAATTTGCCCATCACCGCTTTCAGCTTGACGTCAACTTCCGGAATAACTTTTATAGACTTACTTGACAACATCCAGTAAAAAATCGTTCAGTGTCTTCTGTTGATTCATATTGAAATACAGATGAGCGTAATGCAGAGCTATTCCGCCCCACACCAGGTAACTCGAAGCTATTTCCTCGTCTTCTTCGTGAAACGGGGTTCCCCTTTCCCCACGCCATAACTCCAGAACAGCAGCCAATTCCCCATCTGGCTGTTGAACACTTTGGCATAATATATGCGCCATTTCGGCCTGGAAAAAAAAGTATTTGAATACTGTGCGAATTTTTATTATACTCAATGTGGGAATGTAGGAACTCCCTGAGTGTCGATTGAGCTGTGAAACTTTTCGGATGTTCATGTGGAATAGAGGATATGTGAGAAATTCATATCATTTATACAAGATGTCCCAGAGCAGATGTAACAAACTAATAGGGTAGATAGTGAAGGGAATTTCTTCAAGAATGATAGGATTTTAATTTCAATTAAGAAAATATATAAGAGACAAAAATGTTTACAATACAACAATTGTTTCACCACAATGTGGCTTATTCAGGTATCTACATTCTACTGATTAAGTCACTAGAATGTGGTACGATATTGGTCCAAGAAAAATTAAATATTTCTGTGCGTACCCAGTATCCACAAAAACTTCATGTTTGAACTGGGATCCTGGAAAATTACATGATGGGGTGGGCCGTTCTTTATTGAAGGTAACCTTAACGCTGCAAAATATCTGAACCATTACCAAATTATTACGATAATTCGACAACCCCCAGTCAATTTCGATTATATCGGGTTTCAACAGGATGGTTGTTCAAGTCACAACGCACGGGTAGTCACACAATATCTCAGAAATGCTTTTTCGGATCGAGTCATTTCTACAAATGGCACGATCAAATAGCCACCAAGATCGCCGGATTCATCTCTCAGTGATTTTTTTCTGTGGGGATATCGATTTGGGTCGATTCATGGACATGAGATCGATAGAGCTACAAGTCTTGTTGAATTATGGTTAAAAATAATCCGACTTGGTGCCAAAATAGCCACTATGCTGAGAAATATATGAGATTATCTCTTCATACTAGATTTGGCTACTGTTTGGCACAACAGGCTGGACTATTTCAACACTTTATTTAAATTTGTGAGCCTTTGATTTACGTTGAGTTTTATTTTAGAATTCGTTTTCACTTTCCTTTAGATTTTTTTTATTTTCGTAAAATTTATTTTATTTCCGAACCAGTTATGGCAAAAAAAGAACCCAAGTACTGATTTTCAGAGATGCAATTATCTGCGTCATTCATTGTCGCGAATAATTCCTCACAGGCAATATGCAATGAAATGGGAATGTCGTATCGTATTGTATCGCGTGTTTTTTTAAAGTGATAGAACTTTAAATTGAAATAAAACACATTTAAATTAAAATTGAAGCTTTTTTTTTATTTGAAAGATAATTTTATGACATCTATGTTTTGAAAACAATTTCCGGCATGTCTACCACGACTAGCTATGAGGAACCGCATTCGACCAGTCTAATTTGGGACCACTTTTTCGAATAAAACGAGTTATGTTAGCTTCAAAAGGGTCTATTTTTTCTGGTTTATCAGCATAAACCAATGACTTGATATAACCTGAAAGAAAATAATCCAGTGGAGTTAAGTCGCATGATCTTGGAGGCCAATTAATTGGACCATTTCTCGAAATAATGTTATCGTCAAATCTTTCTTCGAATAAATCAATTGTTACGGTAGCAGCATGAGGTGTAGCATCATATTGTTGGAACCAAAACACTTCTGGGTCGATACCATTCAAATTTTGAAACAAATGATCATTGATCATCGATCTACAACGAGCACCATTCACTGCAACATTAGCTCCACCATCGTTTTTAAAGAAATATGGACCGATGATGCCTCCAGCGTATAAAGCATACCATACAGTGCATTTTTCAGGATGCAATGGAACCTGCAGAACTTCTTCAGGATTGTTTTCACTCCATATGTGTCAGTTTAGCTTGTTTACATCAAACAGAAATGTGCTTCATCAAAAAACTCAATTTTACGATAAAAAAGTGGATCAATTTCAAGCTGTTCTAGGGCCCAATCAACAAACAAACGATGCTTATTATGGTAAAGTGGCCTTAGTTCTTGAACCAGTTGTTGGATCTTGTATGGGTGTAGACCAATATCTTTAAGCAAAATTTTCCATGGGGCGGATGCACAGAGTCCATCTTGTTGTGAACGTCGACGAACAGACAAATCAGGATCATCATTAACACTATGACTTACAGCAGCGATATTTTCTTCTGTACGTACAGTACTTTGTCTTTTTGTTGTTGTTGAATCGAGTAGAGAAAATGTTGTCCGAAATCTATCGTTAGTTCCACGAATAATCTGCTCTGATGGACGATTTTGTAAACCATAAATTTCACTTAGTGCTCAATAAGTTTGGCGAATAGAACACTGATGTTGAAAATAAATTTCAAAAATTTGTAAACGTTGGTGCGGCGTGAGTCTTTTTATCAAAATTTATCAATGCTTAATGAACAGAAATGTCAAAACATCATGGCTTCTACCTTCTGTCAAATCACAGTTATCCCTATCGAAAAGTCTATCACTCTAAAAAAACACCCGATATGTGATTTTAAATCGTTATGGACTACACGCCAGCACCTTGTAATTTGAAATCATCCGAAACGGAATGAGGTGTATAACTCTCACAAGGGCTACATCTGTGTGAGAAAGAATAACATTTTTTTCGAGTTATACATTGAATTATTCATAATCACAACGCGCATATCTTTTGCTTATTCCAATGTTCAACTGGACGTTGGAGTTCCCTGAAGTCTTATGCATTGAATATGCTATCATTAAAACGTGATTTTCCAAACCTGTATAAATCTACCATTAACTTCGGTTATTGAGTCATTGAGTGAAATCCTTTGCATTTTTACGGGTCTACCCTCTCCCATCTGAATTCAAAGCGATGAGTTATTCGGGATTATTTATTATTAATTCAGTTTCCTGAAATCCTGATTCTCTAAGAGTTTAATCATCACTGCTTCCCACGATGTTGTGCTGCGTACATAATAATACTTCAAGAAATGGACAGTTTCGAAAGAACTAGCGTGTCACTGAAGGCAGAAAATTGCTGAGCAATCAGCGTTTGGAACGTGAGATCCTGTTTCCTGTCATTCGTTTTTAGTTGGATCTATTAATGATAGAACATCGTTTTCACGTAAGAATTTTAGTTTAGTGTCGGACTACAACTCAAGCATATGGTGGTCTATTCTGGAGTAAAAATGTATCCCTTCTTGATCTAGTAAACTTTTTTGATGTATAATTTTCCATCAATGATAAGTATCAAGTTCTTGTATATTCGAGAAAATGTAGTTAGCTTTCATGTATGGAATAAATAAGTAAATACTCCGTTTTCCATCACTCTTTTTAAATTTTCAAATTCGGTGATTTTTTGAGCAATCTGATATTGAACATTATCAGAAGGATAACTCAAACAGAAACCTAATACATTCAAATACACCAGATCTGTAAGTAATTATAGGGAACATCCAGAAAAAAATGTAAACTATTCAAAGAACTAACTATCTATTGTTCAAAATGCCCGCCACCAACCTCCATATAATGAAATAGTTTACTTTCAAATCCTTCTCTAACAGTTTCGAAAATGTCTGGTGTCAGTAATTGATATTTCGTGATGATTCTTTGTCGCAGTTCTGCAAGATTTCTAGGTTGAATTGCACAAAATTTGGACTTCAAATGTCTCCCCACAAAAAACTGATGGCCATAGATCGGGTGATCTTGCTGGCCACTCCAACGCCCTGGATATCGTTCGTTCAAAAATTGTCGAACACGTATATCGAAATGTGACGGTGCAAAATCCTGCTGAAATGTGAGTTCACTTTCTAATAGGTTGTCATCGTTTTCCAGAATGTCAGTAATAATTGAATCAACAATGTCGTCTAATAAATTCAAATAAGTTGTTCCGTCAAGATTCCCATCAATAAAAATTGATCCAACAATATGGCTTACCCAATCATTTAATTTTTGGAGAATTTGAGTATGTGTCTCCATGAATAAATGAACTATCACTCCAGTACCGACAATTATGTCTATTGACTTCCGCATTCAACATAATGGTACACTCGTCAGAAAAGACTGTAGTATAGAGTCAGTGTGGATTACTATATAGTGACTGACTAAATTGTTCACAAAACTGAGTCCGACGGTCAGAATCATCTTCATTCAACTGTTGCACCAGCCTTATCTTGTAAGGGTGAAATTTATGAGCTTGCACAATTCGATGAACGCTAGATTTCGGAAGATTAGATACTAGTGCTAAAGTTCTTATAGATTGCCAGTTATCCATCTGTAAATGTCAAAAAATGCTCTTTCAATAGCTTCTTTTCGGACTCGCTCAACTTCGTGTTTTTTATTCTGAATGGAACCAGTAGTTTTCAATTTAATCATCAAATGCTAACATATTGGTGACTTACGTTTCTTTCTGGATGATTATTATTAAAATACCTTGCAATTAATTTAGAATTTTTTTCATTCCTATAGTATAATTTGAGAATTTCTACCATTCTTTTATAGAATAAACCATTTTGGCCCAGGTTAATAAGTCTCAAACCCAATTATGATGCAGAAACGAAAGACTGAAATACATTTGAGAAAGAATCTTCAAAAAATAGTATACTTTGTAATGAATTCCATGCGTTTCACATATTTTCCCATCATCAACGATAAGAAGTCAAATTGTTTTATCATTCAATAAACAAATTTGAAATTTTAAATTGCGATGTTTAGAGAATAGAAAAACTTCTCAACTAAACCACATCCAACATCTCCTCCCTGTTCAGAAAATGTTGGGGGTTATTGCCATCCTCAGGTGGTTTTTTCGTCATAGGAATTCCTTACTCCGAATACAGAACTTGAAAATTATCTTTGGATTCTTCAAAACTTTAGGTTCTTGAATTTGGGCGGTTCAATTGTCTGTTTAACATCACATTTTGATAATAAGCTCAATATTACATTATTTCGTGAATACTGAACCGATTTTGAAAATTTTAACTGGGTTGTGTACAAAACATAAATAACTTTCAAAATAACCAACCCTTGACATCTTTTTTCATTCAAAAAATGTTGGGGGTTGATGCCACCTTCATGGGGGTGGTTTTTTCGGAAAAAACTCATGATGGAAATTCGTCCCCCTCAAAACAGAAGTTGACCTATTTCTTCTGAGTTCTAGTGGGGGGTAAAATTTTCGTTGGGACCCCATGAACAAATATTTCCTGTACAGAGACAAGGGTGAAATAAAATATTTTTCTTACTTTTGGTATAACCACCGGGTCCCTAGTTGAATAAATCCGATAAAGATGAATCAGATAACTCAGTTTGTTCGTTCAATATATTTCCTGAATTTCTAAATAGGTTTATTTCTATTATTTCTAGTAAGTTCAATTGTAGACCCATATTTTCTTTATGTAAAGTCATATTCGTCAAAATTATGTTTCTCTTTTATTATATGTTCGGCGTACGTAGAGTCCAACTTATCATTTGACTAAATATTTTAATATCAAAACAGATTAAATCTTTTAGTCTTCTTCAATTTTAATTTGAAAAAAAATTTCTATTCAAAAAACTTTTAGAATTAAATTGATGTCTACAATAAGCACCGCTTATATTTTAATAGACGTATATAATCAAAACTCAATATATAATGTCAAGTGGAATAAATAAACCAACAGATATAAAAGAGTCATCAAAGTTAATTAATAAATATTTAAAGGAGACAAAATTTTGTTTCTGATTTTACCATTATGAACACCAATTCCTTTTCAAAAACATGAAACACAACTTAAGGACTTCTCAAAAAATATAATATTTTCGAAATATTTAATATATTTAAATATTCAAATAAGTTAATTCAAAAATCTCTCAAAACATGTACCATATCTTCAAAAAACAATTATAGTTCTGATAGTCTCTTCATCGGCCCTGAATAATATTCCAAATATCAAAATCAAATAACAATCACTATATCTTACCTCCACCTGGTAACAGGTAAACAGACAAACTTTAAAATTCAAGATAGTCTATATTCTTCACAAAATCACAGAAAAGTGTAAGGTATTATAAGGTTTTCTTCAAACCATTGACATTCCATAATGAGATTTATTCAAGCCTAAATATAATTATATATTATGTATAAAATAAAATAGAAAAAGGCTTTTCACTTGATAGAAGAAATATAAAAAAATTTGAATATCAAAACAGATTTAATCTGTTAGTCTTACAAATATTTGTAAACAACATTTTGTGCAAGGTTATATTTCAAATATAGTGAAGTTGTGAACTAAGGAATTAGTGAATATTCGAATGAACTTTGCTTAGATAGTGAAACAAGAGACGTAATTTATTAAACCTTGGATTTATTTGTGTGCTTGAGTTCTTGACAGAAACTCATTACTTTGAAAATTGTTCCTATGGTGAAACGGGGATGATGTCCGAATAAATACCTGTTATAAATAACTGTTATACAGGGTTGAACAAAAATAAGAGTAGGAAAGTATTTTCAAAATTTGAGTATAAACCCGATCTGATCGGAAATTTTCATCATGTTTCGTTGATTTTTTCTGATTCTAATAAAATGTTTTTAACCAAAGTTGTAATATAACCAAAACCATTGAATTAAAATAGAGTTACACGTCGCTAACCATATACAGGTAACGAAAATGATTTTCGGAATATAGGATCCATCATACATTTACAAGAGGAACTATTAAGCCAGTGGTCTATCACAAGAATAACTTCATTCTTCGTTATAAATGCTGATTAATATTTAACTGCACCTTTTCGCACTGCCTAGCATTCTGCTGCAAGCATAACTCGGACTTTACACGTCAGTACGAAAATGTTAGAGCTAGAGCGTGCATCTGTCTTACTGGTTATCTCTTCTTAAAAATAATTGTTTGAATTTTTTTGCTATAACGACTCTGAACATAAAATGAATGAATAAAATAAAGTCTGATAATATAAAATAAATTCCACAGACATTAAATAAATCCTGATAAAATAAAATAAATTCTAACAATCATAAGAAAACTTCGGAACAGAAATGAATATCAGAGTCAAGAAGGGTTCAAATAATATGATTCGATCAACAATCCTGTTGGAACAAAATGTCCTCAAAATTGATAGGAAGTTGACGAACTGTCGGAATAATACGAGTTTGTAAAAGCTCTAAATGAGTGGCAGCATTTATTATTTATTTATTGTTTGAATGGAATGATGACTTATCAGTGAAAAGTAGATTTTTCGAGACAGAATAATTTTTATTATTTTTTATCCTCAAAACTTAGACGTTGATCTGAATGTGTGGTCGCGCCGGTGAAAAGCAATGAATTCTCACAAACTTTGGGCACGTGAATTCTACCATTTAGTGTATTGGCATCTGAGCGTAGCTATTTCACCAAGTGACTAGTGAGCAGTCTCCACAGTTTGCCCCAAGAGGCAAAAATTGTGCTAAGGGTTACGCCTTATCATCGCGCATGGCTAGAACCAGTACGAAGAGCTAAACCCACCAGCTTCCAGTTTGGGCTTGAGTTCGAGAACCTACAACCGTATGACTGGTATCAGCGAAGCACTATTCAACCTCTAGCTCTGCACCCTTGTGAAGTCTTTCAATTTATACTGGCTTCAATCACCAACAGACTACAGACCGTATCGTCGAGATTCACAAATCCCAGAAACGTCTAGCAATCAACAAGGGAGTGTGGATTAAGGTGACAGGTTTGGATGCCCAGTGGACGATACGTAGCGTAAAACTAACATTCGAACAAAACATGCGATGATGTCTCGTCCGTTATGCCACATGGGCAACAGGATGATGTTGAGAAGTGGAGTTTGTGAAGGTTTGCCCTGAAGAGGCCGTATCCTGTGATGAAGCATCTTAAGGATTAAAATAGGGATTTTCGCTAGCAAATCTGACGTTGGGAAGCCAGAGATGGGTGTTTCTGCCAGAGGGGCAGAGGGCCCAGCTCTCCTGCCATGAGTTTTGGAGAGATTTCCACAACTCAATCGAGGACTTGGCGCACATACATAAGTTTGTGTCAGAGACATCCATGGAGTCGAATGTTCCGTCACGGAATTTGTATGCTAGTCTGCGTCTGAAGTGATATTTGGCAGAGTTGTATTCTGCCATTAGGTTAAGAGGGATATTACCTGTGAGAGTCTCTAGAGCCGACGTGGGTACGGTTCTACAGGCTGGCGATATGAGTAGGAGAATTTAGCTGTGACAAGCGGAGAGGTTTCGAAGAAAGTGAGAGTTGTTAGCTGGGTGGATCCATACCGAGGAGCAGTATAGAACCACGGGAAGGAAGACGGACTTCTAGTAGACGCGCATAGCGTTTCTACCGTCGTCACTTATTGCTCTAGAAAGTCGGCGGAGCTTCATGTTCAGGCTTGATATTATCGACCGGATATAGGTTATGTGGGGAAAGACCAGCCGTTTTGTTGAGATCTACAAACCATGAAACGTCATATAATAGATCCAGGTTCAGGACGAAGCCTGTCGAACCGTCAAGTCCCGCTAAACCCCGAGACATTTCATGCGAATACCCCGAGTATGAGTGTCTGCGAACAGATAAACGAAAGACCTCCGTAGTCCAGCATGCGGACTTTCAACCAATACCCCCCTCGAGACCAACACTAATCGGGTGGCCAATTGGTACAAGTACCACCTGTGGGCATCCACTCTCCCGAGGTAAAACAGTATGCTACATAACGCACTCGGCCATTGGACAGAAAAATCCGGAGATTTACTGCAATAGGGTAGAGTACATTAGTTTTAAGGGTGAGGCCCTGTGCTGCGACGGGCACCCTTACCACTGAGTTGATCAACGCGGCTCATCCCTCCATCTCACCTTACGGTGAAGCTAGGGCCCCATTCGGTCGACCTTCCATCCCACGGGTCCAGTGACTGACGCAAGTGACATTACTTTAGGCACCAAGACTTGACCCTCCATTTCACCAGGATGAAACTAGGGTCCTAGTCTTGACAAGAGCGCCTAGCGCGTCAAGCTTTAATGCTATGGAGGGCGCCCCACTTTGGACAGTCGGAAAGAGTAGGGAAACTTTCAAAGAATAGTCCGATTGAATATTCGTCATCATTCATAACACATAATGAAGTTATTCTTCTGCTGAACGACTGGAACAATAGCTTCACTTGTTAATGCATTGTAAATCCTATATTCCGCGAATGATTTTTGTAACCTGTATAGCTCAGATAATTTGAAAAACTAACATAAAAGTATCTTTAACACCCTTATACGAAATTTCTCACCTCTGATTTTAATGATAAAGATTTTTTTTACAAAAAACCTTCTTGATCGTGATATGAAAAACAGAGCAGTTTGGAAATTGAATATTTTCCCAGATGAACATAATTAATGATTCGAATTTATCTATCAAAATTCTGACGTTTCTGAGGAAATGGTACATACTGATTTTCATGAAGTAAAAGTTTTCTCATCCAGCTGAGGATTTAATAGGATCCTTCCAACTCAAACTAACCTAATCGTGCCAAAACTTTAAACCTATCAATAGTTCTCGCCTCCGCATTAGAACATCAAAGTCACAAGCTGCTAAATGAAGCCCTAAGGACCTGTAGCATTTCGATTCATGGAAAATACTAGTTCTGAGGCCATTTGAATATTGTGGGTTTCCAAGTTTTCTGAAGTTTTATGACGCAAGCACTTATCGTAATAGGATCTGATAAGAGCCATTTTGGCTGACGTGATTTGACAGGCCAATATTTGTGATAGATCGATATTCGTCAGATTTGAGGAAGTAGTTATGGAATGCTGCATTTAACAACCTACACGTGCATGAAGACAAGAATAATCTGAAAGTTCTATGGAGCTGGATTGGCTATTTACGAAGCACTCATGATGTAGGAATTACAGGAAGGTGTACCGTAGGACCACACTTTTATGAAACAATCACTCATTCGTACATCTTCAAAATGTGTTATTGTATGTATGACTCTTCATAATATGTTGTCTGCTCCTTGCACTGTTTTTGGTGTTACATAAGATTTCATAATATGAGTCTTTGTCCTCCTTAGAATTGGTAAAGTAATCCTTATCTGAATTTTCTTTAATTATTTCTGTTTCAATATCAACTTTATATTTTCTGTCCTTATATTCCAGCCGTTTTTCTCATAATGCAAAGTTTAAACGAAGTAATTTCAATCTAGAGTCCGTCTAGGAAGTAACCGGAAAAAAAAGCTCAATTGTAATTATTTAGTATATATTTTCAAATCTTGAATTAGAAAATTATAACAAAATATTCATTTTATTAACTTATACAACCTCCATTTGACTATAATAGTAAACCCGAAACTAGATCACCTCCATAATTTTAGGTGATGGTAGTGCAGGACTGAATTAAATCATCTTTATTTCGTGGCGCTGCTCGTTCAACTTCAATCTTCATAAGTCCCCATATGTTTTCAATGGCACTAAGATCTGGTGAAGCTGCTGGCCATGAAATGGTTGTCACTTGGTGTTCTTGCATCCGAGCTTGAGTATAGGCTGAAGTATGGTATCTTGCATTATCCTGCTCAAGACGCCACCCCTCCGGATATAAAGCATGCGCCGTTTCAAGGAAAAAAACGTTCAGAATGCCACAATACTTTTCACTATTAATACTACCATCAACTATACAGAGAGGCGTAGCACCACGCTGAGATATTGTTTCCCAAACCATTATTTTGGTGGGAAATTTGGAAATTTGAACTATACCAGGTTGTTTTCATAGGATTTTTTAGTGATTTTCACCATGTTGGAAACAACTTTCATCAGATATAAAGACACCATTGAAATTATCTTCTTGAAAACGTTGACAAAATTCTATCTTCCATTCCTTTCGTAAAGGTATCATTAGAGGGGATTTTTTTAGTTTCCTCGATAGGTAACCTTGTCTTTTTAGTAACATACGGACGGTTTGTGGACATACTTTTATATTTCGTTGATTTCAAAATCTGTTAGTCAATTTGCGAAACCCCAGGCGCGGATTTTGTCGTCCTAAGACCAATAAAGCATTAATATTGTTTATTTTAATCTTTCGCGGTCTTTCTGAAACTGCTCTATGCCTCATATCCATGCCATTTTGTATTCTCTTTATTGTCTCATATACAGCATTTTTTTCTCAGTTCAGTCAATTGCACTAATTTTTTAACGTTTCGAAAACCTCTTCTGTACAAATATTGTTGTACTGTTTCTTTTTTCTAGTTGTGACTTTATTTCATAAATTGTATACCTGTTAACAATCAACAATATTTGACAAGTAGTGTTGCCATGCAACTTTGGTCATAGCCGACTATCTGCACAACCTATTTTATACATCATATATTACTTTTGTTTTAGACTGTTACAAAAAATAAGTATATTAAAATTATGAAAAATAATAAATTCCGGATACTTTCTAGACGGAATATATATATCGATCACCCGTAATGGAATAACCAGGTTTAAGCGAACGGTTGCACCAGATATACTCAGTCGAATCATTAATGTTTTAGCTTTAGTGTTGATATTGAGGTCGATGGCAACGATTGGCCGGGTAAAGCGTAGTATTTTCATTTCTTGAGATTGTCGTAAAATATCCACTTTTCTTCACAACCCTGTGTAAAAAACCCCTTTGTTTTTGTCTTTGAAGCAGCTGCTCACAAGAAAATAATAGCCTTTCCAGACCTCTTGGTTTCTATTCATGAGTAACCCAATTGCCTTGCTTTTAAATCAAACCCATAGATTTTAAACGTGCAGTTATTGCTATGTTACATGGGGACAACCTTTATAAGTCCATATCGATGTTTATCGCTTTTCATATCACGTCCCTTGTGATCGAAACATTCAATTACTGAAATGATAAATATTCGAATATCCTGGCTTGAAAATATGTTACATTTTATATTTAATATCATTTGAATTTTAATGTGGATATTTCTTTGAGTATGTGTGTTGCTTGTTTACGAATAAGAATGGAGAATGCGCACTGTGGTTTGCGTTTGGCATTGTCAAGCAGTAAACTGCGATCGACCCAGAAAAGGAATTCTGAACACCCCTTAAATATTCATGGTTTATTGAATGAAGTATGTAAATTTCAATAATCGAATAAAAAACTTGTCTGTTTGAGGCACGCTGTTCGGCAAACGTCTTTCGTCATCCAGAGCTTCTACCCAAAACTAATACATGAATATTTATTGAACTTTCTAGAAAATTGCACAAGCATCATTTTATTTTAAATCAGTTGATTCTTAGCAGTAAAAAAAAATGGAACAAATATTTTCAGTCATTAATTCTGAATCAGATAGCATGTTCTAGTGTTCTAGTTTTTAAATTGTTTCATTATTTCTTTATGATTTCTGGATTTTTCAAACATTTGGACTGACTTAACTATTATTGGGGCATATATTCAAAGGGTTTATTTCTTGTAAGAAGGATTGAAATCATTTGTTCAAAAACAAAACAGAATAATTCTGTGCAACATTTGGAAAATTTAATTTAAAAAAATTTTTTTTTCAAAAATTAAATCACAACATCTCTGAAGAACTGTTTCAATAAGTAAACATAGAAATTAAAAAAGTTTCTGCATTAAGTTTTTTACAGAATAGATAGCATATTCTTTTTTTGAAATTCCCATGGATCATCATCAGTCGAACTTTTGGAAACAGCTGTATGGGTTAAAATTGCTGGATAATTTTGGTGAATCTTTTATACTTTATGAAAATACTTTTGTATTCTTGAGTGTTGTTTGGGAACAAATGCTGAGAAATCTACTTGAATAGCAATAGAGGTTTTAAGACATTTCGATTTAATTGAAAAATTTCTAACAAATTATTTTTGAAATTGAATTTTGCAGAGGTTTCTTGTCATTCAAGCTTCTACTGAATAACTATGCACGTAGTTCAAACTTTCGAACTTTTTATTTCAATGATTTCACTGGTATCCATGAAGGAATGTCTAATCTACTCCCTAGTAACACCATATCGAAAAGATATCAACTTCAAATACATTGAATCGAAAATCCACACACTAACTCGTAAAAATTTATATCTAGAACGTGTTCGAACAAATGAAACATTTTATTTTATCGGCCGTTCAGACAGATTGCTGTGACAGAAATAAGAGCTTTATTGGCATTTTACGTTTATATGGTTTTCCATCTTTCACTTTAATTATCGTTGGCGATATTAAATCTACAGTCCGTTTTATTCGAATTCTATTTGAGGTCTGTAATGGAACGAATGTGTGATGAAATAAAATGATGATGAATCGTTAAAGAAACCGGCGAAAAAATAAGCTATTTTTATAAATTTGAAGCTTATAATTATAATACTGTTGAATAGGATCTTCGGTATTTTCGATAAAACAGTCTCCTTTGATATCTTTTAAGCGTCAGCTATACCCTGCATTTTCAATTACGCTTTGCCAAAACGATTTCGTGGACTTTTAGATGTTTTCTACTGACATGGATTAGAGCATATGTGAATAACTACATTGGTACCTACACTATCTAAAGAGCTATGTGTTATGCCCATTTGAACAAAAGCGTAAATCATCATAAAGAGCAATTGTTTTTGGTGGAATATAGACGACAAGCGTCAACACTGGCGGTTTTCAGACAAAAACTGCCTCCGGAAATTTAACATCAACAGCGACGTCTAAGCTGGTTCAATTCGAACTTCTGTAAGAAGCAAAAAACATTATATCTTTCACCACAATAATGCACGTCTCCATGTTGAGGGTCGTGTTGACGAATCTATTACTAATAGAGTTTACAAGACTTCTTATTCTCATCTCAAATACCCTAAGCATACTAGACGTTATGGTGGGTGATCGAATTATTAGAGCCACCTTAAAAAAATGAACACTTCTTTATGAAATGAGTTGAAGTTAGGGAGAAGCATTTTAATCTGCTTCTTCTCGTTCAATTATGATACTTGAGTATATTTATTCGTAGGAGCAAAACCGGTAACACTCCAGATATCCCCACCAATTAAGTCATGCACCAGGATGCATCAGTGTTATTAAATTTAGCTAATTAGCCCGGCAGTGCCGTTGTATATTTTCATGTTATTTATGATTTTCTAACACGTTCTGGTTTGTTTTGGTACTTTTTATCGACGTACTATTTTGTTGTGCTTTATTTTTATGTTATTTTAGCAGTCAAGTCTTTGTTCTTTGTTTGTTACACCACTTGATTAAGAAAAAAAAGAAATTATAATGGGAAAGTCAAAATACATCACACCCAGAAAAACAGCTGAGATAAAACCTTCGGTATCGAATACACATTGCTCCAACAGAAAAATAGCATTATTAAAGTTTCGAGAGCAACAGTAGAAAGAATAAAGAAAAAAATGTATGGAAACTCAGATATGACCCCACGACGCAAAGGAAAGTATGGTCGAAAAAACTACAACACCAAGAGGTGAGCGAAACATACGTGGTATTGTTATCGCAAACAGAAAGCAGCCTCGCAGGATACTCACAAGAATCATGTAAGAGTCAGGGGTGAACATTTCACCATGACAGTTTGAAGACGATTAAGGGATTTGGGGTTGTCAGCATGCCGACCTGCAAAAAAACCCCTTCTCACCTAAGCCATGATGAAAAAAAAATCCAAATGGGCCAAATATTACAAGGCCTGGACAGTTGATGATTGGAAAAAGGTGATTCATGAATATAATGATAAAAAAATGGTAAACTAATAAGATTACTAAATATTCTAGGTCTACTTTTCGGATGAATCAACGGTACAAATTCTCATGGACAGATCTGAATTTGTGAGGGGAAGACAAGGAAAAAATTTAAGGATATCTGCATCGTTAGAACGGTCAAGCATACTCTAAGTATTATGGTGTGGACTATCAGCAGTCAGGAAACAGGTCGCCTGTACATCGTTGAAGGAACAATGAGATAGGACCTGTATATGAATGTCCTTGAAAGAAAAATGCATCTCCAGGCCCAGGAGTGGTTCCCAGATGGGAGCTACATATTCTTACATGACTTGGCGCAATGCCACAAGCCTAAAAAAGATACTAAATTTCTTTCTGACAGCCCGGTAAAAATTCTATACTGGCCTGGCAATTCCCCAGATCCCAACCCAATCAAGAACCTTTGGAAGTTGATGAATGAAGAAATTGCAAACGAAAAAATCACTAGTAAGCGTCAATTCATAGAGCGTTTAATAGAAGTGTGGCACAGGAGCGACAAAATAAGAGAAAATTGTCAAAAATGCATGGAAAACATGCCCAGAAGGTGCCAGGCAGTCAAAGACGCAAAAGGTGGTAGTCTTAGTTTGAGGAAAAATTTTGGGTGTTAACAGGTTAATTCTTAATTATTATTGAACTGTTCATATTTTTTGTTCTGTTTTTCAATGAAAAACTGAGAAATATACATATAAAAATTGGTATAACTTTTCTACAATAACCTGAATTGCTTATTTTTCACTGTGGCTCTAATAATTTAATCACCCACAGACAGGGTCATCATAATGACTTAAGTAATTAGAGAAGTAAATCCACAGAAGAACACGGAATAAAGTTTCAGTTCAGTTTTTTTCCAGTAGACACAAACCCTCATCTTTCATGTCCATCTTTAACAAGGATTCATGTTTATCGCTGTTTATCGTGCTCCGCCAGAGTAAGTTTGCAACAAATTTGATGTTTTTTTTTAACAATATTTAATTTTTAGTCATCATGCTAATAAAAAATTGTCTTGATGCCACTACCACATCACAATCATTCATGTTTGATTATTGTGAATTTTCCTGACATCTGGACTTCATTCCATCGCTTCATCATGTCTGTTTGAGTTATGAACTGAACACATACAAAGTGATAAATCACATTTCATGGAGATTCTACACGAGGCATTAGGAATACTCTCAGTGTTTCAGACAAAGCCAATACCTACTTGGCAACAATTATAGCCGGCTTGAGCTGATAACCATGTTCTATTAGCCTGAGTGCTTGTACGTATGTTTAATCAAATTCTGGGTTTCGTGGGAGGTAAATCATTTTCAGCCTCATTCTACTCAACACCCTTATGATTGAACCAGTACGTAATTCTCAGCATACGGGAATTATAAGGAATACGGGTTCGTTTAAATCTAACTTCTAATTTATATGTATATTTTCCACTTCTTCTGTATAGGGAATGAATATACATACATCCCAAGTGTACATTGGTTAGTTTGCTTGGGATCCGTGAATGAAACTCAAATACTGGATTATCTGCAAAATTGGGGAGGTTCATCGAAGCTGCATATTTGAGCCTCATTTGATTTATCATTCTTATTTGACGAACTTTGGCCAGATATATTCCAATTTTGAAAATGAGATCAAACATAAAGCATGTACATGTGTTCAAAATCTAGGGAGAGTATAAATACTGGAAAATTATTAGTTTAACTATAAAATTGAGTTGAGCAGGGTTTCCATTATGACAGGTTAGGAAAAAAATCTTTATTTAACATGTGTCGGATTGTTCGATTAGGGTCAAGTATGCACCATTTTGTTCTATAATTTGTAGTAATTTCAAAGGTAGCTTCATAATGCCTCTCTCATAGAAGTCTCGGTCCTTATTGGCGAAAAACTCTAGTAATCGATTTTATCAATCTTCTCTTGAAGTCAATTTGTTATCACTTAGGAAGTTTCGCAGCGCAAGAAAAAGATGGTAATCGTTTGATTCCAGGTAATGACTATATCGTGGATACAGTCAAGCTCGTGTAGTTTCTGGAGAGAAAGGACATACGTGTGTGGCCTGGCGTTGGCTTGGGACACAACACCTCTTTTGGTGATCGTTTCTGGTGAATCGCTAGCTTCAAACAGTCAAACGATGCTGACAATAGAGATATGAATCTAGTGTTTGTCCATATGGAAGCAATAAATGATCCCTTTCCAGTTCCACCAAATCCAGAGTAGAACTTTCCTGGCCGTTAGTTCTGGTTTGGCGTCCGTTTGAGCTGCTTCACCGCTCTTTGACTACGATCGTTTTCGCATAATATTGTCGTATGTGATCCATTTTCCATTCACAGTTACAATCCGTCCAAGAAATAGGTCAATTTCATTCTATTTGGCCAAGGCTTCAAAATTGCACGTAATTAGCTCTTATAGTCAGTATCGGAACCATAAGCATCGTTCCCAATTTCAGCCACCTGGCTTGAATTTTCGCCTTCATGAAAGAAAAACTGTAAAATGTACCGAATTTTCTCTTTGTTGACTTCCATTTTTAACACCCTCTAACTCACAACTGAATGGACCAAACAAAAAACGCAAAAATATATTTTTGTGTGAAAAACACTTTGACAACGAGCATAAATCTGAACTTGTTTGCTCCATAGTTTAGGAGATATACTTTACTACAGCCATCTACTGAAAAAAATCATGAATTTCTTTTCCCCCAACCTTTTATGTCTACATAAATAGGAATAGTGTTTGAGGACATGATTTGAATTTTCTAGATTTAAATTTTGTAGTTTTCACAGAAATGTTGCGCTTAAGAATTTGAAATTTTTCAGAAACGGTCCTCCAAAGAATGAATCAAATTCATTTAATGAAATACAATGAACGGAATGTTTTTCATGGATCTAAAGGTGTTGCAAGTTTATTGTTATAAATATACCCAAATATAAAGACAGTAACTTTTTGTTTTCCTAGAAAACTAAGAAATTTCCAATTCATCTTCATATTTGAGGCTTAGGCTTCCCTGTTGACAGTACTTTCAACCAGCAGAAAATACCCTTTTCCAATGCTTTACCTACACGATTAATCGTTTTCAACTAAATGGCTCTGATGACATTACTCCCATCCCTGGACCAATAAATGCCCCCAGACTGATATATAGCAATAGCACCGTTCACGATGGGCGGTTTTAAGCCTCGCCCACGATTTCGAGAGATTAATCAGGAAATCCGGGGACATAATAACTCACCTCATCCAGAGATCCGTCCGGAAATCGTGGATCAAAGTACCCCCTCGAAAGTCGGACCGTCTCCCCCGTCCTGGCCACATATGCTGGAACCCTAACCCCGCTATGGATTTTCTGCATTCTGGGTTCACCGCCCTCGGTAGTACATTCCAGACCCAGGTAAAGGGACATGGATTCGGGATTACCGCGATCCACGAGGAATAATCTTAAAAAAAAGGTTCCAATTAAAATACGAGAAGAATATAAATTGAAGAGGTCGAAGAGTCGTCATCTGGTCTTTCTTGAAAGTATACAATGAGAAGTGACAAAATTGAATGGAAAAAGCTGAAAATTCACACAGATGTCATTATTTCACAATAAAAATCTTATTATTAAAGATAAATCTGAAGTCATAGCAGAATGCTTTGTCTTAGTTTATGAACCCCCAAGTTTCAAGATTCTTCAGGTACATTTTCCACTATAAAAACATTCAAAACACACTTTTTTCAGTTCACAAATAATCTTAGAACCTTTTCTTAATGATAGCGTTGTCTTATTTGAAAATAAAATTTGAATATCAAAACAAATTGAAATATGTTCATCTTCTACAATTTTAATTTCAAAAGAATTTTTTATTCAAAAAACTTTTAGAATTAAATTAATGTCTAAAGCAAGCGCCGCTCACATTTAATAGACGTATATAATCAAAACTCAATATACAATGTCAAATGAAATAAATAACCCAACAGATATACGAAAGTAATTAAAATTAATAAATAAATATTTAAAGGAGACAAAATTTTGTTTCTGGTCTTACTTTTAAGAACACTAATTGACTTTTAAAAACATGAACACACTTAAAGGACTTCTCAAAGAATATAATTTATTTGAAATATTTAATATATTTAAATATTCGAACAAATTATTTCAAAAATCTCTAAAAAATGTGCACTATATCTTCAAAAAACAAATATAATTCTAGATAATCCCGTCTTCAGCCCTTTTTCAATATTCCAAATATCAAAATCAAAAACATAACCTACATCACTCACGTGGTAAAAGACTTAAGCTTCGAACTACAGATCAACTATATATTCAAGATTGATCTATGTTCTAACAAAATCAAAGAACAAAGTGAGTTATTTTAAGGTTTACTTAAATTCATTGACATTCTATAATGAGATTTATTGAAGCCAAAATATAATTATATATTATATATAAAATAAAATAGAAAGGCTTTTTACTTGATAGAAGAAATATAACAAAATTTGAATATCAAACCAAATTGAAATATGCTTATCTTCTACAATTTTAATTTCAAAAGAATTTTTTATTCAAAAAACTTTTAGAATTAAATTAATGTCTAAAGCAAGCACCGCTCACATTTAATAGACGTATATAATCAAAACTCAATATACAATGTCAAATGAAATAAATAACCCAACAGATATACGAAAGTAATTAAAATTAATAAATAAATATTCAAAGGAGACAAAATTTTGTTTCTGGTTTTATCTTTAAGAAATACTACTTGCCTTATAAAAACATGAACACACTTAAAGGACTTCCCAAAGAATATAATTTATTTGACATATTTAATATATTTAAATATTCGAACAAATTATTTCAAAAATCTCTAAAAAATGTGCACTATATCTTCAAAAAACAAATATAATTCTAGATAATCCCGTCTTCAGCCCTTTTTCAATATTCCAAATATCAAAATCAAAAACATAACTTTTGTTAGAACATAGATCAATCTTGAATATATAGTTGATCTGTAGTTCGAAGCTTAAGTCTTTTAACACGTGAGTGATGTAGGTTATGTTTTTGATTTTGATATTTGGAATATTGAAAAAGGGCTGAAGACGGGATTATCTAGAATTATATTTGTTTTTTGAAGATATAGTGCACATTTTTTAGAGATTTTTGAAATAATTTGTTCGAATATTTAAATATATTAAATATTTCAAATAAATTATATTCTTTGGGAAGTCCTTTAAGTGTGTTCATGTTTTTATAAGGCAAGTAGTATTTCTTAAAGATAAAACCAGAAACAAAATTTTGTCTCCTTTGAATATTTATTTATTAATTTTAATTACTTTCGTATATCTGTTGGGTTATTTATTTCATTTGACATTGTATATTGAGTTTTGATTATATACGTCTATTAAATGTGAGCGGTGCTTGCTTTAGACATTAATTTAATTCTAAAAGTTTTTTGAATAAAAAATTCTGTTGAAATTAAAATTGTAGAAGATAAACATATTTCAATTTGTTTTGATATTCAAATTTTGTTATATTTCTTCTATCAAGTAAAAAGCCTTTCTATTTTATTTTATTATTTGAAAATATCTAATTTTCATTCAAGAAAAATCAGAACTGTCGGACAGCTGTTCTTGTATGGAATTTCACCCATTCTCCAAGTGAAATATGGAAACATAATTAATGTCAGCCTCATATGACAAACGCTATGTTTGTGGCGGGAGGTATGATACGAATAGCTATGCAATTGGTGTTAGTCAGCGAAGGTTATTCCTGTTCACAAAAAAAATGCTACTGATGATATAACAAATTATCGTCCAATATCTCTGTTGAGGTTCATCTCAAAGGTTATAGGTTGGTGTATGAGAAAACGTTTGTTTATGGCTGCTTGGATGATGGTATTTATTTGTGTGGCGGCTCTTTCTTCAATGAATCGCGTACGTTTGATTGCTTGAATTTCAACTTCATGTTGAATAAACTGTACAATATTGGTTTTGGGCAAGTGTTTCTTGAATGGATCCATAGCTTTCTGATCAATCGGCATCTATTTGTTCGAGTTGATCAACAGGATTTCAAAGAATACCCCATAGAGATGGAAGTACCTCAGGGATCTGTCCTGGGACCGCTGTTGTTTATATTATGTGAGCAATTTGCCAGAGATAACTAAAGTTAACTTGTTGATGTTCTATTTGATATTGGCATCATTTTGTTTGCCGATGACATCTTGTTTGTAGTAAAAGCTCCTAGTATAGAAAAACTTAAAACAAAATGTGAGTTACTTGTCATGCACTCCTGCGATTGGTGCTGTAAAAATCTCTCTTACTGTATATAAGCCAAGTAAAAAGTTATGATTCTTACGTTAAGAACAAATGTAATGAATTTGCCAATATTTTGGATAATAGATTAATATATAAACAATAATAATTTCTTCTGTCGTTGAATAAAATTGATTAATAGGCGCTAAATAAATCAAGTTTTTCCATGTTTTCTAAGGGCCACATGCATTAAAAACTTCAAAGTTCGAAAAGAACTATGTTTCATTAATCAAAAAATTAATTCTGAACTCACTTGAATCCATCTGCATTTACGGCCGAGGAAATACAATTTGCCAACTCCCACAGCACGTGGTCTTTCGTGGGTCTGTGTTGCAAACTCTGCGTCAAATTTTGAAGCATCTTCCTTTTGTCCGCGTGTACGCAAAATTTCCATCTCGATAGGCTTGTCTTTCTTCCGTTCTTCGTCGTTGATTCGGGTTTCTTCTTCATCCTTTGAGATTTTCTGATGATCCATCTTTCCAACTGTTCAACTTCGACCTCCTCCATGATATATCGTTCCAGGAACTCTGGATGGCTGAAGAGATAATCGGACACATGCTCCGCTGAAAATAAAGAAAGGGATCATTCTTAGGTAGAGGTATTGAGATTCCGGTTAAACGTAGTGTCTTTAGATGACTGGTTAATTAATCTCGAACTCTACATATAAAGATTCACAGATGATTGTTCAATACTATATAGTGTGAACTACACTTTACAATAAACAATAACTATATTCTCAGAATCATTGTTCACAAGGAAATGAGAAATCGTCGAAAGAAAATACATATCCATATATGTATATTCTATTTTAGAATTTTTTAATCATTGTCTTGAAACTTCCAGAATGTAGTTCTTTTTTATGGAAAAAGAACTACATTCTGGAAATTTCTGGTTCAATATCTATAATTAAATTGGTAATTTGTTGTGTGAATTTTTTATGATTTGTAATATCTCTAATAGAATTTGGTAATATATTATAAATTTTGATACACATATGCGTGGTGTTTTTTTTTCTGTTAATGTAAGACAATGTTAAGGAAAATGGCAAGGAACTGTCCGTCTTGTTTTATCCATATTACGCAGATCATCGACGTAATGTGGATTTTTTCTTAAAAATAGAGCACATTCTATGATGTTTATCCCAATAAATGTCGGAATTTTATTTTGTCGAAATCTTCCCTTACATGATTTTCGATAATTAAGCTCATACATGGATCTCACAGCAGATTTCTGAATAATGAATATTCTTTCGGCTCTAGAGGTGCCACCCCAAAGAACAACACCATATCTCATCAAAGAATCAAAATTTGCGAAATAAACTGATCTTAAGAGCTCCCTATCTACTCGGCGAGACAATACTCTCATCATATATAGAACGCTATTTAGTTTTTTACTCAGCTGACATATATGTTGGTGCCAGTTTAAAAGGCAGTCCAGATACATTCCCAAAAACTTGGTTGATTCTGTTATGCCGACTTCTGTATTGTTGAGGTCGATAGTCCTGAAAATAATACACTCAGTTTTATCAACATTTAGAATGAGCCTATTTTGAGCACACCAGACACTTATCGAGTCGAAAACTATCTGAGTTTGCTCCATGCTGGATTATGAATCTTCATTACGCACTAAAGCGTTTGCGTCATCAGCAAACAAAAGCATTTTTATTCTTCTTGAGATGGAAAAAACAGAGACTCAGATAAATCGTCTATGTATAACACATACAGTAGAGGTCCTAGAATACTACCCTGAGGTTCACCCATAACTACCGTCTCATCCTTGGACCAGTGATTCCTTCCGCCAGTTTCAATAGAAACTCTCTGTATTCTATTCTTGAGATAACTACTCAATAATTTCAGTTGAGCGTCTCGAATACCATATGTATTTAATTTGCCGAGAAGCGTTTCATGGTTCACACTGTCGAAGGCTTCAGAAAGGTCCAAAATAGTCCAACAGGTACTTCTCTACGTTCGAGTGCTTGCACAATTTCAGAATACTATCTAATCGTTAAAAAAATTTGAATATCAAAACAGATTTAATCTGTTAGTCTTCTACAATTTTAATTTAAAAAAATTTTTATTCAAAATACTTTTAGAATTAAATTAATGTCTACAATAAGCACCGCTTATATTTAATAGACGTATATATTCAAAACTTATATTTCTTCTATCAAGTAAAAAGCCTTTTTCTATTTTATTTTAATCATTTAAAATTAAAACAAATAACTGAAAATCAAATTAACATCAGCCAGATTCCTATGCGTAAGTCTATAAAGGACATCCCATTAATCGACCACAAAAAAATTGCAGTATCATCGACGTATGATATGATTCTACCATATAGGTCCTTCAATTTGAAGATGCCATTAATGAAAACTACAAATACCAATGGGCCAAAAACTGTACCCTGGGACACTTCTACAGACAGAGTTGATAAGTCGTTGGTACAACCCCCAACAATAACTCTCGAGGTTCTATTAATTAGATAATTATTCAATAGTTTATGAGCCATTATTCTTGCGTTGTTCAGCTTAATCAATAAGATGTGATACGCTGTCGAAACTTTTAGCTAAGTCTGAGAATACCGCCATGCATTTTTTCAAGTCATATGAATTATTTACAAGTTCTTGTGCCAGGCTTAAGTACTTGAGTAATTATTATAGTCTTTCAATTGATGCGGAAGTGAACCAGATAAAAATGAGAAATTTATCAGATTACAATTGGGTTCAGTAATAAACGTGCGAATAATTTAATAATTCAACTGATAAAGCATCTGGTCAGGCCGTATCGTTCTTCTGGCCTCTACTCTTTATTATTATTTTATTTTCTATTACTTGTTCGAAAAATCGTAGAAAATATTGCATTTTATTTACAAACTTCAAAATAGATTGATTAAACAATAATTCTCATCATTTTCTCTTGCTAATTTCTTTGAATATTAGAAGTCATTGATGTAAGGACATCATGAAATAGAGTAATATAATTAGACGTTTCCTCGACTTATGAATAATTAAATTGAGGAAGTTCAAGCCTGATGAGATATTCAGCTCAGAGAATATTGTTTCAAGAAATGCCTTGAAGGATATAATTTAAGTTTCTGAATCTTAGTTTACTCAGGAGAGAAGAGATGAATGGGAAAACGTTTAATTAACTGGATGATACAAAGAAGCTTCGTGAACGCCTCGCACAATATTGTGCCTTATAGTAAAATATTCTTTAATCGAGTATCATTATCAGTATCATTCTTTGAATATCTTAGGAGGAAAATTTGTCTGTATAGTGTGAACTATCTGAAATATTCTTGTAATTAGACGTATAATGGATTTTCACAAATTTCTACATAACTCTCCAAGTTTATTTGGATGATAACTTCACTCTTCTAACTTCATTCTTTTCATGACTGTAGCTATGTATTCAAGTTTTCGAATAGTTAATGTGAGTCGAATCATTTCAGAGATGTTTTTAATCTGAGTGTGGTCGTGCACACTCTAATTACAAACAAATTCATCTGAAGAAGTTTAAGACATATTCATTTGATAATGTTATCGGACTATTATGTTTTGGAATTTATTGACAACCTTTACCTAGTAAAAGGACCCTTACAAGTTGGACATTATTGAAACAATATTGGTAAAGTGTTGATCATGCGAGGGTTTCATTCAGTCCATTATATTAGCGGAAAGAATATTGATTCAAACTATTTGATTTTTCGAATCAGAAATCTGAAAAACCTTCACTATGTATATTGAAAAAATATATAAGAAAAATAAATATAAAATTAATTGTTTAGAAAACTATTCATGTTTCATATAATGATATTGTATACTACATGTTGGTAATGTATATTCATCAATTCGTGTGAAAATCTAATAAGTACAGAAATGGTAAAATACTCAACTCAAAATACAAGCTATTATACGTATTTCATGGTTCTTTTTAATCTTCATAGCTATAACATAGAATGATATACAATAACAAGAAATTTACCCATTCAACAAAATTCTGAACAAAGAACCAAATACTGTAACTATGAGCCTAGAATTTTATTTTAAGGTTTGTCCAAGTCACAGAAACATCCGAATTATTTTTCTTACCAACCTCTACGTGAGTATTAAATCTACTCGATAATCCTTAAAAGGTTTTCACTGAATAAATAAACTCATAAAGTTATTTAAATATTTTAATATTTACAGATATATTCTGTTAGTCTTCTACATATTTAATTTCAAAAAATTATATTTAATATTATAACTTGTTATTTTGATAGGATTTTTAAGTGATTTCCACCAAGTTGGAAACAACTTTGATCACATATAAATACATAGTAAAATTAAAATAAATGAAGGTTTATACTTGATAGAAGGTACATGAAATTTATTAAATATTTTAATATTAACAGATATATTCTGTTAGCCTTCTACATATTAAATTTCAAAAAATTTTATTTAATATTATAACTTCAGATATTAAATTGATGTCATATAAGCACCGCTTATATCAAACGACATATAAAATAAACATTCATTATAAGACATCCAAATGAGGTAACAATATTCAATTAATATAAATTGTTAACAAAAATCCTATAAATTAAATATTTTGAGTAGACAAAATTTTGTTTCTACTCATCCCTCTTATGAAAACATATCTTTCAAAAATGTTTAACATAATCTTAAGAATTTCATCACAAAACTATCTTACTTAGAATATTCAATAATATTGGATATCTAACTGAGTTACTTTTAAGAAAATCTCAAGATCTGAAAAAAACATTACTAAAAAAACAGTTTTAAGAGAGGCTTTGCTCGTCAGTACTCAATCATATTCAATAAAATATAATATCAATCAAGAAAAAATATGTACTTACCTTTAACAATCCAGAAAGCGTCATGGCAAATGAATACTGAGCATTTAAATTGAGTCCAATGTTGACTCAAATAAATAGTTCTGTGGTTTACCATTGATCTTAAAGATTGAAAGGCAATTTAACGGCCTTAGAATGTTAAGGAAACCAAATAATTATATATTTAAGACGCTTTCTGGATTGTTAAAGGTAAGTAAATATTTTTTGTTGAGTGATGTTTTATTTTATTGAATATGATTGAGTACTGACGAGCAGTCTCTCTTAAAACTTGTTTTTTAGTAACGGTTTTATATATCTTGAGATTCTTTAAATCCAATAATATTGAATATTCTATGTAAGATAGTTTTATGATGAAATTCTTGAGATTATGTTAAACATTTTTGAAAGATGAGCAGCAACAAAATTTTGTCTAATCAAAATATTTAATTTATAGGATTTTTGTTAACAATTTATATTAATTGGAGATTGTTATCTCATTTGGATTTCTTATAATGAATGTTTATTATATATGTCGTTTGTTATAAGCGGTGCTTATATGACATTAATTTAATTCCTGAAGTTATAATATTAAATATAATTTTTTGAAATTAAATATGTAGAAGGCTAACAGAATATATCTGTAAATATTAAAATATTTAAATAATTTTATATACCTTCTATCAAGAATAAACCTCCATTTATTTTAACTCAGAAAGTGATCACACAATTAATTAAGTTATGAATTTTGAGGCTACTTGGCCAAAGTTCCAATTCAGAATAAAAATTTTTAATATTTACACCATAAATGAATCTTAAACAGGTATTTTGTATTTTTTTTAACCTTCCCATTGTTTCTTGGTTTAAGCATGCAGAAATTTCACAAATAAATAGCTTTTCATGAAAGCCATAGCACCCGATATGAATTGGAAAATTTTCAAAGTTGAACAAATATATCAAGTCCGCGAATGGTCAAAATCCAACGATTTGTTCCAACTGGGTTTTTTCTCAGTGCATGGAAATAACAGATCGCTTCCTATTGAAATAAAACAGTTTAATGTGAAAAAGTGACTCAAATTTGATGTGAAATTTTGTGTAAAGGTTCACTTTTCACTTCAAAATAAAATAAAGAAAATCATGACGCTCGATCCTGAAAATGTATTATCCAAAACTATGAAATATTAAGTGGGTAATTTTTTCGGATATATGTTATGTAAGCATTATGAAGAATGAACAGACAATTATGAAGCATCCGCAATATTATGATTACAGCAGGATCTTCCAGTAAGCAATGTTAATGATATATGATGAAGTTTAGAACTTCTTGCTCCCTCTTCAACTTTCTTCGTCAGAACTGTTAGTTCCACGAACAACCCTTTCCTTAATTGCCATACCACAATATGTTGGGTCAAGTCTCAGTTTCATATAGACAAGTTTGCTTGAGAAACTCCACAAGAAATATGAGATTGATCTCTTACCACGTACTAAATTCGATGCAAAATCGGAAGGTGCAATGAACCTCTGGAATGATAAAATATATTTTGTGAAGTTTTCGACAGTTAGTTTCAATTTATTCGTTATCGATTAAATACTAGATAAAAACAATATACCACATGTTTTCCATAATCTTAAATTTTAATGACAGAAATTCGAATGACATAGATCTGTACATTACCATTATTAAATATTATTCTGCATATTGGCAAAAAGAAATATATATTGAATCTGAAAAATATGTAATCAATTAGATAATCTCCAATTTTAATGAGCAGTTCACTGAACATTTTAGATTTCTTTTCTATTTACTGTTTGTCCTGTGTCATAAAAAATGTGTATTTTATTGCAGTCTTTTTACGGTTTTGTACTGGAGCGTCGGCTCTAAAAACTGGTTTCCTGGCATTGACTTCGGGTAGGATGTTGCTTATGGGATTTAATGGTCTCTTTGAAAAATTGACGATGGAATGGAACGACCTAATAAATGCGCTGGGCTCCATCAATCTGCCAAATTCATGGAAAAAAATTGATCAAGTAAAATATGCGAAGAACATATCGCCACATGTCTGCAACTCAAAGGTCCATTCAATTTTGGAAGACATATTTCTCCTAAAACGCCTGCAAGCGATGTATGATTTCTTCAATTGCTGCAGTGAGATGTGCCAGTCATTTAAGGGAGTTCATTCGGTGGCTTACAACGACGACCATCTGCTGAAACCCATAAGACAATTCATTGCTGACTTTATCTCCAAACAATTACTAGGAATCACGACTGAGCATATCGCGTACGTCGTTTGTTACTTATTACAGGACCTGGGCTTCGATGTATCTGAAGAAATCGAACAGAAAGATATTGGCGCCGAAAGTAAAGTGCTTTGGATAATCTGTACCATAAAGCTGGAAATATCTTTCTGAAGCAAGGCTTATTTTCCCAAAATGCCTTGTCCCAAGCTTCTCTCCCCCCCTGTCTCTGTACCTTGTCGTGGTGGGGGAGCTTGTCATAGCGAGTGTCCTAGTTTCATTTATGGGATGGAGGGTATGGTTATGATGCCTAAAGCAGAGACTCGCAATCCTAATTTCCTTTCTTTGTTTCTTTCTTGCATAATACCTTTCCATCATGTTGTCCCAACCCTACCTTTCCTACCGCAGGACTTGGAATCGTACGGGGAAGCTGGCTCTGATTGACGACCAGAATCTGCGACCCTGCGATCGATTAGAGTTCTGTATTTCTTTCATTGGCGAAGGCGATCCCCGCTAGTCCTTAGCGTGGGTTTCCAACCTTCGTCCTCTTAGCCCGCTGAGGGATCTTAAATGGTTGCTGAATGAAAAAGGGAGACTACGACGTTTCGAACAAGCTGGGGGGTTTGGGAGATTCGCTCTGCTCGCCCCCAAATTTGGCTCCGTTTTTAGTTCCTGAAGCTCCTGCTGCGGGGTCCTGATTGGTCCGTTGGAGGACAAAGGGAGACTGCGACGTTTTGACCAAGTTGGGACCTTGGGATATTCGCTGCGCTCTTCCCTAACTCCGGCCCCATTCGTGGATCCTAAAGCTAACTTTTACCGCTGCGGGTTCGGAAGTGGTCCGCTGGAGAAAAAGGGAGACTACGACGTTTCGACAAGGTTTGAGGGTCCTTTAAGATACGCTCTGCTCTCCCCCAAACTCTAGCGCCCTTTTGATCCTAAGGCCCAGTTCTATGATGCTTCGGAACCTCGCTTTTGGCGGCGAACAGCGAAGCGACCCTGTGGCGCGTGGGGTCCATGCTGACAGGCCGTTATCTGTGTTGATTCGTTGCTTCAGTCTTTCATAATCCATAGGCACTCTGCCCAAATGATTGAGTGGTGGGATCGCTACGGCGATCCTCTTTGGTGTGGGAGAGGTGACTTGTGGGGGTCCCTCACCTAATTGTGCTGGCGCGGAGTGTTCTATAATCCTTTCTCCAAAACTCCTTTCTTTCTCTTTCAGCTTTCGGGGGTCTGCTGGAGTGTCAAAACTTGAGCAGAAACCCGGGACAACAATGATGACAATGGTACATTAATGTTATTAGAGAGCTCTGCTCATATTTTAACTTGTACAATTCTGAGTATGTCCCAAGTTTCTACCCTTGAAAGTAATCTCAAACATGCTTGGGTCAAGATACAGGAAACCAAAAAACTAATATAAATGCCTAAAGAAAAGCCTGTGAAGAGGGGTTGATATAAATCCACGATTTTTGATATTTATAATATGAATATCAGTAGTGTACCTGATCTTTTTATGGTGGTATGAAACAACGCCGGTTGAGACTATACAATGTTTATGCCTAGAGAGTAAAGCTGTTCATCATATTTAGCCAGCTAGTTTTTTCCAGTTTGTGGCTTATTCTGTCAAAGTTATTATAGATTATACAGAACTCAGAAACGAAGAATTTTGGAAAATTTCAAAAAAACAGGTCAGCTTCTGTTTTAAGGGGGATGAATTTGTATCATGGGTTTGTTTCAAAAAAACAACTCTCATGAAAGTGGCATCAACGCCCAACATTTTTTGAATACGGAGTAGATGTTGAGTGTTGGTTACTTTGAAAGCTTTTTATGTTGTGCACATAACCCAGTTGAAATTTTCAACTTTATTCACTAAAGAATATAATATTGAATTTACAATCAAAAGGTGATGTTGACAGACAGTTGAACCGCCCAAACTCAAATACCTAAGAGTTTTGAAGAATCCAAAAATAATTTTCGAGTTCTGTATCAGGAGGAAAGAATTCCTATGAGGACATTTTCCCGAAAAAAACACCTGAGGATGGTGACATTTTTTTTGTGGAGACATTTGAAGTCCAAAGTCTATGCAACTCCTCCTGAAAATCTTGCAGATCTGCGACAAAGAATTATTAAAATGCCAATAACTGACACCAGACATTTTCGAAAATGTTAGAGAAGGATTTGAAAGAAGGCTATATATATCATTGTATGGAGGTTGGTGGTGGTCATTTTGAACAAAACATACGTTAGTTCTTTAAATAGTTTATATTTTTTTCTGGATGTTCTATATCATTACTTGCAGATCTGGTGTATTTGAATGTATTGGGTTTCTGTTTGAGTTACCCTTCTGATAATGTTCAATATCAAGTTACTCAAAAAATTACTAAATTTGAAAATTTCAACTAGGATGTTTAGAGAACAAAATTTTTTTTTAACTTAAACACATCCGCCATCTCTTTCCTAAATATATATAAAAATAATGGAGGTTGATGCCACCTTCATGGGGGTGGTTTTTTTCGGAACAAACTCATGATGGAAATTCGTCCCCCTCAAAACAGAAGTTGACCTGTTTTTTTAAGAACCCTGTATAATAAATACATAAACTCGGTGTATTTTCCTTAAAAAAAAATTAGTAACAGAGCAATGTGCATCACTTACGTGAACGCTCGGAGTTTATTTTTGACTATTTTCCTATTTGTTTTTAAATTTCTTTTCTTCCATTTTTCCCCATTTCATAGTAAATTTTAAAGTTTTTGTTATTAAAGTACAGAGCACAATGATATTCATTTATTTTTTTCAGGTTTTGAGTGGTAGAACAGAAGTTTCATATCCACCTGAACTCCCGGTGATTGAAGTTCATTTGAATAATTTTTTTGGTCAGAATGTTAGTTTTAGTAACCAATTGTCATATATTGATTTTCTTTGAGATATCCAAAAATGTATTCTTCTATTTAGCCTGGATACTCAAAAAATGAAATATTTCCTTCCTCTCAAGATTCAATCTCGTGAAATTTATTATTTCTTTGCCATACCTAGCTGCCCCTATATTATAATATTAATATAACGATATTGTTTGTGGATTTCATGATGAAAAGAAAGAAATAAGCGCATTGTTTGATTTATCGATCGGCAATATCAGAGTAGATTATAATGTAGGACGTGATCATAGCAAGATGAGAGATAGTTAAAATATTTGTGTAAGGGAATTGAATTCCTGACGGTCTTAATGAAAATTGGTAACCATTTTTGGTGTTCAAATTATGAGTGGAAGAAAATTTGTCTGCTTCCACTTGAAATATGGGAGAGGGTCATAAAAGTGGAAAAATATTACCCAACAATTTGGGGCTCCGATACAAGAGATAAATTTTGCTAAACCTGAGAATTGAATATGTAGCTGTGGATTCTGGAGATCATTCTATAGTATCACAGGGTTTACAAGAATTTACATGATATGAAGTTGTAAAACTTTTAATGATTTCAAGAAGAAAATGATATTTTATGAGTATCAAGTATACAATGTCAACATGAATCAAACATATACTCGTATATTACATTCCATCGGTAGAAATTGTGAGGTTTTGAAGACTGGATTGATATGCTCTCGTGCAACGAACTGAATTTTTCTTTGTTGCCTAAATGGTATTTCATTAACAGCGCCCCATTTTATTTTGTAAATGAAAGACCTTATTTATTTTAAAAATATTGAATTTTTATTTCATTATAAAGTACAGTAGATACCATTTGTTACGAAACAAAACAACACGAAACGCTGGCAGGAATGAGGTCGTTGAACATAATTTTCCACGACTCTCTCAAACAAATCAGGTCGTAGGTTAGCAATTACTTGTTCAATATTGATCTGTGAATCGTCTAAATTTGCTGGATGATTGCTGTGAACCAATGACTCAATATAACCCAAAAGGAAGAAGTCCAATGAAGTTAAATAGCATGAACGGGGCGAATAATTTATCGGTCCATTTCTTCCGATTTTTTATAAGCACCAATGACTAAATACACGACGCTTCAAATAATATATTGGTTTGAGTTCTGGGACTGAAACAATTTTGCACGGCGGATGTAAACCAAGGTCTTTTCGTAAAATTCGCCACAAAGACGTCTGGGAGATGCTTAGTTCTTGTGAACGTCGACAAATCGATAAATTTTGGTCTGTACGAACACGTTCACGTACGGTAGCAATATTCTCCTCACTTCTTGCATTTCTGTATCGCACTGTCACTGTAACATCAAGAAGTGCAAAATTTCCTCCAAACTTCTTCACTAAAGGTACAACTGTTCTTTTATCCGGACGATTATAACGATTAAAAATTGGAGGTAAAGAACGTGAAGTTAGAGTATAGATCGCGATTTTCCATAATAAATTTGGATTATTTGTAAACGTTGTTGGAGTGTGTACCCTTCCATGATTAAATGGTAGACATTGACGAATACAACTGTCAATATTTCAAATGAACAATGGTTGCATGCGTGATAACTGTCAATTTAAAAATGGGGAGTTCCCATTGAAAGACCCTTTAGTTGCTTCCCTGAGCGGAAATTTGTGACTTTCTCTCGTCTTGATTTGTTGTTCAATATATATTGAAAATTATACATAGAAATATCGAAGTAATATCACAATATATAATCAATATAAAATATTTTTTAATGTCTGGGAAAAAACTTTTTTCCTTTACGACATGTAACGTATAACATATAAACAGAAAAATCTACTATTCCAAAATTTTATAAAATTCTAAAAATGAAAGATTTGACATTTGACAAATATATATAATTGTTTCGGCCTAATTGTTTCATCAGAATTGCACTAAATTCAGTTTTGAATAAATCACAAAATCAAATTTTAATTCACCAAAAAGATGAAACCTAGAACGACTCAACTCAATAATATATTTGATATATTTAAAGCAATAAAAAAATTAATTATAGAAATAGACATAACTCACGTGTAATCAGAACACAGAAAAACACTCTTTCCAAGCAATGTCTCATGATAAAAAAAATAATTTTTATTAATACTTTCGTATTAATACGTTGCATGTCGTGAAAGAAGAAAGTTTTTTCCTAGACATTGAAAAATATTTTATGTCGATTATGTATTGTGATATTGTTTTGATATTTTAGTATACAATTTTCAATATATATTGTAGAAGTTTGAGGATATAATTCAGAATTTCAAGCTATTATATTTCAATTACTTCTATCTATAATAGTATCGACTCGCATTTTAATTTGTTTTATATACAGGATGATTTATTTGAAAAAAGGTTACTAAAATACTTCCTGCTAGGATTAATATCCCTAATATGAAATTTTTTCATCATCAGATTGCCCATATATAGACAATCAAATTTTGATATTGGCCTGTTATCTGATCCGCCATAAATATGTTATAGTAAAAATCGTTAAGAGTCATGTATACATCTTCAAAGTAATATGTGAAGTTCTTTGATAACTGAAACGAATAAATCTTTTTTTTTTTACGAGTAAAAACGAAAATCTCATTTAATTTTCATTACCGCGTAATCCACAGGTCTACCAAAAATCTCACCCAATATTTCAGTGTCTTTCTAAGCCTTCAATTCCGCAAAATAATGAAATCTTACTATCTTTTGAAATTGGATCTTCTACTTATGTTCTTTCAGCAGGATTTCGTTCCTTAATTGGACTTTTCGGCGAGGAGAGGTTTTTTGTAATTGATCGATCATTTTTCTGCTGCTCATAATTTTAAGGTTGGCGTGTTTGTGTTGATCGAAAACTTTGGATTCTTTGTTTACTTGCTTCTATTGAGCAAGAGAGTAATATATCATAAAGCGTGGCCCACATAAAAAATTCTTGCCGAATATTTCCGTAAGTATAAGGTTTCCATCGAAAACGAGACAGATTAATATTTATTAGGAGGGGCATCTTTTGTTGGTAAATTCGTGAGCGTACGATTCCCCTGAGCGGGGGGATTATTTATGAGTATAATAAAAATAATCCATTTAGCGTTCGTTTCGGTATAAAAAACTTATTGAAAGTGATGGGTGAAATGCATTAAGTGGTCGACTTTCAGAAGGCTACCGTTTATTTATGAATAGTAATAATTTCTCTGTCAATTATCAGTTATCTCGTATAAAATTTGGTAATTGTGGTCAATATTCTATATTTTCTTTTGATTCTTTCATCTTCTGACTGCCACGCATATATTTGATGATTCTATATGTCTGTTAAAAGAAACCAACATTTGATTTAATTTTAAGAGATTTTTTAGATTGAAATTTGAAGAGATTTCAGAGAATTATTCGTGTTAATAAATATTTGAAATATTTAAAGAAACTCTTCGAAGTAATATTCAATTTATGTTTGATCTAAACGCGGTTCAAAATTCACATTGCCTTTGTGCGAACACGCGGAAACACTCTTATATCCGATAATATACTCGAAGCTGAAAAAGTTCTAGTGGTTGATCGTTTTCAATAGATAAAGTTTATTCCGCCAGATAAGGGTTGCATGTCCAAAACTCACAGATCCAGCAGTCTATGGCTACAACTGATAAAACGTTCCCTCCTTTTTATTCGAAGCTCCGAGTTCACGGAGAAGATACTGGAAAATTCAAGGTCAGAGCTTATAGTAAGGAGAATGGATGATGCCACGGACTCAAGAATAGCCGCAATCCAGAACTTGGGTTGATTTATAGCAGTAACGAAATGGCGAATGCGCGAGCAGAATGAATTTCTTCTAGAGAACTGGAAATATCCGTTGTTTATTTCATTTGAATAGGAATTATGAAATATATTACCTATTAATCTCTTCTGTTAAGATACATAGAAAATTCGTGTCAAATCAATATGACATCTTGAAATATTGGATGGAGTTTTCCGTTATCTTATGTTCATTTCGAATGGAATAAGAAAATCACTTTTTATTAAATAAATATAAAGCAAACCGAGCTCCGCAATATTTTCAAATAATGAATTACATACTGTGCTTGAATGAAACCTGATGTTCCTTGGGTTTTTTCCTAGAAAGTCGTTCCATTTGTTCTGTAAATATATTACATCATACTATTGCATTCGGAGATATTTTCAAAACCACAAAATTAAAGGATAAGATTAAAACTACAAAAATGAAAACAATACTTACGTATTATTCTCAAAAACTTTGTAAATTTTCAAATGAATCTATGATTATAATATAATTACTGACAAAAGCTCGTAAATCATAACCACATGGTAAATTCACAAAATAAAATAGGTAATCTGAATCGCATAAGCAATTCCAATGAGGACGTAGAACAAAACTCAACAAATAAATAAACATTATACAGTTTAAAGTTGAAAATGGACTTGCCGCTTACCCCTCAAAATTCTATAAGGATTTTATAAACATATGATAACTGGTTTCGGACTTTCATAAAAATTCAAAGTAAAATAAATATTGGATATTGGAAAAAGCTTTCAATCGAATTATAATTGGAAGAAAAAGAGGAATTTTGTACACTTACATTATAATGTTCGAAATATCTTTATTTCTACAAGATGAACCATAATTAACGAATTAAAATCCAAAGTACATTAGTTATTTGGTACTATTTGACATTATTAGCTCGGAAATATTCAGCTATATCTATAATTCATAATATAATTACTGCCAAAAGCTCGTTGATCACAACAACATGGTTAATTAGCAAAATTAGATAACCTAAAATCTACAAGCAACTTTTCTTTGGATAAGAACAAATTTTGCTCGGGAAATAAGTTATAATATTCAATTCAAAGTTGAAAATGGACTTGCTAAATACCTCTTAAAATTTTAGAAAGATTTTAAAACTATATGATAGCCAAATTCTTGATTGTTTCGGTCTCTACTTGACGGAAATTCATCGTAAATGATTTGAAGTAAAACACTTTATTTCCGCTTATTTTTATTTTTCAACGACCATTGTTTCGTCAATTACATATTGGTATGGTAACCAGTTACCATACTCACCTGACGAAGTCAATATGTAATTGACGAAACAATTGTTGTTGAAAAATAAAAATAAGCGGAAATAAAGTGTTTTACTTCAAATCATTTATATGATAGCCAACAGTGAGCAGGGAATAATGAAAGGGTAGGAGATTGAAGCTTTCTGCGAAACGAAAATTCTCCTCCAGAGTGTAATATTGTTTTCCGTAGAATATCTAATACGGGTTTTCATCGAATATTCTCTCCTTTCATGGAAACGATTCATCAATGTCTTCCTTAATTAAACATTGAATACGTACTATGAATGTAATATTGAAGATACAGCAGGTTATTGTGGGTGGCTTTATGACCCATATAATAACTGACAGAATAATATCTATAAATTGTGTTGTCGCTCTGCTTTGACGTCATACCCAAAAATGTCTTTCAAGATTTTCAGTACAGAACATCGAAAATCCCCCATTTGGAATGAAATTCCTTTACCATTATTGCATATTACTCTCGCAATGTGTTTATTACTTGGTATAAATCATTCATTCATAAATGATAAGATCACACTGTGTAATTAACTATAGAGCTATTTCTACTTTGAATATATTTTCTAAGATCTTCGAGTTAATTGTATTCAATAGAATGATGTAGCATCTTGATAAATTCAATGTACTAGATAACGCCCAGCATGGGTTTAGATCTGGTCGCTCAATTCTCACAGCGACAACCTACTTTGTTAAGTTCGTTTATGAATGCCTTGACAACGGATTGTATGTTGCAGGTTTATTTTTTGACCTCTCTCGAGCATTCGATAGTCTGTCCCTTCAATTTATAATTGATAAGTATTACAGTCTGGGTTTTCGGAGTGTGTTTTTGGATTGACTATGCAGCTATCTCGACGGTAGATCCATGTCAGTAAGAGTAAAAAACTCGTTATCTATTGAGCGCGGTATGAATATGGGAGTGCCACAAGGTTCAGCCCTTGGATCACTTCTATTTTTAATTTTTTTTAATGATCTTCCTGTTAATTCGCGAAATCTGCTAGTTAATGTGCATATCCGTCAGAATCTTTCATCGCAGATGGAAAAGTGCATAATTAGCTTGTAGATTGCAGATTCCATTCAATTCACAATTGGATAAACGGAACATATTATGTTGGTCATTCGCTATTTAGATATTATCATCCCATCTAAGGATAGTACTAAACTTCTTGGCATTTATGTGGACAAAAATTTGAAGTGGAGTATTGCGGTTCACCCCTAATTTATATCTCCCCGACGAGATCTAGTTTTTGGATAAAACCGATAATTTTGTTCAGGGGTAATTTTTTCAGTTCGCTGTAAGCTATAAAAGTCTGGCCAAAGACCTCGAATCGTATGCGACTCACCGCTGGGCACTCTGAGACGATGTGCATGGCTGTTTCAGTGTCCTCAAGACACAGCCTGCATTCATCGTCTTCAGCCAGATTGATTTTGTGCAAGTGCGCTTTCAGTCTGCAGTGACCTGTCATAATTCCGACAAGTGTTCTCAGTTTGGCCCTATCCGGACCTAGCGCTAGGTTCGCCATCTTTTTGTTCGAAGCTGTTCCAAGGAACACCTTCGAATGTTTCAAGCCAGAATGGCTTCGCCAGAAAGACTCTAGCCTTGAGTTATCGCCTGCTTAGCGATTTCATGTGGTATTCCCAGGAAGGGTTCCTGTCCTACCAGAGGCAGCGCAGCTCCAGCAAACGCCAGCCGATTGCATTCAATTCACAATCGGACAAACGGAACATATGTTGGTCATTCGCTATTTAGATATTATCATCCCATCTAAGGATAGTACTAAACTTCTTGGCATTTATGTGGACAAAAATTTGAAGTGGAGTACACATGTAGAATACTTATGTAAAAAACTTAATAGTTCTTATTATGCCTTAAGTAGGATAGAAAGTTTACTTCCCATAGAATCTCTTATTGGAGTCTATTATAGTTTGGTATATAGCCACTTGTCATATAATGTTCTGCTATGGGAAACTTCTCAGATATTGGCAGAGCTTTCATACTACAAAAACGTATTTTGCGTTAAGTATACAACATACCTCCGTGTTCTGTAGGCCGTTCATTGTAGAAAATTGTATCTTAACTTTGTCGTCCATATACATTTTGAGATGTCTAATATAGGCGAAAGAGAACGAAGGTAACATGGTTAAGTTATCTAGCTTTCATAGGTACAATACAAGAAGTGAGGGAACATCAAACATAAAACTTCCGAATTGATGTCTCCTTTATACCAGGGCATTAAGCTCTTCAACCATTTGCCGCATTGCATTCGTTCTCTCAATTTAAATGCATTTAAGATAACTGTTAAAGGCTTATTGTTGAAAAAATATTATTACACAGTGAATGATCATCTCTGTGATGTATTAGTCAATGATTAATTATGTATTTTTTTGTTGACCTGTCCTATACATTGATTTGTCTTGAAGGAACAATAAAGTATGGTTATGTTTATTATCATTCATGAGAATTCGTTTTTCTCAACATTAACTGATACGTCGTATTATGCACTGATAATTTCATGATGAAAAGTCTAAAACTCTTATGTGCTTAATACTTTGATTCTGTTTGAGACACTTTTGCTGACTTCACACGAGTTCTTTTTCGACTATGGATGGTGCTGTAAAAAACAACAGCAGAATTATGTTTTGAACTGGATATAAAGCAATGGTTCTGGCATTTTGAATTTGTTAATTTCTTCGTCTTATTAATTTTGGATATTTTTCACTGATTCTTACGGGTGTTATTAAGTTTTATTTGCCAGCAAAGGAATTTAATAAGTAGTTTATAAGAAAAAAACTATTTCTTATTCAACCTCAAAAGTTATAACAAACAGAAATGGATGTGAAAGTCAGAAGGAATCATCTGGACATGAATTTATGTTATACCGTTCTCTCTTTATACTCGTAAATTATTATAATTATAATTGTAACCCCTATTATATATTATAATTGTAACCCTTATCAATTCAGTCTTTTTCAGATATGACTGAAAACACTTGAATTAAAAATCTCAATACCAGATACCAGATCAGCAAAGTTACACGTCAGATATCTCACACTGAGCATATGCGAGTCATTTGAAAAAATCTGGACATAATTTCAACAATAACTATGAAATTATCCTTTTGTTAGGTGTTTGTCTTTTCTCAGAATTTTAGCTATATAAAAAGTGAAGGTGTAACTATCAGAGTTAGTTCAAAATGTAGACTTGAAGAATCCACAATGTCGGCAAAACAATTGCGGTTGTTAATAAATTGTAGAAATATATGAACAAGGATCTCAATGCCTTCTCGGTATGGGCATTAAGGAAAACTCAGTAAATTTTTGAAAAATTCTCCAGTACATTTTTTGATCGATAAATAAGCATTTCTAAACCTTGTAAACAATATTCTTCCGGCTTCTCCTCAAAATAAGTGTTAATTGCTACCTTTATCGTCGGAAAATCGCTTTCCACGAAGATTGTTTTTCACATTTGGGAATAGGTAGTAGTTACTGGGAGCCAAGTCTGGTCTGCACAGAGGATGACTAATTTCTTCGATACCACATTCCCGCAGCCTTCGAAACGCGGGCCTTGTGAAGCGCCGCGTTGTCGTGAAGCATCAACACCCCGCTTTGAGTTTTCTCGCCCTTTTCCTTTAATTGGTATTTTAAATTACGCAAAGTGGTTGCATATGCTGCTGTGATGTTCTCACCCTTTTTTCTATTTATAAAATACCTTCAGAATCCTAAAAGATCATAGCCATTATTTTTGCAGCGGATGGGGTGACTTTAGATTTCTTTGGCGGCTGTGCGCCCCTTTCAATCCACTGCATGGACTCTTGTTTACTCTCACGTCTCTTCCACAGTAACCAGATTGTAAATAGTCGATGGGTCTTCTCCACAGAGCTTTAAAAACCCCAACAGCATTCGACGCGCACTTGTTTCTAAGGCGCGGTGAGCATTCTCGGTACCCAACTCGCACTTACCTTTGAGAGGTTAAGATGGTCATGAATGATAGCAAGTATGGTACCCACGGATAGGTTTATCATCCCTGCTAACATATTGATGCGTATTCTGGTATCTTCAAGTAACAGTTTTTCCACATTTCCTTCAGTGGTGGCTCTAACGGGCTCGCCCGAGCGAGGGTCGTCTTCAATGTTTTCTCTGCCTCTTGTGAGTTCACTTGACCACTTTTTAATAGTGGATAACGTCGGAGCACAGTCTTTGTAAACAGCAACCATCTCTTCATAAATGATTTTTTGTAATTTTTCCCTGCTTAGTGAGGAACTTTATAACGGCGGGATGCTTGATTTTCTTCATCATTGTGCGTCAGTCATTCTGGTCGTCTTTTACTGAGAATACCTAGAAAACTAATGATGGTAAATTAAAGAAATTTCATATTTATACCCTCAGATAGTTTCATTAGTAAATGAGGTAATTAGATTACTCACATTGTAAGCAATTCACCTCGATACCGAGAATACATTGAACGTCCCTCCTATATATTCATGTGCTTTTAAATTAAATTTTGTGGCGTATCTGCTCCTTGACTATAATTCTGCTCTGCTCTGCTACAGTTTACGCGTAGCATATAGAGGACGCGATCGATCTCAGATAATACCTAACTTACGTTGTCACCGTATATAAGTAGAGCAGACTACACGCTTTCGACGACTTACGTTCCAACGTGGAACAAGGTCACTGGCAGACATGCGCACCACGCCTATCTGATGAGTTCAGGTGCGCATGCTCGGAATAAAACGTCGCCTCCGAATTAAGAAGTAGAAGCTCCCTCATTACACCCCATTTACTTACGAGCTACTATTTCATTGAGTTATGAATCTGTTGTATTATAAAAAATTTTTAGGTTATGCGCAGTTAGAATGTTAAATGTACAGGAGTCATGTCTAGAATTAACTGTCTAATCATAGATTATGATTGGATGGCTAAAATACTGCTCGACTAGAACTATAAAAGACTTTACTCGATTACACTCGAATGCATTCCCTCTTTATTGGTTAAAATCCAGTGCAAATTAATGTGGTAATCTACCAGAGTAGCCCGTTTATGCATTTACCGGAAGCATGTGAACTCGATTTTTTATTGTAGAGCATTAACTGTTCCTGCATGAAATCAACAGATAAATCCACGAACATTAAATTTTATCCAGTAATGAGATCTTCTCCATTTCACAGTCACATCAATGGATTAGAGTTGGAATGAATATAACCAATTCGAACCTCGGAAATCATTAAAATTTTTCAGTTTTCAATCATCGTCTCATATTCTGGCACAAAAAAGCATCTTCTTTGTTGTTGTGAAAGAATATAATCCGCAAATATTCACCATTAGGATTTGTTGGATTAAGGTAGTATTGTCGCGATATAATTTCGTAATCTTGTGTGAAATAAAAAATAATTTAGAATATTCCTACCTGTGACCTCCTTTGGTGTCGTTGGTCCAGGCAATGGCGATGTGCTCGACCCATTTTTATTTATATGAGTCCCTAAAACAATAGAAATATATGATATAATATATATTATAATTAAGATAAGGAAACAGTTTGCCAAGCAAAACATTTATGGCAGTCATAAAATTGATATATTCGCTCTCCTCTGATCAAACAGAACGAAACCAAACATACAAACTTTTTTTGAGTCATGCAGGAGCTCTCTTGAGTTAGTTTCTTCGGAATTTCTAGAATAACGTTACATATAGTGGACTTGTATGTCACTTCTCGATTCACAAGTTTTAGTGGCATGATCAAAGACTCCTGAACTGAAACTTAAGAAGTATTCACCGAATCGAATATTTTCAAAATATTCGACAATGATTACGGAATTTATTTTTCAATATATTATCTGTAAGTTGATAATGCTTCTACACAAAAAACTTCAACGTATTACAACGAAAGGATTTTTCTTGTCTTTCAACAAAAATGAAAAAACAACCACGTCCAAACGTCAGATTGATCACCTTTGTGGTTTAGAAAATATTGAGGAAAATAAGGAAGAATTCAAAATGTGAATAATTGCAGAATCATTACACCTATTCTGTTCATAAAAAAACTCGGCCAAGATATTTATGCTCCAAGCCTACCCTGGAAATTTAAAATCTCTAGCTTTTTCCTTTCGAAAATTAGAGTGCTTACGGTATTCTCTTTTTAATCTTCTAATCATACGGCCTCTCGAAATTTTGTACAAACATACGCGATTAAATTTTAGATCGATCAGGTATATTGCCTCACAATATGACTCGAGTTTAGTCTCTTTTTACCGTACACCCAAGACCCATCTACACGGTCGTTACACTCCGATCAACGTAGTCACGCACTCAAAAACGAACTCTTTTCGCATTCACTTATAACTTCGCAAATTTAATCTCAAGGAACAATTTGTTCACCCTTTCGTGACTGTTCCGTCTCATTAGAGACGGCCCTGTCGTTCGAAATTATTCTGTCATTCGATACTTAGGTCTTTTACGTTAATATGCGATCTAGCAGTTTTGAGATTTGTTTGGAGCTGTTTAGTTTTACTTGATACTTCAGATTATTTGTTTACTAATGATTATGTATGGCATTAGAAAAAATGAGAAGTCAATTGGAGATTTGGATATATTTATGCATGTTAATTTTACATGATACAGCATTCGGAATTATAAACTGACTTTATCCTTCTTAACTTTCATCGACCTGGTTATTTTTCTGTAACCAATAAGAAGTTTTATTTTTTTCATTCAGTCCACCTCCAAATCGATTGCCAAAGTATTGGCAAATTCATTACATTGTTGTTTGTGTAATAATCATACCTTTAACTTGGTTTATATACAGTAAATCAAGAATTATAGTTTGCTGTTATCATAGTGTAATACGAGTGTTTTACTTTAATTCCTTATCATTTTCGCTGGTTTATCTTATTACATAAACAAAGCTAGTTCATCATCTAGATAACTACATACAAGTGCCCTTGAAGTAAAACTATTCGCTAACTAGGCCGAAAATACAGTCTTTTATTTCAAAATACTGAAATAATAGGCAAAATACTGCGGTAAACTAACCGTGGTACGTAACAGTGACCAACATCGCAATAAAAGGTCTGAAAATGACTGTATAATCTGTGGTATTTACTTGTTATTAAGTAGAGACTTGCAAAGTGAATCTAATTGAACTCAATGTGAGTGAACATCGATGAAAAAGTCCACCAATCTACTGCTCTACGAGCTAGATAGTGTTCAGGAGTAGAAATAAGTTCGTGCCGTTTCAATAACAGATATCGCTACTAGTTTCTTATTCGATTGCTTCATCTGGCAACACCTTCATTTTCAAGTGATCATTAGGCTTTCTTTTCAATATCTGTCATTTCGCTGAAGTGTTAACAAAATAGTTTCTGTCTGCTCTGAAAATATTTCGTAGCGAATAATGTGTTTTACTTCATTACTTTAACATGAAGAAAAGGGCTACCGAAAGTAATCGGATTTTAGTGAATCTTTATGGGGACAATGCTCTAGCTGAAGGAACGTGTGAGAATTATATTATTAATTTTATTTATAGTGAGCGTGCGTCTATCCACCCTACCACTGCGTCAGCACGGACTATTGTGGTTCACCCCTAATTTATATCTCCTCGACGAGATCCAGTTGTTGGATAAAATAGATAATCTTATTCAGGGGTAATTTTTTCAGTTCGCAGTGGGCTATAAAAGCCTGACCAAAGAACTCGAATCTGATGCCACTCACCGCTGGGCATTCTGAGATGATTTGCATGGCTGTTTCAGTGTCCTCAAGAAACAGCTTCCATTCATCGTCTTCAGCCAGACTGATTTTGTGCAAATGCGCTTTCAGTGTGCAGTGACTTGTCATAATTCCGACAAGTATTCTTAGTTTGGTCCTATCCAGACCTAGCGTTAGGTGCGCCATCTTTTTGTTCGAAGCTGTTTCAAGGAACACCTTCAAATGTTTCAAGCCAGAATGGCTTCGCCAGAATCACTCTAGCCTTGAGTTAATTCTGCCTGTTATCGCTTGCTTAGCCACTTCATGTGGTATTCCCAGGAATGGTTCCGGTCCTACCAGAGGCAGCGCAGCTCCAGCAATCGCCAGCTGATCTGCCTCTTCGTTACCCAAATAGTTTTAGTTGTTCGGTATCCAAACAAAAGTGATTCTGTTATACAAGCCGAGCCTGTTTAAAGCCGTTCGGTAACTCCAGACTGTTTTCGATGTACAACAGCTGGATTCCAGAGCTTTTAGTACTGAGTGACTATCAGTAAATATGTTGATTTTGCTGTGGTGGATTTGCCGTTTAGTCAGAAGATCTGAGGTCGGTCCTCAATAGAACCTCAGCAGGGTCCATTTGTCCTGGCTGGGGAAGATAACGTTGAAATGCTCGTGACTTTTTACATCAGATCCGAGGGCATCCATAGGGTGCTGTTCGTTAAAAGCTCGTTCAGTAGTCCTGACCCTCCCATCTCTATTGCCTCTGGCCTGTCGATTGCCAGTTGAATATGTAAGCATACCTTATATTGCCATCTTATCGTTTGAAATAAATTGTGAATTTGGCCACGTTCTTAGATTTTTGGTAGCAATATTTCACACAATACTGTATATTAGAAGTCAATGAAAGATATTCCTTCGAATATTTATCGAAGTTAAGCAACGAAACCACTCAACTTCTTCACTTGAACTGTTTGAAATGGTCCCGTGCGTTCTTATTGCTACAAGGGATATCCAATCTCCTTTGTGGGAATTTCCACACCACATAAAAAGTCGCAAAATTCCGTCTACTTCCTTACCGGTACAATTTCCTCCGGATCCAATTTTTCCCATTCCCGTTTCATTCCCTGAATCGGCATCGTTTGAAAATGTCCCGGTGTTACACCGGTATCGAGTTTAAAGACGTTGAGCTCCCCGGATGATTCGAGATCCGATGTGCCTATGCTCGGATTGTGTACATTTCTTGATGTATAGAGAAATCTGCTTATCCTTCCAAGTTCTTCGCATACATTAGTTATTTATATTGAACTGATTTGGTGCATCCGCTTCGGAATTGACGAGATGAAGTTTTTGATTTATCGTCTATTTCCTGTTTCGTTTCAGCTCATGGAAGATGAGAAACGGACGTTGAAGGAATATTGAGATGTTGCTCGAACTGCATGAGATAGATGTTGGTTTTTCATTACGATAGATATTCTGACAGCAGATTCTTCAAATTCAAGGTTCTTCTCCGCTTGACTTCATTACCTGAATTGGAAGGACAGAAATGAAAAAATATTACCATAAGAAAATTGATCGTTTATAAAGGGTCGGCCATCTAGAGTTTGTATTTTGAAGTAGTGGTTATTTCGAGTCTGACAAAACTTCTGTCATTTGTATTGCGACAGAAAGTTTGATTAATATTTGACAGAAGGTAGAAGCCATGTTGTTTTGACATTTTGACATTTCTGTTCACAAAGCATTGACAAATTATCGTAGAAGACTCACGCCGCAACAACGTTTACAAATTGTTGAAATTTATAGTCAAAATCAGAGTTCTATTCGCCAAACTTATAGAGCACATCGTGAAATTTATGGTTTACATAATCGTCTATCAGAGCAACGTATTCGTCGATTTATCCATAGATTTCGGACAACATTTTCTCTACTCGATGCAACAATAACAACAAAGTATAAATAATAAAGACAAAGAACTGTACGTACAGAAAAAATATCGCTGCTGTAAGTCATAGTGTTAATGATGATCCAGATTTGTCTATTCGTCGACGTTCACAACAAGTTGGACTCTGTGCATCCACCACATGGAAAATTTTGCGTAAAGATCTTGGTCTACCAAACAAAATCCAACTGGTTTAAGAACTAAAGCCACTTGACCTTAATAAGCGTCGTTTGTTTGCTGATTGGGTCCTAGAACAGCTTGAAGTTGATCCACTTTTTTATTGTAAAATAATGTTTATTGATGAAGCTCATTTTTGGTTGAACGGCCATGTAAACAAGCCAAATTGCCATATATGAAGTGAAAACAATCTTCAAGAAGTTCTGCAGGTTCCAGTGTATCCTGAAAAATGCACTATATGGTGTGCTTTACACGTTGGAGGTATCATCAGTCAATATTTCTTTAAAAACGGTGCTGGAGCTAATGTTACAGAGAATGGTGCTCGTTACAGATCGATGATCAATGGTTCCAACAATTGATTTACTGAAAGGGAGATTTGAATTTAGATTACATTATTTCGAGAAATGGTCCAACTAATTGGCCTCCAAGATCATGCGACATAACTCCACTGGATTATTTTCTTTGGGGTTATGTCCAGTCATTGGTTTATGCTAATAAACGAAACAATAAATGCTTTAGAAGCCAACATATCTCGTGTTATTGATGAAATAAGGCCTGAATTACTCGATAAAGTGGTCCAAAATTGGTCTCGTCGAATGCGATTCCTCAGAGCAAGTCGTGGTGGACATATGCCGGAAATTATTTCTAAAACATAAATGTCATAAAATTATCATTCAAATAAAAAAATTGGCTTCTGTCTTAATTTGAATGTGTTTTATTTCAATTTAAAGTTCTATCACTCTAAAAAAACACCCGATAGAATACGTACTGAACTGCGTTAAGTTTTGTATGATAAGGTATATTTTGTTAATTACTTTTATTTTTTAAATATGAAGTAGAGCTGATGAGTTTCCGTTGTAGTAACTCTAAATTGCTTTTTGAAGATGTTCTGCATAATTCAGGAATTTTTTTTGAAAGGAACTTATTTTGAGCAAGTTGTTTTTGGAGAAGTTTGTGAGGTTATGTTTTGCATTTTTGGAAAGGAATCTGGTTTTCATAAAACAAGGAACGCAATAAAATTTTGTACTCTTCAAGTATTCATTTGATAGTTTTTCAGTTGACAATTTATATTCTTTTGAATTCTTTTTTAATCCCTTTGGTACTGTGGAGTAAGTGTCAATTCTATATGTCTACTAAATTGTGTTATAAAGACATTCATTTAATTTAATTCTAAAGTTTCGAAGTTTTATTTTGTTAGCATATTCCTACAGCTGTTTCGAAGTCTGTCCAATCGAGTATTTAAGATTGTACAACCATGAATATCTTCTTTTGCTTGATCCCTTCCTACCTTTCACTTTGCCTTGTAATATAAGTTGTAATAATTGGTATTTTCTATTCCTCATGATATGTCCGAAGTATTGGAGCTTCCGCTGTATGATAGTGAATACAACTTCTTTGCTTTTTTGCATTCTTCTCAATACTTCCATATTATAAATGTGATCTATCCATGATACTCGAAAAATTCTCCGGTAGGTTTACATTTCGAAAACTTCCAACAATAAGAGCTATAGCCCAATTATAATAGACAAAATTTCAAACCCTTTTAGTTCCTGAATGCCGAATTTCAGATTGATCTAATGAATAATTTTGAAAATATTGAAAAAAAGATGAAAAATTTTAAAACGTGAATAACTGTTAAACTATCAAATGGATCTTGCCCATTAACAAATCAAGTCGATATATTTAGACCCAAAACCTTTCCTGAAAATTTCAAGGCTGTAGCTCTTTCCGTTCAAGAGTTAGTGTGTTCAGGGGCAGCTGGCCGGAACGGACTGACCTAATTACTTTTGACCTAGGATTCTTCATAAGTGAGTCTCACCTGTTTGAGACCATTATCAGATTATTACTCAAAAATTTCAGACATTTTGGCGGAACGATAGCACGCTGTGTCCTGGAACAAGCGCGTAAAAAGGGTATTTATTCGAAAATAGTGATCAACAGCATATTCTACTTCATCAAACATAAACCAAGTGTTTTTTCTTTCCTATTAAAAATGCACATAATTATTATAAGAGACTTTTGGTGTTACAACAACTAAATTGATTATCCCATCAATTTGACAAATCATTAAGACGGTCAATGTAAATTTCAGTGCAAAAACATGAATGTATAAATGTCGTAAACAAATTATAATGATTGTTTGAATTTCACAATCGAATTAATCACGATTTCTTTTTTAAATTTATTTCGCGGTGACTATGAACTTGATGATAATATTTTGCCAGGAAAATTGAACATAAATCAGAACTGGGCGCAGGCATACACGTTGAATTTACTTAATTAAGATCAGAGATTTATATTCATTTATCATATGAGAACTAAATCAGAAGATTTTTTAATGCAGGAAAATTTTCTCAATGGTTTGCTGAGGAACTTATCCTATCGAACTCTTTGAAGGGCCTCAAAGCTCCAATTACCCAAAAATTGTAAATTAATTTCTTTTGATGTACAAAATTTATTCCCTAGTATACCTCCAATTGAAACAGTACAAATTGTAAAAAAAACTATTGATTAAAAATAATACCAATCCCATCAAAATGAATCATATACTTAATTGCCTGGAAATATGTCTTGAACAAAACTACTTTCAATTTAACGGAACCGTCTATATTTCTGACAATGGTTTAATAATGGGAAATCCACTCAGTTCAATTTCAGCTGAAATATTCATGGACAATCTGGAATCAAAAATTCACCTGAATCCTATAAGCAAATATTTTCTTTATTGGTACAGATATGTAGTTGACATTTTTTGTTGTTTCAAAGGCACCAACCGACAACTACATATCTTCACGAATTTCATTAATAAACTCCACCCAAAAATCAAATTCACAATCGAAGAAGAAAAGAATCAAAGTATTAATTTTCTTGACCTCACTATAACAAGATTAAATAATTTACATGATTTTAGTATTTTTCACAAACCAACACATACAGACATCATAATACATAAAACTTCAAACCACCCCACCAACCAAAAGATGTCAGCATATAATAGTTTTATTCATAGATTATTGAATGTCCCTTTAAATTCAGAAAACTTTATGAAAGAATTAAATATTATTAAACAAATAGCGTCAAACAACGGTTACAATCCCTTTCTTATAGACAAAATGGTATCCAATAAACAAAAGAAAATGGCATTAAATCTCATGTACCCAATCATAAAAGAGGACAATACACAGAAATATTTTTCGTTATCTTATGTCAATAGATTATCTGAAAATATTGCTAAATATTTCAAAAGGTGTTTCAATTATAACGCGGCTTTTAAGACAATTAATAACCTTAGTAACTACATAAAAAACAATAAGGATCGTACAAATAAAGAAAATAAATCCGGAGTCTACAAGTTGACTTGCAAAGATTGCCCTTTAGTATACATTGGCCAGACTGGTAGATCATTCAAGAAACGTGTCCAAGAACACCAAAGGGGTTATACATTCTGTCAAGAAAGTACCGGGAATTATCGATTTAAATCTGGCGGGGCAATGAGGCAGGTAAAATTTTTTTTCCTAGGTTGGTACCACTGTCCTTAATTACTATACCAAGCTTGAGCGGGATCTGTCAACTAGTGTGTTTGCAACAGCTGATTAAGTCAGTCGATGTCAGAGTGCGTGCCGATTTTTACTATGGGTGATTACGTTGAGCAAAGAATTTGTTTAAAGTTTTGTGTTGCAAATGAATTTTCGTGTGCCGATGCATTGAAAATGTTGCAAAAGGCCTTTGGTGATAATGCTCTATCGAAAACTCGTGCATATCAGTGGTACAGAGCCTTCAGGGACGGTCGTGAAGTGGTCGCCCATCGACGGCTTCGATCGAAGATAACGTCGATAAAATTAAGGAAAGGGTGCTGGAAAACCGTCGTACCAGCTTGAGAGAGATAGCACATGATCTTAAGATATCCCATGAGTCCGCACGTATGATTTTGATTGATATTTTGGGCATGAGAAAGGTGGCCGCACGACTCGTACCGAAAGACCTGAATTTTCTTCAAAAACGTCATCGCGAACAGGTTGCTTCAGACATGCTGGATCGCTGTAATTCCGATTCTACATTCATGGAACGCATTATAACTGCTGATGAGACCTGGGTCTACGAGTACGATATGCAAGCAAGCCAGCAATCATCGGAATGGGTGGCACAAAATGAGCCGAAACCGAAAAAACCACGCCAAAGCCGCTCGAAAATGAAGGTGATGCTCATTGTTTTCTTCGATATCCGTGGCGTGGTGCACTACGAATTCGTTCCAGAGGGTCAGACGGTAAACAAGGAGTATTACCTAGGCGTTATGAAACGTTTGCGTGAGCGTATCCGTACGAAACGGCCAAATTTGTGGGCGAACAACTCATGGATTTTGCATGACGATAACGCGCCTTCTCACCGAGCTACAATTGTGACTGACTTTCTCGCCAAAAACTCAACAAACGTGCTTCAGCAACCACTGTATTCGCCGGATTTGGCTCCCTGCGACTTTTTCCTCTTCCCAAAACTAAAATTGCCTCTTCGTGGCACCCGTTTTGAGTCGATTGAAGCCATAAAACAAAATTCGGCGCGAGAGTCCATCCCGGAAAGCGCCTATAAAAAATGTTTCGATAATTGGAAGTGCCATTGGCATAGATGTATTGGAGCAAATGGAGCCTATTTTGAAGGCGACCCAATAAATTTTGACGATTAAATGTAAAAATATTGTTTTAATTGAAAATTCCCGGTACTTTCTTGACAGGGTAGTATATCCAATTCTGTACATTCGACAGATGCTAATCATCTTAAGGAATTCAGGCATAATTTCAACAATAATTATGAAATTATTCACGTTGAAAGCAAAATTTCTAGATTAACACTTTTAGAATTTCTTGAAATCAACAGGTATAATGCCCGTAAAATCCTTTTGAACGAACAAACAGATGTCGATCATTCTCCTTTACTGAATATTTTTCCTTAAGGCATTTTTAGCGGCAAACTCCAATAAACACCTAGAGTTTTTATGACTTGTGCTTCCATTATTTGGTCACGTACCTAAAAATGTATTTAAACTCGGTTACACTGAATACCATCAGACAGTACAATGTAATACCTGAAGAAGCCACATCGTGGTGAAACAATTGTTGTAGTAGTACAAACATTTTTGTGGAAATAAATTACTGTCTCATATACATTTTTTTAATTAAATTGATTTTGCTCGTTTAAAATGATTTTTACTAATATGGAATTTTTTTAATGTTATACTCTGAATGAAAGCTTCGAGATTTGATGCTAACTGTGTTTTTTTTGGCAGGTTTATTTATGTTTTCTTCTTTCCAAAAAATTTCAGCCTAGCCATGGAATTTTGGAATTCCTCTAAGAAAATCGTTTTTCATAAATTCACTTCGATAAGATCATTTTCTGGGCTTTTACTTAATTAAATAACGGTGTACATTTGCTACACGTATTTTAAAAAAATTTTATGTTTCATCAATCTCATGGAAATTTTCATTCTTCTGAATTAATTCAAAATGATGTTTTTTGAATGACTCATCAAATTTTTCTTCTTATATTTCCACGCAAAAATTTTTCCACAGATCCAAGATGATTTTGTTTTTTTTATCCTATTTTTGATGCATATTCCTGAATTCATTTTATGTTTTTATATAGTTTTACGATTATAACAGAAATATAATAAAAGCATGGTATCTAACACATTTGAATAAAATTTTATAATGTGAAAACTTGTATAATTTTTCTTTTCAAATCAATTTTTGTGTTCTTTTATAACAATTTTCATGTATCGAACTTCAACAGTGTTCTTCCTTTAGAAACTTACATATTAAATTGTAATAATTAGTCTTAGAAAATATTAAATTAATTTTTCTCGAATATTTATAGAAATATTAGAATTATTTGTTTATCTGTATATTTTCACAAAACTGAATTACATTAAACTTGACCAAATTATCAATTCGAAATGCTGAACTGAATGAATTATGTATATTTGCTAGAGAAATTTAGGAAATATTTAACTATTTCTCTTTTAAAATATTTCTGGATACTAAACAAAAACAAACAATAAAATATATCTACATACCTTCATTTCCTAAATATGCTGTTTAAAAGCGGATTTCAATAAACGTGAAAATCATTTAAAAAAGTGGGCCATTCCACAGAAAAATGTCGAAAAAAAATGCGATCAGAGACTTAATATCTGAAAACTGCCACGCATACATTTGAAAACACAAATTGAAAACATAATAAACAATTATAGATTGAAAATTTACTTCGAATAGTTTTGTTGAAATATTACAGATATTAGCTGGATAAATTCTGCGAAACTTCCACAAATTTAATCAAGAAATCTCTTAAGCACTTTCAAAATTGAATTCAATAAAATACCTTAGATACATTGTTTCACTTTGTAGACATATACAGGGTGTCCTAATGAAAATTTGACCTCCCAGAGCTCAGAAACGAATAATTTTCGAAGATTTAAAAAAAGTTGAAAAGTTTTTTTTTGTTCTCTAAACATCCTAGTTGAAATTTTCAAATTCGGTGATTTTTTTAAAGCAATTTGATATTGAATATTATCTGAAGGGTAACTCCAACAGAAACCCAATACATTTTCGAAAATGTTAGAGAAGGATTTGAAAGAAGACTATTTCATTGTATTGAGGTTGGTAGGGGTCATTTTGAGCTATACATACCTTAGTTATTTAAATAGTTTACATTCTTTTCTGGACGTTCCCTATTATTACTTACATATCTGGTGTATTGAATGTATTGGATTTCTGTTTGAGTTATCCTTCTGATAATGTTCAATATCAAATTGCTTTAAAAAACCACCGAATTCGAAAATGTAAATTCGTTCACCTCAAAACAGAAGTTAACCTTTTTTTAATCTTCGAAAATTATTCGTTTCTGAGTTCTGGAGGGGGCCAAATTTTCGTTAGGACACCATGTAGAATTATCAACACATATAAGCGGCAGTTAACCATAAAGAATCAATCAATAATTAAAGAATTATATGTGTTGATTATTTTATATGTCTATGAAGTGAAACAGTGTTTCTAAGACAAGACGGAGAATTAATTCAGCTATTATCTATAATATTTCAGAAAAAAACCTTCATAGTAAATTTTTAATCTATATTTGTCTATAACAGTAATTGAGAAATATTTCTGCATTTGTATTTTCAGTTTAAATACTCAACTGATGAAGTCATGTTATGACAAAATAATTGTTGTAGAAACAATAACCTGGAAGTTGAAATTGTTTTTTATACATAAATATTTCAATTTAGTTATGTATAAGCAGTTGAATGGGTTTCATGTATGGAACTTTCTGTATTAAGATAAAGATATAAAATAATTCGACTTTGTTTGAAGTTTTTTCCAATAACCCACAAGTGTTAATTCGAAGACCTTCCTTCGAGGCTAGAAAATATCAAATACTAATTTTCCGATAACGCTTAAAGCATGACATTCTCTATTTTTCGAGCGGTTTCAAGCGAATTGACACAGGCTGCCAAAGTGAAGAACAAAGTTTCTGACTTTGTTGGATCCAATTGCCAACGTCCGTTCTGATAATAGCTTTACAGCTCATGGTTTTCCTCGAGTAAAATTGAACTTTATCCCTACATTCCGAACTTTTACCCTCTCGTTTTTCGCACTTCGAGTGTTCGAAAGTTGGAGTTTTTCAGAAGAGGAGTGAGAAATGAGGTCGAGGATTTTCACCAATTTTCCGGTCGCTAATATTCCCTCTATTGGCATGCTAATAGAGGACCTGATTCTTTCGTGAGTCAATCAAAGACAGTGTTAAGGCGCAAACTGCCGCCACACTATGTCATGCGCTAGTCAAGTTTTTACATATAACTGCGTGAACTTGTAATTTTGTTTCACCTCTTTTATTTGTTATTAATATCTCTCCTATTCATATACCATAATTAATTATATTTGTTTGCATTGAAATTGCTATTTAAACTCCGGGGAATATATTAAGGCGCAAACTGCCGCCACTCTATGTAATCTCATGCGCAAATCATTTGCGCATGTACATTCTATACTATTTAAATATTGTTATATAATGCATAATATGTATACTGTGGTTGTTTCGAAAATAACTAAGTTTCTCCATGAAAGAAGAATAACCACAGAAACCATAGACGAAATTTCATGCAATTCTTGATACACCAAATCAAATCTATTATATTCATTTCTATTCAAAAACGGTTCCATACACCAGTGGCTTCTAACACACGAGACACTGCACCACATAGAAAAAGTTCAAGTTAATTTTGTTTATATTTTTCATTTTATGACACATATTGTATACTTTAAATATATCTTCTTTACTTGTTAAAGTGTAGTATTCTTTTAATCCCCGAAACCAGCTATATCCATAATACAGTCCCCTTATCTCTTATCTCTTTTTAGTCTATTTTTTAGTTATATCTATAAATAATAATTCCAACATCAAGTCTACACACAAACTAATTATATCTTAATACAACGTTGATTCCGAAATATATAGGTTATTTTCATATATTTTTTTGGCTGCCACTGGCTTTGTTATTGTGATGTTACAATTATAAAAGCAAATATTGGGTGTTTTTTCAGAGTGATAGAACTTGTAATTGAAATAAAACACATTTAAATTGAGATTGAAGCCAATTTTTTTTATTTGAAAGATAATTTTATGACATTTATGTTTTAAAAATAATTTCTGGCATACGTCCACTACGACTAGCTCTGAGGAACCGCTTTCGACCAGACCAATTTTGGGCAACTTTTTCGAGTAATTCAGGCCTTATTTCATGAATAACACGAGTTATATTGGCTTCCAAAGCCTCTTTTGTTTCTGGTTTATCAGCATAAACCAATGACTTGACATAACCCCAAAGAAAATAATCCAGTGGTGTTATGTCGCATGATCTTTGAGGCCAATTAATTGGACTATTTTTCGAAATAATGTTTTCGCCAATTTTTCTTTCAATAAATCAATTGTTACGGTAGCAGTATGAGTTGTAGCGCCATCTTGTTGGAACCAAAACACTTCTGGGTCGATACCATTCAAATTTTGAAACAAATAATTATTGATCATCGATCTGTAACGAGCACCATTAACTGTAACATGAGTTCCAGCATCGTTTTTAAAGAAATATAGACCGATGATGCCTCCAGCGTGTAAAGCGCATCAAACAGTGCATTTTTCAGAATGCAATGGAACCTGCAGAACTTCGTGAGGATTGTTTTCACTCCATATACGGCAATTTTGCTTGTTTACATAGCCGTTCAACCAGAAATGAGCTTCATCACTAAACACAATTTTACGATAAAAAAGTGGATCAACTTCAAGCTGTTCTAGGGCCCAATCAGCAAGCAAACGACGCTTATTTTGGTCAAGTGGCTTTAGTTCTTGAACCAGTTGGATCTTGTATGGGTGTAGACCCAGATCTTTACGCAAAATTTTCCATGTGGTGGACGCACAGAGTCCAACTTGTTGTGAACGTCAACGAATAGACAAATCTGGATCATCATTAACACTATGACTTACAGCCGCGATATTTTCTTCTGCACATACAGTTCTTTGTGTTGTTGTTGTTGCATCGAGTAGAGAAAATGTTGTCCGAAATCTATCGATAGTTCGACGAATAAGCTGCTCTGATGGACGATTATGTAAACCATAATTTTCACCAAATGTTCTATAAGTTTGGCGAATAGAACACTGATTTTGAAAATAAATTTTAACAATTTGTAAACGTTGTTGCGGCGTGAGTGTTTTCATGATAATTTGTCAATGCTTATTGAACAGAAATATCAAAACAACATGGCTTCTACCTTCTGCCAAATCACAGTTATCCCTAACGAAAGTTCTATCATTCCAAAAAAAAAAAACACCCGATATATTGAAAAGATACTGATCTCTTCCAATAATTATGCTTTGATTTGAACCTTGAACACGCAAATCTGCTATTTCACATGGAAGTGCATTGGCTTTCCAAAGAAAATGTGCTGTCGAGGTTGTATAAACAAAATCAGGAACAATGAATTGCTGTATCACTTCTGTGTGTCCAACTTCCGAATACGTTTTGCTTATTTAGTCGTTTTTTTTCGCCCAACTAAATCGTCGAAATACTTGAATGTGTACGGTATTTCGTGAATCTATTAACTTGAAGCGGGCAATAGCGATCGCTACATGATCTAACTGGATGCATTGAATGAGGAAATTTCGAAGAAACGGTTCCATGTGTGAAGGAAAGTGTGATCTTTCAACAAGTCAACGGAAGGTATCACAAGTCGTTAGCTACACTGACAAAATTGAACGAATCACACTTAGAATAACTTTCAGATCCACCTTATTCTCAAGATTTGGCACCCAGTGGCTTTTATATAGACCTGGAAACGTGCTCGCTAGGAAATTTGGCTCATATCAGGTGTTAGCCGAAACAAACGCCCATTTTGAGACCAAGCATCCAAAGATTAGAGAAATGAGAGACAGATCTTATCACTTTTAATCGAAACTATGTTGATGAATGAAGTCAAAGTTGATAAAAAAAGTTGTGTTTTCTTCGTTAAACCGGCAACTTGTCGGAACTGTGTGTTTCAGTAATCAGCAAACTGTAAATCCACAAATTCGATCCCGCCATCTACCAGTTGTTTGTTCGAAAATCAGCAGATATCACATACAACGGAGTTCGAATCGATTGGAAATTCTGGCCGTTAATGGGAAAATGAATTTTCGGTCATCCCTCGAGATGAAATATTTCCAGGCAGTGAACCACGAGAAGAATTCCAACTGTTCATTACGCCACCTCGTCTCGCTTTGTGCCTTTATTATGTAGTCATTGTTGTGTGAAGTTAGGATGGTTCTGTTCGAGAGGAATCATATCCGAGGAATTTCTCATTAACGGTCTTCATTTCTGCTTTATGTCCCACAGTTGTTTGATGCTCATTGCACTTTATGTGAAGTTTTAATTTTCGGAGTAAATGGCAGGACTAATTGATAACGAAACCCATTATTGGAGAAATATTTTATATCCATGCCGGAAGAATCTTAGAATAAAAAAAATTTCAAAGAAAATAATCCAGTGGAGTTATGTCGCATGATCTTGGAGGCCAATTAATTGGACCACTTCTCCAATAATGTTATCGTCAAATTTTTCTTTCAATAAATCAATTGTTACGGTAGCAGCATGAGGTATAGCACCATCTTGTTAGAACCAAAACACTTCTGGGTCGAAACCATTCAAATTTTGAAACAACTAATCATTGATCATTGATCTGTAACTAGCACCATTCACTATAACATCAGCTCCAGCATCGTTTTTAAAGAAATATGGACCGATGATGCCTCGAGCGTGTAAAGCACACCATACAGTTTATTGGAATGAAATAAGGAATTACTTTGTTTTCTATCACTTTTTATTATAACTGATATACAGTGACTCGAGTTTCGTAGTGTTTACTACATTTTCAAACTGAACGAACAAATTAGATCTCAACTATTATATATGGGGATTGTAGGCTTCGGCAGAGCTTCGAAGAGAGGGGTTTTCCAAAGTTCCGTCTGTTCGTTAAGTAGTTTTATTATTGGTACGTGCTTTTTATATTTTTCAATTTCTATGGATTCCAGGATGTCAAGTTTTTTCCCTTTCGCTTCCACGTGCAAGATAACAAGGTTGTTCAATTCTGGGAAGGTGTGATCTGTAGTGAAGAAATGGTTCGCAAAATTGGAATTATTCTTCCGGTTCCTAAAAGCAGATTCATGCTCTTTGTACCTTTTATGGAAAGGTCGGCCCGTTTGACCTATATACACATATATATAGGTATGCTGCCATGTATATAGGTCAAACGGGCCGACCGTTCCATAAAAGGTACAAAGAGCATGAATCTGCTTTTAGGAACCGGAAGAATAATTCCAATTTTGCGAACCATTTCTTCACTACAGATCACACCTTCCCAGAATTGAACAACCTTGTTATCTTGCACGTGGAAGCGAAAGGGAAAAAACTTGACATCCTGGAATCCATAGAAATTGAAAAATATAAAAAGCACGTACCAATAATAAAACTACTTAACGAACAGACGGAACTTTGGAAAACCCCTCTCTTCGAAGCTCTGCCGAAGCCTACAATCCCCATATATAATAGTTGAGATCTAATTTGTTCGTTCAGTTTGAAAATGTAGTAAACACTACGAAACTCGAGTCACTGTATATCAGTTATAATAAAAAGTGATAGAAAACAAAGTAATTCCTTATTTCATTCCATTAAAATGAACTATCACAAAGTAACGGACTACTCCATCCAATACAGTTCATTTTTCAGGATGCAATGGAACCTGCAGAACTTTTTGAGGATTGTTTTCACTCCATATAAGGCAATTTTGCTTCTTTAAATAGCCTATCAACCAGAAATGGGCTTCATCACTAAATACAATTTTACGATAAAAAGTGGATCAACTTCAAGCTGTTCTAGGGCCCAATGAGCAAACAAACGACGCTTATTATGGTCAAATGGCTTTAGTTCTTGAACCTTTTGGATCTTGTTTAGGTGTAGACCAATATCTTTAGGCAAAATTTTCCCTGTGGTGGATACACAGAGTCCAACTTGTTGTGAACGTCGACGAATAGACAAATCTCGATCATCATTAACATTATCACTCACAACAGCGATATTTTCTTCTGCACGTAAAGTTCTTTGTCTTGTTGTTGTTGTTGCATCGAGTAGAAAAAAATGTTGTCCGAAATCTATCGATAGTTCGACTCATAAGCTGATCTGATGGACGATTATGTACACTATAAATTTCACGACGTGCTCTATAAGTTTGGCGAGTCTTTCCATGATAATTTGTCAATGCTTACTGAGCATAAATGTCAAAGCAGCGTGGATTCTACCTTCTGTCAAATCATAGTTCTTACCGAAAGTTCTATCACTCTAAAAAAAAACACCCGCTATTTCTTCTTTTCATGATATCTTTCGGTTTCTCAGGAGATTTTTTCATATTTTGACCGCCCGAGGAGAGGAAAACTTATGTCACCTAGTTGATTCCCCAAGCGGAAACTGTGTTCTGTTTACTGTCGTATTGAACTATTGAAAATTATACCTGAAGCGTGCTCCACAGGCCAGTTCAGTAGAAAAATGACTTCTGATAAACAGAAAATTTTGGAGTTGTTAATTCAACGGTATAGAGATGTGCGCAGCGCTAGAGCCGCTTGCGAATCTGGCAGTAGCTGGCATAATTTTTTTCAGTTGTTTGGAGCATTGACTATCATAATATCTATAAGAAGCACAAGTTGGCAACTCACCTCTTTTGTTCCAACGACTGCAAACTGGCTGTCGCAATTGAGCAGTCAATCAGTCGCACTGATAATTTCCGGATGAAATCCAAATATGTAACGAATGCTTGAGTGCTGAGATTCTTGGGTATTTTTTTTTAGAGTGATAGTACTTTCGACAGGGATAACTGTGATTTGACAGAAGGTAGAAGCCATTTCTGTTCGGTAAGCATTGACAACTTGTCATGGAAAGACTCACGCCACAACAACGTTTACAAAATGTTGAAATTCATTTTCGAAATCGGTGTTCTATCTAATTTATAGTGCATTTCGTGAAATTTATGGTTCACAAAATCGTCCATCAGAACAGCTTACTCGTCGAACAATCGATAGATTTCGGACAACTCGAATCAACAACAACAACAAGACAAAGAACTGTACGCACAGAAGAAAATTTTGCTGCTCTAAGTCATAGTGTTAACGATGATCCAGATTTGTCTATTCGTTGAAGTTCACAACAAGTTGGACTCTGTGCATCCACCGCATGAAAAATTTTGGGTGAAGATCTTGGTCTACACCCATACAAGACCCAACTGGTTCAAGAACTCAAGCCACTAGACAATAATAAGCGTCATTTGTTTGTTGATTGGGCTCTGGAGTAGCCTGAAGTTGATCCACTTTTTTATCGTAAAATTGTGTTTAGTGATGAAGCTCATTTCTGGTTGAACGGTTATGTAAACAAGCAAAATTGCCGTATATGGAGTGAAAACAATCCTCAAGAAGTTCTGCAGGTTCCATTGCATTCTGAAAAATGCAAAAATGGTGTGCTTTACACGCTGGAGACATCATCGGTCCATATTTCATTGAAAACGATGCTGGAGCTAATGTTACAGTGAATGGTGCTCGTTACAGATCGATGATCAATGATTATTTGTTTCAAAATTTGAATGGTATCGACCCACAAGTGTTTTGGTTCCAACAAGATGTTGCTACACCTCATGCTGCTATCGTAACAAATGATTTATTGAAAGAAAGACTTGGCGATAACATTTTTTCGAGAAATATTCCAATTAATTGGCCTCCAAGATCATGCGACATAACTCCACTGGGTTATTTTCTTTGGGGTTATGTCAAGTCATTGGTATATGCTGATAAACCAGAAACAATAGACGCTTTGGAAGCCAACATAACTCGTGTCATTGATGAAATAAGGCCTGAATTACTCAAAAAAGAGGTCCAAAATTGGTCTTTTCGAATGCGGTTCCTCAGAGCTAGTCGTGCTGTCAGAAATTATTTTTAAAACATAAATGTCATAAAATTATCTTTCAAATAAAAAAAAATTGGCTTCATTTTTATTTAAATGTGTTTTTTTCAATTCAAAAATATATCCCTCTAATTAAAACAACAGATATATAAGGCTTAAATTGTAAAAAGTTACGTTTCCTCATCTTTCGGATGACAAAACACAGGATTCTGTTTTTTTATTCATCATACATATTTTCTTTAAGTATTAATTCACAGATTTAAAATTTTCATGGAAAATGGACCGTCGAATAAGCATGTAAAAATTCTAACTTCACGTTAGTTCTTTTTAGCATTTGGTCATGATTTCTTGTCATGATTAATGGATGTCTCTAATTAGATACGAGATTATAGTATAGAGTTTTTTATTTTCCCACACTTCGGAAGCAACTATATCTAGGGTGCTTAAAAACACTTGTATAAGCACATTCCATTTTGAATTTTTTACTGGTAGTTAAAAAGTAAATATAATACGTTAGGATTTTAGCAGGTGGAACTACTAAGAGCTACGCAATATGGAGTTGTTAATTTCATTACCGTACATTATCTTCCGATAAAAAAATTCATAAATGTGTACTCCTCATATAATGTACTTCAGGGATAGTCAATAATTATTATCAATGAACAAACCGATGCGGCATGGAAAATATTTTACCAGAGATAAATAACGCAAACAACTTTTTCGCGGTGCCATAAATTGAAGCACCGCCAAATGGCAATGATCGAATTTATTGTTATTTTATGGAGGAATGAACAAACTTGGAGAAGGACGTAGGCGACCAGTTCGAGTTATTTCGCAGAGAAATTGAAAATGGCCAGTGGAAGTCATGCGCAGCTTCGAAAAGGTGGCAGTTTAATTCGAGTATAATTTTAGATAAACAATCTGCAACCAATTCTTTCGATGAGGTTTAATTTTCCGATATTTACTGAAATTTATTTGAAAACTTATTGGGTTGTTCGGAAAATGATTTCGTTTTTTTTTTGGGAAAATTGAAGGCAATTTTCGTGTAATGAATAAATATTTCAATAAATTATATATTGGCCATTCTAGTCCAACGCCATTTGCCATTTTGCTGGTAATAGTATGATTCCATGCGCATTAAATTTTTGGTCTTTGCTGACAGAAAACTGATCCAGGTGATTTTTTTGACCTCTTCATTGTAATTAAAGCTTTTACCGTCCAAAACATTGTTGCAATGACCAGAACAAATAATAATTCGAAGGCGCCAGATCTGGAGAATATGGTGGGTGTGACAGTGTATCCCATTCAAGCTGTAAAAGCATTTAGCGAGTGATCAAACTTGTATGAGGTCTCGCATTATCTTGATGAAACACTACACACTGTTGATTAATTCTGGCCTTTTCTGTTGAAGTGCAGCATTAACTTTGTCTAGCTGATGACAGTAGACTTTCAAATTAATTCTTGAGTTATCCGGTAAAAGCTGAAATAAATGATTCCTTTAAAATCCCACAAAATACACAGACAGCATCACCTTTTTTTGATGGATATTGGCTATCGAATTGCTTTGAGCCGGTTCATCTTTCTTGCTCTGTAGTCTCTTGCGTTCAACATTGATATATACAACCCATTTTTCGTCTTCGTGAGAACATGGGGAACCCATATATCTAGCTTCGAGGTTAAGCCCAGGCCTTTCAAGTGGTCATAAACAGTTTAATTTGATGAATTTAACTTCTCACTGGTCTCACATGTTCTAATTCAACTTTTTGCATCAACTAATGCCTTCATCGTGTCTTTATCAGCTTATCCATACACATCGGTTAATTTCTTTCTGGCTTGAACAGTATTTTTAGCTTTTCTATAGTAAAAAAGTATAGTATGATGAAAATGCTGTTTATTACTCTCCATATTTGAAAAGGCACCAACCAAAAACTATTGCGCAAAAATTAATTGAACTTTTTCACACACAAGTTCTCCTATATCAGCTCTCAAAATATATAATGATTATGCGGCTTGAAGTTGGGTTCGAAAAAATTAGAGTAAATCCTGTGTCGGGAAAAAACGAAATTACTTTCCGAACAACTTTATATAAACTTAGTTTGAAAAATGGAACGGAATACAAGAAATACTTTGTTTTCTTTCACTTTTTAATGAAAAAGCATACGGTGCAGGGTTTAGTAGTATTATATCATTATTATATTATTACGAGTTGTTGTTGAGGATTCTAAATTTTTACTGTTTCGCCGTTGAGATTTGATAGTTATTAAAACAATTTTTTTCGTTTCATTACCAGAAATTTCAAGAATTTTAAAAGTTTTATGATCAGGATCAGATTCAAAAAAATGATAACAAGCATACTAATCAAATAATGCACAAATACAGGTTATGAAAATCATTTACGGAATATAGGAATTGCCATGGCAATAAGAATTGAAGCTATTGTGCCAGTCGCTCAGCACAAAATAACCTTACTATGTGTTATAAATGATGACGAATATTAAACTGGGGGGAATCTTTCCCTACTCTTTTCGACTGCCCAGAGTGAAGGAAAAGTTATTGCTTTGCACCGGCGCGGCGACATCATTCAGGTCTAGTGTTGATTAATTCCATGACGATGATGGAAAGACAAAATGAAAATAGTTCTTCTTCTAACTCAATGTTTTTTAGGCATTTTAGGAGATTTTATCATTGGTCCCTTTTTTATCAATGGAAACCTAAATGCTGTTAGAATTATTCCGACAGTTCGATAAATTCCTGCCAATTTTGAGAACATTTGGTTTCAACAGGATGATTGTCTAATTAATAACTCACGAGAAGTGACATAGTTTCTCCAAAACACGTTTTCAGATCGAGTTCTATCTACGAATAGTGCAATTTCTGGTTCCCCCAGATCACCAGATTTTTCCCCAAATGATTTTTTATAGAGATATCTGAAAGCGACTATCTATAGACATGACTTCGGCAGAGCTTCAAATATTGATTAATTAAGGTTGAAAATAATTCCACTTTGTGGCAACGTTGAGCCAAATCTACTCAGAGATATGAGATTATCTCTGTATAATAGATTTATCTATTGTTTAGCTCAACAAGGTGGATTATTTGAACCCTTAATATATTGAATTTGTGAGCTTCTGTTCCGAGGTCAGTAGTTCTCTTATGATTTTTAAAATTTGTTTCATTTTAATTTCAAAGTCTCATGGCAAAAAAATTGAAACAATTATTTTCAGAAGGGAAATCATCTGGTGCATTTATTTCAACAAATTAATTTCTCACATGCTGAGAAATGTAAACAGTCTTTCAACCAGTAAGACACACGCCCACCCTAGCTCTAACATTTTCGTACTGACAGCCATTCAATTGAATATTAGTCATCATTTATACCGTAGAATGAAGTTATTCTTGAGCTGGGCGACTGGTATGATAGTTTCTCTTGTAAATGCATGATGAATCCAGTCGAAGAATCAAAGCCTCAGTGCGATACGATGACGAACAAACGACTGTTCTTTCTCAACCGAATTGGTGGGGATGCAGAACCTCGAGGCTCTGCACTGCTTGTTTCGACAGAAGCATCCCCACCACTTCAATTGAGAGAGAACAATCGTTTGTTCGTCATCGCCTTGCGGTGAGGTTTTGATTCTTCCATTGCTCCACTTGACATTCCTGTTTCTCTAGATTAACGTTGAATTTTCTGTTTCCGATTGTCTTTTCCATACCTATATAAAAAGTGGAGTGTAATCTTCAGAGTTAGTTCAAAATGTAAACCTGAAAAGGCCACATTGTTGGCGAAACAATTGTAGCGAATTTATCAATTGTGGAAATGATTTATACTTTTTTATTCAATGAAAATCTGGTATATCGCATTCTATTGGAATTTGTTTAAAAAGGAGCTCATCAGTGTGAATTATCTGTATATAGATATTGAATGAGTCCCATTTGCTGTTTTGGATTTTTTTCTTCCAAAATCCATCTTCTTTTTCTTGTTTTATCGTTTTCTGAGCTGTTAGGGCGTTGTTGTCTTTTTTCAGGTTTTTATGGTTTGGTATTCATTTTTGATACTGAGGAACATTTTGGATGCTGAAGAACAATATTTACCATATTTAAGTATAATAAAAAGTTAAACAGTGGTTTTAAGACATTTTATTTATTTTAATTCTAATATGATTTAGAGCGAGTTTCAGAGAGTTAATCCAGCTATTATCTCTTATATAAGAAATAAGATTTATCGAATTAGTGGAAAACTTCGTGTACGATCAGTCACTATTTCATTCCTAAGAATTAAAATCCTATGAAAAAGATTTTTTGACTGGAATCACACAATTGTTAATTATCTATTGATATTTTGACACGTTTCGTCGACACAATATTCAATAAACAAGTGTAAATCAGGTAATGGTTTCATTTGGGTTGAAAAATATTTTCTATAGGAATGTTAAATATTCGAATATAACAAGGATTGATCGTACGCGAAGTTTTCATTAAGTATTTCCTTCCGATATGAAATCAGTATGCTCGAAGCGGAAATCAGTTCTATTTAAAATTAGTTCAAATTTCCCTGAGGTAATTATCAAGGATTTTTGAGTTGATTTCTTATGGTTCAGACAATACTACTTATGACTGAACCAGACGTATGGATTATATTTCTGTTGACTAGAATAAGCTTGTTTTATCTGAATAAAACTAGACGAAAAAACGGGTTCAACCTGGTTTCGAAGGACGTGAAAGATGTTCTGTCATGGTTAAATTGAAAGAAAATTAAAACAAAAGTTAGAAACTCATAAGTGTCACTACTAAAATTGCACACATTTTTTCTGGCTGCAGTTTCAATGTATTTAACCCATATTTAGACGACTTAGACGAAACAGCTACATATCTGGTTGAGTTAAGACTGATAAACCGTCTGCCTCAATACGTCAAGTTTACCTTATGAGTTTTTTAGCCGAAAACAAATTTTTTTTGTCTGAATAACGGCCTCAATCTTAGCCATTAAACAGCAATATATTAGAAATACTTCAACTAAATTTTTTTTTTCATTATCTTCAATTATGAAGTAATTATCCTTAATTGAGATGCAAGTAATTATGTTTACAAACATGAAAAAACAATTTTGAATTACCTCATTCAACTTGTCCTAAATTTGCAAGGATATTTTGAAAGAATGTAATTTTTTTAAATTCATTTCACATATGCCTGGATCTTCTGTTTTTTATTGGATTGGTTGGATACATCAGATGAGTTGAAATTTTGCTTGCAAATTTCTCGAATTTGATGAATGGTTCTGCTGATATAAAAAAATGATGATTCTTGATTATTTACTAGGTAAGATGATTTTTGTTCATTTCCGATGATCTTTATTTTTGAATTTTTTTTAGGTTATACTCAGAGTGGAAGGTTTTAAAACAGAAGCTTTAATATGTACAGTCCTGGGATAAATTTAAGCTTGGCCTTGGACTTTTGACATTTTTCTGAGATAATTGTTTTTAATTGGTTTCCTTCTAGAGTTTCCTTTTCTGAGCAGCTTCTTCAAGTTTTGTTCTCTGAATTGTTTTATAAAATTTGATTTGTCTTTAATTGATTAATTAATTGAGAACGGCGTATATTTGCTACTCGTATTCAAAAAATTTTGTAGGTTTCATCAGTTCCATTCAAATTTTCATTCTTCTGAATTAATACTACTCTGTCAAGAAAGTACCGGGAATTTTCAATTAAAACAACATTTTTACATTTAATCGTCAAAATTTATTGGGTCGCCTTCAAAATAGGCTCGATTTGCTCCAATACATCTATGCCAACGGTACTTCCAATTATCGAAACATTTTTTATAGGCGCTTTCCGGGATGGACTTTAGCTCTCGCGCCGAATTTTGTTTTATGGCTTCAATCGACTCAAAACGGGTGCCACGAAGGGGCAATTTTAGTTTTGGGAAGAGGAAAAAGTCGCAGGGAGCCAAATCCGGCGAATACGGTGTTTGCTGAAGCACGTTTGTTGAGTTTTTGGCGAGAAAGTCAGTCACAATCGTAGCTCGGTGAGAAGGCGCGTTATCGTCATGCAAAATCCATGAGTTGTTCGCCCACAAATTTGGCCGCTTCTTACGGATACGCTCACGCAAACATTTCATAACGCCTAGGTAATACTCCTTGTTTACCGTCTGACCCTCTGGAACGAATTCGTAGTGCACCACGCCACGGATATCGAAGAAAACAATGAGCATCACCTTCATTTTCGAGCGGCTTTGGCGTGGTTTTTTCGGTTTCGGCTCATTTTTTGCCACCCATTCCGATGATTGCTGGCTTGTTTGCATATCGTACTCGTAGACCCAGGTCTCATCACCAGTTATAATGCGTTCCATGAATGTAGAATCGGAATTACAGCGATCCAGCATGTCTGAAGCAACCTGTTCGCGATGACGTTTTTGAAGAAAATTCAGGTCTTTCGGTACGAGTCGTGCGGCCACCTTTCTCATGCCCAAAATATCAATCAAAATCGTACGTGCGGACTCGTGGGATATCTTAAGATCATGTGCTATCTCTCTCAAGCTGGTACGACGGTCTTCCAGCACCCTTTCCTTAATTTTATCGACGTTATCTTCGATCAAAGCCGTCGATGGGCGTCCACTTCACGACCGTCCTTGAAGGCTCTGTACCACTGATATGCACGAGTTGTCGATAGAGCATTATTACCAAAGGTCTTTTGCAACATTTTCAATGCATCGGCACACGAAAATTCATTTGCAACACAAAACTTTAAACAAATTCTTTGCTCAACGTAATCACCCGTAGTAAAAATCGGCACGCACTCTGACATCGACTGACTTAATCAGCTGTTGCAAACACACTAGTTGACAGATCCCGCTCAAGCTTGGCATAGTAATTAAGGACAGTGGTACCAACCTAGGAAAAAAAATTTTTACCTGCCTCATTGCCCCGCCAGATTTAAATCGATAATTCCCGGTACTTTCTTGACAGAATGTATAAAACAGCCTTACTGAATTACTACTTCTTAATTTTTCTTTGGAGTTTTTTCTGATACTTGATTTTTGTTTGTTTTTTGTGTTGTAACGGAATTGTTTCATCTAAGTTAGTTTAATTTCTATGAAATATGTAGAATATAATATTTTGACAAGTCATGAAGTATTAAACTGTGGGTTGTTTTCAACTAATTATTGTTTTTCATTAGGAGTCTTCGTACAGATCACTCATATTATTTCACGTGAATGATTCATAGACATATTAAAAGAGACCTAATTATTTATGTTTTCTGCTGAGGCTTACATTATATCGCTCAATGTAAATACATATTACTAAGTCCTGTGTTGTCAAACTACTCATTTGAGAATATGTATTTTTTAAACCGTCATGAACATTCAAGTCCAAAAAATTTTCTTTCTCAAAATATCAGTACATACATTCCCAAGTTTTAATATTTATTTGGAGTTTTGAGCTATTAAGAAAAAATTTGGTTACAATTTATGGACAATATAGTTCGTCAATGAAAAATACGCGTAAATAATAAGATTCCCTTCGTGATTTATGCTAATATAGGTAAGTAACACTTATTATTATTATTACTTATTACTTATTAACACTTATTATTATTATTACTTATTATTAATTACACTTATTATATGCCAGTCGTGTTATGAAATTAAAGAATATTGAATTTCTTACAACGTTCCAACGCAGAACTCTCAGAGTTGAACATCCTTATTTCACTCGTCAGTTCTGTAATATTCGTCTTCTTAAACAAGATTTCAACAGAGGGATGTTTTGTCTTCTTAGGATAATAAGTCTATGGAATGGTTTCATTATATGAAATCCATTACAACATATCTTTTTGAAGTGGTATGCATCCAAGAATTATTGAGAAACTCACCGAGATAATGAAACAAACAATCTAGGATCAAAATATTGACTCACCTTTTGAGCGAAGTTATGTGTCTAGTTCCGCCGTCTAGTAATTAATTTTCCATGATTTTTCTTTTATTTTTCAACAACTGGTATTTGATTTTCTTTGTTTTGAGGTTTGCATACGCTCGCATTGTTTTTTTTCAGTTTTCGCAAATGCTGTTTAATTTTTGATTGAATGTGTGAATCGTAAATTACCTTAAAGAAATCTGCCTGGTAAGTTCTCTGATGTCTAGTCCAACTCTGGCATTCATGATCTTTTACGTTTCATTATATGACCTCAATAAAAATATATTGGGCATATCTCCGCCCTGCTCTTCATTATTTTGAATTTTTATAATATACTTTTCTCGGGGAATCACTTCTCGAAGTCTAGTTATAGTCGCAATCGAGTATACCATGGACCACCCGATGAGAAGATCTACATTGCATATACATGGTAATTTTCAATTTTTCGGGAAAATTACCAAGTCATAAAATCTTAGACAGACGATAAACTCCGGCGAAGTGGGACATAAAATTTCATTTATGGAGACTATGCAAATTTAATTCTGATTACCTGATAATGCGATGAAAATGCGATAACACAATTCGTCCTTGAATTAATTATGACAAAATGAAATTCTTTACCGATAGCAGGTTTCCTTCAAACATTCGATGGAGAATCATGAATGATTAGTTGGATTTATGAGATCATCCACGATGGGTTTGGACATAATTAAAAAGCGTTATCGCAATGTCACCCAATCAGAGAAGAAAAATATAAAAATGTACCGCTAATCGCGGTCAATATTTTATAATTTCATTTGATTCTTTATCGGTTGACTACAGCATATATGTGTTGATAATTCTGTCTGTAAAAAGTTTCTAAAATATTTTATTTTATTTAATTTTGAAAAATTTTCAAGAGATTTAGATTAAAATTTGTGGAAGTTTCAGAGAATTGTTCTAGTTGGTATTTGAAAAAATCTTTTGTACTATTCAATTCATGTAAATTTATAATAATTGTAACTCTTCTTTTCACGCATGCGCGTGATAGTTTTGATTATGTGATGACCGTGTCTTCTGTACTGATGAATGGGTAAGAATTTCATATGCCTTTTCTGTAGAATGTGCTATATATTCTTCAAAGGAAATTTTTTGGAATAGAATTTGTTATTCATGAATATACGTTCGAAACATCTGTCTCGGATGAAATTATTTACTAATATACAGAGCGTTCCCAAAAAAATTATTCAATAAATGAGTAATACTTTGAATGGATTACCCCTTATACGTCAATATATTTTGAATGCCTTCAATATCTCTTTCATTGCGCAAAATATTAGAGATATTTTTGTAATGGTACCGATCTTATTCATAGAAAATTGCAAAAAGTTGAGGGACCGATTGCCAGACGCAATTTTAAAACGAATCTGATTAGAAATTTTTTTAACTGAAAGATTTGCCTAGTCAGCATTCCTAAATGAATCAATCTGTCATATTATTAATAGCCAAATATGAAGAACTTCTACTTGTTGTTTCTCGATTTCTTCCAGTAATACGTCCTGTGTTTTTTCACGATAATGTAGACAATTAAATGCCTCACATTTTCTCAGCTGTAATCTCAGGACCAATTTTACTTTGTTTTTGTTTAGCAGAAACAAAAAAATGACATCATAATTGAAATTTTTTTTTGAATAATGAACATTATAACTAACGGATATTAAAATATCGGGTGTTTTTTTTTTAGAGTGATAGAACTTTCGATACGGATAACTGTGATTTGACAGAAGGCAGGAGCCATGTTGTTTTGACATTTCTGTTCAGCAAACATTGATAAATTATCATGGAAAGACTCACGCCGCAACAACGTTTACAGATTAATGAAATTTATTTTCAAAGTCAGTGTTCTATTCGCCAAACTTATACGGCACTTCGTGAAATTTATGGTTTACATAATCGTCCATCAGAGCAGCTTATTCGCGAACTATCGATAGATTTCGGTACACATTTTCTCTACTCGATACAACAACAACAAGACAAAGAACTGTACGTACAGAAGAAAATGTCGCTGCTGTGTTAATGATGATCCAGATTTGTATATTCGTTCACAACAATTTGGACTCATACAAGATCCAACTGGTTCAAGAACTGAAGCCACTTGACCATAATAAGCGTCGTTTGTTTGCTGATTGAGCCCTAGAACTGCTCGAAGTTGATCCACTTTTTTATCGTAAAATTGTGTTTAGTGATGAGCTCATTTCTGATTGAACGGCTATGTAAACAAGCAAAATTGCCGTCTATGGAGTAAAAACAATCCTCGAGAAATTCTACAGGTTCCATTGCACCCTGAAAATGCACTGTATGGTGTGCTTTACATGCTGGAGGCATCATCGGTCCATATTTCTTTAAAAACAATGCCAGAGTTAATGTTTCAGTGAATGGTGCTCGTTACAGATCGATGATCAATGATTATTTGTTTCAAAATTTGAATGGTATCGACCCAGAAGTGTTTTGGTTCCAACAGATGGTGCTTCACCTCATGCAGCTAGATTTGGCAATAACATTATTTCGAGAAATGGTCCAATTAATTGGCCTTCAAGATCATGCGACATAACTCCACTGGATTATTTTCTTTGGGGTTATGTCAAGTCATTGGTTTATGCTGATAAAGCAGTAACAATAGACGCTTTGAAAGCCATTATAACTCGTGTTATCAATTAAATAAGGCCTGAATTACTCGAAAAAGTGGTCCAAAATTGGTCTGGTCGAATGCGGTAGCTAGTCGTGGTGGACACATGCCGAAAATTATTTTTAAAACATAAGAGTCATAAAATTGTCTTTCAAATAAAAAAAAATAGTCTCAATCTTAATTTAAATGTGTTTCATTTCAATTTGAAATTCTATCACTCTAAAAAAACACCCGATAGTTGAAACAATTAAACCTGTGGGAGAAATAATTCAGGTAATATTTGTTACATATTTCTCTATTTTCATGATCCACAAGATGTTCAAAGTGTCATTCGCCTTCTACTGAACACATAGCGATCCGATAGTGGAATGACCTACTAACCCTGGTCAGTATGGCTGTAATAATTCTCCGAAAAGAATTCCCTATTCTGTCTGGTTCGGCAGCTATGGAAGCGTAACGCATTATTGCAGGACCCTGTATACGTCTATAAAAAAACAGTGTTTCTATGACATTTTATTCGATTCAACTTCGAAAAGTTTTTACAACTTAAAATGTCAGTTAATTATTTTGCGAAAAATGTCAAAAAACCTTTTACTCTGCGCCTCGTTTCGCCCCAAGGCATGATTCAATTTATAGTACTCATACGATCCTCCCGAAATTTAGCAAGAAAATGTGCGTTGATATGTTACTTCCGAATACACTGGACGACAGAAAAATATTTTTGGTTGTAAAATAAAGTTGAATAGCATATTATGGTGAAATGGACGTATCCAAATACGAAAACGAGAAAAAAAGAGTTGTAACACGTAAGGTTTTCTTGTTACATTTATAGAACCACATTTGATGCTTCAATATCTGATGTGTACTGAAAAAAATTATTTCAGATTTTCTTAACCCTGCATATATCGACTTCATTTAGTTTTACACCTATCAACAATACCTTACATTCAGGAAAACACAAAGATTAAAAATATTGACTCAAAAAACTAATTAAATTCTAGTTTTCCTTTTATGAGGGGTCATATCTTCTCTCTTAAAAAACCAGCAATAATCACCCATCATGACTTGATCACATCGGCCAAGATAGTGAATTTCTATTGTCCTAATATCTTCGTGAAATCTGTCACCCTGTCACTGACAGCTCCCAAATTTTTAGGAAAAAATGAGAGATGTGAATGTAGGAAATTAATTTTTAATGACATTAGGGCACCAAGCGATTTGTAGACACCTAATAGTTCATTAATTAACTGTTGTTTATAGTTTGCATCTATATTGTTGCCTACAAACCCTCTTATTACACTTACAAATGAGTTCCATGTTTTGAATTCCTGCCTGGTAAGCTTCTCTGTAAAATTAACATCATTCAACAATTTTCTGATTTGTGGTCCAATAAAAATGCCTTAATTTAATTTGGCATCACTTAACTTGGGAAAGCCTTTTTTTAAGTATTTGGATCCATCTTTATTCATAGCCTTCACAAAGTTTTTCATCTGCCCAAGTTTAATGTGAAGAAGAGGCAGAAGGATATCTTTGGGGCCTACAAGAGGTTCAAACTTAACATTTTGTGATCTCAGTTGAAATACACTTCTTTCTGGCCAAATTTTTGTTATATAAAGCTGATTTACTGTAAGACTGTCCTATAGACAGAGAAAACAGCAATATTCTCTAAATTCTCCCTGAAGGCCCACCAAAATTCCTATAACTTTTAAGTCCGCACATATCTGCCCTTTATACGAGTTCATTTTATCCGGAAGATTGTGCATATTTTCATAACTTTCTTTCATGGACACTGAATGGGCTACTGGTATAGAGGGTTTAAATTTCCATTATACCATAACACAGCTTCAAACTGTATTCAGACGAATCTATAAATAAACGCCACTCAGAGAAGGAATGCTCAATATCAAGTTCCTGCATTAAAACATCAATATCAGTACACGCACACAATAAATTTTTCATACTGTAGAATGGAGAAAACGGAGGATTTATTTTTCTGATTTTCTTGTTGTTGCTTTTTTAGTTTCATTTCTCATGAACCAAGAAGTTCTGACTGTTGCTTTGATAACATCAAATCACGCACTCAATAATTTAACTGGGACCTGGAGTAAAAGTAGCTCCAGTAGACCTGGAGTAAAGTAGACCGTTCTTTGGGGCTGCCTGATGATGCATTGTCTCCAAAATCTTCTAAAACAATATTTTGCGGATCTAAAAGTGCGATCGGCACTGGTAAATCTGCATTATGAGGAACATCTCGTCTTGCACACTGCAAATTTGGATAGTCGATCTTGTGCTTTTCCTTTTCGGATTCACCTGCAGCCTTTGTCAGGCAAAAATAGCAATCGTTTGAATGATTATTGGGTTCTGGCCATACCATAGGGACTGCAATACATGCTTGTCTTGATCTCCAATTTAAACACCAAAATATTGGAAGTAGGCTTTTTCAACAGTTTCAGAAATTGGCCTGGCTTGTGATTTTATCATAAATTTGCCACAAATATAACAAAATTTGTCAGGAGGGATTTGGCAACAGCGGCGTGTCTGTCTCGACATTTTCATCTTTAAAACACTTCCTTATCTACACACAGGGAACCACTCACTTCGAAACTCAACAGAAGACTGATTTTTAATCTTATTTTTATGTCTCATATTGTAAACAACACAGTTTAGGTTTAGGTCTTATTGACCTATTGAACAGTGGTAAGTATTAGGGCTTTAGGAATATTTTTCCTATTATTAGAAGGGTATTTCCATGAAAAAAATAAAGATCTGCTTTGTGTTACAAAGATCTTGTCGACCAGTGATATCAAATTTCAAATCGATGGTGTTTGCAATCAGAAAAATATTAATAAAAATAATAAAAATTTCCAGTGTGAATAACTGCGAAACCATTTGACAAATTTTGTCCGTTACCGAACTCGACTGAGACCTGAAAATTTCAGGTTTTCATCTCTTCTGTTCGAAAGTTAGAGTGTTTAAGGCTGCGCTCAACGCTGTGCGGCCCATAACTTTTTTAATATTTTTAATCATACGATCCTCACAAAATTTCGCACGAAAATGCTCGTTCTTAAACAATTAGGTCTGGAGTTAAGGAAATACTGGAAAAAATAGGAGAAAAGTTCAAATGTGAATAACAACGAAACTATGGTCCTGATTTTGCCCATTCACGAACTCTTTTGAGGTATCTCCGACCCGAATCTCAGCATATAAGTCTCAAGTCTCTAGCTTTTTATGTTCGAAAGAAACCGTGAAACGGACGGCCGGCAGGCAGGAGAAAATTACTCATGACCATTCAGTCGAACCTAGTCATTAAAGACCATTTTCGGCTCAAAATTCTTAAATTACAGATATTTTGGTGAAATATTAGCAGCCTGTTTCCTGGAGCAAGCGCACTAAAACTGACATTACTTCATAATGATCATCAACCACAACAACAATTATTTTAAATAGGTACTTTTACTTATACTTAGAATGCCTAAAGAGTTCCAATTGTCTTTCAACTTTCTCTGAATTATTTAGTTAATGGTTATTGCTCCGTTTTCGTGCATTATTTAAATCGGGCCAAATGTCATTCAAGCTCGAACTTAACATCATTATTTGAGTGTTGTCACATACATAAACATTTGTATTGATGAATGCATTTTATTGTGTTTTATCAGTTGAAATATTGTTAGGATAAAAAATTCATGCTTATATATTTTGATGAGTATTCAAATATTCGTAATGCTGGTTGATATGAAGACTTGTATTATTTTAACTATTTATTTGACACTTGGTGTTCGTTCTAAATGTGCACTTTTCCTCAAACCAGGAGTAGATATTGTGTTTGTATATTTTTATATGAATATTCTAATGAAAAATCCAGAAGAGCAGCTCGAGAATACCAAAGGAAGTATCCGAACATATACCAACTAATTTATTTTCTTTTGAGTTAATAAATACAAGTTTTATTTCACAGTCATACTTAACATTAAGAAGTAAACCTATGTATGATATCGAAGCAACACCTCGAAACCAAAAGTCTAACCGATAAGGAGTAATTGATAAACCTCTCAGAAAATAAGCGAATGGTATTATCGAACTAGCGCTAAATAATCTAAAGGAAATTCGACATCAACAATTCGTACATAAAATTAGAGAAAAGTACTAACGTACAGTTAGGAGCTTTTGCGTGCTTTTTCAACAGTTAAAACCTTGAAATTTGTGAATTACTTCTTGAAGAAGCTCCATATGATGAATAAAAATACATAATTTTCAAGTTTTTTATTAGGGAGAATACACTCAGATCTAGTGTATTTAAATGTATTGGGTTTTTATTACCCTTCTGATAATTTTCAATATCAAATTGCTTAAAAAAAATCACCGAATTTGAAAATTTTAACCATGTTTAGAGAACAAAAAGAGCTTTTTGACTAAAACACATCGGCCATCCAATCCAAAAAGAACTGGGGGTTGTTTTTACCCTCAGGTGGTTTTTTCGGAACAATGTCATCATAGTAATTCTTTCTTCTTAATACAAAAAAATTTTTTTTTGATTCTTCAGAACTCTTAGGTTCTTGAGTTTGGGCGGTTCAATATCACATTTTGACGGTAATTTCAATACATTATTACGTGAATAGTGAACCGATTTTGACAATTTCAACTGTGTTGTGTACAGAACATAAATAACTTTCAAACTAACCAACTCTTGATATCTCCTCTCTATACAAAAAATGTTGGGCGTTGCTGATACCTTCATGGGGGTGGTTTTTTCGGAACAAACTCCTGATGTAAATTCGTCCCCCTCAAAGCAGAAGTTGACCTGTTTTTTGAAATCTTCGAAAATTCTTCGTTTCTGATATCTGAGGGGGTCAAATTTTCGTTGGGAGACCCTGTATAACTGACTTGTGATGGTATATTATTTTTTATGATTTTGCCCCCTGCTGAGAGGTGCTTATCTCAAAAATACCCTATATATCAAAGATTATGATTCACACTGATCATACTTACGTATATTAGTACATTTATTTTGATGTCCCCAATTGGAACCTTTATTGATATAGTTGTTGACTGTTAATTTGCTTGTAGATTGTTAGATAACCCTTGCAATAAAGTTTTATATGGGGCAATGAGATAATGAGGAACTATATCCTTAAAATTTATTTATAGAAGGATTAGAAACTCAGTTTTATAAATAACCACTGCAGTGCATGTTTGCGTTGCAAATCTGGTTTTATCAACAGTCAAATAAAATTCAACTACACTTCATTGAGGAGTATCAATTAAATTTTGGGATTCTTTCTAGATTAGTCATTACAATTGTTACAATAATGAAGTTTCAACTACAGATTTTTTATATACCTTTTTTGAACCATCGGAATATTTGGAAAAACTGCATGGAATACTACTTATAATATATTAATTGAGAATTTACAGTGTATTTAGGATATGTTTTGAACTTTAATTCTTAATGTTTCCATGAGATTTATTTAGATAAGAATCTGTAGAGGTTCTGGAGAATTAATTCCAGCTATAATTATGTAATATGCAAATACTCTTTATAGTAATTTTCAATTTATATATGTTAATAATTGAGAAATTTCTTTTTATTATTAGGAGTACAAATAAGTTTCCGCCGTACGGAACCCAATTTCCTTGTTTATGAATCATTCCTAATGATTTTAAACGATGTGAGACTGCTTGCTGAGTGACTTCTAATGTTAGAGCAAGTTCTTTTTGTGTTTGAGATGAATCTTCCTCCAATAATTCCTCCAATTCTGTATCCTCGTAAATTTTTGGCCTTCCACTGCGATCTTCGTCTTCTACGTCGAAATCACCGTTTTTAAACTTTTGAAACCACTCTCGACACCTTCTCTCACTCAAAGCACCCTCACCAAATGCTTCTACGAGCAATTGATGCGCCTCAGCAGCAGATTTCTTTAAATTAAAGAAATAAACTAATATTTCCCGCAAATGACGCTTACTTGGCTCAAATTTTGTCATTTTCAACTTGTAAAAATTATATTTTACCAATATAAAATCAATGATATTAATAGGTTATGTTGTTCTTGAATGTCCAAACTATTTTTTAAGCCGGTTATCATCTGCGAAAGCTAACGCACGTGGCTTTTATCTAATGCAGAGACAAAGTCGTATCTTCTTTCATTGTATATATCTGTGCTACAACATAATTTTAGTATAGGCCATACTTATCCCAAAATTGGATAGTTGTTGCAGAAATGTCTAGTGATAAAAAGGGTATTTTTATATATGTTGATTGATAATTTGGTTTATTCAAATAACTCCTTACTGAAGAGGTATTTATCAGGTTCTTTCTCTGGAGAATGTGCTATATATTCTTTGAAAAAGGAAAATAAAAAAAGGCCTTTTTGAATTATATGTTGAACATTTCTTGGTGAGGGAACTTGTGATTCTTCAACATCCAATGGAAAGATATATGTATAAGGTGACGTATAAATGATTTTAATTATTTCATATTCATTTTGATTCTTCATTAGTTAATTTCCACCACAGGTGATGATTATATTTATGTCTATAAAGTGATACAGTGTATTAAGGGCGTTTTAAAATTTAATTCTAAATGTTTTCATGAGATTTATTCAGATTAAAATCTGTAGAGGTTCTGGAGAATTAATTCCAGCTGTTATTCTATAATACCACTCATTTCATTTGTTCAATTTCTGCGTGAACTTGAAATGTAAATATGTACGCTTAAAAGTTCGCGTTATTTATGTCAGGTTCGTGGTAATCTGTTAGCTGGCCAAGAACGGGAATATTAAAAATGTTTTCCATATAATTGTATAGGGAAGCATGAAAATAAAAGATATGGTGGAGTATTTGCCTTGTTCTGGGCGGTCACCAGTGTTTTTAACCGAAATTTACATCACTAAGATGAAGGAAAAGGTAACTGAAAATCGTTTTTCAAGTGCGACAAAGATATATACTACTCTGTCAAGAAAGTACCGGGAATTTTCAATTAAAACAACATTTTTACATTTAATCGTCAAAATTTATTGGGTCGCCTTCAAAATAGGCTCCATTTGCTCCAATACATCTATGCCAACGGCACTTCCAATTATCGAAACATTTTTTATAGGCGCTTTCCGGGATGGACTTTAGCTCTCGCGCCGAATTTTGTTTTATGGCTTCAATCGACTCAAAACGGGTGCCACGAAGGGGCAATTTTAGTTTTGGGAAGAGGAAAAAGTCGCAGGGAGCCAAATCCGGCGAATACGGTGGTTGCTGAAGCACGTTTGTTGAGTTTTTGGCGAGAAAGTCAGTCACAATCGTATCTCGGTGACAAGGCGCGTTATCGTCATGCAAAATCCATGAGTTGTTCGCCCACAAATTTGGCCGCTTCTTACGGATACGCTCACGCAAACGTTTCATAACGCCTAGGTAATACTCCTTGTTTACCGTCTGACCCTCTGGAACGAATTCGTAGTGCACCACGCCACGGATATCGAAGAAAACAATGAGCATCACCTTCATTTTCGAGCGGCTTTGGCGTGGTTTTTTCGGTTTCGGCTCATTTTTTGCCACCCATTCCGATGATTGCTGGCTTGTTTGCATATCGTACTCGTAGACCCAGGTCTCATCACCAGTTATAATGCGTTCCATGAATGTAGAATCGGAATTACAGCGATCCAGCATGTCTGAAGCAACCTGTTCGCGATGACGTTTTTGAAGAAAATTCAGGTCTTTCGGTACGAGTCGTGCGGCCACCTTTCTCATGCCAAAAATATCAATCAAAATCGTACGTGCCGACTCGTGGGATATCTTAAGATCATGTGCTATCTCTCTCAAGCTGGTACGACGGTTTTCCAGCACCCTTTCCTTAATTTTATCGACGTTATCTTCGATCGAAGCCGTCGATGGGCGACCACTTCACGACCGTCCTTGAAGGCTCTGTACCACTGATATGCACGAGTTTTCGATAGAGCATTATCACCAAAGGCCTTTTGCAACATTTTCAATGCATCGGCACACGAAAATTCATTTGCAACACAAAACTTTAAACAAATTCTTTGCTCAACGTAATCACCCATAGTAAAAATCGGCACGCACTCTGACATCGACTGACTTAATCAGCTGTTGCAAACACACTAGTTGACAGATCCCGCTCAAGCTTGGCATAGTAATTAAGGACAGTGGTTCCAACCTAGGAAAAAAAATTTTTACCTGCCTCTTTGCCCCGCCAGATTTAAATCGATAATTCCCGGTACTTTCTTGACAGAATGTATATATATTTTCCAGAACCTGCTCCGTCCGACTTTTCTCGATAGGAGAATTGAGAAAAAATTATTTTTTAATAATGTACTTAAAAAATGTTTTGATGATTTGATCATTCATTGTGTACTATTTTAGAACTCAGTTGACTAAAAATATACTTCTCCATGCAATGTATATCTTTGAAATTGTTTAATTAGGGTTTCGTTGCCATTCCATTCCTGGTCTACCAATAAGGAATTTGGAATGTTTTATCGCAAGAGGGATACTAAAGGTTTTATTGTAGTCGTAAAGTCAATGATTGGATCAGTCATTGGCTTAAGTGTACTATTTAAGAGCTCGATTGACTAAAAATATGCTTCTGCATTCATGGTATACCTTTAAAATTGTTTGATTAGGGTTTCGTTGCCATATTATTTCTGGTCTATCTATAACGAGGGTAAATTTGGAATTTTTTATCGCGAGGAGATACCAAGGATTTTATTGTAGTCGGTAAGTTAACGGCATACCTTGATCATATTGTATAAAATAATTTCAGAACCTATACATGAATCAGAATTGATCCAAAAACATTATTTAAAGTGTTGATGTATCTGAAGAAGTACGGCTGATAGAGAAAAAGTGATTTCATATTTACATTAACCTCTTCAAGGTTCTGAAAGCACAAAGAAAAAATATTTTGTAGGCTTGGGTTATTTTCTTCTATTCAAATTTCATTCGAATATATATTTTTTAACACACCAGCCACTTGCGAGTAATAACTGAAAGTTCAATATACAAACATCGATAATCTCTGTGAACGTATTGTTAAACTATGTGTCATGTAGTCACGAGGCCGCAAATTTAAACCTACTGAATCAAGCTCTCCACTGTGTCTACCACAGGAAATTTCCACGAAATGTCAGAGAGCAATCAATGATATGATAACCATAGATATAAATTATTAATGTACGAGATTGCTAAAACTTCAGACGTCGAGTAAAGATTTTCATGAATTTTGTAATTAAGGGGAGAGTATCTTTTTACAGCGGTAAAACCGATTCCACAAGAAGCTGTCTATATAACAGTTGTCCTGTAAGTAGTCGACTAACGAAGTGTGGGCGATGGGAGGTTATTATCTGACAGAAACATTAAAACTCATCGGCGTAGGTGTTAGTTGTGATTTTTTTAAACTTTGAGTTGAAATTGTCGTACTATGTATACAAAATTTCGACATTCATAACATCCTTCTTTATTTTATTTGATCAAGGAAGTTAAGAATACGTAAGTCTTCCTAATGAAAAATATATTATCCGCAAAATGCAAGTTGAAAAACAAACCCTGCGAAAACATTTGAAAATATTCAGTATGATATTAGAAAGAAGTTGGTATAAACAGATTGTAGGATAAGCTTGTAGACTTTATTTCAGAGGCGTCTATATCATACCAATTACAAAAAGGGATGATTCTGTGGTTTAATATAAATCAATAGACATTTCTTGAAGAGTACAAAAACGAATATTTAGGACCAAATTGAAAATATTTGTTTAACACAAACTCTTGTAACACCAAATGATCGAGATGCCTTTTTCCAGTTGTATTGTATAATCAACATCTTCTAATAGTTAAAGTAAGTTTATTTTCAATGTAAAGGGTCTTTCAATGGGAACTCCCCAGTTTAAAATTGACATTACTCACGCATGGCTGCCATTGTTTATTTGCGACATTGACAGTTGTATTTGTCAATGTCTACCATTTAAACGTGAAGAGGTAAACACCTCAACAACGTTTACAAATAATCCAAATTTATTATGAAAAATCGCGATCTAACTTCACGTGCTTTAACTCCAATTTTTGGTATTTATAATCGTCCGGATAAAAGAACAATTGAATGTTCAGTGAAGAAAATTGAAACAAATTTTACACTTCATGATGTTACAGTGACAGTGAGACAAAAAAATGCAAAAAATGAAGAGAATATTGCTGCCGTACGTGAAAGTGTTTGTGAAGACCAAAATTCATCGATTTCTAGACGTTCACAAGAACTCGGCACCTCCCTTTGTGGCGAATTTCACGAAAATACCTTGGTTTACATCCAAACAAAATTGTTTTAATCCAAAAAACTCAAACCAACATTGAAAACAAAATTCGGTGATTCGATTATTTCAAGATAAATTATCCGCGATTTAACTACATTGGATTTCATTCTTTGGGGTTACATTAAGTCATTGGTTTATAGCAATCAACCATCAAATTTAGACGATTTACAGATCAATATTAAACCAGTAATTGCTAACATACGACTCGATTTGTGTCAGAGAGTCACGGAAAATTGGGTTCAAAGACTTCATTCTTGCAAGCGTTTCCGTGGTGGACATTTAAATGATGTTTTGTTTCATAACTTATGGTATCCATTTTATAATGAAATAAAATTTCAATAATTTTCACATAAATAATGTGTTCACAAAACAAAATGGGGCGCTGTTTATGAAAGACCCTTTCAAGGAGTACAAAAAGGAACTTCCTTTTTGTACTGTACTTTGAAGATGCTCGAAAGACTGAAACACGTCTCAGGATTCTGAATAAATTGTGAAACAAAAACTGTGTGAATTTTTTTCAAATAAAATTCTTATTATGTTTCACCTAGATCCAACCGCATATTCCATTCATTTAATTTATTATCTGTAATATTTCAAAAAAACGATAGTAAATTATCAATCTATATTTGTTTGAACTAGAATCATTTCACGGCAAGCAAGAACATGTTAAATTTAAACCAGGAAAAAGATAACTGACTTCATTCATGCATTTCGTGTAAAATTAAAAAAACATTTTTTTTCTGACGTAGAATAATTTTTATTCAAGAACAGAAAATTAAACACACACCGTGTAGTAATATCACTAATAAATTGTACAATAATATTTTACATTATCATAAGCAAACTAAATCCAAACAAATATAAAAACAGATGGAGACTTGAAAATAGGTATAACTTGTACCTTGAAGGAAAACACTGAAAGGTTAAAAAAATCTTGAAGCTTGATTGAAAAAAGCTTGAATATCAATCAAGCTTCATTTGGATAAAGCTTAGCTTGGCTTGAGACAAAATTATGTAAGCTTGGCTTGAATAATGCCAAACTTTTTGAAATCAAGCCAAGCTTGTGTGCTTCATCTTGCTGCATATTTTCTCACGTTTTTCTTGTGGTATGTCTTCTAAATTACAAGATCGGTTTTTAAGCATCGGAGTCATTATTAAGTATCTCGGTGGTACGGTGTTCTTTGGAATCAGCGCGTCAAAATAAACCCACTCAATTCAATTTCTCTTTATTATCCCTTTTTTGTGCTACTACCAGGAAACAGCGTGCTAACGTTTCGCCCAAATGTATGTTATTTTCGAATTTTGCGCCGAAAATGATCTTAAACGACGGAGTGGATTCACTGATGGAGAATCCGAGGTCAAAATAATTCAGCAATTTTTTGATTTATTTTTAATTTTTTGGATACGAATTGGGATAGACGAGTTATTGATGTCGAATTTCCAAATGGTCTTTTTGAAGACGTACTGCATGTTTATGGAGTTTTGTCAATGAAATTTTTAAACAGACTTATTATCGGAGCAATTCTTGAGGTTACGTTGTGCATCTTTAGAGAGGAGTTTAGTTTTTATAATACACTGTTACGTTTGTATTCTTCAAATATTTATTAAATATTTTTAATCAATATTCTCTATTTTCTTTGGATTCCCGTATTCCTTTTGTTGCTGTGTAATGAGTGTTAATTCTATATGTTCACTAAATTGAAACTGTGTTTTCCAAGACATTTATTTAATTCAATTTTTACAGAAATTTTTTTTATAAAATTAAAATTTGTTGTGAGGTTAGCAGAATTAATCTTCTTATATTTTTTTTTCATATAATATTTATATTCTGGTTTTTCACTCATTCACTGGGCCTTTTTGAAGATGTGCTGCATGTTTTTGGAGTTTTTTTAAGGTACTGTTTTAGAGAGAGTAATTTTCCAAGAAATCTTTGAGGTAATGAAGTTCATTTCTAGAAAGGAATATGGTTTTTATAATACGTTGCTACGAAACAAACGTATGTATTCTTCAAGAATTTATTTGATATTTTTAATAGATATTCTATATTTTCTTTGGATTCTTTTATTCCTCTTGTTGCTGTGTAATAAGTGTTAATTCTATATGTCTACTGAAGTAAAATTCAATTTAATTTCAAGAGGTTAGCAGAATGAATCTGTGTGATATTTAAGGTATTGTGAAAGCCTTCTATCTAAAAACCGCTTTTTTATTATGTTATTTTATATATTATAATCTTATTTTCGTTTTTCACTCATATAGATGGTATCATTTGGATAATGCTGAGTTTTAAAAGACAAAGTTTGTGTAATTTCTATGAAGAAGCATGGAATACGTAGGGCTTACAATTTGAAATATCACTACAGTTCTATGTATTGTACTGTCAGTACAATGTAATACCTGAAGAAGCCACATCGTGGTGAAACAATTGTTGTAGTAGTACAAACATTTTTGTGGAAATAAATTACTGTTTCATATACATTTTTTTAATTGTTTATTTAATATTTTAGTCAATATTCTGTTAATTTCTTTGGATTTTTTTATTCCGTTTGGCGCTGTTTAATGAGTGTTAAATCTATATGTTTACTAAGATATTCTTGAGGATATGTTGTGCATTTTTGGAGATGTGTTTGGTTTTCATAATATATTGTTACGAAACTAACGTTTGTATCCTTCAAGTGTTCATTTTATATTTTTAATCAATATTCTGTTAATTTCTTTGGATTCTTTTATTCCTTTTGGCGCTGTTTAATGAGTGTTAAATCTATATGTTTACTAAGATATTCTTCAAGATATGTTGTGCATTTTTGGAGAGGTGTTTGGTTTTCATAATACATTGTTACGAAACAAACGTTTGTATCCTTCAAGTGTTTATTTAATATTTTTAATCAATATTCTGTTAATTTCTTTGGATTCTTTTATTCCTGTTGGCGCTGTTTAATGAGTGTTAAATCTATATGTTTACTAAGATATTCTTGAGGATATGTTGTGCATTTTTGGAAAGGTGTTTGGTTTTCATAATACATTGTTACGAAACTAACGTTTGTATCCTTCAAGTGTTTATTTAATATTTTTAATCAATATTCTGTTAATTTCTTTGGATTCTTTTATTCCTTTTGGCGCTGTTTAATGAGTGTTAAATCTATATGTTTACTAAGATATTCTTCAAGATATGTTGTGCATTTTTGGAGAGGTGTTTGGTTTTCATAATACATTGTTACGAAACAAACGTTTGTATCCTTCAAGTGTTTATTTAATATTTTTAATCAATATTCTGTTAATTTCTTTGGATTCTTTATTCCTGTTGGCGCTGTTTAATGAGTGTTAAATCTATATGTTTACTAAGATATTCTTGGGGATATGTTGTGCATTTTTGGAGAGGTGTTTGGTTTTCATAATACATTGTTACGAAACTAACGTTTGTATCCTTCAAGTGTTTATTTAATATTTTTAATCAATATTCTCTTAATTTCTTTGGATTCTTTTATTCCTTTTGGCGCTGTTTAATGAGTGTTAAATCTATATGTTTACTAAGATATTCTTGAGAATATGTTGTGCATTTTTGGAGAGGTGTTTGGTTTTCATAATACATTGTTACGAAACTACCGTTTGTATCCTTCAAGTGTTTATTTAATATTTTTAATCAATATTCTGTTAATTTCTTTGGATTCTTTTATTCCTTTTGGCGCTGTTTAATGAGTGTTAAATCTATATATTTACTAAGATATTCTTGAGGTTAAGTTGTGCATTTTTGGAGAGGAGTTTGGTTTTCATAATACATTGTTACGAAACAAACGTTTCTATCCTTCAAGTGTTTATTTAATATTTTTAATCAATATTCTGTTAATTTCTTTGGATTCTTTTATTCCTTTTGGCGCTGTTTAATGAGTGTTAAATCTATATGTTTACTAAGATATTCTTGAGGATATGTTGTGCATTTTTGGAGAGATGTTTGGTTTCCATAATACATTGTTACGAAACTAACGTTTGTATCCTTCAAGTGTTTATTCAATATTTTTAGTCAATATTCTGTTAATTTCTTTGGATTCTTTTATTCCTTTTGGCGCTGTTTAATGAGTATTGATTCTGTATGTTATCTAAGACATTTATTCAATTTAATTTTGGAAAGTTTCTGGGGAAAAATTTTCTTAAATTAGCAGAATTAATCTGTGATATTTAAGGTATTTTACATCATTCTGGAGTTCATTAGTTATGTATTTCTTGTGGAACGAATAGTTTTTGATGGAAACAATACAATACTTAATAAAAAGCAACAATAACCAAAAGTAGGCAATAAAAGCAACAAAGTCCGCTTCTGTACAGGCGAATTATTACACTTTCAAATCAGCAACTCTTTTCCTAACAAGCGCTGAAAAGCGAAGATCGAGAAATTTGCTGTTAATTATTTTCATACTCACTGCTTTCGGACATAATAATTCGACTCATTCAAGGTTTATCGAAAAATCGACAAGGAAAAATTCGGGTAGCACGTGCTTGGCTCAAATACTCACTTTCTGAGCGATTTTCGCGGCACAAATGGAAAAGCACCTGCGATAGTGCGTGCCACATGTCATATCGGAACTTCGGCAGACGAAGCGCACCTCATGCAGGCCAGATCGCGACGGCACACTGAGGTCCGAAGTTGAAGTTCAGGGAAAGCACCTCGCGGATCTTGATAAGTGCCGAGATAAACGCGATGTGCGCTTGCGGTGTCATAACCGAACGCGATGATGCGAACTTCGTAAATATTATGATTGGGATATTTACGTAATTTTTGACGCCGAATAATCGGAATGATGAAAAGACAGCATCTACCGATGCCACTAGGACGCGAACTCATTAACTAATCTGGTTGAAATCCACGATCGTGGTGGAATTTCTCGAAAGCGTTGCTACGTTGACGCTACACATTTTCGCTATTCAAATGAGCGTAGCGTAGAAGAACGCGTAGGTGATGCACTAATTGGGAACTGGGTTTGGTTGATCAATTGATTAATTAAGAAATCGCAAAATATTCTTTCTTTTTTTGGTAGATGGATGTAGTGATCGATATCTCGTAAAGTATCCATCAAACAGTTTCAGATTTATGCTCGTTGTCAAGGTGACATTCCAAACTAAAAAAAATCCTTTGATGTTTTTTGTTCGAGACATTTTACAGTTTTTCTTCGATAAAGGCGAAAATACAAGCGAGGCGGCTGAAATTGTGAACTATGTGTACGGTTCCGATAATGTTACAGCTAATTACGGGCGATTTTAGTTAAGTCGATTCCATTCACGTATTATTGAAGTGAAAGATGCATCTCGCATGGCCGTCGTCGAAAATGTTGACAAAATCACAGAAATAATAGAAGTTGACCGGCATGTTAGCAAGGGCGGATCCAGCGTTCGATTCATGAGGGGTCATTTATTTTAATCAAATAACAAAATCAATGTTTCTCTTTTGTCATCTCGAGAAACGAGCTATGACTTTCCCCACTTGAATGGGTATGCATTTGTGAACGTGGAGAAGTGACAATCTAGTTAGGCTTCTACCATTGAAGCTCTAAGCCAAGTTTTGAGCCTCCTAAGAGTGGAAAAGGAACTTTCTGCTGTGGTTAACTGGTAGTTAGAATCATTTAAAATTTTCTAACATAGGGATACATTTCAGGATCACAATTTTCTATAAGATGAGTAATCGATTGCGGAATATTCTGATCCCGCGGCCATTTCACCTTCCACAACCGATATTCTTTTATATTTACTGAAACTGGAGTATTGTCTATTAGCAGTTTATAGTCGTTTGCAAGCTGATTAACAATTTTATTGTCTTCATCTTCATTAGTATAATCGACTTTTAGATTATAAACGCCTAGTTGAAATAATTTTAGTACTTCTGGGGACAGACGGTCCTCTGAGTCATTTATTACAGAATCTAGAAGAGGGATATATACAGCCCTGCGGAAATACTCTTCAGCAGATTGAGCAAGATGGTTATTGGCTTTGTGTGTTTGTCGTGATACTATTCTGGGACATTTAATTTCTGTATCTAGTTGCTCAGCTACTTCTTTTGCCTCTTCAAAAAGCTGTCAGTAAATTGTGTCAGCCTTTTCTCTTTTATTTCGTAGGACAGTCATTTATTGCGTCCGTAGCCCTTTTCAAATAAACCTCTTGTATTCGTTTGCAATACTCTGCTTAAGACTACTGTTGTACCTGAAAAATTTAAATTATATTTAAAATACAGCTTTGCTGTTTACGTGATACAAACGTTAATTTGAACTGCCTCTGCTGAAATGCTCAAAAGTTACTAATCAAATAAACTATTCAGATCTTACGTTCATGCATTGGTATCAAAGAATAAAAAGCAAAATATTTAGGTACCTAAAACATCACTCAAGCACACAGATGATATGATGAAGTCCAAACTACGTAACGATTTCAATATGCAATGCGCGTCATTGACAGTTTTATGGTCTTGCCAAGTATCGGGTGTTTTTTTTAGAGTAATAGAACTTTCGATAGGAATAACTGTGATATGATAGAAGTTAGAAGCCATGTTGTTTTGACATTTCTGTTCAGTAAGCATTGACAAATTATCACGAAAAGACTCACGCCGCAACAACGTTTACAAATTGTTGAAATTTATTTTCAAGACCAGTGTTCTATTCGCCAAACTTATAGAGCACTTCGTGAAATTTTTGGTTTACATAATCGTCCATCAGAGCATATTATTCGTCGAACTATCGATAGATTTCGGACAAAATTTCCTCTACTCGATGCAACAACAACAAAACAAAGAACTGTACGTACAGAAGAAAATATCGCTACTCTAAGTCATAGTGTTAATGATGATCCAGATTTGTCTATTTGCCGACGTTCACAACAAGTTGGACTCTGTGCATGCACCACATGGAAAATTTTGCGTAAAGATCTTGGTCTACACCCATACAAGATCCAACTGGTTCAAGAACTCAAGCCACTAGACCATAATAAGCGTCATTTGTTTGCTGATTGGGCCTCGGAGCAACCTGAAGTTGATCCACTTTTTTATCGTAAAATTCTGTTTAGTGATGAAGCTCATTTATGGTTGAACGGCTATATAAACAAGCAAAATTGCCGTATGTGGAGTGAAAACAATCCTCAAGAAGTTCTGCAGGTTCCATCGCATTCTGAAAAATGCAAAAATGGTGTGCTTTACACGCTGGAGGCATCATCGGTCAATATTTCTTTAAAAACTATGCTGGAGCTAATGTTACAGTAAATGGTTCGCGTTGCAGATCGATGATCAATGATTATTTATTTCAAAATTTGAATGGTATCGACCCAGAAGTGTTTTGGTTCCAACAAGATGGTGCTACACCTCATGCTGCTACCGTAACAATTGATTTATTGAAAGATTATTGAAAGATTTATTGAAAGAAAGATAACATTTTTTGAGTAATGGTCGAATCAATTGGCCTTCAAGGTCATGCGACATAATTCCACTGGATTATTTTCTTTGGGGTTATGTCAAGTCATTGGTTTATGCTGATAAACCAGAAACAAAAGACGTTCCGGAAGCCAACATAACTCGCGTTATTGATGAAATAAGGCCTGAATTACTCGAAAAAGTGGTCCAAAATTGGTCTGGTCGAATGCGGTTCCTCAGATGTAGTCGTGGAATATGACGGAAATTATTTTCAAAACATAAATGTCATAAAATTATCTTTCATCAATTAATTTTCATTAAGTTGTCTCCTTGAAATTGTAGGTGCTCATCATTCCTTTCGACCCAGCGCATCCAACAGATATTTTGCATTGTAACTTCAAATTCTTTTTTACAAATTTGATTTCTCTTAGCGAATGCCTTGGCAAATGCCACAAGTTTACTCATCATGCCCGAGGTGTTGCGGCAGGAAATAACTTCGGATGACGTAGCTTATGTATTATTGAGAACGTGATTGCTGCACGGGCAATGTTTGGCATATGCAGCTTTTTTTGACAACTCCTGTACAGCACCCCTTGTATCTGAGGTCATAACCCAGCAGCTGTCAGTCCTAATAATCACAAACCATTTTAAATCTATATTAAATTTGAGACAGAGATTTTCAACGATTTTCGCCAGTCCTGTCCTGTCCATCGAGGCTCTATAGCGTCTTTATCGTTATCGACTTCATCATATCTATCAGTATCATATGTATCACAGAAAGTCACAAAATCTTCCTTTATGATAATATACCATTGTGAAGATATCTAAATGATGGGCTCAGCTGTGAGATACGTGATATATCTGTTGTTTCATGGAATAAAATTGAATAGTATTAAGCTTCCTTCACTTTCTGTAATATTGTTTCCTGAATGATTTCCTTGCAAACATCAGTCAACTCATTTTGCACAGTTTTTCTGTGCATTTGGTGGAATTGGAAAGGATTAATTTATTATGAGTTACTTCCATATGGCCAAACACTAAATTCGTATCTCTACTGTCAACAACTGGACTGGTTAAAGCTAGCGATCGACCCAAAACGGCCAGAATTGACCAACAGTAGAGATGTGCTCCATCAGAGCAAGTTCAGGCCATACACATCTGTACTGAATCACCAGAAACTCCGGGAGCTTGTTTGGGATGCTTTAATGCATCCACCAAATAGTCGGGACCTAGTACCAAGCGATTACCATCTTTTTCTTGCATTGCAAAGCTTCCTGAGTGATATGAAATTGGCATAAAGAGAAGATTGTGAAAATCGATTACTAGAGTTTTTCGCCAATAAAAACCAAGACTTCTATGAGAAAGATATTATGGAGCTACCTTCAAAGTGGCAACAAATTATAGAACAAAACGGTGCAGATTCAACCCAAACCGGACAATCCGAAACTTATTAATTAAAGTCTTGAATTTCAACCAAAAATAATGGGTTTTTCCCTAAACCTATTATTTGCGAAAACATCAAGGTATAGATTGTTAGTTATTGCAATAATTTCTCGGCGTTTTTCTTGTGAGAATTAAACCTTTATTTTCTTCTCCTTCTATTTTTAGGATGTGATTATTTAGTAGACGCTGGTTCATGTGTTCACAGAAATGCAATCGATGAGCGTCATCATCTACGTTCAGTTTAAGTAAATGTGTTATTTTTCATGGATGCAACTTGTGTTTCTTTAGAACTTTCTGTATCGTTGATCGGGATATTCTTGAAATATTATAAACTAGAATAGTGGAAAATAGCGATTACCAAAAAAACTTTGTGTTTCATTGGCTTGTTCTGAGTACAGTGAATACACTGAAGTATTCTTCTTCCTTCCAATAGGACTACGTCCTGTGTAGTCTGTTTCATTTGGGCTGTCCTGTGATACTGAAGTTCATCTTTTCCTCCAGCTCATTGGCTGGTTTTTGTGTTTCTGCCCGCTTAGCCAACCTTCCCGTTGGTATTCTTTCCGCATGATCTCTCCAGAACCTTCTGCGTGCTCTGGTGCATCATAACACATACTGTACCAGTAGTTCTTCTCTTATTTCCGAGCTTTTGATGTGATCTCTGAGTGTCATTCTTTTTATAGACCTCAATACTCGCATTTGCGTTGTTCTCGCGATTATTTTGGTCGTTGATGTTTCCGCCGTTGTTTCAACAGCATATGTTAGAACTGGTCTCACACATGCTTTATTGATTGTTGTCTTAGCAGTGCTGGTCATGGTTTTATTGTTCCAAACAATATCTCTGAGGCATCCATCTTCACTGCCTTATGTGTTTGTGTTCGAGCTTCTCTCCTATCCTAGATATTATTGCACCCAGGTAATTCAATCTCAACACCTGCTATAAAATCTGATTCCCCAGCACCAGCTTGCATCATATGGACTTTTCAGCGAAATGGCCTTTGATTTTTCGAAGCAGATGCGCATATTGAATTTTTCGGCATCTCGTATACTAGACGCTGTAGATCATCTTAATCTTCCGCCATTAATACAGCATCGTCGGCATAACACAGAATACTCAGGAGATGATTTCCCATTCTATATCCAGCCATGATATTTTTAACTTCTTCAATAACTCTGTCCATAATCAGGTTGTGTTACCGGTGTTAAGCTCGTTTATTATTTTTATGTTCTTACTAACATTTCTGACTTTCAGAGTTTCAAGAACATCTTACAGTCTTATCCTGTCAAAAGCCTTCTTCAAGTCCAGGAAGCATGTAAACATAGGTTTTTTCAATTCTATAGACTTCTCTATCACCTGTCGCAAGATAAAAGTGCGACAACTGTCAACCTATTAAATCTGAAACTTTGTTGTTCTTCGGAAATATTAGTCTTGTTTGAGATCTCATCGGCCAGAATCTTGGTGAATAATTTATGAGTGGAATTTAGCAATGTGATAGTTCTGCAGTTGTTGGGGTTCTCTTCCTTTCTTTTCTGGTATATAGTTATGGATATACTGTTTTTCCATTCTCGAGGTACTTCTCTGCTTTCCGTGGTTTTCTGGAATAATTTGGTGATCTCCTCTTGCATTTCTGGCACCGTATTTGATCACTTCGTTAGTGATATTGTCTGCTCCTGGTGATTTTCAGTTTTTAAGTTTCTGAATGGCTGTCTGAATTTCTTCCAACGTCATAGTGGCCGTATCGTCAAATGATACATCGAGTTCTTCCTGCTCTTCTATGTTGTCGAAGGTGTTATTATATAAATCCTGATAGTAGGACATCCATGTTTCTGGTATTATGTAGTTCAGTTGGACCTCTTCGTTAATTGGTTTTTCCCCTTCCTCAGCATGTTTCATATCCTTTTATGGCATCCATCTAGATCATGCTCCATCTCAGCAAAAAACTGCTCCCAATATTCTTTCTTCAGTTGTTTGATTGTACTATTCATTGCATTTCTCACCATCTTGTATCTTTCGTACTCCTCTTGTGACCTGTCATCAACATAGTGGATATGGGCAGCCTTTTTTTTTGCTAGTGTACACTGAAGTATTAAGTTCATATTTTCATTGAAAAAAAAACAAGACTTTCGATAGTAAATCTTAATCAAACAGATAACTTGATACTACCAAAATTCATTGGTATTAAAAAATTTACTCCATTCCTCCTTAAAATGATTAACCAAAAGTAATCAATCATATCACACTAATGAATAGCGTGTTCAACAAATTGGAAACACCTACAAGTTTATTGATAAATACATTAGCTTCATGCATTATTTATGACTCTGGAGCCCAACAAATTATTTATTACTCGATATGTTAGCATGCTAATTATTCGATAAAATATTATTGTCTGAACAATGGAATAGTTATCTTCATGTGAGAATGAAATATTTCGAAGGTCAGTAGGATTCCAGAAAATGTTTACACTAAGAAAATTCGTCTTATTGGACATCAATATTTTCACATAGTTTACCTGGAATTCGATGAGTAATCGATATAGTTATCTGATAGGTTAGATATTTTTGCGTCACTCGAATTTGGTTTGTGATAATCATTCACGAAAATTGAGAGGAACAAAATCTTGGATTAGTTTCACGATCGCAATCTCAATTTTCTCGGATATTATCACTTCAGCTTCAGCTCTGAACGCGTTTTGCGAAAGATATAAAATGATATCAAATAGTACAGGAAATCAGTCGATAAAACTTTAAATAAACACACGTGTTGAAAATTTAGGAATACTCGAAACATAGGCGTCGAATCTTCTTCTTGGAGGGTACTCAGGTTCACATCAATTATTCTGTCAAGAGGAAATACATTTAAAACATACCTAAAGAAGATTTTGAGGGATCTCCACAGAAGATAAAATAGAAAGGCATTTTACTTGATAGAAGAAATATAACAAAATTTGAATATCAAAACAAATCAAAATATGTTTATCTTCTACAATTTTAATTTCAAAAAAATTTTTTATTCAAAAAACTTTTAGAATTAAATTAATGTCTAAAACAAGCACCGCTTACATTTAATAGACGTATATAATCAAAACTCAATATATAATGTCAAATGGAATAAATAAACCAACAGATATACGAAAGTCATTAAAATTAATAAATAAATATTTAAAGGAGACAAAATTTTGTTTCTGGTCTTACCTTTAAGAACACCAATTGCCTTTTGAAAACATGAACACACTTAAAGGACTTTAAAAAGCAATTGGTGTTCTTAAAGGTAAGACCAGAACCAAAATTTTGTCTCCTTCAAATATTTATTTATCAATTTTAATGACTTTCATATATCTGTTGGTTTATTTATTCCATTTGACATTATATATTGAGTTTTGATTATATACATCTATTAAATGTAAGCGGTGCTTGTTTTAGACACTAATTTAATTCTAAAAGCTTTTTGAATAAAATTTTTTTTTGAAAATAAAATTGTAGGAGATAAACATATTTCAATTTGTTTTGATATTCAAATTCTCCACAGAAGATCTAAGGATGAAAAGGGGTTTTCCAATAAGGAATTTCATTTTGATATTGAAAAAACGAGTATAGTTCGAGAGAAAACAAAGAATGTTTACTTCATTGGCCAATTGTGATCACCTCTTCGAAAAATAACACGGCCAGGATACTTTTCTTGCAAAATTGCGATTGTTTCGTTGCATGTATGGCACATAGCGCCACCTCAAGGACGCAACCAGCGAATATACGACATTTCTGGTGATCGATCGGCTTGAGTTCTTGTGATAACTGAACTTCAAAAGCCTTAAAACCTAAGCTTTCTTGCAAAATACGGTGTAATATCATTTGTGAATGCCTTATTCCAAAGATCAACGAAGAATCGACAAACCTAGGTTTTCGTCAACATTAAGAGCTACAACAGCAATACTTTCAAATGTTCTTGAGCGACGCACATGATTAAGATTCTTCACATCACAAACTTGTAACAACAGCTTAAATTTTTCCACCAGTTTCACTATTGTCGGCCGAAAACTGTGACTGCAAAATTTTCACTATTTTTGTAGCAAATTTCAACAATTTAGTGCGTTGTTGAAGCGTGTATCATTCTTTTTTCACTAATGGCGTAATTTTTGCTTGTCAAACGTCAAAAGGCGAAATCTTCAAAATTAAAGCTTCCCAGACAGCGAGCCATTCAAAATTCTTATTGGAAAATCTTATTGGAAAACCCTTCACGTAAATGTCTATTGTAAGGATATTTAGTGTAAGTATACGTTTTCAGGTTATCTCGAGGTGCAATTACATGTGGTCAATTCACTTCCAACGATTTTTTTCTTATAACGGTGGTATTAGAGATTTCTAAACCCATTTGCCCTGAGAAAAATCCTTCTGAGTGAGAACTTTTCAGTTCAATTTGAATTAAATATATTATTCAAATGAGTTTTGACAAGTTGTATTACAAATCTGTCTGATCAGCAGATATATATCTCATTTAATGAACTGAAAGTGTTGCCATTATTAAGATTTGACCTCAGGTGACAAGTGAGTGTTTGAAATTATGATCAGTGGGTCGGCGATGTCGTCTGTTACGAAAATAAAAGAATGAATTGCAAAATTATTTTTCTCAATTCAAATGATATAAAAGATCTTAGTGTTGCTGCGTAATGTGCTTAAGACAACAAGCTACAATTTTCCATTTCATAATTATTGAAACTTTCATGCAATTTTCGAAAGCAATAAATACTATGAGATCATGTGAATCAAATCTTATAAGCGTCTTGAAGAAATCACACCTTGCTATTGGGATGAAAACGAAGATTCAAACAACAATTATGAATATAGAGAAAACATTGGGCCTGCAGAATGATCCACATAAAACAATCCAGCCGAATACTTAGTCAGTATGAATTTTTCCGGAAAACGCTGCTTTACTTGGAGGAGGATGTCTTTTGATTGCAAAGTTGTTGGTTCATTTCGGTGTACGAAACTCGTTAGAAGTTCGTTTCTGAACGAATTTTAATTGATAAGATGTTCAAATATCTATATCTATATATAGGTTTATTTCCGAACCGTAATATTGCCTTTTCTGTTAGATCTGTAGTCCGGTTAATTCAGACATTCACCCTTACATATTCCAACAAGCCTGAAATGTAATAGAATCGGTCCTCACTTGCTAGAAATTGATTTTAATCAAATAAAATAATAAATAGTGTGGAAAACACTTATGGAATAAGATTATTTGTATCCTTAGGTCAGAAAATTATAAAAACACTGGAACACGTCAACTTTCAAATTCAATGGTGCGCTTTTTGAGCATAAATTTAAATATACAGGATGATTCGTGCAAGTCGAGCACACTCCGTCTTTTTTATTTTAAATGGAACACCTGTATATTTTCATATTTTTTCAAAGCCCGTTTATAACATGATTTCAACCAATACATGGTCTATTATGTATGTTACCCAGTGAAATATTGAAGTTAATAATTTATCACCCGTTAAATAAATTTTTTGACTAACCTAAATACAGACAGAAAAAATTTCTAAAATCAATTCTCGATAAGCTCATGGATCTTGGTTATGTTAATATTTTGTGTCATAAGTTAAAAAACTATCTACATTTGCCGATAAATAAAGAAAATATGCAAACAATGTGTATTGTTATCATGTCAAATGTTGCAGTGTTGGGATTTTCATTGAAATAGGGAATAAAATAGAAAAAGGTTTTTTACTTGATAGAAGAAATATAACAAAATTTGAATATCAAAACAGATTTAATCTGTTAATTGATATTCAAATTTTGGTTATATTTCTTCTATCAAGTAAAAAGCCTTTTTCTATTTTATTTTATACATAATATATGATTATATTTAGGCTTGAATAATTCTCATTATGGAATGTCAGTGGTGTGAAGAAGACTCTAGAATGCCTTACAGTTTTCTGTGATTTTGTGACGAACTGACTACCTGTTTTTTAAAGTTAGTCCTTTCGAACAAGTTCACGTGTTAAGTTCTAAGGTATGATAAGGTATGATGGTTAGTTGATTTTGATATTTAAATGTTATCTAGGGCCGATGGAGAGATTAGCCGTATTCTTGTTGTCAATTGTTTTTTGAAGATATATCACATGTTTTAAGAGATTTTTGAATTAACTTATTTGAATATTTAAATATATTAAATATTTCAAATAAATCATATTTTTTGAGAAATACTTAAGTTGTGTTTTATGTTTTTGAAAAGGAATTGGTTTGACTATGGTAAGATCAGAAACAAAATTATGTCTTCTTCAAATATTCATTTAGTAATTTTAATTGCCTTTTTTATATTGGTTGGTTTATTTATTCCATTTGACATTGTATATTGAGTTTTGAATATATACGTCTATTAAATATAAGTGGTGCTTATTGTAGACATTAATTTAATTCTAAAAGTTTTTTTGAATAAACATTTTTTTGAAATTAAAATTGTAGAAGACTAACAGATTAGATCTGTTTTGATATTCAAATTTTGAAATAGTAAATTCCTAATTGAAAACGTATTTTCTGTAGGTGTAATAATGAAATATTCAACTGAGGCTTACCGAACTGAGATTTCAGTGATGATCTGTGACGGGCATAATTGAAGAAGTCAAGTTGAAGTGGCAAACTTATTTAATCAAAGGTAACCTCAGTTGCCTAATATTTCACAAGGTACTGTGTCTAAAATTCATGCACAGTTAAGAAAACTTGGACATATTAAGAGACAAGTTAGGAAAACGTGCACATGTTAAGTCATTAAAAAGAAAACCGCAATTCGTTGGAGAAATTGTGACATTGGATATTTTGTTAGGTGTCGCAGAGGATCCAACGGAAAATACACGTCAGAATGCCCGCGAAAATTATGTAAGTGGGAGGAAATGACCAGGCAAATACCAGATGAGCCTATCTGGCATTGTATGCTTTTTGAGTTTCTCAAGAGTAGTAATGCAACAGTTGCGACCAAAAACATTTGCAATGTTTACTCAAGTGCATTAGACGTTCGTAAATTCCGAAGATGGTTCTCTAGGTTCAGATCCGGTAGTTTTCATCTCTCTGGCTCTTATCGATCAGGAAGACCAACAACATCACATTGCATTTGTTCTCTATATGAACTTCGAAATTATGGTCTAAATCATGTCCTGTTTCTTGAAGGTGGTTGGCAAAGGTAAAATTTGATTTTTTTTTAACGAATGAATTCTGATGTTCTTTCATCCCATTTTCGAAAGCTCTGGCTGTTTGGCCAATGTGTACATATGGACATGTGCCACAGATTAATCTATAATACTACCGATCTCTTGTTCTTATTGAGAAAAAAATAATAATGTAGATATCATCGATGAGAACATGAGATCAGGAGTATATAGGTCAACCTGCGGTATAACTACATATGTATACAGATAGGCAGAGCTTTCGAAAATAGGATGAAAGAACATTAGAATTCATTCGTTAACAATAAATCAAATTCTACCTATGCCAACTTCCTTCAAGGAACAGTACATGATTTTGACCATAATTTCGAAGTTCTCCATAAAGGAAACAAATGCAATAGATTAGACCTTTTAGAAGCACTAGAAATAAACCGGCATCAATAAAAACACATATTACTTAACGATCAGACAGATTTAAACCGATTCCTGTTAATGAACCTGTAGCGACCACCTCATTCATTCTCCGTCCAGAATTCTGCTTTGCTCTGCTGCAGCTTGCCGGCGTATAATATAGAGGACACGACTAGTCTAAACAATACCTGCCTGGCCGTTCTTGCCGAGTTCAAGTAGGGCAAGGCACACATCGTTCGACGACCGTTCTGACGTGGAACACGAGGTTACTAGGATCACAGGCACACAAGCACACCACACCTGAAGAGTTCATCTGCGCACGCTCAGAACGAAACGCCTCTCAAATTAAGAGTTAGAAGCACCCCCACAACACTACATTCCCTTCAGAGCTTCAAACCTATTTGAATAAATTCTAAAAATTCCAAAACAAGCCTTCATGTTATCACGTGTCTTTTTGCTCAGACATGGAGACCGATTTCTGAAAAGCAGTTAGTTACCATACTCACCTGATTAAACCAACATTGAATTGACGAAACAATTGCTGTGTAAACAATAAATATTAGCGAAAATAAAGTGTTTTACTTTGAATCATATAAATAGAAATCAGCATATATGTATATTATTTAATTAAGGAGCTATTTTATTCATAGTTTTTTTCAAATTGCCTTTCATATAGACAAAATATGGTGAAATGGTTTTTTAGAAATGTTCTAAACCCTCTTAAAAAACATACCGTCAATAACACCATGTATAGGACAGCCTAATAATATATCGGGTGTTTTTTCAGAGTGATAGAATTTTAAATTGAAATAAAACATTCAAATTAAGATTGAAGGCAATTTTTTTTATTTGAAAGATAATTTTATGACATTTATGTTTTGAAAATAATTTCCGGCATATGTCCACCACGACTAGCTCTGAGGAACCGCATTCGACAAGACCAATTTTGGACCACTTTTTCGAGTAATTCAGGCCTTATTTCATCAATAACACGAGTTATGTTGGCTTCCAAAGCGTCTTTTGTTTCCGGTTTAACAGCATAAACCAATGAATTGACATAACCCCAAAGAAAATAATCCAGTGGAGTTATGTCGCATGATCTTGGAGGCAAATTAATTGGACCATTTCTCGAAATATTGTTACGGTAGCAGCATGAAGTGTAGCACCATCTTGTTGGAACCAAAACACCTCTTGGTCGATAACAATCAAATTTTGAAACAAATAATCATTGATCATCGATCTGTAACGAGCACCATTCACTGTAACATTACCTCCATCATCGTTTTAAAAGAAATATGGACCGATGATGCCTCCATCGTGTAAAGCACACCATACAGTGCATTTTTCAGGATGCAATGGAACCTGCAGAACTTTTTGAGGATTGTTTTCACTCCATATACGGCAATGTTGGGCCCAATCAGCAAACAAACGACGCTTATTATGGTCAAGTGGCTTCAGTTCTTGAACCAGTTGGAACTTGTATGGGTGTAGATCAAGATCTTTACGCAAAATTTTTCATGTGGTTGATGCAGAGTGTCCAACTTATTGCGAACGTTGACGAATAGACAAATATGGATCATCATTACCACTATGACTTACAGCAGCGATATTTTCTTCTGTACGTACAGTTCTTAGTCTTGTTGTTGTTGCATCGAGTAGAGAAAATGTTGTCCGAAATCTATCGATAGTTCGACGAATAAGCTGCTCTGATGGAGGATTATGTGAACAATAAATTTCACGAAGTGCTTCATAAGATTGGCGAATAGAACACTGGTTTTGAAAATAAATTCAAACAATTTGTGAACGTTGTTGCGGCGTGAGTCTTTCCATGATAATTTGTCAATGCTTACTGAACAGAAATATCCAAACAACATGGCTTCTACCTTCTGTCAAATCACAGTTATCCCTATCGAAATTTCAATCACTCTGAAAAAACACCCGATACATAGATAAATTATTATTTTGAAACCCATCTCTTGCTCTTTGGATCTCTGCCCCTACATAGAAGTATTACATTTAACGTCATTATTCTCACAATCACTATTCATAAATTGGAACCCAACAAATTCAACTGTTTCTCTTAATCAATTTCGACTCTGATATTGCCTAGCTTTACCGTTATTTTGTTCTTTGGATTGCAGATTGTTAGACGCAGCAGACGGACTCAAAGGAACTGAAATGAATAGAACCTGGATAAAGCATCTGAAAGTTTGAGTTATCATCCAAGACACGAAACGAAACAAGCGTAAAATTTAACAAAGAAGCAGGCGACAGCTCTGCCACAAAGCTACTAAAGCTGTTATGTTACTTCGGAAACAACACATGTGTTGATTACAACAGCACAGAACTTCTAATTCCATGAGGAATCAGACCTTACCCTACGTGTAGGGCAGTGGCGACTCGTGGTGTACGTGCGTTGAAATAATATATTATTAACGCCTATTATTCAAAAAAACAAAACTCGAATGAAATGCTGAGGATTTTTTTCTACGGCTATTCACAATTTTTATGTTATTAGAACTTTCAAAGTTCAGCAGAAGGTGATGGTTTCAATCAAGTGAGTTTCGTTGCAAACCGTAATTTATCGAGTATGTCAACAGAAAATTGTCATAGTGATATAATTTACATTCAAGTTAATGTTTTCAGTAGAGCAGGAACTTTTTGTTCCTTAGGTAAAGTATAATATTATACAGGCTGTTTTGGTGTAAGTGTAACGAACTGATAGGGTAGATAGTACTGATGTAAATAAGAACAAATTTCCTGCAAATATATGTCCTTACTCTTTTCACGTCAAAGGTACAGGATGTTTAAGTTTCAAAAATAAGGGGGTCATTGCAGTAATTCCAAAATGAAGAAAAATATTTCGATGGGACTCAAATCAGCCATACTGCTTTTTGAAAGTTAACTTTTAATGTTTCTTTCTTGTTTAAATCATTTTCAGGGGCGTAGATAAAAAGGTTATTTGATATTACGAGTACAATATCCCAGACTTGAAAGTTACTGCTATTTTCTCCAATTTTAAGACGCAATTGAAATTCTTGAAGATTATTTTACAAAATTGGTACTTGTAGTCGAAAGCTCTAAACCTTACTGTTTAAAAAAATAAGATACCACCTACCTGAAGATGCTACTGTGAAAATCAAAATAACCTTATTTAATATTAGAGAATAATAGTCTTGAAGAACACTTTCATTTAATTTTTTTCCATAAAATTCCCTCATTTCTTTTGAAATAATAAATTCGATAAGCTAATTTGATGAATTTTTGAAATAATTATTATATTTACAATGCGGTGTGTTACGTATTGAATGAGTTCATATTACATTAAAAATATTATGAAAATTAGATCATATTGTCTACCGGACCATCGATACTTTTTTCACTATAAACGTAACGGCATGTTTACTGTTAATTTGAAATTTATTCAAGTTGTCCCTAGTTTGTTTAGAGACATTTTGTGCAGAAATGTTTCAGTTCAATAGTGCTGAAAATAGTTTAACCCAAGAAATACAAAGCATAGAATAGAATCCTGCTTTTGAATAAAAAGTTTGTTGATGGAAACTTGATATGCATAAGGAAATGTCAGCTAAATATATCTATTGCAGAAAGATAATTTATAAAAGCATAAAATCCTCTGAATATCAGAAACTGATTGTTTCGGGCTTTTGTTAAATTCTTTGAAGGAAATATTTACATATGCATAATAATAATATCATGAGATTGACCCCCAAGCAATCGACAAAGTACTGAAAAATTAGGTTCATCATCGATTATTTCAATATATTGTTCTTTATTCGTAAATGTCAAGGTTCAGCCTTTGTAATAAACTCATAACTTTGAGAAAATATTCCTTAGTGTATAGCAGATCAAAAATGCAATTTCTAAATGGCTCACTTTACATCTTTGAAAGATGTTCATATGTCCGGTAGTACTAATAATTTCGCGAAAATAATGCATATGTGCAGAAATTGTACGGATAGTCTGCCCGAATCTAAAAATTTTCGGTTATAATGAAACTGTACGTACAGTCGAAATTTTCTTCAATTTTCTCTAAGAAGAGAGACCTCATTAATAACTGTCTAAATTACATAGTAGTTCGAAGACATTCGAATATCTTCATCCTTTATATTCGGATAGTCCCTCAACTAGAGGGAATTCGAAAGTGGAATTTTATCTGGATAAGTTAAGGAGGAGATAATGACAAAACTTTTTTGATCCAGTGTCCTCTGAAGTTTGCTCTTTGACATATCACCTGGAACAGGAACGAAGAAAAATTAATGAAATTCCGGGATCTTATAATTAAACTTTCAAATCGATAAAATTAAGATTTTTAAGAACTAGATTCGTTAATTCTCTTTTCCGACCATGTGAAGAAGTTAGGTTTGTATTTTGTCCCTATCTCATTAAACTAAAATGTTCATCAATATTTAGAGCTGTGATCAGACAAAAAAAATTGGCACTGAGCTCAGCTTGTTCTTTCATGAATATTTGGTTATAAATTCATTTCTTAAAAAGTTAAAGCTTGAGACAGCGTAATATTTGTCAAAATTCCATTCAAAATGGAGAAAAACACCGATGTGAATTGGTAACTTGTGGGCGCTTCTTCAACAGTCTATTTCTGCTAACAATTCAAAATCTGCTGGATATGAGGAATTTTCACATGTCTTTGTTTCGTTATTAGAAATCTAAATTCGGAATTTGATATCGATCGAATCAATAATTTCGGAACTATTAAGAACATACTAAAATATTTCGAAACAGTTGGACCGATTATGCTCATAAACGAATACAACCAATACATCTATGTATTTTCATGCGCTATAAAAGTACACAGTTGTCGTAAGTGTATTAATAAAACCTTTTTTCAATCTTAAGTTTAGTTACTTTTTGTACTCCTTTGATGATGCTCGAAAGATCAAAACCCGTCAGGATTCTGAATGAACTGTGAAACATAAAAACTGTGTGAATTTTACCTAGGTCTAACCGCATACTCATTTAATTATTAGTATGATATTACCCGTTTTTTTATAAGTTTAAGAATAACCTGTGTTTTTGATTCATTCACAATCCTTATTAAGCAAAACTTATTCAGATTATTGTGAGTATAAGATATTTTACAGTTGAATCGGTCCAGAGAAACCCGAAAACAAAATAAGGGTTGAAAGTTTTGTATTTTCAGCGAAAAGGATATATATCAAACTGAGATGAATTTGTTTGCATCTTAATTCGCTAGAATATTTCTGAATTTCATGCCACAGAAATCTCATCTTATATTCCTTGAAATAATTATTTTCAATATTACAGGGCTCTATTTGCGTTGAAAGATGTTGCACAGTCTAGAAAACTATGATAACATATACTATTTTCATTAGCTTCTAGCTATCTTGAACAGGTGGCGATCGATTGACCATTGAGAATTAATTATATTCCAGTATATACTATTGATTATTCATTATCCTTATGATATTAGGAAAGTAGCTGAGTCAACTAAATTACGCCATGTAACTTATATTACTTCTTATTTCGATTACAATTGATGTTTTCACCTCATACAATCAGAATAAATGGTGTTGTAATTTATTTGGATAATACAGAATTCTATTTGTGTTGCTGTTGCCAATTCTAGGAAATCCTAAGTATAGATGTAATTTTTCTCTGCTTCCAGTTATCTTGAACAGGTGGCGCTTGGTAAACCTTATGAAATATTAATTATTCATTTGATTTATGATACTAGGAACAGGCTGAATTAAATAATGCCCCACATATAATTGAACTTATTTCATATTTACTATTAGAATTTATGTATTCGCATCATAATTAATCAGAATAAATGGTGCTTTCATATATTTGGATAGGTTTGTTATTTGACAGTTAGAAATAAAAAAGATGCCCACATATAATTGATAATTTGTGGGATTTTTATTTCAGAATTTGTTAATAGCATTGTTCGAGCCTAACCAGAAAGTAGTGAAGGAAATTCTATGTGAAACATTTTTCGGTAATGGAATTTGATATTTCCGAATAGCCAATCGAAACAAGCTTGTCTTGGATGAGGGATCTGGATTAGTTAGTATTTTATGTTTTGTTCTGATTTTATTTTGATTAACTGTCACACATATGTGTTTATAATTCTATATCTCTTTAAAGTGGAACTGGGGCATTTATTCAATTAAATTCTGAAAAAATTTCGAGTTGTTTTTGAGATAAAACTTGTGAAGGTTTCGAAGAATTAATCCAACCATTATCTGTAATACTTCAAAAAAAGGAAATTGTCAGTCTGTATTCGATCGTGTTGTTGACAATTTTCTGTGTTTTTTCCATCTGACTTAGTGGTTTTCTTGCCTATATCTGAGAACAATATGTCAGCTAACTTGAAAATTATTACAGATATTTATAGCAAATGGACTTGAAAATATCTATTCAGATATTCGAATGAATTAATTCGGCTAATCTGTACCAAATATCATTAATTAGGAGTGTGAGCTATAGTAGTAGAAATCGGGACTCTATAATAATTATAAACTCAAACCAGCCTGATAAGGTTTTGTTGATCACTGGGACATAAATACAAATATGTGCAGGATTCGGACGATTCGGTTCTTCTTCAGCGCACCGGAATGTCCACCGACTACAAATCTGTCAGTTAACTATGTTCGTTATGCACAGGAAAACTAGGGTATTTATTATACACTAGTGCCATCTAGTTCACGCAAATTTACATACACGACATATCATAGCTACATAATTCGAGTTGAGAAATGTATTACCGATATTTTCAAGTTACAAATGCAGAAAAAAGCATTTCTCATGCTCAAGTCAGATCATAATACGTCGTAATTCTCATAATTAGCATATTGATATTCAAATAATTTAATTCGGCTGATTTGTACCAAATATAATCATTAAGGAGTGTGAGCTTTGGTAATATAGTCCGTCTAGAAAGTATCCGGAAAAAACAGAGCTCAGTTGTAATTATTTAGTATATATTTTTAATTCTTGAAGTAGAAAATTATATTATTATATATTATCTTATTTCCTTATAAAACCTCTATTTAACTGTAAACACTTGACTAAACGTCGAGGTACAACCGAAACTAGATCACCTCCATAATTTTCGGTGATGGTAGTTCAGAACTGTAAACGAACTGAATTAAATCGTCTTTATTTCGTAGCGCTGCTCGTTTAACTACGATCTTCATTAGTCCCCACATGTTTTCAATGGGACTAAGATCTGGTGAAGCCACTGGCCATAAAATGGTTGTCACTCGGTGTTCTTGCATCCAAGCTTGAGTATAGACTAAAGTATGGCAACTTGCACTATTCTGCTGAAAACGCCACTGCTCTGGATATAAAGCATGCGCCGTTTCAAGGAAAAAATCGTTCAGAATCGTTCAGTACTTTTCGCTACTAATGGTTTCATCAACTATACAGAGAGGCGTAGCACCACGCTGAGATATTGCTTCCCAAACCATTTATTTAGTGGGAAATTTGAACGGTAACAGGTTGTTTTGATAGGATTTTTAAGTGATTTCGACCAAGTTGGAAACAACTTTCATCAGATATAAAGATATTATTAAAATTATCTTCTTGAAAACGTTGACGAAATTCTATCTTTCGTTCTTATTGTGAAGGTGTCATTATAGGGATTTATTTTGGTTTCCTTGATATGTAGCCTTGTCTTTACAGTGACATATGGAATACTTTTATATTTCGTTGATTTCAAAATCTGTTAGCCAATTTTCGAAACCCCAGGCCCGGATTATGTCGCCCTAAGGCCAATAAAGCGTTTAAATTGTTTCCTTCAATCTTACGTGATCTTCCTGAAACTAGTCTATGCCTCATATCCATGCCATTTTATATCCTCTTCATTGTCTCATACAGAGCACTGTTTCTTAGTTCAGTACTAATTTTTTAACGTTTCGAAAACCTTTTCTTTACAAATATTCTACCTGTGTTATTTTTTCTAGCTGCAACATTATTTCATAAATTGTATACCAACAATATTTGAAAACCAGTGTTGCCATGCAACTTTGACCATCCGACTATCTGCACAATCTATTCTATACATAACTTTTGTCCTAGAAAGTCACCAAAAAGACGTCTATTAAAATTATGAAAAATAATAAATTCTGGATACTTTCTAGACGGACTATAGAAATTTCTACAAATCGAGACAGTGTAATAAGATACATCTGTATAACAATTCTAAACTCAAACCAGCCCAATAGGTTTTGTTAATCACTTGGACATTTCACTTGGACGTTTCGAACGACAACAAATCTGTCAAGTACCTATATTCGCTATGCACATGAACACTCATACAATAGTGCCATCTAGTGCACGCAAAATATACATACACAACATATGATAGCGAACTAATTGGAGTGAAGAAATGTATTCCCAATATTTTCACGTCCTCAGGCTCAAGTCAGATTATACATAATACGCCGTAATACTCAGAAATAGCATATTCTAAGTGGAGCATTTTTTTGGTAATGGAATTCGTTATTCCTGAATTTCCAATCGAAACAAGCTTGTCTTCGATGATGGATCTGGATCATTCAGTCAGTATTTTATGTTTTCTTTTGATTCTTTAATGGTTAACTGCCGCTAATATGTGTTAATAATTCTATATGTCTATAAATTGAAACATCGTTTCTGAGACATTTGAATTCTAAAAAAATTTTATATTAAATTTGTGAAGTTTTCGAAGAATTAATCGAGTTAATATCTGTAATATTTCAAAAAAACCGCTCGAAGAAAATTTTTAATTTATATTCGATCGTGTTATTGAAAATTTTCTGTATATTTTATCTCACTGCACTTGGTCGTTTTCTTTCCTTTCTCTGAGACCAGTGTATCTATCGGGTGTTTTTTTAGAGTGATAGAACTTTGGATAGGGATAACTGTGATTTTATAGAAGGAAGAAGCCATAATGCTTCAAGATTTCTGTTTAGTAAGCATTGACAAATTATCATGGAAAGACCCACGCCGCAACAACGTTTACAAATTGTTGATATTTATTTTCAAAATCAGTGTTCTATTCGCCAAACTTCGTGAAATTTATGGTTTACATAATCGTCCATCAGAGCAGCTTATTCGTCGAACTATCGATAGATTTCGGACAACATTTTCTCTACTCGATGCAACAATAACAACAAGACAAAGAACTGTACGTACAGAAGAAAATATCGCTGCTGTAAATCATAGTATTAATGATGATTCATATTTTTCTATTCGTCCACGTTCGCAATAAGTTGGACACTCTGCATCAACCACATGAAAAATTTTGCGTAAAGATCTTGGTCTAGACCCATAAAAAATCCAACTGGTTCAAGAACCAAAGGCACTTGGCCATAATAAGCGTCGTTTGTTTGCTGATAGGGCCCTAGAACAGCTTGAAGTTGATCCACTTTTTTATCGTAAAATTGTGTTTAGTGATGAAGCTCATTTTTGGTTGAACGGCTATGTGAACAAGCAAAATTGCTATGGAGTGAAAACAATCCTCAAGAAGTTCTGCAGGTTTCATTGCATTCTGAAAAATGCACTCTATGGTGTGCTTCACACGTTGGAGTCATCATCGGTCCATATTTCATTAAAAACGATGCTGGAGCTAATGTTACAGTGAATGGTGCTCGTTACAGATCGATGATCAATGATTATTTGTTTCAAAATTTGAATGGTATCGACCCACAAGTGTTTTGGTTCCAACAAGTTGGTGCTACACATCATGCTGCTACCGTAAGAATTGATTTATTGAGAGAAAGATTTGGCGATAACATTATTTCGAGAAATGGTCCAATTAATTGGCCTCCAAGATCATGTGACATAACTCCATTGGATTATTTTTTTTGGAGTTATGTCAAGTCATTAGTTTATGATGATAAACCAGAAACAATAGACGCTTTGGAAGCCAACACAAACTCATGTTATTGGTGAAATAAGGCCTGAATTACTCGAAAAAGTATTCAAAATCTGTCTTGTCGAATGCGGTTCCTCAGAGCTAGTCGTGGTGGACATATTCCGGAAATTATTTTTAAAACATAAATGTCATAAATTTATCTTTCAAATAAAAAAAAATTTGGCTTCAATCTCAATTTAAATGTGTTTTATTTCAATTTAAAGTTCTATTACTGTAAAAAAACACCGAATACTAATTTGAAAATTATTTCAGATAGTTACAGCAAATGCACTCGGAAATATATATTTCGATATTGCTTCGTTTCAGAACACTCTAGGATAAATTACTGAGTGAAACTCGTCAACTACCCATTCATTCAGACGATGCAGAGTAATGTGCACCTACTACTTATATACGTCTGACATTTTATGGGAAATGAGCATTGTTTTAATGAGGAGCTCGTTATTTTTATGCATTTGAAATCTAACAAAACTACGCACCGTCTGGCTCATTTCCGCCCCATCCTAGTACCCATTCAATATTAATTTGTATATCTTCATTTCTTATTTGCTGGATGGTTACTCACTGATCATTATTGTAGTTACAATAATAATTGTTATCCAGTCCCTTCTTTCAATTGTTCTATTATTATCTCACAAAAAAACAGAAATCCCATCATTACAAAATTTAAATATTGGGGAGAAAAATGTGATACACATAAAAAGATAATTCTGTTCTCAGAACTCTTGGTTCCAATTCATAATGAACGCAATTCATAAGAAACCCAGTTGCCTTGATTTTGAATCAGACCCATAGATTTCAAACGTGCAGAACTGCTTGTTGGGTCGCCCTCAACGAAGGTGCAACCCTCCTTTTACGTTAGACTCAGATCTTCATGAAGAATTGTCTGTAATTCATAGTCTTCCAATATTTTTCGTGGTTTCGAGCGTGGTCTATCTTCAACGCTGAAATCACTACTTCATGATTTGTCAGTTGAAGCATTGTCACTGTAAACGATGAGCTTCAGCTGTCTCTTTTTCAAGAGAAACAAAAAAATAAAACTCAAATGTTTAGTTATCAAAAAATCAAATTTTCGGCAGCGTAACAAAAAACGTTTTGTATGAAACTAAAAACAACTCAAACTGAATTTTATCGTCCAATCTGTCTTGAACCGCGAAAATCAGTTAGCCACTTTAAAAAATGTGATGTTTTCAGAACCATCTTTTGAAAACGAATCGAATTAATTTGTACTCACAGTATATTATAATTATGGCAATCAATCGCAAATTTTTTGGCATTTTTAATCTGCATATTGAGCTTCGATCATGAATATTGAAATGTTTTTGAATATTTAAAATTTGATTTAGTTTACACACCCTGGATTAAACTTTGAAAGTTGGAAAATTGTTCGAAGTTTTCAATCTCTGAGAATCTGCACTTAATAAATGAACATTCGCGAATAAGAACGATTCCTCAACATATTTCATTCTGCACGCAATTTATGTTGATGAGTACTACGTTCTGTGAAAAAAAGATTCACCTTCAAAATCACCATGTATAAAGTCTTGAGTTTCTTGTACATCGACAATTTATTTTAAGACCCATTGCAAAATTCGCTTATGCAAACAAAGATCCAAAACTTAAACTACGTTAACGAAAAGATAGTTAAATTGTTTATGCTGTCCTATACGTTAATTACTCCATATTCGGAAAAAGTTCCATAAATCTAGAATGAGTTTCTATCACTAATGCAATTACCTGAAATTGCTTCTATAAATTTGCACTATCTTATCGATGACAACTAAATAAAAGAAGAGAAGAGAGAAAACGAACTACTGAATAAAATATAAACGATTTCCACCTACTACGTAATTCATAAGGTCGGGCAATATGTTTTACTAAAGATTTCCCCACAGTATCCTTCACATACAAACATGGCAGATCCTAATTTTGTTGGAATCTAGAATCCCTTCGGAACTATTGGCGGGTGAAATATGTTACGAGTTCGTTGAAAAACACTCTACACACACGATTCATTCAAGTTAAGTCTGATTAAAATCTTCATGAATTAAAATTGAAATTTATTGAACTGAAACCATTGTAGAATACTTCGTCTCTTTAAATGTAAAATTGAAATTATTTCAATAGTTATTCATTATTTTAATATATAATTATCAAAATCCAATTTATTCAAAAATGAAAAAATTTTCAGGATTTAATACCTTTGTGAGTATGAGTATGGATTTCTCTTAATTAATGTTCTTCTTAATTGTCTACGTATTCTGTTCCAAGAATTGGACAATCCGTACAAGGTGAATTATAGCCTCCTGATTTATTATCTTTCTTTGAATCAATTCTTTAATATCTTTATTATTTTCAATGTATTCGTCTTTGTTATTAATGGTTCTGAAAGCTACTGTGTAATTAAAATTGTTCTTAAAATAATTAGAAATATCTTCTTATTTTAAGAAGAAATCTAATTACACAGCAGCTTTCAGAAACATTAATAACATATACAAATACATTTAGAATAATAAAGATAAATCAACCAGGGATAATAAATCAGGAGTATTCAATTAACTTGTAAGGATTGCCCAATGGTTTATATTAGTTAGACCGGTAGATCGTTCAAGAAAAGAATCCAGGAAAGTCAAAAGAGCTTCACTTCAAATTCAACACATTCCGCATACGCCAACCATCTAATAGAATTTGAACATAATTTCAATAACGAATATGAAATTATTCATTCAATACTGTTTTTTTTTGCAAAATTACATTGCTTTGATAAGTTTTAAGATTTAGCCTGCATATTTTCAATATTTTTACTGAAACTAACTTAATTAATTAATAAATTGAAGTTTTCAATCGTTTTTTCCTACTAGTTTCAGAATGGGTATTGAATTCAAATCACTTTGATTTCCAACAATTCTGGCTCTCTTAAAAATTGAGTAATTGTTAAGTGGATAATCTCTCTCAATTCTTTTCAGATTGTTCAATCGATTTTCTAACTTTGACTAACGTTTTCAAAGAATTTACAGATATCATACAGATTTATTCTGTTAACCCTCTAACAAATTTCAATTTCAAAAAATTTTTTATTCAAAAACTTTTAGAATTAAATTAAATGAATTTCTTAGAAAAACAATGTTTCAATTTAGTAGACGTATAGAATTAACACTTATTACACATTACCAAAAATTAATAAAAGAATTCAACGAAATATAAATTATTAATTAAAATGACTAAATAAATACCCGAAATGTACAAAATTTTGTTTCGTACCTTGTTTTATGAAAACCAAATCCCTTTCCAAAAATGCAAAACATAACCTAAAGAACTTTTTCAAAAACAACTAGCTCAAAATAAATTCCTTCAAAACAGTTCCAAAAAGCAATTCAGAATTTCCACAACGGAAATGCTTGTTTTAGGAATTTTTTTGAAGGAATTCATTTTGAGCAAGTTGTTTTTGAAGAAGTTCTTGAGGTTATGTTTTGCAGTTTTGGAAAGGGATTTGGTTTTCACGAAATAAGGTACGAAATAAAATAGTGTACCCTTCAGGTATTCATTTAGTAATTATAATTAATAATTTATATTACTTTCAATTCTTCTATTCCCTTTTGGTACTGTGTAATAACTGTTGATTCTATATGTCTACTAAATCTGTTTGTTTGTTCATTGGAGATCAGTTTTTGGGAATTATATCCGTTAATGTGATTCCAAGTATGCCAATCTAGATCCTTCACTCTCGGTATAGATAATTTCATAATCATTATCGATATTTTGTCCAAATTCTTTTGAATACTTGGCGTATAATGAATGTACTGGATGTGTGAGTTTTCTACTGTTGATGTATTCTTCTTTTGTTTGATTTCTCTTTATTATTTTTGATGTAAGTATCCAAGTTGTTAGTTGTTCTAAACGGTGCTATATAACCCCATCCTAAATTATTGGTAACATATACAGATATTGTATTGGTTTAGGTTATTGAACGGAAAAAGGTTGTGTCTTGAAATATTTCAGTTTAATAAGACTAACTTCATATCCAATGAAGTACTTATCATGGGAATCCTACTTAATTAAAAGATATATAAGACACAGTGTTTTAATTTCTACAAAAATGGTTATAATACAACAATTGTTTCACAACGATGTGGCTTCTTCAGGTATCTGCTAATGTGCTCATAATTTGCGAAACGTACCTACTACAGAATAACAATTTTTGTAGGAAGTTTTGATGAATTCAATACTTCTATTGATTACTAAAAGATGCATATGTCAAGTGACAAATGGATGTCAAATTCAGACCACAAATTGGAACAATATTTATTTTTGTGGTTTAAATGGTTAAAGGTTGAGGAAGTGCAATGTACTTAATTGATACACCTGTTACGTACAGTTTGTTTCGAAAATATTTCCTTAGGCCAGAGATCAATCCTAGACTGCTTATCATCGTCTTTGTTGTATCGGTGTTTTTTTTAGAATGATAGAACTTCAAATTGAAATAAAACACATTTAAATTAAGATTGAAACCAATTGTTTTTTATTTGAAAGATAATTTTATGACATTTATGTCTTGAAAATAATTTCTGGTATATGTACACCACGACTAGCTCTGAGGAACCGCATTCGACCAGACCAATTTTGGACCACGTTTTTGAGTAATTCAGGCCTTATTTCATCAATAACACGAGTTATGTTGGCTTCCAAAGCGTCTATTGTTCCTGGTTTATCAGCATAAACCAATGACTTGACATATTCCCTTAGAAAATAATCCAGTGGAGTTATGTCACATGATCTTGGAGGCCAATTAATCGGACCATTTCTCGGAATAATGTTATTTCCAAATCTTTCTTTCAATAAATCAATTGTAGCAGCATGGGGTATAGCACCACCTTGTTGGAAACAAAACACTTCTGGGTCGATACAATTCAAATTTTGAAACAAATAATCATTGATCATCGATCTGTAATGAGCACCATTCACTGTAACATTAGATCCGGCATCGTTTTTAAAGAAATATGGATCGATGATGCCTCAAACGTGTAAAGCAAACCATACAGGGCATTTTATTCAGGATGCAAGGGAACCTGCAAAACTTCTTGAAGAATGTTTTCACTCCATATACGGCAATGCTTCGTTACATACCCGTTCAACCAGAAATGAGCTTCATCACTAAACACAATTTTACGATAAAAAAGTGGATGAACTACAAGCTGTTCTAGGGCCCAGTCAGCAAACAAACGACGTTTATTATGGTCAAGTGGCTTCAGTTCTTGAACCAGTTGGATCTTGTATGGGTATAGACCAAGATCTTCACGCAAAATTTTCCATGTGGTGGATGCACAGAGTCCAACTTGTTGTGAACGTCGACGAATAGACATATCTGGATCATCATTAACACTATGACTTATAGCAGCGATATTTTCTTCTGTACATACAGTTCTTTGTCTTGTTGTTGTTGCTGCATCGAGTTGAGAAAATTTTGTCCGAAATCTATCCATAGTTCGACGAATGGACGATTATGTAAACCATAAATTTCACGAAGTGCTCTTTAAGTTTGGCGAATAAAACACTGATTTTGAAAATAAATTTCAACAATTTGTAAACGTTGTTGCGGCGTGAGTCTTTCCATGATAATTTATCAATGCTTACTGAACAGAAATGTCAAAACATCAACCAGCGTATCCAGTTCAACTCCATTTGTCGTGAATTTATGCATGACATCTCCTATAATTTTCAATCTCCAGAAAAACTTCACACCTAGCCGTACCCAACAATTTGGTCGTTTCAACATGGTCATTGAAATTTACAGACTCATTTGCGTTCTAGCAGGTGTAATGATTGGCTACGATCGAGATGTTTCTTCACGATTCATCACCGTGGCTCTTGATGCCGTTCTAATGAAGGATACTTGGTTCAAAGGGCATCAAACGGATCCTATATCCGCCTCCGGGCATAAATTCAGGATTAATGAATAACTAATAACGGGTTTAGTCTATGTGATCAAAGTCAGACTGTAGGCAAAAATGAAGAGGCCATATTTTGCAAACAGTTATTTCGCAGGTACGGAATTTAGAAAACGATTATCGCGAATGGTTAAATCGATGGGAACTTTTTTGACCGACTTCAAGAAAGGGCAGTTTCTGTTTTTCCATTAATGTATGTAATTTTGATAATCGGAAATGTAGTCATAACATTGGACGTCAATTATAATGATAAAATTGAAATTTTATGGTACCAAGTTTAGTTTACCGCCGTATTTTGCCTATAATTTCAGTATTTTTAAATAATAAATAATTGCAAATTGATTAAACGCAATAATTAAATAAGAATGGTTTTGTGGACTGTATTTAATGTAGTGTAGAGGAAATTTTCACTTCAAAGAGCTCTTGTATGCAGTTACCTCGATGATGAACTACCTTTGTATATCGAATAAGATAAACCAACAAAGCAAATGAGTAATTGAAGCAAAACTCCAACACTTATGACAACAACAATTATATTTTGGTATCACTGTATATTATACCAAGATAAAGTAATGACAATGTGGATTACTATGTTTATAGTAATCGCGATTAGCTTTTGTGGATACACAAGCGACAAATAGTTTATTATTAAAGGATTAATAAATGCGATACCTTGGACCGAAAGGGCCCAAGCGACGAGATTGATTACTGCTCGGATAATTCAATAATGTGGGCAGAATTAAAACAACTTGTTTTATTATCAATAAATTGATATTTCACACATTTAATTGTGACTCGAGTTTCGGGAATTAATCCGAATTTACAGAAGTTGAAAAAGGTTTGAAATGAGAGGAGGCTTAACAACTATCAGATTGTCAGCACAACAAAGAAGATTGGTAAACAAAAGTTATTCATATAAATAAGTCATTCATTATTTTTAAATTATTTTTATTGTAAACTTGTTTGAAAATTTCAACAGATTCTAAATAATCAAGTGTCTTTCCTTTTGGTTCTACATGTGAAATTTTAAGTTTATCTATTGTCGGAATGGGATGGCCGTTTTCTAAAGATTGAGTGGCAAAAGTAGAAGTTTGTTTATTTTTCAAGAAATTAAATTTTATGTTCGTTAAACCTCGTCTTTAATTCATTAACTCCCGATTTATGTATGTTTGGAGTTGGGTCCTTTGCATTAAATGATAATTTATTTTGTGTTTTGAAAGCAATATCAACATCTAATTTTGAAAAACTATTAGCCACTTTTTGACTTATACTGAAGTACGATAAAGAAATGAATTTTTTGTTTTCTTTAGTTTTTATTATGGTTTATACCTTTCTTAGTTCAGTAAGTTGGCAGAAGCCACAAATGACAAAAGTGATTATTATCGAAGTAATAATGCGACATTTTGGACCGCTACTAGTCGACTACTATTGAAAACTATCAAAAACTAAATCTTAGAGGTGTCTCAATGCATCCCTTCTAATAAAAAGAGTGAAATCAACGGAATTGATTGAAAAGCCTATTTGTGGGTGGACTGAATGAATAGAATAATTTTTCTCATTGATATAGAAAAAATAATGAGATCAATGCTTGTAGATAAGAATATAATTTATAATTCCGAATGCTGTGTAGTGGAATTCATAGGCAATAAATATATCAAAAACTTTAAAGACTTTTAAGTGTTTTATACCCATGTGAGGACGGATAAGTGTATCCAGATGCAATAAACTTTAAAGCTCGAATGACACAGCGCAAATAGTGCTAGGTTGAAAATATCGGGTATTTTTTTTACAGTGACAGAACTTTCGATAGGGATATCTCTGATTTGACAAAAGGTATAAGCCATGTTCTTTTGACATTTCTGTTGAGTAAGCATTGACAAATTATCATTGAAAGACTCACGCCGCAACAACATTTACATATTGTTGTAAATTATTTTTAAAATCAGTGATCTATTCGCCAAACTAATAGAGTACTTCGTGGAATTTATGGTTTACATAATGGTCTATCAGAGCAGCTTATTCGTCGAACTATCGATAGATTTCGGACAACATTTTCTCTACTCGATGCAACAACAAGACAAAGAACTGTACGTACAGAAGAAAATATCGCTGCTGTGAGTCATAATTGTATTGACTTGTCTATTAGTCGACGTTCACGGCAAGTTGGACTCTGTGCATCCACCACATGAAAAATTTTGCGTAAAGATCTTGGTCTACATCCATACAAGATCCAATTGGTTTAAGAACTAAAGCCACTTGACCATAATAAGCGTCGTTTGTTTGCTGATTGGGCCCTAGAACAGCTTGAAGTTGATTCACATTTTTTTCGTAAAATTGTGTTTAGTGATAAAGATCTTTTCTGGTTGAACGGCTATGTAAACAAGCAAAATTGTCGTATATGGAGTGAAAACATTCCTCAAGCAGTTCTGCAGGTTCCATTAAATCCTGGAAAATGGTATTCTTTACACGCTGGAGGCATCATCGGTCCATATTTCTTTAAAAACGATGCTGGAGCTAATGTTACAGTGAATGGTGCTCGTTACAGATCGATGATCAATGATTATTTGTTTCAAAATTTGAACGGTACCGACCCAGAAGTGTATTGGTTCCACCAGTATGGTGCTACATCGCATGCTGCTACCGTAACAAATGATATATTGAAGGAAAGATTTGACGATAACATTTTTGGAGAAGTGGTCCAATGTATTGGCCTCCAAGATCATGCGACATAACTCCACTGGATTATTTTCTTTGGGGTTATGTCAAGTCATTGGATTATGCTGATATACCAGAAACAAAAGGTGCTCTGAAAGCCAACATAACTCGTGTTATTGATGAAATAGGGCCTGAATTACTCGAAAAAGTGGTCCGAATTTGGTCTGGTCGAATGCGGTTCCTTAGAGCTAGTTATGGTGGACATATGCCGGAAATTATTTTTCAAAACATAAATGTTATAAAATAATATCTCAAATAAAAAAAAATTTGACTCTCGTCTCAATTTAAATTTTTATCCTTCTAAAAAAACACCCGATATAAACATGAAAAAATTTACGTATCGATGCAGCGACAAATTAATGAATTATGTCAAACGTACACTGGGTCGTCTCTAAATAAGACCGAACAGAAATTATAAATGAAATCAGTGCTTCTATTTCTACTTTATTCTATTGGTACCGATATACGTTCCTTCAGAGTAATGGACCTAATCATAATGCAAGATATCCAATATGAATCATTCAATGTTATAACTCTGAGAGAAGAAATACACTAATTATTTCACAAACTCTTGAGTTTACTATCACATTCAAACCAATTCTTTAAAATTTGGGGAAGAGGGGTGTAAACAAATTCTGTTAGTTCCTTGAAGGTCTACTTACTCTTACTTTCACGATTTCATATATAAGATTGAGAAAAAATCCAATATTTTTGAGTGACCTTCAAGACTTTATTTAACATATTTGGGATTGTCCGATTTGGCACAAATATGCGTTTGGTTCTATAATAGGTTGCCATTTTAAAGGTAGCTGCATTCATAATGCCTCTTTCGTAGAAGTCATGGTTCTTATTGGCAAAGAACTCTAGTAATAGATTTCCACAATCTTCTCTTGATTGTGGAATTTCTAACCACTCAGGAAGTTATGCAATGCAAGAAAAAGATGGTAATCTGTGAGTGCTAGGTCCAGTTGTTGACAGTGGAGTATGTTTGGCCATATTGAAGCTACTCCAATCGCGCCAAATGCACTGTAGAACTTCCTGGCCATTAGTCCTGGTTTGGTCACAGTTTGAGCTGCTTCATCGCGCTTTGACATCGATCATTTTGCCACAGTATTGTCTTTTTTTAGTGTGAAATATTACCTTGACAACGAGAATAAGCCCAAAATTGTTTGATCTACTACCATAGCTTTTATTTCTTATTAATGATCCTGACATTATCTACGCTTCTCTCCCCCCAATTTAAAATTTGGGAGATTGCGAAAAGATTGAATTGGAGAATGGAATTTCAATGTAGCAAAAGTAAATTTCACAACGTAAAATTTAACTATCTCTGTTTTCCCGTAGCGTATACAGGACAAAATACGGAATTCATTCCATTTGGCGCGGACACACTGTAAATGAGATCATTTATCTGAAGAACCCACCTATATGAAGTCTTTCCTTACAACCTCTCTAGATGCAATCAAGCTAGGAAATTCAGATCGAAATCGTGCTCAATCGTGGTTGCCGAATCATCTTATGAATCAGAAATGTAACCCGAGTAAAACCTTGCTTAATTTGCCTCGAAGCAGAGCCTTATCATTCAATTCCCCCATTTATCTCGAAAAAACCCGATTAGTTGAGAGCTTGCATAGGCAGAACGCGATATTTAACGAACCCGCTAGTCGACGAGTCTGATTCTATCTAACTTTGATTGAAAGAGTATAAAAGAGACTTAAATATTCTCGTTAGGGAGTTCATTATTCAATTTAATGGCTCTCAGATGAAGGAAAGCTGCCGTCGAAACCGTAGCAGAGTGAATAAAAAGAGCGATCGTTGAATCGTTATTACATCGTCCTGAATTTTTCGAAAGGGAATCAAGTTCACTAGAGTAAAATGTCGCATTGTTCATTTTTGCGTGCTTTCGTTTTGTCCAAATGCCACTACTTTTTCCCATCTTTATGGTAACTAACGGATCCTATCGCGCTTACCATGCATCGATCCATTTTTTGATTTTATGGTAAGTGGAGAAGTGCTGGTCAGCCAGGCCACGTTGCATTGAACGCAAGAGATGGTAGTCGGAAGGAGAAATGTCTGGGCTGTACGGCGGTTGGTAAAGGACTTCCCATTTCAGCATTTATAATTGCGTTTTAACAGGCAACACAACATGTCGTGCTGCAAAAATAACTTTGTCGTGTCTGTCGGCGTATTGCGACCATTTTTCTTGCAACTATCGGCTCAAACGTATCAATTGTTATCGCTAAACCTCTCCTGTGATCCTTTCTTTAGATTGTATCAGCTCATAATACAGCAAACCCAGCTGGTCCCACCAAATACATAACATGATCTTCTAGCTATGAATATTCGGCTTGACAGTTGACGAGGAGGCATCCATACATTGCTTGACGTTTTGGATTATCGTAATGGGTCCACTTTTTATCGCCAGTCACAATTAGATGCAAAAATCTCTTTATTTTTTGCCGTTAAAGCAGTTATTCACACGTGCAAAACGACTTGATACGTATCTTTGATTCAGTTCATACGACACCATATTTCCTACCTTTCGGATCACTTTAACTGCTTTTAAACATTGTGTAAATTTGCAATGAGTTTATTGCAAATGGAATTTCTGTGTAATCGAAATTGCCTGAAATTTGTCGCTGGTAGAAATATTGGCAGTATATCAAAATAGCCTTCGTATTTCAGAATCAACGTAGGATTTGATTCCCTAAGATATACTCAATGTAAGTGGTGTGTGTTTGGAATTGATGTTGTATTTATTATTAGATATAACTAATAATATAGAGCAACGAACTAGATGATAGATAAGTGGCCTGTATTAAATGAATGAATCAAATGAATTGAATTAAATGATTGCATTAAATGTTGAACCTGGTTTCAGGGATTAAAGGAATACTACAAGTATAAAAAATATATTGAAGTATGAAACATGTGTCATAAATGTTGATGTATACAAATTTATCTTACTGAACTTCTTCTGTCTGTGCTGGAGACACGGCTGGTGCTGGGGTCTGGTTGTCTTCACATCTCTTCTCGAATAGGATCACTGCTTGTTTTCGACTTGGTACATTAACATTTACACGAAATTTCTTCTATGGTTTCTATGGTTGTTCTTCTTTCATAGAGAAATTAGGCGCAATCACGGTGTAAAGATTATGCTTCATACAACAATATTGGAACTATAGAATGTACATGCGCAAACACTTTGCGCATGAGATTTGCGCCTTAACACATTGGTTGAGTGACTCCAAGTATTTTTGCGAGTTCCTCTTGCGTTTGTTATGGATCTACATCAAGCCTTGCATCTATTTCCTTATGCTTAAACTTTGGTGATGCTCCGGGTCGTTCTTCGGAATCGAAATTGCCACTTTTAAATCGGGTAAGCCACTTATGATACGTTCGTTCAGCTAGAACATGGTCCACCAAAATATGATAATTTTCGGCAGCGTTTTTCTTAATATTTATTTCAGTATGGCCGTTCCGGTCGTCCGTAACCAATTTTTTTTGAACGGAAAAAGCCTGGGACTTAAAAATTTTCGAGTAGCTTGAATTCGTCAGTATCGCTGTCATGGTTCTGCAGCTATTTACATTTGGTACTTTTTACTCCTTTTCCAGCATTTCTAAAATACTGATACGATTTTTGAGTGTGTTACAGATACAATTCGTTTTGAAATGGACACTCTAATTATAAATACAGTGAAACGACCCTTAAACAGCAAGCCATCGTTTGGAAGTGACTGCAGAAGGGCCATAACTGCGAAATATAGGCCTACCGACGGTGGCAATCAAACCCGTCTGATGAAACACGTGCCAACTACATTCAGCACAGAAACGCATGCAATTAGACTGTATATGAGGTCAAAAAGCGCATAATTCAAGAATAATCGACAGGCTCAAAGATTATCCCAGTGGATCGCGCCAGTTTTGGACGATGGCAAGAAAATTGGCAACAATTTCTCTCATTCAAATTATCTCCCTTTTATAGAAGAGGATGGTTCACTTGCAACTACACCAAAGACTAAAATCGATCATTTCGCGCAGATATTCGCTGCTAACTCGACTATCGAAACGTTTGATCGGGAACCTCAAACAATTCTAAATCTTTCATGTAGAATAAGGGTTATAGAAGTAGATACTGCCGACCACGAATCATTCGTTGACTGCTTGGTGGAAACAATTCTAAAAAAACAACTCGACTAGACGGGATTCCTGCAATTGTAAATTGTTAACCAGAGCTTACACCTGCTCTCTGTAAGATGTTCACTATGTCATAAAGGGAAATAATTTTCCCTGATTCATAAAAGAGTGCACGAGTGCAGCCTATACCAAAGAATGAGAGGAAGTATAGTATGTCTCATAAAAGTACCGTCCACAACGATAATTTTAATTTTGTCCAAAGTAATGAATGCAGTTATGAAGTGGTTAGATACTTTAAGAGCAAAGGAATCATCAGTAAGAGACAATATGGTTTTTGCAGACACTGATCAACCGGTGACCTCTATAGCTATGTGACACAAGTGTCAGCAAGGACTTTTGAGAGATATGGAAAATCTAGATAGGTTGTTCTGGACATATTAAGGTTTTCGATCGTATCTGGAATAAGGCTCTTCTGAATAAGCTATCTTCGTATGCTTTTTCCCGGGAGTCTCTGCATTTGGATGAAGTGTTTTCTCACCAACAGAGGCGTTCATGTGGTATTGGATGGTGTTGGTTTCAGTGATCTCAACATGAACGCTGGAGTGCCCCAAGGCTTAGTTTTGTCGCCCATCCTCTTCTTGATCCACATGAACGATATTCTTAGTACGAACGAGAATCACATTGAGAGCTTTACGGATAACAACACGCTGATGTCCTTTTTGACCAGTGACAAACCTTTCGTCATCGTTCCATCGATGCCAGCAAGTCGATTCTCTGAAACTCAATGCGTCGAGGACCCAAACGAAACTCATTTCGTGACTTCTGACTTGATGATGGAAAACAGGTGCTTCAGCCAAAGGATTCCATTCTTGGTGTGATTGTCGTCAATTCTTCGGTCTGTTGGGAAGAACATGTAACTGACATTGCAAAGTCTACTGCAAATAAGTTGGGAGATTTGTTAAACTATTAAAGACAAACTACTTATCACAATTTCTTCTATTGTTAAAATCAAAATTTTATGCAAGGTATTTTGGAACTCTTTGAAATATTCCGTAATTTGTAGTGTGTGTCTAAATGTTAATGATTTACACTGCCAAATGTTTTTGAATTATTCAAAAAAATCCGAAATTAGGCCTCACGCCCATTTTTCTTGTAGATTTTCCAAATTGAACCTGCGGTTTGCCAATTGTTGTTTCTTAATGGCTGCTGGCCCACCATATGACAAATCCAGTAGGCCGCCACATTCCTGCCTCCGAATGAACCGGTAAATCAACTCTAATAAAATTATAGCGGACTATTGACTACCTAGGAAGAGGAAACACCATTAACTGCGTTTAAGATTGTGCCAGCTAATTCGTTCAATTTACGAACCAACAGACACCCGCGACTTTTGTATCGATTTTTTTCTAATTATCCAGCTATATAGTTGGAATCGTTAAAATAATAAGGCAACAGCGGATAAGAGGTTTTGTACTGAGTAGGTCTTTACTCGACTGTAAATCGTATTAAAAGAACGATATACCTGCTTATCCGATTATAATAATTTTTGGTCCTGTTTCAGGGGATTTCCACTTATTCTAAATTTTCCAACTTGTCACTAAGTTCAACCGTTTCCTTCTAGGACCTTTTGGATTCTATCCAGCCAATCATGTCAAATATAATAATTTTTTTGATTTTTTGGTTTATACATGATTTAAATGTTGAATTTTTCTATCATCAGAATAAAGTATTTCTTCATATCTTAATCACTCAATAAGATTATCTTCTCTTTAGGTTATAGGAAATTAGTTTTTTGGAGGAGTAATTTTAAAGGTCCGATATGGTCTGATATTTTCATACGTTTTTTGAGCCTCCGTATTCATAGCTTTTTGTTTCCACGGCGCTCCCGAAATTATCGAAGATTCTCCAAAAATTATACTTATGCTATGTAATATAAATATTATATACAGGAAAATTACAATATTTTCTGATCCTAAACTACTCTATAAAATTAGCCTGAATTTTCATCTAAACTTTGGTACCAGTTTCACTTCATTCTATTCAGTTTTGATTACGATATTTATCAAAATTCATCTAAGTGTTGAAAGTTTCCAAATATTTCAACTTCAAATGCTTCTACCTCATTAATTAATAACAATTACCTATAATTGATTACATTACAAGTTAATTCATGTCAAAAACATCTTAGATTATATTTCTTGTATACAAATGTTCAACATTATTGTAGGTAGTGGGGTCCTTGTCTTATATTCTTTGAATTCTGATGGTTTTTGGCGAAATTAAGTGCTTTGATAAGTTTAATGTAATTTTGCTTTCATACTGTCAATATTTTCATTAGAAGTTACATGTATTGTAGAAACCACTCATTATAATAAAATTGTTATTGTATTTATGTTAGAAAATTATAAGGAATCACTGGAACACGCCAAATTTCAAATTCATTGATGAGCTTTTTGAGTATAAATTTAAATATACAGGGTAATTCGTGCAAGTCGAGCACCGTTCGCCATCTTTATTTTAAATGGAACACCCTTTATATTTTTCAAAGCTCATTAATAACCTTTATTTTAAACTAATGCATATAATAAATAATTTATCACGCATTAAATAGAAGTATTCTTTACATGACCTAATTACAGACTCATGAAATTTCTAAACTAACTATCGAATAAGTTGGGAAAATTTCTAAAATGAAATCGCGATGCGCTCATAGATCTTGGTTTTGTTTGACAATTTTGTCATGAATACCTAAAAACCTATTTACATATCCCGATAAATAAAGAAAATTTGCAAAAAATGTGGATTATTATCAGTCAGATGTTGCGGTGTTGAGATTTACATTGAAATAGTAAATTCCTAATTGAAAAGGTATTTTTGTAGAAGTAATCATGAAATATTTAACTGCGACTTACTGAATTGAGATTTTATGATGATCGAGAAAAATTGAAGTCAAGTTGAAGTGTCTAACTTATTTGATCACAGGTATCCTCAGTTGCCTAATATTACGCAAGGTACTGTCTAAACTTCATGTACAAATAAGAGAACTGGAAAGTGTCAAATAATTAGAGAGAAATCCCCAATACGTTCAACATACTGTGAAATCTGATGAAAATGTCTGGTTCCAGCAGGATGGACACTACCCCATTATGCTCCAATGCTCAAAACTTACTTATACGCAATTTTTCCCAATAAATGGATTGGACGAAGAGATACTAGTGAGTGACCAGCTAGATCGGCAGATCTTACGCCGTTGGATTTTATTCTGTGGGGTTAGATCGAGAATAAATTTTATGCAACACAGCCGAAGAAAAAAGTTAGGAACGAGTTTTGTAAGAGACTTTATTTCCAACAACGAGGTGGAGAACATTTTGAGCATTTTTTTAATGTACTGCAATCAATTACATCATATTATTTAAATATTTCGTTTCTGGAAAACAATTATAAATAATTTCGAAATTTCATCCGGTATCACTCATAATGAACCATACATGATATATCGAGTGTTTTTTTTAGAGTGCTAGAGCTTTAAATTGAAATAAAACACATTTAAATTAAGATTGAAGCCAATTTTTTTTATTTGAATGAAAATTTCATGAAATTTATGTTTTAAAAATAATTTCTGGCATATGTCCACCACGACTAACTCTGAGGAACCGTATTCAACCATACCAATTTTGGGCCTCTTTTTTGGATAATTCAGGCCTTATTTCATCAATAACACGAGTTATGTTGGCTTACAAAGCGTCTATTGTTTCTAGTTTATCAGCATAAACCAATGACTTGACATAGCCCCAAAGAAAATAATCCAGTGGAGTTATGTCGCATGGTCTTGGAGGCCAATTAATTGAACCATTTCTCGGAATAATGTTATCGCCAAATCTTTCTTCCAATAAATCAATTGTTACGGTAGCAGCATGAGATGTAGCACCATCTTGTTGGACCAAAACACTTCTGGGTCGATACCATTCTAATTTTGAAACAAATTATCATTGATCATCGATCTGTAACGAGCACCATTCACTGTAACATTAGCTCGCTCATCATTTTTGAAGAAATATGGACCGATGATGCATCCAGCGTGTAAATCACACCATACAGTGCATTTTTCAGGATGCAATGGAACCTGTAGAATTTCTTGAGGATTGTTTTCACTCCATATACGGCAATTTTGCTTGTTTACATAGCCGTTCAACTAGAAATGAGCTTGATCATTAAACACAATTTTACGATAAAAAAGTGGATCAATTTCAAGCTGTTCTAGGGCCCAATCAGCAAACAAATGACGCTTATTATGGTTAAGTGGCTTTAGTTCTTGAACCAGTTGGATCTTGTATGGGTGTAGACCAAAATCTTCACGCAAAATTTTCCATGTGGTGGATGCACAGAGTCCAACTTGCTGTGAACGTCGACGAATAGACAAATCTGGATTATCATTAACACTATGACTTACAGCAGAGATATTTTCATCTGTACGTACAGTTCTTTGTCTTGTTGTTGTTGTTGCATCGAGTAGAGAAAATGTTATTCAAAATCTATCGATAGTTCGACGAATAAGCTGCCCTGATGGACGATTATGTAAACAAGTTTGGCGAATAGAACACTCATTTTCAAAATGAATTTCAACAATTTGTAAACTTTGTTGCGGCCTGAGTCTTTACATGATAATTTGTCAATGCTTACTAAACAGAAATGTCAAGACAACATGGCTTCTACCTATGTCAAATCCCAGTTATCCCTATCGAAAGTTCTATCACTCTAAAAAAACACCCGATAGTTCATTGACATCCGGTTTTTAAGGGGCTTGAAAAAATAAAAATTCTTGACATTTCAGTTATCTATGTAGCATTAGTTTTTTTTAACTAGTCATAATATTTGGTATAGATAGTGTTTTAGTATAAATAATTCATGACAGCACCGTTAATTTCTCTCAACTTAGCTTAGGGACTCTAGTATTCTTGTAGAATTTCAAATCGACAATAATTTCACATTCTTATTTTTAAACAAACTCATCGCTATCTTAACTGAGATGAGATCAGCATTGTTATACGAACTAAAGTGGATACTTCCAATAGAATGCACGTTTATTTCCCTATTGAATGAATCGATATTTCATGGTCTATTTAGTCCGCATCTCTTGTTTGAAGGAAACTGGGTTTTCGATCCAAGAAATATAACAACGTCCACTTTTTTATCTAACGGTTTCAAACAAGATAATAAAGACCTGCTAAGATCTTGAATAGGCATGAGTAATGATGGAATGATACGTTATGTAATGATGATTAATGATCTATTGTAATCGGTTCAACAAGGCAGTTTGTTATGCGGAGATCATACCTTAGTCTGCTCGTTTACTGTATGTTAAGTAGACCACAAATATATGTACCATATGACGTTAACCAGGTGGTTGAAATAACAATTAAACACAAGAAGATTCAATTATACTACTCTGTCAAGAAAGTACCGGGAATTTTCAATTAAAACAACATTTTTACATTTAATCGTCAAAATTTATTGGGTCGCCTTCAAAATAGGCTCCATTTGTGCCAACGGCACTTCCAATTATCGAAACATTTTTTATAGGCGCTTTCCGGGATGGACTTTAGCTCTCGCGCCGAATTTTGTTTTATGGCTTCAATCGACTCAAAACGGGTGCCACGAAGGGGCAATTTTAGTTTTGGAAAGAGGAAAAAGTCGCAGGGAGCCAAATCCGGCGAATACGGTGGTTGCTGAAGCACGTTTGTTGAGTTTTTGGCGAGAAAGTCAGTCACAATCGTAGCTCGGTGAGAAGGCGCGTTATCGTCATGCAAAATCCATGAGTTGTTCGCCCACAAATTTGGCCGCTTCTTACGGATACGCTCACGCAAACGTTTCATAACGCCTAGGTAATACTCCTTGTTTACCCATTCCGATGATTGCTGGCTTGTTTGCATATCGTACTCATAGACCCAGGTCTCATCACCAGTTATAATGCGTTCCATGAATGTAGAATCGGAATTACAGCGATCCAGAATGTCTGAAGCAACCTGTTCGCGATGACGTTTTTGAAGAAAATTCAGGTCCTTCGGTACGAGTCGTGCGGCCACCTTTCTCATGCCCAAAATATCAATCAAAATCGTACGTGCGGACTCGTGGGATATCTTAAGATCATGTGCTATCTCTCTCAAGCTGGTACGACGGTTTTCCAGCACCCTTTCCTTAATTTTATCGACGTTATCTTCGATCGAAGCCGTCGATGGGCGACCACTTCACGACCGTCCTTGAAGGCTCTGTACCACTGATATGCACGAGTTTTCGATAGAGCATTATCACCAAAGGCCTTTTGCAACATTTTCAATGCATCGGCACACGAAAATTCATTTGCAACACAAAACTTTAAACAAATTCTTTGCTCAACGTAATCACCCATAGTAAAAATCGGCACGCACTCTGACATCGACTGACTTAATCAGCTGTTGCAAACACACTAGTTGACAGATCCCGCTCAAGCTTGGCATAGTAATTCAGGACAGTGGTACCAACCTAGGAAAAAAAAATTTTACCTGCCTCATTGCCCCGCCAGATTTAAATCGATAATTCCCGGTACTTTCTTGACAGAATGTATGATTCACAACGCAGTTCGTTCAATTATTGAACTGTAAACGCCGTAAAATTTAAAGCTGGTTAATTTTAGGTAGGGCATAAAACTTTTGTTAGATGAAATATTTGAATGATTGAATATTTATTGTCATGCACTTGGTGCTATCTCATATGTGTTGGAAAATTATATTCATCCTTGTTTTGAATAGTCTCCTAGGAACATATGTTTCTGAGAGGTATTGTAATAACACGTGTTGATTCTCACTATTGGAATATTCAGAATTGTGATTCAAGCTGAAAACTGCATTTTATGTGTGTCGACGGAGTAATTCAGGATTAAAATTACTCGAGTATTTTTGTTTCAGCTTCTTTCAAGACTGACGGGTAATACAAGCCAGAAATTGCCCAAGTAGTAGTGTAAATCAACATAAGGCGTTCGTGTCAAAAGGAACCCCCTGTACAACAACGAGTTTACATTCAAAAAGGGAAACCACGTGTATTGACTAGTATATGATGAACCATGTGGAAGAAAATAAACGTGTGAGTGTTACTTGTTTTTTGATAATACCGATATCCTTGTCACCCTGTGAATTGCAATTGCCTGTAATTTGAAAATGCTGAAATAATAGGCAATATACTGCTATAAACTAAAAGTGGTACGAAACAGTATTTAAGAATTTCTCTATTCAATAGTTAAGATATCTTTTTATTTAATTGGTAATAATAATTCACATATTAATAATAAATCTTAAAATATTCAATCAATACTATTTGATATTTCGTTGAGAATGATTTTCCATCACGACCTCTTTCATTATCCAACATTTCAATTTCATTTGACGTCTTCAAAAGGCTCCAGGTAGATATGAAAAATCGAAAACTTGGTGAATCCCTAAAGAGCAGGATTGCTTCCACATATTCCATTCATATTCAAAATGAGCACCCGGAAAAGCTACATAACCTGCATTCAGGGTCTAAGCCCTACGTCTGCTCCTGAAGGGAGAAAAATTAATTTTTCCTTCTTTGCACGGCCTCGCCTGAACCTCTGACATCCAGCCGACCGAAATATGAACTGATTATGTCGCAACAAACTGGAAAACGGAAGCCAAGCGAGTAATAAAGTCACTCTGGGAGATTTTTCTGAATATGCTTGCGCCCGTTTTATGGTTATGTGGAATATAAGAAGCAGAGCAAAGGTCTATGTTAACATATTTTCGTGTTAATTAGTGAACATGCGTTGAATATGAAAAATGGAATTACCGTGCTAGGTACTTGGTGGTGAAATGAAAAGAACTGATTTGGAAATTCTGACACGAAATAATGAACTGCGGAAAAAAAGTGATTTGAATGGGAAAAACACAGGACTGAAGGATGAAGAAGAGAATTGAGGTAAGCTCAAACAATTCGTTGAATAATTTCTTATACCAAAACAGAATTATATTTCAACACCTCTACATCATTTAAATTTCGAAAAATTATACGAAAATGTCTCGGAACAACCATGTTTAATTTCGGCATATATACTTGTCATATACATATACTGGGTGTTAAGAAACAACGTTTCAATATTTTGGGAGATAATTCTAGACCTCGAAATAAGTAAAAAGTTTCATATAAACATGGGTCTGCAAATGAGCCGATTTGGAGATATGAGCGCTTTTCGTTTTTCAAAATATTAACTATCGGGTGTTTTTTTAGAGTGATAGAACTTTCGAAAGGAATAACTGTGATTTGACCGAAGGTAGAAGCCATGTTGTTTTGACATTTCTGATCAGTAAGCATTGACAAATTATCATGGAAAGACTAACGCCGCAACAACGTTTACAAATTCTTGAAATTCATTTTCAAAATCAGTGTTATATTCGCCAAACTTAAGAGCACTTCGTGAAATTTATGGTTTACATAATCGTCCATCAGAGCAGCTTATTCGTCGAACCATCGATAGATTTCGGACATTTTCTCTACTCGATGCAACAACAACAAGACAAATAACTGTATGTACAGAATAAAATATCGCTGCTGTAAGTCGTAGTGTTGATGATGATCCAGATTCTATTCTATTCGTCGACGCTCACAAAAAGTTGGACTCTGTGCTTCCACTACATGGAAAATTTTGCGTAAAGATCTTGGTCTACACCCGTACAAGATCCACTTGACCATAATAAGCGTCGTTTGTTTGCTGGTTGGGCCCTAGAACAGCTTGAAGTTGATCCACCCTTTTATCGTAAAATTGTGTTTAGTGATGAAGTTTATTTCTGGTTAAACGGCTATGTAAACAAGCAAAATTTCCGTATATGGAGTGAAAACAATCCTCAAAAAATTCTGCAGGTTCCAATGCATCCTGAAAAATGCACTGTATGGTGTGCTTTACATGATGGAGGCATCATCGGTCAATATTTCTTTAAAAACGATGCTGGAGCTTATGTTACAGTGAATAGTGCTGGTTACAGATCGATGATCAATCATTATTTGCTTCAAAATTTGAATGGTATCGACCCAGAAGTATTTTGGTTCCAACAAGATGGTGCTACACCTCATGCTGGTACCGAAACAATTGATTTATTGAAAGAAAGATTTGGCGATAACATTATTTAGAGAAATGGTCCAATTAATTGGCCTCCAAGATCATACGACATAACTCGACTGGATTATTTTCTTTGGGGTTATGTCAAGTCATTGACTTATGATGATAAACCAGAAACAATAGACGCTCGTGTTATTGATGAAATAAGGACTGAATTACTCGAAAAAGTGGTCCAAAATTCGTCTGCTCGAATGCTGTTCCTCAGAGCTAGTCGTGGTGGACATATGCCGGAAATTATTTTTAAAACATAAATGTCATAAATTATCTTTCAAATAAAGAAAAAATTGGCTTCAATCATAATTTAAATGTTTTTTATTTCAATTTAAAGATCTATCACTATAAAAAAACACCCGATACTAGCGCAACCAAATACGATAAATTACAGAAGATATTCGGTTTATGATTAACTTCTAGTATTTTACAGAATATGTTCCATATGACCACCGTCCATTTCAATTCAGAAAGTACATCGTCGCATGAAGGAGGTACGTACTCTTCGAAAAGACCTGATTGTGTTCGGATCGTTTGACAGGATAGTTCAATCCGACCTGGAAACTCTTCGATGTTATTCACTGACGTTGCATATACTAAACTTTTCAAATAACCCCAAATAAAAGGTCCAAAGGATTCAAATCGGGAGATCTAGTGGGCTATAGCACTGGGCCTCCTCGTTCTATTCATCTTCTGGGAAATGTTTGATCTAAATGTTCCTTAACAGCAAGTGTATAACGTGGGGGCGCTCCATCTTGCATAAACCAAATATTCATCTACTAATTTAAAGGTACCACGTCTAGAAAATTGGGCAAGGAATTTTGAAGAAAGTTAAGGTATGCGGCTCCTGTTAAATTCCGTGGTAAAACTACTGGTCCTAACGAACGATCTCCTGAAATACCTAGCCAGATATTCATACTGAAACGCTGTTGATGCCTGCATTCATGAATGGCGTGTGGATTTTCATCCGCCCAAATACGGCTATTATGAAAGTTAAAAATTCCATCTTTAGTAAAGCTTCATCAGTGAAAGGACAATTAGAAGTAAAATGCGGATCTTCAGCAATCTTGTTAAAACCCATTGACAGAATGCCCTTTTGGCTTGATGATCAGGAGGATTAAGAGCTTGCACGCGTTGATTATGGAATAGATAGAGAAGTCATTTATAGGGGCCACTTATTCCTACTTTCGTTGAAATTCTTCTTACACTTGTACCGGGATATTCAATCAAAATATTTAAAATTTGCTCTTCAACTTCTGGAGTACTTATAGATCTTGGACGTCCAGTATCACGAGCGTTTTTTCAAAGGAACCAGCTTTCTTCAATCGTTTAAAAAAAGCCTCTGCATAAAGGCGACGTACTTCAGGACCACTTATATACATGAAAACTATATCACTCATTTCAATATTAGAATAAGGCATTTCAAATTCAGGAATAATGAATTTTTCTTAACAACAAAGTGAAAAAGAAAGCAACTCGAATAGGATGCAAAATACTCAATTAAATTACCTGAATGTCATATGAAAACCAAATGTTTGATGCCAGCTGTGATTTTTTTTAATGAACCGACTGAAAAATATTTTAATTGTAAGTTCAATAAACTAGGCATCTGAAAGATGAAAATTAATCGAATATCGTATTTGGTTGCGCTAGTAGTTAATTTGAAATCCGAAAATCGCTTATATCTCCAAAACGGGTGATTTGCGGGCTCATGTTTATATAAAAATTTTTACTTATTTTGAGGTCTGTAATCAGCTCCCAAAATATTGAAACTTTGTTTTTGAAAACCCGGTATACATGTCTACTTTTAAAAGGGCCAAACTTCAAGGAGAAATCATACAAGTTATTTGAAACAAAAAATGTCATAAAACACATAGTTGAAATATTGATGCTTATTCTTCACTTTAACACTTCTTGTTTTCACGAAATATTTCAAGTTTTTCCATAAAATCAATTGTTCTGCAGTTATCCTTGTAACCTCATAAAATTTGACGACAATCTAAAAACGGAATTAAATTTGCTACAAGATAAGAAGTTCTGTGTGCCAAAAAATTTTCTTGAAGGCGTGATAAGGAGATGAATATCATGATTCTGAAAGGAACAAAATCAGTCATATTTCTCCAATGGTCTTATAGATTAAAAATTATTAATCAAGGACATGTTTTCTTTTCAGCAAAAAATATCTCACTTAGTGTGCTTTCGAATGACATATCAACTTTTATGCTAGTTGCTTGTCGTTCTCTGCCATAATATCATGGCGAAGAATATAACAACGAAAAGATGAAATATTCCAAACCTAAATTTGCTCTTTCTTTAATATTAAAGTAATTCTCATGGAAATAATGAATTTATTTGCCGAATCTAAATAATTCAAACGAATAAACTAAATTTTATGAAAAAATGTGAATGTTGAATATTTTTGCATACTTAATATAAACGATCCGAGTTTTAGGTTTGAATTATTAATATTCGAAATTTGAAATTTTCCCCAAAATGAATGAAAGACATTTGTGTTGTGATGATTTTCGCCAGACACATGAGAAATTAGCCAGTGGCGAGCTGGTACAAAGAACTTAAATCGAACGTAGTTCAGACGCATACATTCGCTGGAAGATTTGTTCCCCAAGGGGTACAGCTGTTTTTTTTGTTAGAGTTCCTTGTTGATTCAATTCAATCTGTTCAAAAATGGAATCCCTTACTCCTCGAAATGGGGGCGCTAAGAAGTCCTATCTATCCCTGAAGTAATAACATCTGCATATTTTAAACGAGGCCGTATTTTGGTATGGCATTCCTGGCTTTGGGTTATTCGTCCCTAAATCACTGTGCTTTATAAGCGAATTTCCTTTGATGACAGTCACTATTACATTTTATGGCTAATCCACCAATATTTGGCATAAACCAATCTTTTTCGGTCATTTAATATTTCTTTGATCCTATCAGTACTTTATCACCCTCATTGAGTCTTTTATATTTTTCATATGAAAGATTGGGGAAAAAGTAATCCATTATTTTTTCGGTAGATGGCTATAATGATCGATATCTCGTAAAGTATCGATCAAACAATTTCAGATTTATGCTCATTGTCAAGGTGACATTTCATGCTACAAATATTTTTTTGGTGTTTTCTGTTTGATGTATTCAGTTGTGAGTTACAGGGTGTTAAAAATGTTAACCAAGAGAAAATTCGGGACATGTAACAGTTTTTCCTTGATAAATGTAAAAATGCAACTGTAATTCTGAGTGGTGTTTATGGTCCCGATACTGTAACAGCTTATTACGTGCTGTTTCGTAGATTCCGTTCAGGTATTATTTATTTTTTATTTATTTATGGCGAGCGGGCGTCTGTTTACCCTACCACTTCATCCGCACGCACTATTGTGGTTCACCCCTAATTTATATCTCCCCGACGAGATCCAGTTTTTGGATAAAACAGACAATCATGTTCAGGGGTAATTTTTTCAGTTCGAGTTGAGCTATAAAAGCCTGATCAAAGACATTTGAGACGAAGTGCATGGCAGTTTCAGTGTCCTTAAGACACAGCCTGCATTCATCGCCTTTAGCCAGACCGATTTTGTGCAAATGCGCTTTCAGTCTGCAGTGACCTGTGATAATTCCGACAAGTGTTCTTAGTTTGGCCCTATCCAGACCTAGCGCTAGGTTCGCCTTCTTTTTGTTCGAAGCTGTTCCAAGGAACACCTTCGAAAGCTTCAGGCCAGAATGGCTCCGCCAGAAAGACTCTAGCACTGAGTCCATTTTGCCAGTTATCGCCTGCTTAGCAAAGTCACGTGGTATTTCCAGGAATGGTTCCGGTCCTACCAGAGGCAGCGCAGCTCAGGCAAATGCCAGCCGATCTGCCTCCTCGTTTCCCAAATAGTTTGAGTGACTCGGTATCCAAACAAGAGTGACTCTGTTATACATACCGAGCCTGTTTAAAGCCGTGCGGCAACTCCAGACTGTTCTCGAGGTACTAGAGCCGTTCAGGTATATTCGATGTTCAAAATTCACCTCGCACAGACAGACCCATCGTCGAAAATGTCGATAAAGTCACAGAAATTATCGAAATTGACCGGCATGATAGTGGTAGTAACATCACCCAGGAGCTAAAGATCGACCATAAAACAGTTTTAAACCATTTGTGCAAAGCTGGATTCGAAAAGAAGCTCGATGTTTGGGTACCATACCAATTAACACAAAAAAACATGATTGATCGAATTTCCATCTGCGAAGCCTTGGCTAAATGGAATGAAATCGACCCATTTCTTAAACGTATGATGACTAGGGATGGTAAATGGGTCACATACGACAATATTGTGCGAAAACGATTGTGGTCAAAGCACGGTGAAGCAGCTCAAACGGTTGCCAAACCAGGGCTTATGGCCAGGAAAGTTTTACTGTGCATTTGGTAGGACTGGAAATTCGAACGGTTACAGGTTATTTTGATAGGATTTTTAAGTGATTTTCACTAAGTTGGTCCTTCGTTCCTTTCGTAAAGGTATCATTATAGGAATTTTTTTCGTTTTCTTGATATGTAGCCTTGTCTTTTCAGTGACATACGGACGGTTTCTGGACATACTTTTATATTTCGTTGATTTTCAAATCTGTTAGCCAATTTGCGAAACCCCAAGCGCATATTGTGTCGTCGTAAGACCAATAAAGCGTTTAAATTGTTTCCTTCAATCTTACGCGGTTTTTTTGAAAAAAGTCTATGTCCATGCCATTTTTATCCTCTTTATTGTCTCATATAGAGCACCTTTTCCCAGTTCAGTCAATTGCACTAATTTTTTAAAGTTTCGAAAACCTTATCTACACAAATATTTCACCTGTTTTTTCTTTTAGTTGCGACTTTATTTCATAAATTGTATACCTGTTGACAATCAACGATATTTGACAAATGGTATTGCCATGCAACTTTGGCCATAGCCGACTATCTGCGCAGCCTATTTAATACATTACTTTAGTCTCAGAATGTTACGAAAAGAAGTAGATTAAAATTATGAAAAATTATAAATTTCGGATAGTTTCTAGACGTACTATAATTCAAATGAAAGTTTCAACAACTATTTTCGCAAATAACTGTAATTTGATATTTCATTTCATTGAAAACGTCGTTAATCTTATCGTAATATGAAGATTAATACCTTAGTCCTAAGTCGCATTCCTTTCCATTAACACATAGTTTTAATAACTTTTAATTATTACCATAATGTGAGTCTTACCTTGGAATATATATGATGTCCTTGGTGTACCTCCGATGACTCTTATTTCAGCACCACCATCTGATCCTTGAATAGGCGATACAATGATCTGAACCTTTGGAATATAATCATTGATTGATATATGTTCAGTTTTTTATGCAGAAAAGTTGTGTCAATTTTGAAGAATTAAGAACAAGTTCATTTCTGGAATAGCTTTGAGAATACCAAAAAATCAAAATATTTTCAAGGCAAGTAAAAAGTGTTCTATAATTTAGGCAATAAATATTTTTCACTCACATAATATAACAACATTAATTTGTGGCTTACTAATTAATTATTATAATTGAAGACACTAAGTTGATGGACCTGTAAAGCTCTGTTTTTCATGAATTATAGGATGAATTAGTCCGTTACTTTGTGATAGGTGTGCTGAAGGTCCGTCTGCTCATTCAATAGTGTTATTGTTAAAACATACCGTATGTGTTTGAATATTTCGATGGATTCCAGTATGTCTAGTTTCTTTCCTTTCGTTTCCAGGTGCAATATGTCAAGATTGTCCAATTCTGTGAAGATATGATTGGTTTCGAAAAAATGTTTCGCAAGATTAGAGTTATCTTTGTGGTTCCTAAATGAAAATAGATGTTCTTAGAACCTTTTTTTGGAGAAATTTTCCGGTTTGCCCTATATATACGCTACTGCACTGTTGACAACTTAATTTATAGACTCCAGAATTATTCAGCCGGTTGCTTTTGTCTTCTGCACTAAAAAAGAGAATGGAAATTTTATGTGAGGCTGTGAAAACAGTTTTTTTGTTAGTTTTTGAATCAAAATTTCCAACCTCTTTTTTAATAAAAAGAAAAAAACAACCGGCTGAATAATTCTGGAGTCTATAAATTAAGTTGTGAACAGTGCAGTAGAGGGTGTTTCACGAATGATTGTACAGGCTTTCAGGGCAGATGCAGGAGATTTCTGTAAGTCTGAATCAGTGCTCGAAATATGTCCTAACTATATTAGTTTAAGAGATACAGGATGATTTATGTATTTCATCAAAAACTTTCAACTGGCATAACTCTTGAACGCCTAGATGGATCTTCATGAAAATTTGAGGGAATGAGTATAGGCCAATGTCTGATATTTGCACCTAATCACTCTTCGATAGCGCAGGTCCGCACTGAGAAAATTATATTCTTTATACCACATCTTATAAAACACCCTGTACATCGAATTTTCGAAAAGTGAAATTCTCCTCAGAATCTACAATGAATACTCTTTCAAACAAGATCATTTGAAATAATGGCACACTTTGCATCAATATTTTATGAGCTATTGAATATGGAATTTTCGATTCATAAACACACGCATACAAAACGAAATACTTTTCGACAACTTATTGACACTTTCGCAAATAAATTCTTTTATACCCCTTCCCCCATCAATTTTCGTATGTGATTTGTTCTCGAAAATTTCCCTATTCCTTTTTGACACCTGCGAGCTCTTGTATTGAATGTTCTGCAGCTTTCATTAGCCGTTCTTTCTGGTCCACTATTTATCTTCTCACATGCTGCTTGAATCGATCTGAAGCTTAAGATATCATTTATTTTCAATGATATGTGAAAGATCACAGAAGAAATTCGTTTACTCCGAATTCAACCCATTCCAAAATCCAAGTGGCTCATGCTAAAAATTTTGACCTTTCAAACCGTTGTCGGGTAATTATTGAAATAGAAAAATACGCAAGTCTTAGATTATTGTGTTTTCATAAAATTTCCATTAAGAGAATTATCGAAATGCCGTCATTTACGAATATTGAGTATACTGATATGTTGTTAGTTTATGGATTTTGTATGTGCAATGGTCGTGAAGCTGCTAGGGAATATCGAAGGCTATATCCGGATTGTTGAATTCCTAACCACCAAACATTCGAACATGTTAATCGTTCACTTCGTGAAACTGGACACTTTCCGTCAGTAGGTAAACGAGAAAGTGCAAGTTCGATGGTAAACCATGAAGAGATAATAGAAGCTGTCCAAAAAAATCCCTCAACCAGCACTCGGCGTCTTGGTTCAGTTTTAGGTTTGCCACGTTGTCAGGTCTGGCGAGTTCTGCGCCGTGAAAAGTGGCATCCATTTCATTTACAATCCGTCCAAACTTTGGAGCCAGGCGATGAACTATCGAGGATGCGATGTTGCAGATGGGTTTTGCGGAACCAGCGAGCTATCTTCAGAACGCTGATGAAGCGACCTTCACAAAAGATGGCATGTTGAATGTTCGATATGCGCATATTTGGTCCAGAGTAAATCCGAATGTGACTAGGAAACGCAATTCACAACATCGTTTTTCACTCAATATTTGATGTGGAATTTACAATGATCGCCTAATTCGACCATATATTCTTCCACACAGGCTGAATGGAGTGACATATCTACAATTTTTAATCGAGCATTTGCCAGGGCTCTCGAATGATGCAAGCAATATTCCAAGAGGAATGTACTTCCAACATGATGGGGTTCCGGCACATTTTACCCGTGAAATTGTAGCGCATTTGAATGAAGTTTATTCAGATCATTGGTTTGATAGAGGGGGATCTCATGACTGGCCTGCAAGATCCCCAGATCTTACATGCATAGATTATTTTCTCTGGGGGCACTTAAAAAATGAAGTTTATTCTGAAGAAACCATAGAGGGAGCATCTGATTAATCGTATTCAAGCTGCATGTGAAGCAATACGAAATCGACCGGAAATTTTGAAGAAGGCTGTAGCTCATTTGATCTCAAGAGCTAGAAAATGTTTAGAGGAGAGAGGGGGTATTTTCGAATACAAGTTATAATTTTTTCTCTTATTTATTGTTAATTTTTTCAGTTTCACACATGTTTATAAGATACATTTTATATTTTTATTATTAAGTCCATTTTATAATAGTCCAGTTAAATGCTTAATGTTATTTCGAGTTTTCGGTTAAATTTAGTTTTGCAAAAAATATTGGATGTTGCCCCTGCATTCATGTATTGGATGGAATACGATGCAGCACAATACTTAAGTCATGTTATTGGAATTTCAATCGATTCAATATGAATAGACGCATTGTTCGGAGATTCACAGCTCACAGGTGTTTACTATAAATTGAAAATTCGTAATAGTCAATGGTTTATAAAATGATAATGCGAAAGTGTGCCATTGATCCTTGTAAGAAAAAAGTATTTATTGCAGATTCTAAAGAGAATTTCGTTTTTTGAAAATTGAATGTACAGGGTGTTTTACAAGATGTGGGATAAACACTGTAATTTTCTCAATCCGGACCTGTGCTATCGATGAGTCATTACGGGCAAATATTTGGCATTGGCTTATACTCATTTCCTCAAGTTTTCATGAAGATCCATGCAGGCGTTCAAGAGGTATGCCGTTTGAAAGATTTTGATAAAATACATAAAACATCCTGTACAGTTACTCATGAAACACCCGAAAATATATATATATATATATATATATATATATATATATATATGACAAACCAAGAGATCTTTCAAAAAAAGGTTCAAAGAACATTAATCGTCATTTAGGAACCATAAACATAACTCTCATTTTGCGAAACAATTTTTCTAAACCAATCATATCTTCCTAGAATTGGAAAATCTTAAAATATTGCACCTGGAAGCGAAAGCAAAAACAACTGGACATCCAGAAATCCATCGAAAGCACGTTACAACAATAAAACTATTAAATAAGCAGACAGACCCTTGGTACCCTCTAATTCTTGGCAGCCAAAGCCTTCATAGATATAATAGTTAAGATAGAATTTGTTTTTTTCAGCTTGAAAGTATAGTTAAAACACTACGAAACTCGTCACTGTACATTCGAGTAATGAAAAAGTGTTAGAAAACGAAGTGATTTCTTATTTCATTTCATTTTCCATGAAATATGTTTTAAAACAAGATTTGAGTTTTAGTTATTGCCAAGGAATTCAAAAATTCACACCTTTAATGCCTGCGGCTTCGAGGTATACTTCATTCTCAGACGATTATATTTTTTTATATTAAGTCATCTCTTATCTTTCTTATTAAATACATTATGAGATTCTGAAATATCTAGAATATATATATATATATATATATATATATATATATATATATATATATATATATATATATATATATATATGTCTAGACAGTATCCGGAAAAGACAAAGCTCAATTTTAATTATTCAGTGTACATTTATAATTCTTGAATTAGAAAATTATAACAAAATATTCATCTTATTTACTTATACAACCTCCATTTAAAGGTAAACTTTTGACTAAACCTCGAGGTACACCCGAATCTAGATCACCTCCATAATTTCCGGTGATGGTATTACAGGACTGTAAAATTTCAATCTTCATTAGTCTCCATATGCTTTCAATGGGACTGAGATCTGGTGAAGCTGCTGGCCATGAAATGGTTGTCACTTGGTGTTCTTGCATCCAAGCTTGAGTATAGTACGAAGTATGGCATCTTGCATTATCCTGCTGAAAACGCCACCCCTTTGGATGTAAAACATGCGTCGTTTCAAGGAGAAAATCGTTTAGAATGCCACAATACTTTTCACTATTAATGGTACCATCAACTATACAGGGAGGCGTAGCACCACGCCGAGATATTGGTCCCCAAACCATTATTTTGGTGGAAAATTTGAACAGTAACATGTTGTTTTGATAAGATTTCCACCAAGTTTGAAACAACTTTCATCTGATATAAAGACATTATTAAAATTATCTACTTGAAAACGATGACAAAATTCTATCCTTCGTTCCTTTTGTAAAGGTGTCATTAAAGGGATTTTTTGGTATACTTGATATGTAGCCTTGCCTTTTCAGTGACATACGTACGGTTTCTGGACATACTTTTATATTTCGTTGATTTCCAAATCTGTTAATCAATTTGCGAAACCTCAGGCGCGGATTGTGTCGTCCTAAGGCCAATAAAGCGTTTAAATTGTTTCCTTTAATCTTACGCGGTCTTCCTGAAACTGACCTATGCCTCATATCCATGCCATTTTTTCCTCTTAATTGTCTCATATACAGCATTTTTTCCCAGTTCAGTCAATTGCACTAATTTTTTTAACGTTTCGAAAACCTTTTCTTTGCAAATACTGTACCTGTTTTTTTCTTTCTAGTTGCGACATTATTTCATCGATTGTATACCAGTTGGCAATCAACAATATTTGACAAATAGTGTTACCATGCAACTTTGGCCATAGCCGGCTATCTGCACAACCTATTTTATACATTACCTTTGACTTAGGAAGTTACAAAAAAGAAGTATATTTAAATTATGAAGAATAATAAGTTCAGGATACTTTCTAGACGGACTATATTATGTGAGGTTTTTTCTCATCGTTCACAATATTGAAAAAAGATTATTTCGAAATCGAAATCACGAATCAACTTGTTTCAAACTACCGATTTGTGAGACGAAACGGTTACAGTGAAAAAATAGAATCAGATATAAAACATATTTTATTTTAAGAAGGAATCGATCTACCTGGAAGTCTTTGGAGGTATCGCCATAAATTTCACTAACACGTCCAGATGACTCGTCACTATTCTCACCTTTATTCATATCCTTATACTCGTAGAATACATAAAAAAACCAGTAAAGTTTTCATGCACTTCGTAGCATGTTCGTGCTTGTTATGAGCATTAAAAGCCACAAAGCATACAAATTAATAATCGATATGTTTATTCAAAGTAAGGGAAAAGCTTCTACTATTAAATTGATTGATACGTTTTTAATGACTACAAAAATTCACAATGGTTTGCAATCGATCTCTGCAGGATATTTTAAGTTTTATTGAGTATAATTAACTAATGGCGTTTATAAATTATTGATTGTCGTTCCTATGACAGTGATATCTGTTAAGACTATTGATGATCAGAATGGTAAATTACGGAGATATTTGACTGATTCGGCCTTCTCTTAATGGAAATTCATTTTGAAAGAAAAAAATTGATAAACCTCAATTTCCACATTGTAATGGAATTTATCAGTAAAATAAAGAATTACACAGAAATGTTAAGGAAAAGACTTACCGATGTATATATAATGACTCTTTAAAATGTAATTCGATTAAATTCATTTAAATAAGATCAATTCTTATTCTTGTTACGTGCGTGAAAATGAGAAATTCCCTAGAGAAATTCAAAATAGAACTGAAAGGGAGTATTAATTAGCAGTATGAGCTATGGTATTAGAAAGTTCTAGAGATCGAGAAAGTGTAACATACATCTGTATAACAATTCTATACTCAAATAAACTCGACAAGGTTTTGTTGATCACAGAGGCAAATTGCAGACATGCGCACGTTTCAAACTGATTGGTTTTCGTCAGTGAATGCATGCTAATGATTCCAAATCTGTCAAGTATCTATATTTGCTATACACAGAGACACTACGGTATTAATAATATACTGGCGCCATCTATTGTATGTATTTTGCATACTCTAGATGGCGCTAGGTTGGCCAGTTTCCTTAACGTCCTTAATGCCTGTATGTAACTTTTACTGTAGAAACGTAGAATTAGAAGGTAGTTATAGATGTAAAATTAGATACGTATATTTGATACAGGAGTTAGGGGCGTGATAATTCAATGAAGTAGTTTCAACTGTTGCAAGGAGTTAGGGGCGGGGGCATCCACAATTTTATATTTCTCTGTTTTCATCATATTTTTGTTCTCTGTTTTTGGTTCATGAAAGTTTTGAATAAGTTTATGGGGTATTGACTGTAAACCTGCCATATGCTATCAAGTCAATAATATAAATAAAAGTTGAGGGTTTTATCGACAATACATTGTAATGCTAGGGTCTGATATGTCACATCTGTTTCACTGAGTTCTTAAACTACTTGTTCCTGTTTGTTCTATTACGGTACATGTTTTCATAAGAAGCAAGCGACTAGGGGCGTGTACTTCTATGATGACAGCAATGGAAGGGAACGAGCTCGTCTTCCACAGTTGCAGCCCAGTAGGATTCTAAACCCAACCCGAACACTACACGAACCAACCCAATGCTATCCTATAGTACCACTATTTGTAATAACTTAGCTCAGTTCTTGTTCATTCACTGACCATAAGTTACAAGGGGCGACTGAAGAGATCCACATATTTTTATAAAGAAAAATAAGGCTGAAAGAAGATTAATTTTTTCTAGAAGAAATGACTTTTTATTCTGGATTTTTGTTATAGTTATGCTGTAGTTATAATTGATTTGTATTAGCTGAATAAATTTGTTATAGAAACTTACATCGAGAGAAGTTACTGAAGAATAAGGAAACCATTTCAGAATTATACATGTATTCTTTAATCATTGTTGGATTTTACCGTATTGATGCTCCAGCTAGGGGCGACCTGTTTACTTCAATCTGAATTGACCATTTGACATATTTCATACATGTAAGCGTCTTTATCTTCATTTCACTTATTTGAATCTAGAGGTGGTTAACAATGGTACTTTGTTTGAGAATTCAGAGTGTTGAGAATGAATGAAATGTTGATCCTCAATTGGATTCTGACACAACAACCCTGTGTTTTCAGAAGGCCGTAACAAGGCATTCCTGGACAACTATATTATCAGATATAAAGATTGTAATGAATAGGTAGTTGAATAACAGACACCACAACCTTTGTGTCTTCAGAATGAGGCAACAAGACCTTCCTGAACAATTGTATTATTAGATATAAATATTATAATGAATGGTTAGTTAAATAACAGACACCACAAACTGTGTCTTCAGAATGCCGCAACAAGACATTCCTGAACAACGATATTATGCGTCCAGATTACAAGAATCTAATTAGATAGTAGGTGTGTCAATGGGGAATTCCTGACCAAAGGGTTATTTTCAAACTACCTCGAAAATCATCACTACATGTTGCTATTGCCATGTATTCACTCAATTGATTGCTGCATTTTCCTTTGCTGGAACACTTTGTTTTAGGATATTAGAAAGGTTATCGATCTCTGGATCCTTAATTTTATGAATAAAGGAAAGGACAGGGTTGAAGAATGTATGGAAGCTGCAGAAATGTCAAGGTTTTTGTCCCTGACTCTTTTTTGTCCTGAAGTACTGCCTTCCGCAACCAAATATTGTATTTTTTACTTAACCTTGTACTTCTCTCTGAACTTCTCGTCACTGTTTCCTCGTTCTCGTTCAAGTGTAACTTGGGTTATCTACACAACGTAACGTCCTATTCTCCCGTCACTAGATGATCACGATGAAAAGGTTAGCGTTCTTTAGCGTACTCCGTATAATCTCAGATATCTCAGAGTACTCAGTAAAATCCCGGATATTTTAGATTACTCCGTAGAAGACGAGATAGCTCAATATAATGAACGTTTTCCATTATTCTTGGTATCTTGTCTTCTAATACAAACATCAACAGTGATCAACTGTAATCCTCCATTAACCAACTGAAGATGACTCACGCCTTCAATACCCATGACACTGGATCCCCCACAGTCTCTTATCATCATAACGGCCTCGTTTCCCCGCCAAACGAAAACAAAACAATAACACAGGGATATATCAATGAACCCATCCTCCGGAGAAGAACCCAAAGAAGCAGATAAATTTTCCGACCACGTGGTCGGCAATCAACATCCAAAATACCGGTTGATCGATATGATGCGCGCGAACGAGGCGGGGCTCGTGAATACTCGGCTACTGTCGCGACCGCGTGTTAAATGGGAGCCTTACATAAGGCTGTACCCGTTCTTTGGTTATGTTTAGTTCGATGTGTCCTACGGTACGGACGTAAGTCGAATTGCGGCAATGACAGGAGCTTGACGTAACCCCTTTTAGTTACAGCGGAACGTTTGTTTTGATTCGATTTGACACTTCGCGGTGCTCATTGACGCTGAGCTCTTAAATTGTGAGGTTAGGCCTGTGATGTGTTGGTGTTTTTTCGCGGGACATGGCAGTGGTTAACTTGGCCATGTCCCCCTTAAGGAGGAGGAACTGCTTCTTGGTGTTAGCATTTGTTGTTTTCATCCCTTTTTGTGTATTCGTGCTATTTTCTGTACCAGGTAATGAGCGTTGTTTGTTCTTTCTTCTCTTATTTGATAACTTTCAATGTATTCTATTAATTCATTCATAAATATTTAAATTTTCTGTGATGAATTTTTAAGTCTTCACAGATCTTTTCAATACTCCCACCTGAATAATTTTTATAAATCAGTATATTATTTTGAAAGAATACATTTCATTAGTTATCGTTACTGTCATAGATTTGAGTATTCAAATGTTAATTACATGACTAATTTGTGACACATGTGTTTTATTTCGAACACGTTTTTTGAGGGTTTTATGAAAGCCATAATCTTATATTATTTCACCTTTTTTATTCACTATAAGACGCAGTAGCCTTTGGTTTTGTGATAATTTATATTAAAAATGGAATAAATAAGGAATTTCTTCGCTTTCTATCACTTTTTCAAAATGAGTTTCATAGTCTCAATACATTTCCAAACTAGTGTTTAGTTTTACTTCAAAGGTTTTTATGTACTTAAGAAAGCCTTCGATTTGTGTAGAGCTTCGAAATGTGGCAAATAGCATAGTTTAATTGTTTTCCTGATGGATCGTGATCCTTTATCGATTTCAGGATGTATAGTTTTGTTGCCCGTAAAGATTATCTCATCCTTGGAAAACATGACTCTTTTCGAAAAAATGTTTCGCAAAATTATGGTTATCTTTTCGATGCTTTAATGGTTTTTGGTGAAAGTTCATCCGTTTGCCCTACATGAAGGGTCTTTCATTAACAGCGCCCCATTTTGTTTTGTAAATAAAATACATTATTTATTTGAAAATTATTGAAATTTTTATTGCATTATAAAGCAAATCGGAAACCATTAGTTACTAAACAAAACACATTTAAATGTTCACCACGGAAACAGGAATGAAGTCGTTGAACCCAACTTTCCATGACTCTCACACAAATTAGGTCGTATGTTAGTAACTACTCCTTCAATATTGATCTGTAAATCGTCTAAATTTGCTGGATGATTGCTGTAAACCAATAACTCAATGTGACCCCAAATAAAGAAGTCCAATGAAATTAAATCGCAGGAACGAGGCGGATAATTTATCGGTTCATTTAATGAAATAATGGAATCACCGAATTTGATTTTCAATAAAATCATTTTGTCATTGGTACTATGACAAGTGGTTCCGTCCTGTCGAAACCACATTTTCTGCAGATCAAGACGAACCAATTCAGGCCATGAAAAATCAGTCAACATTGACGGTTACCGCCTCAGCATAAAATCCGCCTCAAACAGTAAGTTTGTCAGAATGTAATGGCAGTTCTTGAGATTCTTTAAGTTTATCACTACTCCAGATACGGCAATTCTGCTTCTTAATATAACCAGAAAGGAGCCTCATTGCTGAGAATAATTTTCTTATGAAAATCTGCATGATTTCTGATTTTTTCTAAGCACCAATTAATGAATACACGACACTTTAAATGCTCTATTGGTTTGAGTTCTTGGGTTAAAACAATTTTGTGTGGATGTAAACCAAGGTCGTTTCGTAAAATTTTCCACAAAGCTGCCTGGGAGATGCCTAGTTCTTGTTAACATTGAGAAATCGATAAATTTTGATCTTCACCAACACTCACGTACGGCAGCAATTTTCTCTTCACTTTTTGCATTTCTTTGTCACAATGGCACTTTAATATCATGAAGTGAGAATTTTGTTTCAAAACTTCTTCACTAAACGTTCAACTGTTTTTTTATCCGGACGAACATAACGACCAAAAATTGGAGTTAAAGCACCTAAAATTAGAGTAATAGATCGTGATTTTTCATAATAACTTTGGATTATTTGTAAACGTTGTTGGAGTGTGTACCTTTCCATGATTAAATGGTAGACATTGACAAATACAACTGTCAATGTCACAAATAAACAATGGCTGTCATGCTTGAGTAATGTCAATTTAAAAAAGGGGCTTTCCCATTCAAAGACCTTATATAACCGCACTCATGTCGTTTTAAGTAATTTATAAATTCCTGTATTATTAAGTGGATGGTTTTTCTCTTTAGCATTCAAAATGGGTTCGAAATTTTATATGAGAGTGCAAAAGCTATTTTAATAGGGGCAGTTGAAACTTTTCGAACTATCTTTTGTGCAATTGTTCCAACGTGTGGAAAATACGTCCTTATGCCTGAAGACTTAATCCAGCGACACATTCTTTTTACGCTAATCAGAAATGTTCTTCAGAACCTGTTGGAATCAACACTTTGTCGAAAGTTCCTTCAAGAGTTGCCTCACTTTTCAGATGGGCAGTGAGCTTAATATATTTCCCAATATCTATATTTTTGTAGACCCTTATAGCCGCTTTAAGCATCGAGTACTTCGACCACATGGATTAAATTGCATACTTCTTCTTCAAATTCAAGAGATACGATAGCAGGATTTCCTTATTTATTGTCATAACCCTCCATTTTTCTTTCCATTGAAAAAACTTCTTCAGAATGTTCCCTGGAATTGGAAGGCAATAACTGGCGTGTTGCTTCTTCGGCCTACTCAAGAATTATATCAGGAACAGAATTATTTTCCTGCATTCTTCACCAATTTCGCAAACGCTTACTAATGGAGTCGATAAACAATCGAAAATATATAGCAACATAGCAACCATCTAACACCTCCCGATGTTTTTGCACATTTTTAATACTTTTTCACCAGGTGACAACCGTTGTCAATGGAAAATGTCACATAATTTCCGCGATTCCGATTCTGAATGTATGTAATTGCGGATAAAATCTTGTATTGCATGCGTGGTTTAGATACATTTAATTCACTTAAGAAAATTATTCGCTCTTGCGTTTAAACATTCTTGCGTGAATAAAGTGATATCTAAAATACTTATACAATAAATAACTATTATACACTGCCCCCTATAATCAACGCTAGAAGAACATGTGTGGAGGAAGCTGATAAATTTATATGAGTCATAGTATGGCCATAGAGAGGAGGTATCAGATGACAGCTGAAAGTGCTGAATAGAGAAATTAGTTGATATTTAAAATCTTGTTGGGTTTCCTTAGTCTAGAACAGCATTTTTCAACTATTTTCAGCAACGGAATCAAGTACAATTTTCTAAGAAAAGGCTGATATTCTTTTCCTAATATAATAAGAACAGACTGTTACCATAGCTTATAGTCCAAATGTTTCTCTTTATTATTTAACTATATATTAAAATAGTAAAAGTAAACCACAGATGTGCGTGACGTCACGCAGTGCTAACTTCCAGACGCGCAGGATCCCGACGGGCGAAGCCCGTCGCCTGGATATCGTTGCGGACCGAAGGTCCGCACTTCCCTCTAGACCGGTTTACCGTTCCCGTTCCGGGATGACCCTCCGTTCCCGAGATACAGGCGGATAAAGTTCGGGAATTTTCCCGCGCACTCCAACAAGCCCCGCCCACCGTAACCTCGACCCGTTTCTGTGGTGTACGTATAGGGGCGATCCGCGAAGTCAAGTACGGAGACCGTCCGAAAATTTTCGGACCGTTGGAAAAAACGGATATATCTAGCGACGGGCGAAGCCCGTCGCGAAAATACCCATTCGGACCGAAGGTCCGATAGACCCGCTACCCGTTAAAGCTCCTATATTTCGCGGATTACTTTCCGTCGCTACGATACGAGCGGATGATAATTTCCGGACTTTTCCCGCCCTCACCAAACGGGTACCGCCTTACGCGTATGCCGCGTAGGGATGACCAAACGGGGGTGACCAAAGACGGAATTTCAACGAAAAGTAGATCCCACCTAAAATTATAGAAAATTATTAAAAAAAATTGGTTTTTTCGAGGTGGATCGATCGAAAAATATAGATCAATCGACTCTACTCGTATCATTGTTAAATGATTAAGAGATGAGATTGCAGATCCCCATACATATGATATATTTGTGGAACCTCAGGGGTCCTCTGAAAGACACGGTGGTGAAGAAGATAAATTAAATGTGCCTATTTATTAAAGTGAGAACAATATATTTCTATAAAATGCGTATTTCGTGTCGAATGTCGCCTACTTTTTAAATTTAACTAGTATACACATAAATTATACGAAGAAAGCACCTCAGCAGCAGGTAAATACCTAAGAGCAACTTCAGTTTTAGTAGGGAACTCATGTTTGTTTGTGAGCAATTCTCATTTTAATTTGCCATATTATTGTATGTTGGTTATTTCAAAAATAAACATTATTATTATTTGTTTCGTCAACACTGTGGCTTCCTTATGTTTACATTTTGAACTAGTTATTTTTTATTGTCAAGTTTCAAATTAATTCGGTACGTTTTTTCAGCTAAATAAATACATACATTCATTTGAAAAAAAATGAATTAACAAACTAAACAAAATATTGTCTACTACAGCTTACTTCTTGTTCTTACCTCTCAGACAATTTCCGAATTCCATCTCGGAAAAGTTCTCGTCTTTTGAGGCGATCCAATTTTGAAGTTAATAATCGATTTCTTTGAAAGAAGTGAAGTGGTGGTGACCTGCCGAATTGCATCTGTCGAAACAGCCAGTAGTCAGAGGGATCAATATCCGGAGAATACGAGGGGTGCGGTAAAATAGTTTCTGAATATTTTTGGTCACCAGTCACTATCACGTTTGAAAAATCCTTTCCTTTTTGTCTTTGAAAGACCAAAAAATAATCACCATTCCAGATCTCTTAGTTTCAATTCATCAGAAACCCAATTGCCTTGATTTTGAATCAGGCTCAGAGATTTCCAACGTACAGACACTGCCTGTTGGGTCACCCCCAAGGTGAGTCCAAACTTGTCTTGCCTTAGACATGTTCTATCTTTAACGCTGAAATCACCACATTTGAAGTGCCGAAACCATTCTCTACATGACCTGTCAGTTGGAACATTCTCACTGTTAACTTCCATAAGCATACAAAGAGCTTCAGTTGCAATTTATGTTCAATTAAGCAGGAAATTAAAATTTCCCGCAAATGCGCGATCTGACATTTTCAACAATGTAACAAAAACCGTTTTGTACGAAACTCAAAACAATTCAAACTGGATGTGATCGGCAGATGTCCAATCTATCTTCAATCGCGACAATCAGCTGTTACTATTGAAAAATTAAATGATTTTTGAGCCCCCTTTCGAAAACAGAACGAATGAATCTGTACTTCCAATATTTTAGTGAATTGAATTTCCATCAAGTAAGGACCGATTAAATTAAATTAAAATCGAAAAAATTGAAATTAAATATCCTGTGTCATCATATCCAAAATAAAAGTTGGCACATATGCCCTCCGTTTCTTGACAATGCATGAATTGCAATTCCTTTGTTAGCATCTGCAGTCAGTCAAGAATGTATCTGAAATTGATCAATCAACAAGCCTCAAAGGAATTCTTTCTGTCCTTAAGTTGGGACAACTGCAATTTAGTTTGCTCCATTTCGTCAGTTCACGTCGAATGTGTTTTGAGATTTTTATAATGGAATGTAATTTGAATTTTTCATTGCAAATAAAATTCCGTATGCAAAATCGCGCAAAATGTTATAAGAGGTCTTTTAATGGGAACGCCCCATTTTTAAATTGACATTACTCATGCGTGGCAGCCGCTGTTTATTTGTGACATTGACAGATTTATTTGTTAATGTACACCATGTAATCATGGAAAGGTACACATTCCAACAACGTTTACAAATGATCCAAAGTTATTACGGAAAACCGCGATCTGTTTTTCTAACTTTAACTCCAATTTTTGGTCGTTATAATCACCCGAATAAAAAAATAATTGAACGTTTAGTGAAGAAGTTTGAAACGAATTTCTCACTTCATGATGTAAAAGTGCCATTGTGACGAAGAAATGCAAGAAGAGAAGAGAATTTTGCTGCCGTACGTGAAAGTGTTCGTGAAGATAAAAATTTATCGATTTCTAGACGTTTACAAGAACAAGGCATCTCCCAGACGTCTTTGTGGCGAATTTTATGCCTTGGTTTACATCCATACAAGAACTCAAGCCAACAGATCATTTAAAGCGTCGTGATTCGATTGTTTCAAGAAATGGACCGATAAATTATCGGCCTTGTTCCTGATTTTTGCTGAGAGAGTCATGGAAAATGGAGTTCAACGACTTCATTCCTGCCAGCGTTTCGGTGCTGTACATTCAAATGATGTTTGGTTTCATAACTTATGGTATTAATTTAACGTTACAATGAAATAAAAATTTCAATAATATTCAAATGAACGATGAGTTTTATTAACAAAACAAAGTGGGGCGCTGTTAATGAAAGACTCTATCGAAAACACCTGCGTATGAGTGCAGTGCATTAAAAAAGCGGTCCAGGTGAAAGATTTTTCTCCCTTTGGGCGGTAGTCGACGTCTTCAACCAAAATTACTGTAGCTCAAGCAAAGAAAATGGTGACTGAAGATCGATCATCACCATTTAATTCTGGGAGAGATAGCCAATGAAGTTTCTCTGTCTCACCAATCAATTTGTACCCGTTAATAGAAATATTTGACATGAAACACGTGGCGGCTCGACTAGTGCTGAAATATTTGAGTTACAAGGCTATCATTGTGGCTAATTCCTAGACAGAAATAGTCGAACAACCACCGGATTTCCCTGATATGCCTCCGGGCCCCTTTTTTCTTTTTACACACCTCAAATTACCCGTTTTCAGTGGATTGAAGGCAAAAACAAAGAATCAAGTCCAATCATTCAACACAATCGAGTTTCAAACAAATATTATTCTTTCAACTATGGATGAATTCATTCCTTTCGCACGAAATATGAAAGGCACATTTTTGGAGGAAAGTTAAAATAGCAACCGAGTCAAATATGTCATGTGTTAAAGAAGGTGTGCGGAACCAGAACATGAAGTAGTAATCATATACTTATATTCATGGTATGGTAAGCATCTACAAACCAGAAAAAAAGAGTGGCAAACCTCCCTCTAAATTGGCATAGAAGACCTAACTGTGCTGTTCATGGAGAATCGCACGAATGGTTACATAGGTACCTATTTAAAATTTTTGTGTGGAGAAGAATGCTCGAGGAAGAGATGTGTGAACAATGTATCATGTCCATTTGCATGGTAAGAAACAGTTATCGTTTACGAATATTGAATCATGAAGAAATCGAACAGTATATAGACTGAGATATCCAACGTAAATATTTCTTGAATAATGTAAATATCCTTGAATGTCGAAAGCAATGTTGATGAAGAACATATTGATCTCAAAATTATGATGTTTACATATTTGACTTGTTCATAATACCTTCGGAACATATAGCACCTAATGAAGATTCATCGACAAAATTTTTCATTTTCTGCTATGACCTATAAAAATGTAATTCATCAGTCTTTATTTGATTTGAAATGATATAGGTTATTCTGATTTTCACATATTTTATAATGATATAACGATGGTTTTGCTAATACAGTTGCATCGTCAGGTAGGTGATAAATCTTACATTTTGAATAAATAAAATTGAGTCTATGATTGTTTCGGCCTTTACTTGACAAAATTCATCTTGAAATTATGAATAAAAACAATATTCTATTTCCGCTAATATTTTATTTCACTACAATCGTTTCGTCATACCATGATTTCTCCTGGTGAGTACTACTGGATACTGATTTTACAATGTTTGAGAATTTCTATATATGGATCAAGTTCATAACAGAAAATAGAGGGGATGAAGAAAGTTTCACAATTCTTCTGGAATTCCGAAAAAAATATTCAAAAAAGGCTCAATAGGGGGGAGCTACGCAATTCTGTTTGGTTGTTTAATTATATATTTTTTTTATATCTATTAATTTCTAATGTTTCTAATAGATTTAATCTGAAACTTTTATTTTCTATGTGTAAAATTTCAAAATTACTATTAAAAATATGTCCTGTGTCCAATAGGTGTTCTGCATAGGTTGAATTTCTTTTTTTGTTACAATAACGTTTTTCATGTTCCCTTAGTCCCGTCTTGAAAGGTCTTCCTGTTTGCTCAACATATACAAAATGGCAAGTACCGCAAGTTAGCTTATAAACAACTGATTTCTTGTTCTTAGATATTTTATCTTTATTATTTTTCATTAACTTACCTAATGAATTATCAGTTTTGAAAGAAATTGTAAAGTTTTGATTTATTTTTAGATATCTAGCTACTTTTTCAGTTTTTAATCCTAAGTACGTTAATAACACATATACATAGTATATATAAAGAGTTTCTGTATCGCACCACGGTTTGTATACCGCCGTACATTGTTTATTATCCCATTCAAGTCCAAATTTTTTTCCTAATTGAGCCTTTTAAAGTCATGACACTTGTATACAGCAAATGGTCTTTTCCTTAAGAATTATTTTTTGAAAGTATCTTTTGAACTTGTTAGTGTGTTCAGTTTTCAATGTTGGAACTATTTGATGAATGGCAATAACCAGAAAAAACGTATATTAGTTTATATTCATAGTCGACCTTATTATCATATCTGTAGTCATTTTTGGGCTTCCTATTAAGGGAAAAAATTATGTATATTTGTAGTATACACTGTCAAATGGTGAAGAATAAATGTTTTTCTAGACAAAGATTAATCTTTTATAAGTATTATCGAAAAGTAATTTCGTTTTTTCCTGGCAGAGGATTCAATTGTATTTTATCGAAACCAACTTCACACTTAAACCGCATAATCATTATATGTTTTGAGAGCTGATATAGCAAGGCTTGTGTGAAAAAGTTCAATTAATTCTATGCAGTAGTTTTTGGTTGATGCCCTTTCGAATATGGAGAGCAATGAAAGTCACGAAAATGATCCATTAATGGGGTTGTATATAATAATATCAAACACAAGAGCTCATGGAGCAAAAAAGATGAACCAGCTCAAAGCATTTCGAAAGCCAATAGCCATAAAAAAGGCGATGCTGTCTGTTTGTTGGGATTTTAAAGCAATCGTTTTATTTGAGCTTTTACCGGATAACACAACAATTAATTCGGAAGTATACTTACTGTCCTCTGCTGGACAAACTGAATGATGCATTTCAATAGAAAAGGCTAGAATTAATGAACAGAAAAGGTGAAGTGTTCCACCAAGATAATGTGAGACCTCATACAAGTTTGGTCACTCGCAAAAAGCTTTAAGAGCTTGAATGGGATACACTGCCACACCCACCAGATTCTCCAGATCTGGCGCCTTTGGATTATTACTTGTTCCAGTTATGGCAGAATTTTTTGGACGGTAAAACCTTTACTTCAAATGAAGAGGTCAAACATCACCACGATCAGTTTTTTGGCAGCAAAGACCAAACATTTTATGAGCGGGAAATAATGCTAATACCAGAAAGATGGCAAAAGGTGTTAGACCAGAATGGCCAACATATAATTTAATTAGATATTTATTCATTATACTAAAATTGTTTTTCATGTTCTCGAAATAAACGATAGTTTTTTCCGAACAACCCAATATAATACACATTTTGAAATGTTTACAGATTTCTGATATTTCTAACTCTAAATTATAGATGTCATCAAGTAGACAAATTCCTTATTTACATAATTATTTAGACAAAAGTATAATCGCTTTTAGGGTCCAAATTTTTTTCCAGTTAAACCTTTTAAGGATTATAGAACGGATTCTAAGCATGCGCTCAAATTATAACCTTGAAATTGAGTTCTGGGTTTCAATTTCATTGTACCTGTTATGTAAATATTGTTTCTATGTATCCCAATGAAAGACCTAAGTTTCGTTGCAATTTTATTCAACCTGCATATGATGGGAAACGGTTTCTGTTCTTATTGCTACGCCACTGCGTCATGGCACATTTAATATTTAATAGGAACATAACAAGCTTTATGATTCTCTTTATGAGCAGGACGAATGAAAAAGGAATGTAGATGGAACGAATGAAATAATAATTGAAAAGATCGTTTTGATAGTCAGAATGTATGAAGCTTAAAGAATTAAAGAAATAAATATCTGAATAATATGCTTCCGACATAACCCGGAATGCACAACATCTCTTTAACTGCTTGGTTATTTGTCTTGAGTTTTTAATATTAAGTTTTTTAGTATATTTTTTCTGGAGAGAATTCATATCATTCTTGGTTCATAATATTTTGATTTTGGGTATTGCAATTCTTCTCATTTTTTCATTTATTCACAGCAATATCATATTTTAACCAAAATTAAATACCAAAACAGATTTATTCTGTTAGTCTCCTGCAAATTTTTATTCGAAAATTTTTAGAATTAAATTAATGTCTTATAAGCACTGCTTAAATTTAGTACACACATAAAATCAAAACTCATTATTTAATATAAAATGGAATAAAAAAATCAACGAAATATCCATTATCAATTGAAATTAGTAAATCAATACTTGAAGGAGACAAAATTTTGTCTCTGATCTTTTATAAAATTTTGTCTACCCAAGTTTTTATTTAGTAATTTTATTTGATAATTTATATTAGATGGATTTTTTTATTCCATTCGATATTATATAATGAGTTTTTATTTTAAGTCTACTAAATTTAAGCAGTACTTATAAAACATTAATTTAATTCTAAAATTTTTGAAAAAATTTTTTTGAAATTTAAATTTGTGGGATAACAGAATAAATCTCCTTTGATATTCAAATTTTGTGATAATCCACCTACAAATTTTAATTTCAAAACATTATCATTCAAAAGCTTTCAGAATTAATTTACAGATTTATTCTCCTAACGCCCTACAAATTTTAATTTCAAAAAATTTTTATTCACGAACTCTTAGAATTGAATTAAAATTTGTAGGAGGTTAGCAGAATAAATCTGTATGATATTTAAAAATTTTTAAATAATCCTCTTATGAAGTAAAAAAACTAATTTCATTATTATAACATTACTTTCATTCTTTAATCTTGAATAATGCTTGTCTAATATTTTAAGCCAAATACCCCAGCTCCGAAGTAAATGTTACTTTTCGGCAAGCTAAGTATTCGAAATTGATAGTATCACAGATTGACTTCCTCGATATTTTGAAAATACCTATAATCTCAGAAATAAGTAACTATGATTTTTTATATATTTATTCTCTATTATGACTTGGCTCATTACCCGCTTCCGGTTTGACGTCGACTTCTGGGATACCCAGTTCAATTCCTAAATAATCTCAGAATTTTGTCTCAATGATTCGCATAGCTTTATTTTACATGTAAGTATTTCATTTGATGCTGTTATTTCAAGGAACTTTACCCATACTTGAAGAAAAATTTGACAATTGCGCCAGTTACATCACTTTATGACAGACGATCTATAAATGGCGGAAGATATGAAATTGGCACAAATGCCACTTTGAAAAAGGGTGGAATTCCTAATAAACCTATCAATATGGTTCTTCGATAATTCGTATTATATTCCATTAAAAATTCGATATTATCGAATAAGATGACTCGAATTGATGAGAAACAGTTCAAAGATTATTATAAACAAATATAAACTGAACATTACTTTGAAAGGTTCTTCAAATATTTCAGACAATAACTGCATCAATTATCCGAAACCTCTACAAATTTATTCTGAAAAATCTAAAATGTCTTAGAAACGAACACTGTTTCACTTTATAGACAGACATATAGAATTATAAACACATATTTGCTGCAGTTAAGCAATAAAGAATTTAAAGAAAATATAGAATAATGACGGTGATCATCAAGCAAACGTCATCCAAGACCGCCCGTTTCGATTGGATATTCAGAGATAAAAAAATTTCATTACGACAGAATGCCCCATGTAAAATCTGAGGTCTCTTTAGTTTCCTTTTCTGAAAAATACATAGCGCATTATCCAGATAGAGTATTTGAAATTCTTGACTATATTCTCATCAATTGGAAGTTATTTTGATGCTGAAAGGAAACAATCAATAGGTAATATATCTACATATCTTCATTTATTAAATATCCTGTTTAAAATCCAACTAATGCACGTGTTCAGCTAACTGAGCTCCATATATAAAACTAGGTTCTTCCACAGAAAAATGTTGAAAAGAATATACGATCATAAACTCAATACCTGAAAATAGCATGGGCATGACCGATTATTTTTGGCCTGAAATTATGATATGGAATTGGAAGAGATGTGCTTCCAGCAAAATGGTGCAAGCAGCCACACAATACGACCCGTTTTGGCTTTATTGTAAGAAAAATTTCCAGGACGCCTAATTACATCGTTTCGGTGATGTAAGAAGTGTACTAATGAAACAGCGTTTGCTATGGCATATATTGAATTTAATTTCAAAAAGTTTCTGAGAAGTTTTATAAAATTGAAATTTGTAGCGAGATATAACATAATTACCTTGTTTGATATTTAAGATATTGAATTTTTTATACTGAAACAAAGTAATATCCAAAATCTTGCTTTTACACTGAGTATCACATGAAATGGTGAAACATACTGTATCTGCCGACTACGGAAATGTAATGAAACTGATGAAAATGCCAAGAATACTTGACAGAAGTTTAAACAGTGCCCATTTCGATATAAGGAGAGAAATATCCAGTTTCGTAGTCACTTCATCTCATGTTGACAGAATATAAGAAAAGTAATCCATCTTGTACAAACAATATTTGAGATTGCTAAAGAAAAGCACTCAACTACGCTCATTTCGCTGATGCACTACTATACGTTTCATATTGTCTGAGTCAGAGGGTAAGCAAATATTATTCATAAGGTCGTTCCAGTCCCAATCTGCTCGATCCATTCTGGAAATACTCTATTTATATTCAACCACTATCATGGATCGAGAGTCATTTCAAATTTAATGCTTTCTCGTATTCTTCTGTGTATATTCCTCTGGGATAATGAACGGTGTGTGAAGAGTAGCGGAAGTTCGGCATATATAAAACTGTCACTTTTAGTGTAGTTGAGATATATTTTTGGAACATGTTTCAGATTGTGTTATACGTTCAGTTATATTCCAATTTGTTATTTATGGAACGATATATGCTCGGTTAGTTTAAAGTGACAAAGCTAAAACTAATTAATGTTCCTGAACAAATGGTGGCGATTGGATATTGGGGTCAACTTCAAGTTGCAATTTTATACAGGGTGACAAGAAAAACTTCGGACAACTTTCACTGTGTTCTGGAACAAAAGTATTTTAGCGCTGTCAAATAATTTTTATCTTATCAGATTCTCTACACGTTCTTGTACTAATAAGTGCATTTTCAGTTTGATATTACTTCATTTTGCAGAGTGTCAGAACCAACGTAGTGCAATTTTCGAGCTGTTTCGTCAAGGCCAGCGTTAATGCAAAATTGTTCTTTTGCTCAATGCGCCTCTACCAACCGTGTCCAATGCAATCGTAACATCATCAAGAAGCGAGTCAATCGAAATCCGAGGGTCTCCATAAGGAAAATAGCTCGTGAGACCGGTATCAACCATGAATCTTTACATCAAATATTCAAAAACGAGCTCAACCTCAATCTCCAAAAAATTCAACTCCTCACCGATGAAAACAAGCGTGTACGACTCCAAAGCTGCGTCTCGCCGTCGGTTAGCAATGGGAGCGCATTTTCTTCACAGACGAAATGCTTTTCACCGTAGAATAATTCCACAACCACCAGAATGAGTCTGGCCCGCAGAGGCTCCTGGTACGTCGAGCATCGTCGAACATCGTCAAAATCCGCAATCCATCATGGTCTGGAGCGGAATTTGAGCCAGCGGCAAAACACCCTTGGTTTTCGTGGATCAAGGGGTCAAAGTCAATAAAGAAGTCTACCACTGCGACATTCTCGAGGCCCGTGGGCCCAGCAGTACTTCGGCGATACACATTGGACCCATCAACAGGACTTCGCTCCGGCTCGCAAAGCGAAAATGATTCAAAAGATCCATTTTTCGGCTTTCATCACATCTGCAGAATGGCCGCCCTATTCGCCGGATCTCAACCCAATGGACTACAACGTGAGGTCGATTTTGGAGCTAAGGGCGTGTGCTAAACATCACAAAAGTTTCGAGTCGCTGAACAATCTCTGCGCCGGGAATGGGACTGATTGACGCCCGAAGAGCTGCAGCTCATTGCCGAAAACTTCAAGAAGTGTCTGAAGCTATATATCGCCGCCAGAGGAAGCCATTTCGAAATCGCTTCAATATAATATTACCAAATGTTAATGTTATTATTATTTGTTGTTGTTTTATTTAATTTATTTTGTTTAATAAAGTTAAATGACAAAAAAGTTTGTTTGAGGTTTTTCTTGTCATCCTGTAATAGACATCAGATATGTGTAGTAATAGCATAGTGATCTTGAACTGTTTGAGCCACTTTTATTCGGTAGTTGATCACAGTTGAAATATTACTAGGTTTTATCACCAAATTTAAGAATTTCGCATTTTGTGCAAATCGAGAGTTCACATTCTGTGTGAGTTAGGAAATTTCTTAACTCGCCAAAACGAATAAACTCCGAAGTGACCTACCCACACATGTCTAATGCATTGAAGACTCTAGAGAGATGAATTGCAATGATTCATAACCATGTGTACTTACAAACACAGAAAAGCCAGAATAAATTAAATTCCTAGGATAAAAAATAATCAGTATTTTGAAAACAATACATAATCAAACAATTTTTTGTCTTGTTTTGACTATATAGGCTGCCAAATTTCACAAGGTTATTCTACAGACAATTTTCAATACAAAATTTTCTATAGAGTATGGTCCAATTATCTTTTGTTGTACAGTTATTCAGGATCCTACTACATATTTTGTAACGTTCCACAATTTTTTTCCCTAAAAACATAGCATAACTTGAAAACTATCATCTTAATTAAAATTCAGTGTACACGATCAGAAAGAGCGGAAAATTCTCGTAGACTAGGGTGGTTTTATGGAGACTTTTATGAAATACTTATTATAGAGTGGCTAAGGGAAATCTGATTATAAAATTTTCTTAAGCCACAATTTTGGTCAGAGGTTACTCTAAATTCCGTCTCTTAAATGCCCATGGAAATTTTGTACAAAACTGTCTTATTTATAAAGCTTTTCAACGACGTATAATACATTCTATTAAATCTTCATTTTCGTTACACAATAAATGTGAAACTGTTTAAGTACAAACATTGATATACACTCTGAGGAATAATTATTATTTACTACATTCTTCATTATTCATACAGGTTTAAAACTTTTTGAAATAAAATTTTTCTTCACTGTTTTATACGTCGTTGGAAAGCTTTTGTTCATAATTTTCATGTGGGTTTACGGGACGGAATTTAAAGTAAACTTTGACCAAATTGAGAAGAAGTCACAAAATAGTAAAATCTTGAAAAAAATGTTTGATTGATTCGGTCTTTAATAGGTGATAACTCATTTTAATTAAAAAATATATGAGAGGCAATAATTTCCACAAAAAATGTTTAAAATACAACAGATGTGGCTTCTTCAGGCATCTTCATTCTACTGGCTGATGGTGTCCAGTGTAACCGAGTTTAAATAAAGTGTTAAGTACGTGACAAAATAATGGAAGATAACGTCATAAAAACTTGAGGTATTTATTGGAGTTTGCCGCTAAAAAATGCCATTAGGAAAAGATATTCAGTAATGGAGGATTTTACGGGAATTGTATCTGTTGATTTAAAAAAATTCTAAAAGTGTTAATCTAGAACTTTTGCTTTTGACGTGGATAATTTCATAGTTATTGTTGAAATTATGCATGAATTCTTTAAGATGATAAGCATATGTATGGAATCCGATAAGTAAATTCTTTGGTGTTCTTGGATTCTTTTCTTGAATGATATACCTGCCTGGACAATTTATACTAAAGGGCAATCATTGCAAGTCGACTTGTAGACTCCAGATTTATTTTCTATATTTGTTTGATCCTTATTGTTTTTTATGTAAGTACTGAGGTTATAAATGGTTTTAAAAACTGCGTTGTAATTGAAACTAACGATGTTAGTGGAATATCTGAAAATATTGCCAAATATTTCAAATATAGTTTCAATTACAACGCAGTTTTTAAAACCATTAGTAACCTCAGTACTTACAGAAAAAACAATAAGGATCGAACAGATAAAGAAAACAAATCTGAAGTCTACAAGTTGATTTGCAACTATTGCTCTTCAGTATATATTGGCCAGACAGGTAGATCAGAAGAAAAGAATCCAAGAACACCAAAGGAGTTACATATCGGATTCCGTACATATGCTAATTATCTTAAGGAATTCAGGCATAATTTCAACAATAACTATGAAATTCTTCACGTCAAAAGTAAACGTTTTTGATGAACACTTTTAGAATTTCAAATCAACTGATACAAAGCTCGTAAAATACTTTTGAAGGAACAAACAGATGTTGACAAATCTCCATTACTGAATATCTTTCCCTAATGGCATTTTTTAGCGGCAAACTCCAATAAACACCTTAAGTATTTATGACTTGTTCTTCTATTATTTTTTCACGTACTTAACACTGTATTTAAACTCGGTTACGCTGGACACCATCAGCCAGTCGAATACAGATACCTGAAAAAGCCACGTCGTGGTGAAACAATTGTATTATTGTATTATTAATATTTTTTTGGAAATTAAAAAACTTAATCTTGAATGACTTTACAACGAAAGACCATACTCTAAAGGAACTATTTTGTTGCAAATAGCCTGAGAAATCAACTTGTGAAATCTGGCCAGCCTCAATAATATATCAAATCTATTTTAATGTCTCAATATATAATTTTTGATATATAATATATTGTAGAAATTTCTAGCAATAAATCTGAATATAACTTCATATAAAGACTTCTATCATGTATCAACTCGAAGGTTAATTTATTTTTATTACTTGATTAATCTTTAGTGCCCATAGATACTAACTGACATGAAAGTTGCATGTTAGATGAAACAAATGCAACAAATGGGTGTTTTTTTGGAGAGATAGAACTTTCGATAGGGATAACTGTGATTTGACAGAAGGTAGAAGCCATGTTGTTTCGATATTTCTGTTCATTTAGCATTGACAAATTATAATGGAAAGACTCACGCCGCAACAACGTTTACAAATTGTTGAAATTTATTTTCAAAATCAGTGTTCTATTCGCCAAACTTATAGAGCACTTCGTGAAATTTATGGTTCACATAATCGTCCATCAGAGCTGCTTATTCGTCGTACTATCGATAGATTTCGGACAACATTTTCTCTACTCGATGCAACAATAACAACCAGACAAAGAACTGTACGTACAGAAGAAAATATCGCTGCTGTAAATCATAGTATTAATGATGATTCATAATTTTCTATTCGTAGACGTTCACAACAAGTTGGACTCTCTGCATCCACCAAATGGAAAATTTTGCGTAAAGATCTTGGTCTAGACCCACAAAAGATCCAACTGGTTCAAGAACTAAAGCCACTTGACCATAATAAGCGTCGTTTGTTTGCTGATTGGGCCTTAAAACAGCTTGAAGTTGATCCACTTTTTTATCGTAAAATTGTGTTTAGTGATGAAGCTCATTTCTGGTTGAATGGCTATGTGAACAAGCAAAATTGCCGTATATGGAGTGAAAACAATCCTCAAGAAGTTCTGCAGGTTCCGTTGCATCCTGTATGGTTTTACACGCTGGAGGCATCATCGGTCCATATTTCTTTAAAAAGGATGCTGGAGCCAATGCTACCGTAACAATTGATTTATTATCATTGGTTTATACTGATAAACCAGAAACAATAGATGCTTTAAAAACCTACATAACTCGTGTTATTGATGAAATAAGGCCTGAATTACTCGAAAAAGTGGTCCAAAAATGGTCTAGTCGAAGGCGGTTCCTCAGAGCTAGTCGTAAATGTCATAAAATTATCTTTCAAATAAAAAAAAATTTGGCTTCAATCTTAATTTGAATGAGCTTTATTTCAATTTAAAGTTCTATCACTCTACAAAAAACACCCGATATAATATCTATCATCGTTCATTCAGAAATAAACCAATAAATTACCACAGTACACTAGATACTTCCGAAGCGTAATTTTCTTGTTATTGCAATCGAAATTTCTTTTACCACCTACCATGAGTAGAAAGACGCAGACAATGAAGATAAGCAAGTATTACTATCAGTCATATTTATTTGAGGTCATGTTTATGGCCGTTCATTGTGTTGTCTCCAGTGAAGGTCGATTTTGTTAGAATGCCCACAGAGTATTATTTGATTAAAAATGACCTTATCAAGATAATTGGGATAATCTTTAGAGACTTGAATAAAACTGTGTCAATTTTTATTATAAGAAACTCTTTTCTGTTAGGGAATCTCAAGGTTAAATCATAATCACTGGATCTAATATCCTGCACTTTAACGCGAAAAGATCTATTTGAAAGGTAATTTTCTACCCAGATATTACAGTGTCCTCAGTATAAAGTCAAAGATAAGGCAATCAAAGGTTCTCGAAAGATCCAAGAAGGTATATTTTGAAGTACAGTTGAAGATATTTCTTTTCGGACAAAGGATTCATTGGTATTATGATCATGCTAAAAAAATACAGACTCTCCGAATTTTAACTTGTCAACAACGTTCATGAATGGGGCATTTTGGTTTATTTCATGATGTCGATATTTCGAGAAACTTTTAATTATCACGAGAGCGGCATACCGATGAAACAACTCCAAAGTTACCAAAAAATGTCGTTATATTGAGTCATATATCAAGTCTCGGAGAATTGAGTGATTAAAATTCATGGAAAAAGGTCTCATATAAAGTTAAATTACTTGGTCGGTCGGCGTAGGCAGACAATTTTTCAGGAAGCGAACAACTCGTATAACAGGAACATTTCTTGGGTCTAGTTCAATCAATCCGGCTACCAATAAGGCTGCCGATGCATAAGGACGCGCTCCGTGGCCCAAACTGAAGTCGACAGGACCCGGAATTCAATTTCTTCCGACGGGATAGAAAACGTTTTTCTGATTTTCGACCTCCGGCATTCGGGAGAGATGCGGAGTGCACATTCTTGGAGGGGTATCGTCCTTAATGCTGTAAATTCTTAAGATTCCCTTGTCTCCTATTTGACTTCAATTTACGTCAAAGGAAGCAGGATATTTCGTCACGATATGAATTCACATTGTTTCCCTCGTTTCATTCGAGCAATCGCAATTCATAATTGTTTGAAGGCGAATTCAGAGGCCGCCATTTTTTTTGGTTATACGAAGGCTGTTTTTCATCATCATTGCCTGGAGGAATATATTAGTGAAGAAAGATTTAATCCAGTTCAATTATTTTTTGTCCAAGTGTGTCAGAAATGCTTTTCTCTTCAGTGTGTATTTCGTTTTCGATAAGATCAACTGGTTTTAGGCAATTGAAAATCGAAGTTTTATTATGCCAAGATAAGTTTTATCCGAGGACGATGTCAACAGAGCTCTTGGAATGCTTCAGACTGGTCGAATACAAGTGCTGAAAACGATACTTAGCCACTGGAACTCTTCGTTAAAAACCCACAAGTGCAACAATGCCAGTAGAATACCGTTTTTGAACAATTTAGGTGAAAAGGCAGCCTCTCAGCTCTTGCAGAATGGCCGTTCAACGCCTTCGAGATGCTACAGGGACTTCAGTTTCTCTAAGCTCAGTCAGAAGATGTTTTCATGAAGTCAATCTAACATCTAGATGCTTGTCAAAAAGACTTCTTCAACTCACTCGCGAATACAAGCGTCAACGATTAAAGTGGGCAATGGAGTGGCTACAAAGGCGAGGTGATTGACACACGTCCACTCATATGTTCTGCTCAAGAAGTCCATTCATTTAGAGGAAATACAATTATGGTTTGGAGTGGAGTAGGTTTCGATGGCAGATCTGACTTATTAGTACTTCTAAGAACCATGAAGTCTCAAATATATGTCGATCAATGGAGTAGTCCCACAATTTCATTGCAGCTATTGACAAAAATTTCGTTTTTCTGGAGGATAATGCATTGCCTTGACAGTTCCACCAGGTGGTTACTGCTAGAGAAAACCAAGCAATGCAACATATAGCATTACCTCCAAGATACCCTAACCTAAATCTAATCGGGCACACTTGGGACCAATAACAAGTAAATCTGGATGCCCACAGAACACAGCCGGAAACTCTTCAACAACCTGATATCTGTTGCCACATCAACAAAACCTTGTGGAGTTTGTTTGAGTATAGACTTGTTATACAGATGAATGTGAAACTGTCTGGATTTGTAGAACTTTATATTACCATAGCTCATACTCCTTATTAATGATATTTGGTACAGATCAGCCGAATGGTGGTCAAAGCGAGTTGAAGTAGTTCAAACAGTGGCCAAACCAGGATTAAAGGCCAGGAAGACTCAGCATTTAGTGGGATTGGGAAGGAATAATTCATTATGATTTGTTATATGGCTTAACACTAAATTCAATAACTGGTTCGTTTGAAGCCAGCGTTTGACCAGAAATGGCCGAAATTGACCAACAGAAGAGGTGCTGAATTCCATCAGGACAACGCCAAGCCATACACGTCTTTGGTGACTCTCCAGAAACTCCGAGAGCTTAGGCGCAAAGTTTTAGTTGCTCCGCCATTTAGTCCTAGCACCAATAGATTACAATCTTTTTCTCGCATTGCAAAACTTCCTGAGTGATAAGAAGTTGGCATCAAGAGAAGATTGTTAAAGATTACTACAGTTTTTCGCCAATTAGGAGCAAGACTTCTATGAGGCATTTTGAAATGGCAACAAACTAAAGAACAAAACGATGCTTATTTGACTCGAAATGAGCAATCCGAAACATGTTAAATACTCTTGAAGTTCATGCAAAAATAACCTTTTATTTCGTTTGATATTGCTGACATCTATTTTTCCAGTAATACAAATGAGCAATGCTCACTGTTTAACGTTTATTAAATGACGAAAATCGCTTGTGTTCACTATAAAAAAGACTGAAATCTGCCCCACTCGTGTGAATGGGCACCTGTTATCGTCCTCCAGAGCTTAGAAGGGTATTTAAGCTGGTTTCGGCCATGGCCTAGGGAACCGCAGACTAGAGCCACGGAATGTCAGTTTGAAGTGGAAGCGAATCTAATTATAGCCCGTTTCTTCTCAGTTTCTGATAACCATTCGTGAAGCTGATAAAATTAGAACGAGTTTCATCGACACAACGTGGGATATTTTTATTGCGGTGATTTGCGATCTTATTCTATTGTTCTCGAGTTTGGCCTCTTTCAATTAGAAACAGATAAAACATATTTTTAATATATTATTGTCTCAGATAATTAATCCTTGGATCGTGCAGTAAGAAAATAATGTTGCTCCTTCCCTGAAATTTCCACAATTTAAGTTTTGAAGAACTGGGTTTGCTAATAGAGACGATATGGCAGCCACATTGTGCTATACTAATTCTTGTAGCAGTAAGCAATTTCAAAAATGCTTTTTTGTGAGTCGAAAGGCTTTTTTCCGGTAAGACGTGCAAAACTTGTGCGTGTACGATTCTAAAGTCTAAAGAATTTAATTCCCGTACGATTTTCCGTTAATTTGCTGGAAACGAAAACAATTTATGACCCATAAAGCTTCTGTGTTTGCTATTTGTTGAATGAGTAAGAAATTCGAAGCAAGATTCACTCAACGCTAAATAAGAACACCACAGATTATTGATGTATTAATTGCTAGTGCTGCCGAAGATTCTTATTGCTGGATTAATCAACGTTCTCAAATAACTTCGCATATTTTGAAGAAAGATTTGATGAATAATCCTCAGAAAACTTATAAGAAGACTTAACAACACCTAGAAAATTTGATGTGGCTTGTGGCATAAATTAAATTTCAAGAATTTTTATGAGATAAAAAATAATGGAATTATGGACAAAGTTTCAGTTTTTCTTGAATTTAAGAAATACTCATCTTCATATAGTATCCTGATTTCATTGTTCAACAATCTGAAACACAAAAACGAACTATTTTTAAAAACGGATACTATTATTTCTATTTCTATACATATCTGAAAAATTTCACTTCAATTGTACAAAAAATATGGAATTCTGTTTATCGATATAAGATATTTTGAAATGTTTTTCAGTTGGTCCATTTTATACCAGGTGAATTCAAGAATGAGTTGAGGAAAAATTTTGTTCGTTATATGTTCTTCTCATTTGTAATACATATTTGATTTATCTAGTAATTCCAAAAAATAGAATTTCATCCAGAATTTTTGAAAATGAATTTGAGTCTCTATTTACGCATTGAATAAAAGTTGACAGAATTCCATTTTAACATTTTCCCTTGTAAACCTAAATCCTTGAAAGATTCTAGAAAATCTTGCCTGAAAATAATTTCTTGAAATAATGACCTTCTCTTGAATATCATGAAAATATTCTTTTGTCTCCGTTTAATTGAAGATAAATTCTTCTTGGAAACTGCTGGCAAGTGTCGAAAATTTGAACAGCTGTGAAATGTAACATGCTGTTTCAGATATTTGATAAACCCTCCAGAAATGCGAGGGATAAATTCCAACGTTCTCGAATATATTTCTGGGAGTTATTTCCTTTCCCCCTTTCCAAAGGAAAACATCTTGAGCCTGCCGCTTTACATAGATATTGTACTTTGAGAAGTTTTCTGACACCAGATGGCCCCAGTAAAACTTCTGTTTGAACAATTTGCACTAGAGATCGAGTAGAAAACTAGTTTTTCTTCCTGATATGTTTTTGTGTTATATTAAAACTGATATCATCGTTTGGAAAAATATTGAAGTGATTAGAGAATTTAATTCCTCATGTTTGATGGAAAATTTGCACTAATGGCATCCATTGTACTTTATAATGAACTAGAAATTTCAATAATTTTCAAATGAATAATGTGTTTAATTCACAAAACAAATTGGGGCGCTGTTAATGAAAGACCCTCTATGTCCGTGGAATTTAGTTTATTTAATTAGAATTTATTTTATGTTCGTGGAATTTATTTTATTTTCGAAGTCGATGTGGCAAAAAAATTGAAACAATTATTTCCAGAAGAGAAATCATTTGTTGCATGTATTGCAACAAATAAATTTCTAACAATAAAAATTTGTGAACATCAGAATGATATCCTTTGATATTATCTTCTTGAACGTTATGTAACTATTGAATGGAGACAAATCCTTATATAGAAAATTGAAAATAGTTTGGAACGGATAAGTCAACTTTCCAAAATTCTGCAAAATACCAATTTCGGTTACCTTAATCGAAATCGCTTCGACTAATTTATAAGTAATATGTAATAAATTTGTTTGCTTTATACAACAGAGGAAGATGGTTATTATGATGTACACACTGATGTGTAGAAAGTGGAAATATTCCTTTCACTTAACGATACTATAAATTACTGCATCAAAAGCGAGTAAAAAGCATACATATGTAAATTGTTACACGGCATTTATTTGAAATTCAGAATCACGGAATTTTGTTCACGGTGGGTTTCGTGATTGCTCCATCAACCATTGGATTGACCAATTAAAATACGTTTCTTTTTTGAAATATTCATTCGATCTGAAATCATAATTCAAATATGCTGCGCTCATATCTGAAGACTAAATTATATTGAATTGAATAAAAAAGAATATTTCTACAATTTATTGCTATATTACAATTGTTTCGCCAACATTGGCTTCGTCAAGTTAACATTTTGAACTCTAAAACTAACAACTTCACATCTAGTATAGGTATGGTTCAAGCGAAAACTCGAAAATGAGGAGTACAACTAATAAGACCCTTTAAATTTTTCTCAATGAGCAAACATATGTCATCAGATCTCCCTTGCTGAATATTTTTGATTATTTCGGTATTTCCGATAATTCACCACAATATATTTTACGGTTACTTCTATTCATTTTTGCACATTTTTATGTATATATCTCCGATTGTAAGATTTGGAAGGAGAAAAAGTCTGTCGCAACCATATCAAGAAAATACGGTGGTTTTTTGATTAGATTTGTCGAGTTTTTTGCCAGAAATTCGTTCACAATGCCTTCTTCGTTATCTTAATGCAATATACACTCGAAATGAGTTGAATATAAACAAACTAAGTAACAGATGTCACGCAAAGTTCACGTGATTGGACATTTGTGCCAACTACGCGATAAAAAATATCAACAATCCATTCAAGACAAGAGGACTTTTTAAATGATCGATTCCCGGTAATTCTTTGTCTGAATGTTTACAATGTGGAAATCACTTATGGAATAATATACTTTGTGTTCTTATGAAAATTATAAAAACCACTGGGACACGCCAACTTTCAAATTTATTAGTGCGCTTTTTAAGCATTAATTTAAATATACAGTCTGATTCGTGCAAGTCCAGCACAGTCCGTCCTCTTTATTTTAAATGGAATACCATTTATATTTTTATATTCTTTGAAGCTCCTGAACAGCTTAACAAATGCATGCTCAACATTTGAATATCAGAACAGATTAAATCTGTTAGTCTCCTATAATTTTTATTTCAAAAGATTTCATTCAAATACTTTTAGAATAAAATTAACTCTTATAAGCACAGTTTATATTTAGTAGACATATGAAATAAAAACTCAATATATAATATCAAATGGTATAAATAACCCACCAAATATAAATTGTCAAATAAAATTAATAAATAAATATTTGAAGGAGACAAAATTTTGTTTATGATCTTACAATTATGAAAATTAAATCCTTTTCAGAAATACAAAACATAATTTTAAGAACTTCTCGAAAAATAATTCATTTGAAATATTTAATATATTCAAATATTTAAATAAGTTACTTCAAAACATGTCTTACATCCTCAAAAAGCAAGTAGAATTCAGATGTCTCACATCCTCAAAAAACAATTAGTATTCCGAGACATATTTTGAGAGATTTTCTAAGTAACTTATTAAAATATTCAAATATATTAAATATTTAAAATAATTTTTTTTTTCAGAAGTTCAGAAGGATTTAGTTTTGATAATTGTAAGATCAGAAACAACATTTTGTCTCTTTCAAATATTTATTTCAATTTTAATTGTTTTTTATCGACAATTTACATTTGTTGGGTTATTTATTTCATTTGATATTATACATTGAGTTTTGATTTTATATGTCTTTTGAACATAAGCCGTGCTTATAAGACATTAATTTAATTCTAAAAGTTTTTGAATAAAATTTTTTGAAATTAAAGTTATAGGAGACTAACCGATTGATCTGTTTTGATATTCAAATTTTATGTTATTCCCTATATCCAGCAAAAATCTCTTCATATCATTTTAAATGCATGCTCTATTATGTATAAAACCGGATGAAATAAATATTTTAAAACGCGTTGAATAATGGTATTATTTAAATAACCTGAACAGAAACTTATGAAATTTCTGAACTATCAATTGAGTTAGGAAAATTTTTAAAAGCAAATCTCAATCAATACGCTCATGGGCCTTGGTTTTGTTAACATTTTTATCATGAATACCTAAAAAAACTATCTACATAAGTAAGGAAAATTTGCAAATAGTGTGGATTGTTATTGGTTAGATATTATTTCTTGTAGAAGTAATAATGAAATATTCAACTAAGACTCACCGAATGGTTATTTTAATGATGATTGGTTACCGGGATAATTACAGAAGACAAGTTGAAGTGGCAAATTTATTTAATCAGAAGTTCCTCAGTTGCCCAATATTTCACCTGATAGTGTGTCCAAAATTCATGCACAATTCAGAGAACTTGGACATGCCAAACGGCAATTCGTTGATACTGTGAAATTGGATATTGTGTTAAGTGTTGCACAGGATTCAATGACAAGTACACATCAAATTGCCTGTGAAAATAATGTAAGTCACACAACTGTCTAAGGTGTCTCCACAAGGAAAAACTTTATATAAAATGACTTTTGTGCAGGAGCTAACAGGAGACGATCCAGATCGTAGAATATATTTTTGCGAAATAATGACGAATAGACTGAACAAAAATGCAAACGCTGTTGGTACAATCCTTTTTTCTGATGAATTAACATCAACATAAAACGGAAAGGTAATCCCTAAGTGGTTTAAACGCTGCATGTCACATTTCATTTGGGTGAAGTATCGAAGGATGCCATAAGAAAAAAACGGTTCGGTGTGTAATAAGAATGAAACAGCAGATAAATGAGAATTTCACGCTGGTCACAACTATTCAATGGAAATTAAAATCGAATGTAATTCCAAGTATTACGACAGTAACAGTTGAATGAGATTGTGATCTCTGTGGTTAAGATTTTGTACACACTTTAAGCACCAAACAGAAAACCGCTTATTTTTATCGCCAAAAATGACATTATAAAGGTCAAACTACAACAATAAAAATGAATAACCCAGATGGTCTTGTTGTAGCAGAATGTTTATACAGTTATAAAGTGACAATGACTGATGGTACAATGGATTCTCTTCAGTGAATTTCATTCTTCAAATTATCACTTCTGTTTCTTTTCATGAATATTTCCGTATCAGATTTACCACAAATACTTGGTCGATATCGCTTTCCGATAGAAGTCTAATTTGGTGTGTATTTAGTCCACCATAATATCTGAACTTGGTATTTCCAATCCCACTTTTCCTATAGAGAATGAATTTTGATAAGCATTTCCACTATTACTAACATTTATTCAGTTTCCTTTTACAAATTTGATTCGGAGATATTGTATCGATAATTATCGTTGATATTTGTTTCCCGTTGTGGAAAATGAATATTTAATATAAAATTATTTTGATAACTGTTTCCCGAATGGATAATTTTCGTTTATCCGTTTTCTTCGAAACAACAACCTATTTCATTTACTTTAACGACTTGTTGATCAGTGTGAGTTTTCTCTTGTAAATATTGACAATATGGTATATTCCACTTTGGTATTCATTGAATAATTTCTCTGGTTGAATTATTTGCTATGTTTTCCATACCGATTGTTCGACAAAGATTAATACTGAAGCTCTAAAGTTCTACCTCTTAATTCGGAGGCGGCGTTTCGTTCCGAACTTGCGCACCTGAACTCATCAGATAGGCGTGGTGCGCCTATGACGCCAGTGACCTTGTTTTACGTCTGAACTCGGTTGTCGGAACGCTCGCGCTTTGCCCTACTTGAAGCCGACAAGGACGCTGAGCTCAGTATTTTGAATGCGCTAGTTTCCTCTATGGGATACGCCGGGAAGCTGAAGCAGAGCAAAGCAGAGTTCTGCGGAGGATTGGAGGGCACGTCGCCACACACTCCCCTCGCATTGAGCGTTGATAGGGTCAGGGTGAAGCAGTGTTGTGATTTTAACCCCAAAATTCGGAGGATGATTACGATCCTTTCTTCTTCTTCTTTCTTTACCTTTCACGTAACCTATGCCGATGATCACCAATCGTTCCATCTTTTCATTTTCGTGTCAGTTTTGCCAACTTCTCATCACTCATTCCAGTATCTCTGTCTTGCACGTACCCATTTGACCACATCTGAAACTTTGCATTCCTTTTTGATATCTTTATTTCTTCTGTGGTCTCTCAAGGTATTCCTTGTAATTGTCGTTAAGGTCTTTATATCGTTTGAGCGTATCGTCCTCTTTGTTTCAGCTGTATCGGCTCTAGTCTCAATCGCATACGTCATGATGGGACGTACACAAATTTTGCATTGGATTGTCATAAATTGTTTTGCCATATTGTGGAGTATAAGCCCACTATTCTGGCCAGTCGGCCAGAGAGATGATGCTCTGTTTCATGAAACTCTGCTCTCGAGGTCTCGTTGTGACGACACTTTGCCCCCCAAGTAGTGGAATTCCGATACTTACTACTATTTTACATCGACGTGACTCCCTGGATACTATCATGCTTTTAGTTATCGTAATAGAGATCACCATATTAGATTATTCAACTTCTTCTTTGAATACTTGCAGCAGCCATTGTAGACCGTCTTCTGTGTCTGCGAGTAGCGCTGCATCAACTGTGAAGCACACTTTTTTCCAGAGTTTCTTCTCCAGTCTGTAGCCATGATTCACTACTCGGACGCTGTCTATTTGGTGGGATTTTGAAAGAATCGTTTTCTTTTGAGCTTTTAGCGGATAACACACCAATTGATCCGGAAGTCTACTTCCATCAGCTGTACAAACTGAATATAATAATAATAATAATATATAGTTTATTGAAAAAGTACAGTTTCTATAAAAATCAATCAATACATATTCAGAAATATAGTTTCAATAAACCGCAAAAACTCACTAAGGCATATTGCCTGTGCGTGAGTTGTTAAGATTTAGGATATTGGTTTGTTATACTAATACTAATTTCATTTTAAAAACAGTGTATAGATAAAATGAAGACAAGGTATAGACAAATACAGATAAAAAATGTACAAGTACTAGTTATATAAACAAATAAAATGTATGGAATGATGCACTACAACAGGAAAGGCCAGAATTAATCAACAGAAAAGGTGAAGTCCTCTACCAAGGTAATGCGAGATATATATAGGATGTTTTTTTAGAGTGATCGAACTTTCGATGGGATAACTGTGATTTGACATAAGGTAGAAGCCATGTTGTTTGACATTTCTGTTCAGTAAGCATTGACAAATTATCATGGAAAGACTCACGCCGTAACAAATTTCACAAATCGTTGAAATTTATTCTCAAAATCAGTGTTCTATTTGCCAAACTTTTAGAGCACTTCATGAAATTTATGGTTTACATAATCGTCCATCGGAGCAGCTTATTCGTCAAACTATCGATAAATATTTGATAGATTCGGTCTTTACTTGGTGGAAACTCATTTTAATTGAAAAAATGTATATGAGACAGTAATTTATTTCCACAAAAATGTTTGTACTACTACAACAATCGACAGTACAATGTAATACCTGAAGAAGCCACATCGTGGTGAAACAATTGTTGTAGTAGTACAAACATTTTTGTGGAAATAAATTACTGTCTCATATACATATTTTTAAACTATCGATAGATTTCGGACAACATTTTCTCTACTCGATGTGACAACAACAACAAAACAAAGAACTGTACGTACAGAAAAAAATATCGCTGCTGTAAGTCATAGCGTTAATGATGATCCAGATTTGTCTATTTGTCGATGTTCGCAACTCTGTGCATCCACCACATGGGAAATTTTGCGTAAAAATCTTTGTCTACACCCATACAAAATCCAACTGGTTCAAGAACTAAAGCCACTTGACCATGATAAGCGTCGTTTGTTTGCTGATTGGGCCCTAGAACAACTTGGAGTTGATCCACGTTTTCATCGTAAAATTGTGTTTAGTGATGAAGCTCATTTCTGGTTGAACGGCTATGTAAGCAAAATTGCCATATATGGAGTGAAAAGAATCCTCAAGATGTTCTGCAGGTTCCATTGCACCTTGAAAAATGCACTGTATGGTGTACTTCACACACTGGAGGCATCATCGGTCCATATTTCTTTAAAAACGATGGTGGAGCTAATGTTACACTGAATGGTGCTCGTTACAGATCGATGATCAATGATTATTTTTTTCAAACTTTGAATGGTATCGACCAAGAAGTGTTTTGGTTTCAACAAGATGATGCTTCACCTCATGCTGCTACCCTAACAATTGATTAATTGAAAGAAAGATTTGGCGATATCATTATTTCGAGAAATGATCCAATTAATTAGCCTCCAAAATCATGCGATATAACTCCACTGGATTATTTTCTTTGGGGTTATGTCAAGTCATTGGTTTATGCTGATGAACCAGAAACACTAGACGCTTTGGAAGCCAACATAACTCGTGTATGTCCTTGATGAAAAAAGGCCTGAGTTACTCGAAAAAGTGGTCCAAAATTGGTCTGGTCCAATGCGGTTCCTCAGAGCTAGTCTTGGTGGACATACGCCGGAAATTATTTTCAAAACATAAATGTCATAAAATTATCTTTCAAATAAAAAAAAATTGGCTTCTATTTTTATTTAAATGCGTTTATTTCAATATTTATTCTATCACTCTAAAAAAAACACACGATACAAGCTTGGTCACTCGCCAAAAGCTTTTACATCTTGAATGGGATACACCGCCACACCAAGCATATTCTTCAGATCTGAGACCTTGGGAATATTATTTGTTCCGGTCTTTGCAAATTTTTTTGGACGGTGAAACCCTAACTTGAATTGAAGACGTTAAAAATCAGCAGGATCAGGTTTTTGCCAGCAAAGACCAAAAGTTTTAGGAATGTGGAATTATGCTACTACCAGAAAGATGGCAAAAGGTGTTGGACCAAATGGTCAATTCATTATTCAATGAAATATTTATTCATTATACAAAAATTGTCATTTTCCCAAAAAAACGAAATTACTTTCCGAACAACCCAATAATTTCATGATCAAGAGGTGTATCTCTGAAGGTTTATATTTTGCATTCCTGAATAATGATGTATTTCACACATTACTGTGCAGTCCTAAGATAATTTAGTCGCTGACAGTTAGTGCTTTCTCAAAACTGGCACACAAGAGGAGTGAAAAATAATTCAATTATTATTCCAAACAGTACAAACCAGTTATACCGCCATCACAAGTTGAATGACGCATACAAACATAACATGCATACATATTAGGATTATGTCATTGTTACGGCAAGCGAGTTTAAACTTATCGGAGGTCATTTCAATTTGAATATTCTTGTTTATTTTCTTAACTTCGTTGGTGACACCGGGTTGTGATTGATGATCCTCTTGGAACACGGGAAATTTGAATTTATAATAACTTCGGAAGTGCCAGTGCGAAAACATGTTTTACATCGCATATTTTCGATCAATACTTATCACTGTTGTTCTTTTAATCCTCTCGACTGTCACATTCGCTTTTCATCAGGATGCCCAAGATATCTCTGGCCAAATTTCACAAGGTGATTCTAGAAGCAATTTGCAACATAAAAGTTCCTATAGAGTATCATCCAGTTATCTTTCGTTGTAAAGTTATTCAAGATTATATAGTTCGTCTGGAAAGTATCCGGAAAATTATAACAAAATATTCATCCTATTTATTTGTACAACCTTCATTTCCTCTTGACTAAACGTCGAGATACACCCGAAACTAGATCACCCACATAATTTCCGGTGATGGTCGTCCAGGACTGTAAAACTGACTGAATTAAATCATCTTTATTTTGTGGCGCTGCTCGTTCAACTTCAATCTTCATTAGCTCCCATATTTTTTCAATGAGACTAAGATCTGGGGAAGCTGCTGGCCATGAAATGATTGAACTTTGGTGTTCTTGCATCCGAGCTTGAAAATAGTGACAAAAGGTGGCATCTTTCATTATCCTGCTGAACATGCCACCCCTCGGTATATAACGCATGCACAGTTTCAAGGAGCAAATCGTTTAGAATGCCAGGATAATTTTCAATATTAATGGCACCATCAACTATACATAGAGGCGTAGCACCACGCTGCGATATTGCTCCCCAAACCATTATTTTGGTGGGAAATATGGAAATTTGAACGGTAACAGGTTGTTTTGATAGGATTTTCCAGTGATTTCCACCAAGTTTGAAACAACTTTTATCAGATATAAAGACATTATTAAAATTATCTTCTTGAAAACGTTGACAAAATTGTATCCTTCGTTCCTTTTGTAAAAGTGTCAGTATAGGGATTTTTCGTTGGTTTCCTTGATATGTAGCCTTGTGTCTTCAGTGACATACAGACGGTTTCTAGACGTTTATTTCCAAATCTGTTACCCAATTTTCGAAACCCCAGGCGCAGATTGTGTCGTCATAAAGGTAATAAAGCGTTTAAATTGTTGCCTTTAATCTAACGTGGTCTTTTTGAAACTGGTCTATGCCTCATAATCATGTCGTTTTTTATCCTCTTTATTCCCTCATATACAGCATCTTTTTCTAGTTTATTCAGTTGCACTAATTTTTAACGTTCCGATAACCTTTTCTATATATATATTCTACCTGTTTTCTTTTTTCTAGTTGCGACAATATTTCATAAATTGTATACCTGTTGACAATCATCAATATTTAACAAATAGTGTTGCCATTCAACTTTGGCCATAGCCGACTATGTGCACAACCTATTTTATACATTAGTTTTGTCTTATAATGTTACTAAAAAGAAGTATATCAAAATTGTGAAAAATAATACATACCGGATACTTTCTAGACGGACTATACTATTTGGTTATGAATTACAAGTTTTTCACTAAAAACATAGCATAACTTGAAAACTGTCATCTAAATCAAAATTCAGTGTACATCATCAGAAAGAGCGGCAAATTTTTCTTAGTTCAAGGTCTTTCAAGGAGATTTTTATAATATACTCATTATAGGGTGTAAACCCTCATAAAAATTATGTGCAAAAACTGCCTTATTGATAAAGCTATTCAACGATATTCTACTAATTCTTCATTTTCATTACAATATGTTGTGAAACTGTGAAAGAACGAACAGTGAGATATACACCATCTGAGAAAAATCATTATTTACGACATTATTTATTATTCATACAAATTTAAAACTTATCACGAAAGATTCTCACAATGCCTGCCTCCTTCTCTAATGCAAAGCCTATATCATTTTTGGATAGAATCCATAGTTTTCGGCAACTGCCCTCGTCTTTGCCTTTGCATATTTCAGTAGTTATGTATTCTTTCTATAAGCTGGCTACGAGTATACACCATATTTTTCAAAACACTCAGAAGGAAAAGGTCTAGCGGTGTAAGGTCGGGGAATTCGGGCAGGACATAAGATCGATCGGAATCTTCCTATCTATTTTCCTTCAAAATGAACCTTCATAAATTCTGTTACTATTCTACTCTTGTATACTGGACAACCGTCCATTTGAAACTAAATTTGGAAAATAAAATTCAATATATTGGAAGATATGCCTCTGAGCCAATTGCTCCAAATTTGGTTTCGAATGGACGGTTGTCCAGCATTGGTTTCATTTTGTAGCCAGATCTCTATGAGCTTCAATGCTTTCCCTTTGATACCATAATATGGCAACTTGTGTATCAATACTTCATGTTTTAGTCAGTCGATTGCCTTACTCAAATCGCATGCTATCATCTAAAAATTTTTTTGTCTAATGCATCTGCCACTTCCATCAGTATATGCAATATCGCTGTGTTTGTCGATTCATTTTTCTGGAATCCATGTTGCCCTCAGAAAAGTCTGTGAAACTCTGACATTTGATCTTTTATGGCCATTGGAAGGATTGATATTGCTTCAATTTTGCAGACATGCGCACGTTTCAAACTGATCAGTGTATGGTAGTGACTCCAAATCTGCCAAGTATCTATAATCGCTATACACAGAGGCTTTAAGGTATTAATAGATCTAAATGGCGCTAGTGTAAAATTAATACCTTAGAGCCTCTTTGTATAGCGAATATAGATACTTGACAGATTTGGAGTCACTACCATACATTATACTGACGAAAACCAATCAGTTTGAAACGTGCGCATGTCTGTAACTTGCCTCTGTGATCAACAAAACCTTGTCTAGTTTGTTTGAGTATAGAATTGTTATACAGAGTCTCGATTTATAGAACTTTCTATTACCAAAGCTCATACTACTTATTAATAATTTTTGGTACATATCAGCCGAATTAATTTATTTGATAAAATTCTGATGAAAATTTTGATTTTCTTGTCGTCTTTGACTCAGATAGGTGTAAATCTCAATAACACAAAGAACCACGTACTGTTAACGCTACGAAGCGTACAGATTCAATAAAGAATCTAAAAATCGGTAGGCCTGAAATTCTGATGATAATATTACCATTAACCGTAACGAAATCACCTACGATGTAGGTTCAAGCGTGCCGAATAAGAATTCAGAAATGAATATCGTGTGTTGATAGCATGTGTATTGATTCGATTCAGAATCGTGGTCAAGTATTGCATAATTGAAAAAGAAATTTGCCGTTACCTGTGGTTACATATTATATTACATCTATATGAAAAATAGTTTGATCGAAGTCGTGGAATATTTTTTCGATGTGGTTTATATATTTCTAAGGTCAATATAGAATAATGTGTATTACAACAAGCAGAATTTCGTGAGAAAATAGAGACAAATAATGAATATAATTCCAACAATTGTAGTTTCTTTAAAATTAATTTTTGATGAGTAGAATTCATGACTTATTCCTTAATTTAATTGAACCGATCCTAACTCGATGGAAATTCATTTTAATTAAATTAAATGAAATAATGTCTTTTATTTTAATAAAAAAAATTTTTTCTACTAAAATAAAATAATTTATTTTTTGACTGTTGAACTTCGGACAATATGCAGAATAAAAGCAAAGTATTAAGTTTGGTGCTTGGAATAAAAAGAAAAATGGTGAGATGATTGAAAATAGTTTTTGAGTTTCCCCAAGAAGATGATATAATCTGGAAGCATCTTGGCATAAATTCTTGAAATTGTTGGATCATCGTTGACGTTTGTTTGATTTCGAATATAACATCAACACATTCTATGACCTCACATAATTAATCTGTTCAAAAAATATAAATTAAAATTTAGGAACATTACGCTTATATTTTGATAGACATATAAATTCTCAAATATTGAACAATATGTATGGATATAAAGAAATACTTAAAAAATAAATAAAATTGATAGAAAATATAATGCATTGACTCACAAATTTTGAACCAAATTAAAATGTAATACATTTTTCGGGATTACTTTTGAAGATTAACAATACTCAAATGCTCATCACTCAGCGTTAAAAATGAAAAACAAATTATACCAAAAAATAATATCATATGGTCCTAAATCACAACCACGTATGCACTTTAGAAGAGCTGCAAATGAAATACTCGTAGGTAAACTCAATACTAAAGCTCCTAAAATTACAGAAAATCTTAAGTATTAAAAAAAATTGCAGCATAAAAAAAAAGATTTTTGAGTAAAACTTTTTTACTATACATAAAATAAAAAATATGCATTGAGTTTAAACTCGATACAGTATTTTTAAATCATCAAATTCACTATTATATCAACGATTTCAAACATATATACTTTCTCTACAATGTCGCAATGGTTTGATTATTTGCCCTTAAGTTTTTTGTGCACATTATTACTTTTTTTTCCACAGCAGCCAATTCGGTAACTAAAAAATTGAAAACATGTGGTATCTGCACAGGTCTTAAGCCGTCTCCAATCCACAAATTTTGCATGTCCTTTGATTAAAGCGTTTGATAATCATCCCTAATTTAATTTCACAAGAGGTGCAAGCAAGAACGACGATCATATCTGAATTATAAAGCAACCTATCCTGTTATAGAGAAGCATAGGAAGCAAATCAAGTAATCCCTCTCCATTTCACCAAATCTGACAGCTCTCTCCTTCTTTCTTCCTTCAATAAGTTTTCGAGTAATCAGGTCTACCGCTCCAGTTGATCTCACATGCAACTTATAAGAAAACTCATGCCCGAGCCTCTGATAGATAATTCCTATGAATATATTTGCAGTCAGTTCTCTTCCTTCTATTTGAGAATGAAAAGTTTCTAAAGCACAAGGATCGTAACCTCCTCATTTTACAATTTTTCTGAAGTAGTTGGAGGTCGATTCTTCCTTGTATCACCTGAAAGGTGTTGCGTCATGAACTATACCATGAACGTCCGCCGTTTTTCAGTCAAAACTTCGACTATCATAGGCACAGTTATTCTGAAAGAGGATCTATGGGGGTATCACTCCTGTTTTGCTGAAACAAATATATTTCCGATTATTTAACTGTGATAATATCTCCTTCTCTGTTCACCTCTACTGGCAAACTTATCACCTATCAACAGATTTCTAGATATCCCAAATGTGATAGTTAACATCTTCGCGGTGTTTGGGGTTAAAATCATTACACTGCTTCAGACCTTCAATCAAATGTTCCTCTAGTATTATCATATTCTCGCAGATATATTGAGATCTATCACTAAAATTATACCAATAAAATGTTGTACACTGTTGATCCTTCCTTCTTCCATCAGTATCAATCCCAATATTGGCTGTTTAGGATCCATATAGCAAAAATCGTTCAAATTTATGAATTCTGTTTTTACCATTGAACCGTGGGCCATCCCAAAATCAAAGGCAGATTTGTTGATTAGCATTGCATCTTTTATGTCTTAAATTTTTTCATTTATAACTGCGATTACAGTTTTCCTTTTTATACGAAAATCGTCCATTTTTGAAACACCGTAATAAGCAAACCTGAAATGTGGACAATTCTGGACAGTTTATTTAGAGCCTGCTGAGGACAGTCACTGCAAAGAGTTCCCATTGTCCTCTTCCACATCTGGCATTGGTCAAATGTCCCTTGGTGTCTGATTATCATCAGACAACGGCATCAATCTTGCTATTTATCAACAGGACAGGAAGACAATCTTTGATTTCTCCAGATGCGTGATAATATATTTGTATATTCCTAACTAAATAGACCTCTTCATTATACTTCGCGTGTTTCAAGCTGAATGAGTATTGTCATCATCCTTGATGATCTTGTAAAGAGTAAAAAGGAATATATCCGTGTATTGAGCTTTAACTTTCATTTTAGGTACGTCAGCGATCTCCATCCTGTTAGGGATTTCCTTGCCCTGTATTTTCAGAAATCTTGACATTTTAACATATTAGCGGCATCCTCGTGTTAAAACCCACAACTTTTTTCTCTAGGATGATAAAAGTGCACTTGTGCATGGGGCAGATTTTTATAAAGTCCAAATAGAGTATTCCATTTTCCAATAGTTTCATATTTGAGTCTTTGAGTATGTTGACATCAGGAGCCTTGAAAACGAAATGAGAAGAAGATTTTAGACGATTGAGCAGCCCACTGGGATCTACTCCAGGAGAATCAACTGAATAATGAAATCCCAAGCGTCAGAAAGAAGTCTTAGAACTTCAGTTATCTTCATTTTCTGAAAAAATAGTTACTTATGTACTGATCTTAAATACGACATTTTTTCATTCTATTCATGTTCTCAGCTACAATCAACAAACCTTTACTTTGCATCATTCGTACACCATTTCTAGAAGTGCCATTATTGTGGGCCAAAAAATGTTCCACTGAAAGAGTTGAAAAATGGTCTTCTGTTGGCGTTGTAGCACGTCGTCTACAACTTTTGGCTCTTTGACGAACAATTACAATTGCAAAGTGCTGCGCCAGTAACCGTGATATCACACTTTGGCTTACATTGAGGAAATTAACCGCTTGCACTTGTTTTCGATCAGCGTGAAGCATTTCAAGGGCTCTGGTGATATTGTCCTCAGCCTGAAATTGCCTTCGGAAATGAAAATTCGATTTTTAATTGCTTAGAATCTTACTGAGAAGGAAAAACAAGAGGAAACTATTGAAATGTGCACAAATTGGGAATCAATGGTGAAAATTTGTCACACTAAATTCCTATAACTTTCATGTGATGATGCTCAATTAAAGTAACACAACATCCGGTAACTCGGTATATATTCGCACTGATTCCACATCTTTGATGCTTCTGACGTTCACTGGCTTTATGTTTGTTGCTTCCTCCACATAATTCTCCTGCCTCAAATACTCGTACATCATTCCTTCCCTGCAAATTACTGGAAAATCGCCTGATGTGTTATTGAGGCCTGCTGAAACGATAATTCAGCGTTGAGAACCAATAAAATTGAACGTTCGAGAGCCTGAATGAATTTACTTCCGGTTCATTAAACTTTCAGCGAGCGTAATAATTTTCCGCGGGGAAATGAATCCCGTTTCACATTCAGGGATGGGACCATAATAAATTCCCCAGTATACGAATGAACGAAGTCAGCGAAATAGAAGATATTCAAGTAACTTATCCGGAAGATTTGCCTGAGGGTCTTAACTGAACATAGATGGCGCCCTTTGTTCAAATTGGTAGATCCGTCATTTGGTTCGCTCAATTTGTTATCGATGAAAGTAATGAGGTTATATTTGTAAGGGTAAATATATTTTACTAATCGTCAAGTTTAAATGCTTTTTATTTCTCATGAAAAAACGTTCTCATTGCGCAACAGCATCCATGGATTTCATGGAAAATCCATATTGATTAATAATGAATTGTTGTTCCAATGATAAATTAACCATACGTTGAGTGTCAACGAATCGCTGTAAAGACATTCATTCTCTCTATTGTTCAATGACGTTCCTAACGATTTCATTCAATTTAAGATTAAAACAAGAATTTGGAAACTATTATGATAAATTTCAAATTAAAATTTGAATATCAAAACAGATTCAACCTGTTTGTCTTGTACAATTTTAATTTTAAAAAAATTTCTATTCAAAAAACTTTTAGAATTAAATTAATGTCTACAATAAGCACCGCTTATATTTAATAGACGTATATAATCAAAACTCAATATACAATGTCAAATGGAATAAATAAACCAACCAATATAAAAAAGGCAATTAAAATTAATGAACAAATATTTGAAGGAGACAAAATTTTGTTCCTGATCTTACCATAATGAAAACGAATTCCTTTTCAAAAACATAAAACACAACTTGAGGATTTCCCAAAAATTATAATTTATTTGAAAAATTTAATATATTTAAATATTCAAATAAGTTGATTAAAAAATCTCTCAAAACATGCACTATATCTTCAAAAAACAATTAGAATTCGGAAAATCTCTTCATCGGCCCTAGATAATATTTAAAATATCAAAATCAACTGCCAACAGTATATCATACCTTAGAGTGTAACACGGAACTTGATTAAAAAAGACTAACTTTACAAATCCAGGTAGTCAGTTCGTCACAAAATCACAGAAAACTGTAAGGTATTATAAGGTTTTCTTTAAACCATTGACATTCCAGAATGAGATTTATTTAACCCTAAATATAATTATATATTATGTTTAAAATAAAATAGAAAAAGGCTTTTTACTTGATAGAAGAAATATAACAAAATTTGAATATCAAAACAGATTTAATCTGTTAGTGTTCTACAATATTAATTTCAAAAAAATTTTTATTTAAAAAACTTTTAGAATTAAATTAATGTCTACAATAAGCACCGCTCATATTTAATAGACGTATATAATCATCTCTATTTTATTTTATACATAAATTTTTGATTGTTTCGGTCTTCGCTTTGATTGAAGTTCTATTTAATTAAATAGAATAATGAAGAGAAATTTTCACAAACTTATCGAAGAACGCTACGGCTTCTTCAGGTATACGTCTGGACCATTTTTCTTAAAGGAATCACATCTTAAATTTCATTAATAAAGAGTGTGAGCTATGGTAATAGAAATTTCTACAAATCGAGACAGTGTTACATACATATATGTATAACAATTCCAGACACAAACAAACTCGATAAGGTTTTGTTGATCACAGGGACATAGTTTTCATCAGTACAATGTATGCCTGTAACCAAATATCTGTCTTTCTTGAATTAGCTCGCAGATATATAAAAACACTTGTATCAAACTTAAAAGCAGAAAAAAGGTATTTTCATAAAGGTATTAGCCAATCGAATTGTAATTATGTTGCACTTTTGAGTGATAACTATTTCTCTTGTAAATAAATCTTAATATAATTTTAGGAATATTTTATAATTGTTTTGTGCTCTAATGATACTGTGTTTAAATATTGTCTTGTCCTAGTCAGTTATTATTGTAACCAGATTTTTAATGAAATTTTTCCTTCAATTTGAAAACAAAAACTTGGTTATATCCAATGTTTAAGCAAAAAATTGTACTTCCATAAGGTTACTAGTCAATAAAATTATAGTTAATAGTTATGCTTTGGAATAGGAACTATTTCTATTTTATAGTCCGTCTAGAAAGTATTCGGAAAAACAAAGCTCAATTTTAATTATTTGGTATATATTTTTAATTCTTGAAGCAGAAAATTATAACGAAATAAACATTATTTACTCATACAACTTCAATTCAACTGTAAACACTTGACTAAACGTCGAGGTACACCCGAAACTAGATCACCTCCGTATTTTTCGGTGATAGTAGTCCAGGACTTTAAAACTGACTGAATTAAATCATCTTCATTTCGTGGCGCTGCTCGTTCAACTTCAATCTTCATTAGTCCCCATATGTTTTCAAAGGGACTAAGATCTGGCGAAGTTGCTGACTTTGAATTGGTTGTCACTTGGTGTTCTGGCATCCAAGCTTGAGTACAGTCCGAAGTATGGCATCTTGCATCATTCTGCTGAAAACGCCACCTCTCTGGATATAAAGCATGCTTCGTTTCAAGCAGAAAATGGTTAAGAATGCCACAATACTTTTAACTATTAATGGTACCTTCAACTATACAGAGGGGCGTAGCACCACGCTGAGATATTGCTCCCCAAATCATTATTTTGGTGGGAAATTCGAACAGTAACTGGTTGTTTTGATGGGTTTTTTTTAAGTGATTTTCGCCAAGTTGGAAACAACTTTCATCAGATATAATAACATTATTAATATTATCTTATTGAAAACGTTGACAAAATTCTATCCTCCGTTCTTGTGTAAAGATGTCATTACAGGGATTTTTTTGGTTTCGTTGATATGTATCCTTGTATTTTCAGTGACATACGGAGGGTTCCTGGACATAATTTTGTATTTCGTTGATTTCCAAATCTGTTGGCCAATTTGCGAAACCCCTGGCGCCGATTGTGTCCTAAGGCCAACAAAGCGTTAAAATTGTTTCCTCTAATCTTGCGTGGTCTTTCTAAAACTGGTCTATGCCTCATATACATGCCATTTTTTTATCCTCTTCATTGTCTCATATACAGCACTTTTTCCCAGTTCAGTTAATTGCACAAATTTTTTTCACGTTTCGAATTCCTTTTCTATACGAATATTCTACCTGTTTTATTTTTTCTAGTTGTGACATTAATTCATAATTTGTATACCTGTTGATAAGCAACAATATTTGACAAATAGCCTTGCCATGCAATTTTAGATATAGCCGACTATCTGCACAACCGATTTTATACATTAGAATGTTGCAAAAAAAAAGTATAATAAAATTATGAAAAATAATAAATTCCGGATAATTTCTAGACGGACTATACATAAATTGATAACACACTGTTGAGATGTTATCAATACTCTAAATAATTGAATAATGAATATAAATTTGTTTTAATATTAGAACAGATTAATTCTGTGGGACCACGGCATGATTTAATGTTCCAAAAATTTAAAGAAAATGTCTTAGAATCACTGTTTCTATTCAAATAGACATATAGAATTCTCGAATATCATATAACACTCTAAAATATGAAGGAATTATGAAAAATATAGAATATTGATGAAACATTTGTCAATTCTGTGTCCAACTAAAAAAATATGAAACCAAAGCATGGTTCACGGGCGATTATAGCAAAAATCACGCATGTGACAAAACAAATTATAAATTATGTTCACGACAATCGTTGTGAACATAACAATAAAATTTGTGGAAATCAGAATAACCTCACAACAATCGTTGTGAACATAACAATAAAATTTGTGGAAATCAGAATAACCTTATTTAAATATAAAAAAAAAGAATTCTTAAAAAGTTAAAGCTGAATATTTCAGAAGCACTGTTTGTTGAGACAAGTCAGTAATTCTCATTTTTTGAATGGTATATTCAATTTTTGCTCATAAAAGAATGAACCCTTGTACAAAATTGCAAGATTCTTCAACCGAGACTCCTGGCTTCTTTCTAGTTGGAATAAGATGCAGTATTTGCATGGGGAGAGTCAATAAGATTTCCCTGTGATACATCAGTTTCCGCTCTGTCTGCTGCGTTAACATCACCATTTCCTATTACAATTGCACATGCATATCTACTGATAACTATATATAAGTGCTCCTCATGAATATAATTTGTTATTCGCTTAATTTGTTTAAAATATGTGCATAATTATGAGCGGATTATCATAATATAACATGTTTCAAGGCCTGCGCTGATCAATCTACGGGTTTTCTTGAATAAATCGTTCGAACCTTTTGCCATTTATGAGTCGCAGAAAACGAAAGCAGAACGAAATCTTTAACTTGGTGATCTCATAGAGGTGAATGTACTCGTTCGTATTTTACTTGCGTTTTATTGAATTTGATGATTTAATTCTCACAAATTTCCAATTCAATTTGTTAGTTTACCAATGTTTTATTCAAAACCACTGTCCCATTTCATTAATTTATGTTGTGTACCTTTAATGTAGATTTTTCACCTCTCACTAAATTTACTAGAAACCATTCTTTCAACGCTGTCCTAACAGTGCCTTCCAAATATTAAGATTTTGTTAATTAACCTTATAAATTCAAAATTTTCTTCTTGGGTTTTTTTCAAATATTGAAGATAATAACTGGATTAATTATTCGACACCTCTACGAATTCAATCTAAAAAATCTCTTAAAATCTTCTCAAAATTAAAGTTCTTGAAAGCGTCTTCTTAGCAAACTGTAGAGTTAAGCGACGCAAAATTGTGGTGGGAAATTTCGAAATTTGAAGGTTAACAGGATGTTTTGATAGGATTTTTAATCGATTTACACTAAGTTAGAAACAACTTTCATCGGATATAAAGACATTATTAAAATTATCTTCTTGAAATAGATGACAAAATTCTATCCTTCGTTCCTTTTGTAAAGGTGTCATTATAGGTTTTTTTTGGTTTCCTTGATATGTAGCCTGGTCTTTTCAGTGACATACAGACGTTATATTTCATTAATTCCCAAATCTGTTAGCCAATTTGCGAAATCCTAGGCGCGAATTGTGTCGTCCTAAGACCAATAAAGCGTCTAAATGGTTTCCTTTAATATTACGCGGACTTCCTGAAACTGGCCTATGCCTTATATCCATGCCATTTTTGATTCTCTTTATTTTCTCATATACTACTCTGTCAAGAAAGTACTAGGAATTTTCAATTAAAACAACATTTTAACATTTAATCGTCAAAATTTATTGGGTCGCCTTCAAAATAGGCTCCATTTGCTCCAATACATCTATGCCAATGGCACTTCCAATTATCGAAACATTTTTTATAAAATAGATTATATCGATCAATCACAGTTAAGTGAAAATTTATAAGTATGGAATAACACTTATTATATATAAATTGAGAATTTACAGTGTATTTAGGATATGTTTTAAAATTTAATTCTTAATGTTTTCATGAGATTTAAGTAGATAAAAATCTGTAGAGGTTCTGAAGAATTATTTCTTCATAGTAATTTTCAATTTATACTACTCTGTCAAGAAAGTACCGGGAATTTTCAATTAAAACAACATTTTTACTTTTAATCGTCAAAATTTATTGGGTCGCCTTCAAAATAGGCTCCATTTGCTCCAATACATCTATGCCAACGGCACTTCCAATTATCGAAACATTTTTTATAGGCGCTTTCCGGGATGGACTTTAGCTCTCGCGCCGAATTTTGGTTTATGGATTCAATCGACTCAAAACGGGTGCCACGAAGGGGCAATTTTAGTTTTGGGAAGAGGAAAAAGTCGCAGGGAGCCAAATCCGGCGAATATGCTGGTTGCTGAAACACGTTTGTTGAGTTTTTGACGAGAAAGTCAGTCACAATCGTAGCTCGGTGAGAAGGCGCGTTATCGTCATGCAAAATCCATGAGTTGTTCGCCCACAAATTTGGCCGCTTCTTACGGATACGCTCATGCAAACGTTTCATAACGCCTAGGTAATACTCCTTGTTTACCGTCTGACCCTCTGGAACTAATTCGTAGTGCACCACGCCACGGATATCGAAGAAAACAATGAGCATCACCTTCATTTTCGAGCGGCTTTGGCGTGGTTTTTTCGGTATCGGCTCATTTTTTGCCACCCATTCCGATGATTGCTGGCTTGTTTGCATATCGTACTCGTAGACCCAGGTCTCATCACCAGTTATAATGCGTTCCATGAATGTAGAATCGGAATTACAGCGATCCAGCATGTCTGAAGCAACCTGTTCGCGATGACGTTTTTGAAGAAAATTCAGGTCTTTCGGTACGAGTCGTGCTCATGCCCAAAATATCAATCAAAATCGTACGTGCAGACTCGTTGGATATTTTAAGATCATGTGCTATCTCTCTCAAGCTGCTACGACGGTTTTCCAGCACCCTTTACTTAATTTTATCGACGTTATCTTTGATCGAAGCCGTCGATGGGCGACCACTTCACGACCGTCCTTGAAGGCTCTGTACCACTGATATGCACGAGTTTTCGATAGAGAATTATCACCAAAGGCCCGGTACTTTCTTGACAGAATGTATAGCACTTTTTCCCAGTTCAGTCAATAGCACTTACCTTTTCTAGACAAATATTCTACATATTTTCCCTTTTCTAGTCGAGACATTATTTCATATATTGTATACCTGTAAACAATCAACAATATTGGACAAATAGTGTTGCCATGCAACTTTGACCATAGCCGACTATCTGCACAACCTATTTTATACATTTGTTTTGTCTTAGAATGTTAGAAAAAGTAAATATATCAAAATTATGAAAAATAATACGTTTCGGATACTTTCTAGATGGACTATAATTTCAAATTCACACTATATATTATTATTATATCAGTCTTTTGAAGCTGACAATTATTTTAACACACAATGCCATTATCTGGGCGAGTTATAAACCGGACCACATCAAAAACATTTCCTTAAATATTGTTTGCATGTGTATCTAGGAGTTCAAATAGTTCAACTTATTTCCTGAAAATTTTGTCGTGTTCCGTAGTATCTGAGGTTATGGTAAGTGAGATTATTTATGATAGGCGAACTATAAAAATCTACTTTATCGTTCATAAACGAGGTTTTTATCTTCAGTTAATTGTTTCCTAAATTGCAGCGATTCCAATATATTTAATTCAAAACTTTGATTTGGATATTCAAAATTTCGAGTTTTTTGCGTATTTTTGATTATGTTCGATGAGATGGTTTGCATAATTTGAATTATGCAAACGTTTATTTAACCGATAACGTCGCAAATGCTCTTCGAATCTCTGATAGAATTTGCAGCCGGTCTGTCCTATATAAAATATAGAGTGCTGATTTGAAAAGTCATTACTCAAAGTTTTCCTAAATATTTTGAATTTTAATTGCAAGATATCGATATTAAATTTGCATCTCCTTCAGTTAATTTTTTTGTCAAATAATGAACTTTTACAATGGAACAAAAAAATCACAGTATTTCCTGAGAATTCCACAGTTCACAGATTTAGAGAACTGAATTTGTAAAAGGCTCATTCGCCATCTGCAGCTGAGGTTCTCCAGGAAATTTCCAGATAAAGATACATGAAACTTGGTACAAGAGTGTAGTGCTGTGTAGCCAAATCCCATCACTCTATGAGCAGAAAATAAAAGTTGTAGTTCGAAAAACTATAACTCAAAAATTCCCAGATCTTCATGAAACTTGGTAGAAAATTCACATGAAAATATGACTTATTTATTCTCCTTTTTTTCATTGTAAAATGTGAGTCTTTGCGTCAAATTTTCAGTGTTTTTCTTGAGAATTTTGTATTGAACTAATGTCTCTTTTATTCGTGGAAAATGTTCTAATCATTTATCCACTTCTGCTAATAAATTCACGGAGGAAAAAACAAAGACATTAATAGCGCCAAAGGAGTGAGATGTGTGTACAAAGGCTTGCAAAGGTGCTTAAAAACACAAACCAAGGTGTTAGTTACAGCTTCCTCTCCTGCAAGACGATACTCAGAGCTTCAAATTTGCATAATTTATACAGCGAAATCTTCCATTTTCAACTCGAAGTATCCGTAATCATTATCGATAGTTCAATTTATTCCAATTCATTTCAATCTGAGAAATCATTCTGTACAAAATGTTAGAAATGAGCGTGAAATAGTAAATTGTTTATGCAAATAACAAACAATGATTATTCTGTACAAATCAAGTTCTCTGTGGAATGTTGATTTGCATGATCATGTGAAACGTAATTGCATAATTTCACGGAAGAATTGAAAAGTAATAGCTTTCAATTGTATATGAGCAGCCGCAAATAAGAGGATATTTCCAAGCACTTGAGGTCTTATTAGAACCAAAAATTTATGGGGAAATAACACATGAGAAGTCTATAAATTGAGTGAGGTGTTTGATATTGAAAATATGGTACTTTACATATATGATATACAATGTAATATTGTGTGTTGACCAAGGCCCAGAAGCAAGAGCGTGCTATACAGAAATGTAGAGAATATCAAAAGGAAAAACGCCAAAATTTGCACTTGGATGAGAAACTTCTTCTTACATACCGTTAAAATAACACGCTTATAGGCTCTGCCACTGGCTTGCGCCAGTTTTGGTCGACAGCGAAGAAAATTAGCAACAAATTCTCTCATTTAATTTTCCCCCCTCTGAAAGAAGAGGATGGTTCACTTTCAACTTCGCCAGAAGCTAAAGCCGCTCCTTTTGTACCGTCATTCCTTGTTGAGTTCGCTATCGAAACATTTAGTCTGGAACCTCCAACCATTTCATCTTGGATGAGGGGTATATACTTCAGAGCACGGATCATTCGTCGAGTGCTTGGTGGACTCAATTCCAAGACAGCAATTGGACTAGACGGGATTCCTGCTACTGTATTCAGGAACTGTTCACCAGAGTGTACACCTTTTCTCTATAAGATATTTACTGTGTCATATATGAAAGAATCTTCCCTGATTCATAGAATAATGAGCGAGTGCAGCCTGTATCAAAGAAGAGGAAGTGTTTTCCATCGAACTTCCGCTCAAAAGCTATAATATTGTCGATAATCATGGAAGCAGCTGTCAATCTCGAAATGCTTGAAGAGCAAAGGTCTCATCAGTGACAATATGGTTTTCGCAAACACCGATCAACAGCTGACCTTCTCATCTCCGTGACATAAGTGTGCACAAAGGGTACTATACGCTATAGAGAATTTAGGTCAGTTGTTCTGGATATATCTAAGTTTTTCGATCGTGACTGACATAAGACTCTGCTGCATAAGCTATCTTCGTTTAGTTTTCTCGGAGGTCCCTGTGATTGGATGAAGAGTTTGCTCACCAGTAAGAATAAACATGTGGTCGTGGATGCTGTCGGTTTCCGTGATTTCAACGTGAAAGCTGGAGTGCCCCAAGGATCAGTTTTGTCGCCCGCCCTCTTGAACGATCTTCTTAGTACGACGGAGAACCACATTGTGAACTCCGCGAATGATGGCATGCTGATGCCTTCTTTCACCAGTGACCAACCTCTGAGCACAGTTAATTGACACCTCCATAGATGCCAACAAATCGATTCCCTGAACGAAGATCTCAAAAAGATACACAAATGCGGTCAATGGAATCTAGTACAATTCAATGCCTGAAGGACTCAAACAGCAACTTTCTCTCGAAAAACTCAGTTCGTGACTTCTGACTTGATGATGGAATGCCTCAACCAAGTGATTCCATGCATCTTCTTGGCGTGATTGTCAACTCTTCCATATGTTAGAAGAAAATATGCTTGACATTGTAAAGTCTGCTACAAATAAGCTGGAATATTCGTTCGAGGCTAGGAAATATTTTTCTGCAGATCGGGTTCTTGTACTGTATAAAGCTCAGATCAGGCCAGGACTCGAATAGTGCTTTCATGTTTGGAGCTCAGCACTTAATGTCGACATTTGAATTTTACATGTGAACATTCCATAGTTTTATTCATAAACCTTTGAGTATCCCGTTAAACGAAGTCAATTTCCGAAAAAAAGTCAATATAATTAAAACTATAGCTGTGAACAATGGCTATAAAACTGAAATCATTGACAAAATGATCAAAAAGAAAACTTACCACGATATTAAAAAAATTATATCAATATAAATGATCCCTATGAACGATATAATGAGTTGGATTCTATAAAATACAATTAAATCCTCTGTTGGGGAAAAAACGAAATTACTTTCCGAATAACCTGGCGAGCAGAGAAAACGGGTCACTTGATCATTACTGTTCAAATACTTTTCTTAGTTGAAATTTTCACGAAAATTATGAAATTGCTCGAAGCAAAATTAAACTTTTTATTCGACTCGTATAAAAATTATGGATTTTTTTCGAAAATATCACAAACCCCAGGCTCTGATTACAGCTTTCAAACGTCTTCGCATGCTCGTGATGAGTCTTCGAATAATCTCTTGTGGAATATTCTCCCATTCGTGACGAAGGGCTTCACAGAGCTCTTGTGAATTATTGGGAGATGGAACCATAGTTCTGGCTTGCCTTCCCAGTTGGTCCCATAATGTTCGATTGGATTCAAGTCAGAACTTCGTGCTGGCGAATTGAACCTTGGAATTCCACCATTCCAAGTAAGCTGTCACTATTCGAGCAGTATATGGGTGTGCATTGTCATCCATAAAAATTCCCGGCTCTCCCAGAAATGGTATATAAGGTACAACATGGTCCATAAGAATTTTCTTTATGTACCTTATTGCTGTTAAAGGTCCATTCATACAAACCAACTCTGTGCGGTCCTCTAAAGACACACCTCCCCAGACCATAAAGATCCTCCACCGAATGGAACTCGCTCCTCTATACAGGCATCGGCGTATGTTTCTCCTGGACGTCTATAAACGCGTCTTCTACTATCAGCTCCTCGAATGCTGGATCTGGATTTATCAGTGAAAAGTACCTGGGCCCACTGAGCTTCTAACCAGTTTATGTGATCTCGTGCAAATTGAAGACGCGCAATTCGATGCTCTTTGAGAAGGTCTGAACCTGTCGCAGGTCTGTATAGTTGTAAATTCGATTCTGAGAGAAGTGGACTCATCTTCCATTCACTTACGTTTACCTGACGTAACTCCATCAATCGGTTTCGAACTTCAACAGCAATAAGATGGCGGTTTCAAAGACTTGTGGAAACCATGAATCTGTTAGCCCTCAACGATGTGCACCGTCTTTTTCCAGATCCAGGTCTTCTGGTCAGCCTGCATGTCTCCTGATGGCTTGTAAATATTCTTTGGACTGTAGATAGGGTTACATTAATTCTTCTAGCAACAGATCTCTGTCTCAGCCCATTTTCAATAAGTGCCACTATTCTCGCACAATCTTCAATTGGTAGACTCATTTCATGAAATTGTCTCCTTCAGAGTGACGAAAACGAACTTTTCAATGACCATTGTTGAACGCAACTGATAAACGATGAATTTTTTGTGGAGATTTATTCGAAGATGGTTTCGTTTATCAAGTTCTTTAGCCCATATTTTTTGCGCATATTTAGTAAGTTTGATAATGAAAGATAGATGATGAACAATAACAAAATATTATTGAATCAAGAGTGTAAAATCTTAGTGACACGTTTTTTGTTGCTTGCTCGTGTATATTGTATGAAAAAATTAAGGCCGTACACCTTCGAAATCATTATGATGAATCTGTAAATATTTCAATATATTCTTCATCGTGTTTCGTTAGCAAATTTCATCTTGCTTTCCCAAATTATCTATCCAAATGGAGAGTTAGACAAAAGTATAGACCATGTTAATTGCTCTTTCCTCATCCTAAATTACAGCTCACAAAATTTTACACATCGGTATGCAGGTGAACGCACCAGGTAATCGGCCGTCTGGCTAAATTGCGATAGCAAGAAGTGACGTTACACAAGTAGCTCTCAAGTCATATTAAGACGTATTAGAGAATGAGGAAGGAGTTTGATAAGAGTAATGGACTTCAAGTTCTGGAAGTTACGGGGACTTCCGAGAATGATGTATTATCTGCTAAGTTACTCCACTCGGGACGAGATGAACCCAAACAGTCATTTCGAGTGAGAGAAATTGTATTTGTGAGATTGGCGTCATCGGTAATCGTTCTGAAAGCTCTCTAGGAACTAAAAGCGAGGAATTCTATTTCGTTAGTATCAAAGCTGTTTCGTAAACATTTTGGAGTTTCATCATTTTTCTTCTCACGCGCAACAGCTTTTCAGGTGGAACCAAAGCCATACAGGTAACGAAAATAATTTCCGAATATTAAGGTTCACCATGCATTTACAAGAGGAGCTATTAAGCCAGTCGCCGAGCATAAGAATAAATTCATTTTACGTTAAAAATGGTGATTATTCACGACGTTACTAAGCATGTTTCAATAATTGAAATAAATGATTTCTCTTCTGAAAATAATTGTTACATTTATTCGCCATAACGAGTTAAAAAATTATATGAATAAAACAATTTGAATGTGAGTTAATACTTGATAGAAGTAATTTTATATCACTTTAAATTCAGAATTATATATTCTAACTTCTATATATATATATTGAAAGTATATACAAAAACTATCAAAATGAAATCTTTATATATAATCAATATAAAATATTTTTCAATGTCTCGGAAAAAGCCGTTTATATTCGTATCAATACGTTACAAAAAAGGGTCTTCGAACTTTCTAGAAATGATTCTAGTGCAGCCAACACTTTAGGGATCTAGTTTGAATGAGATGGGGTGAGTCCTTCTATAAAGTATGAGAGAGACAGATAGTGACGCCACTATTTGGTTTTGGCACACGTAAACGCAATACAGATCAGTATGCTACGCCCCTTGGTCTACTGCGCATCTTTCCGTATTTGATCGTGTTATTTGTGTACTCAGTACTTTTGGCTTCGTTTATTAGATTTGTTTACTTGTGATTTGGATAGTTTTGATCTCTTTGCGACGAACTTTGATTTTACCTAGACTAACCTGTGATTGTGTATAGAAATCATGCCTGTGTATACCACACAGGAATATGCCAACATGCACCTAATTTATGGGGAATGCAGATATAATGGTAGTACAGCTTCGAGATTTATCGCGAGAGATATGAGTTTTCAAGACGATGTGCACCGTCTACTCTTTACAGCGGGCCGACTCTCAAACAATGTGCATGGTGAAGGAAGAATTTCCTTACCTTACGACGATATTGTGCTTCAAGCAGTTGAGGAAGACACGTGAAATTCAGCGAAGCAGAGGAGTGCCCAAAAGTACAGCTCACCGACTATTGAAAATACATAAGCTCCACCCATAACATGTACAGCGAGTACAAGCTCTATTACCTCGGGTTGCGTTTTGCCAAACCATGCTACAAAAGAACCGGAAAGACCCACAAGACTTAGAAAAAATTTTGTGGTTGGATGAATCAACATTCAAAAAATATGGTTACATGAACCTAGACAATTTACACGAGTGGCACATAGAAAATCTGAATTTAATGAGACAAGATAGATCTCAATATCTATCCTGTATATAATATAAAGTGAACACGTGGACTGGAATTTTGAACGGAAGAGTCTTGGACTTTTTGAGTTGCCAGAGGTTTTGAATGCTGAAATTTATTCAGATTTTTCACGAAATCAGTTGCCAAATTTACTTGAAGACATGCCACTTAGTACTTTCAGAGAAGTATGATTTCAGTAAGATGGATACATAACGCACAACTTAGAGAATATCTAAATGGCGATCTTGTACAATCTCGTGGCCAGGCGGTTCATATGATTTGAATCCCTTAAATTTGTTTTACTGGGAAGCAGTGAAGAAAAAAATATATTCAAAACAAATTGAAATTTTGCTGAGCTTCGCGAGAGAATTAGTGGAGCAATGCAATTCGTCAATAACGGAAGATTCGCCTGCCTGATATCCCGTTCTTTTTTGAGAAGATGTTGTGCATGTATTGCGGCTGAAGGAGGGTAGTTTGAACATCTTTTGTGAATTCATTAAATCTTTTCATAAAACGAAACTGAATTTCTTTAAGAAAAGTCCATTTTTGTCGCCTCTAAAAAAGAAATGTAGTTAGTGTTATAACATTTTAGCATCCTTATTACATGTGCTAACTTTTGAAGCAACTCGCCAAACTGATGTAGTACAATTTTTTTCAGTACAGTCAATTGAAGTTGGGCGAAATTTTAATTTCGAATACTTTGTTGAGCAAAAAGTGACATGATTTTCCAAGCTGGAGCAATTGGCTTTGAATTGAAGATTATAGGTTACAGAAGCGCAATTCGGGATAACATAGGAAACATTAAATTTGAAAAAAGTAAAAAATTGTAGCAACAGGAGTTTAACAATCATCATAGTGAATAAAAGAAATATAATTTGAAAAATACAGGACTTTTTTCTTTTATATTTTTCTGATGACTAATGATAATGATTTAACCTATTACTTGATTCTGGCTTGACGCCGACTTCTGGGACATCCTGTATAAGCAATTGAAAAACATATTTTCTTTCCTTCATAAGGATCATTTACATTGATATAATGATCCTTAATCCGTTTGTTGGATAATTCTGATGTGTAAAATTTGCAGCAAAATATCCCCTCGAAGGGAGAACCACGCTCCGTGAAATTATGCAGAATAGAATAAACAAGGTATACCAAAGGATATAGAAATTCAACAGTAATGAGGAAATAACTTTCTTAAAAATGAATTAATCCCACTGAAATACGGCCTTCTTAGTTAATTAATAAGGTAAATATCTGACTTGGTTTAAGTTTCAAAAAAGTTTAATTTTATGTTGCGGACATTTTCAAAACTCAAGCTTTGAAAATGGGTTGAAACCCGAAACATATATGTCACCAACATTAAATTAAACTTTTGTGAAACTTAAGCCAAGTGATTTATCCACCTTATTAATATCCCAAAATGTTTCATCAAGTGGTTTACGAGAAATCAAGTTATTTTTTGACGTTCTCGTTGATCTACAACTTTCCTTGTCTCTGTTGTTTTTTCCGAGCTGCTTAGAAAGGAATGTAAACAAAAAATATTTTGTGAATACATATATTGATTTCTGGCAATTCATATTAATTCGGCTGATCTATACCAAATACCATAAGGAGTATGAGCTATGGTAATAGAAAATTCTACAAATCGAGACAGTGTAACATATATCGGTATAACAACTCCATACTCAAACAAACTCGATAAGGTTTTGTTGATCACAGGGGCAAATTGCAGACATGTGCACGTTTCAAACTGGTTGATCATCAGTACAATGTATGCCAGTGACTACAAATCTGACAAGTATTTATATTCGCTATACAGAGAGATATTAATCATACACTAGTGCCCTCTAGAAAATTAAAATATACATGCTAAACAAACCTTTGCAAGCTAATTCAAGTAAAGAAGTATATTCTCGATATTTTCATGTTACAAACGCAAAAAAAACATTTCCCATGTTCAAATCAGTCCATCAAAATATAGCTGCTAGAAATTCATGCAAACAAAAATATTCGTGATTAATGATGAACCGGCGAAACCAGTAGCTGTCTCGATAGGTTTCAATCGACCAAGAACCAAATAAAATAAATACAGTTATCGAACATGAACAACGTATAGCTCCTCGAAACGAACATTCGATATCAGACCTGCTGGTCTGTTCATCACGGTCTGATGGAATATAAATTAAATACACACCTACTGGTGTAGTTGAATAACTGTAGTTTTTCGTGTTTCAGGTAAACAATCGTTGGAAAAGCCTGCCAATATCCCCGTTCATCTTCGTGAGTAATTCAATTTGATGCCGAAGTGCTTTTTACAGATCTTGCATAAAAACACCTATGGATTGAATCGAAAGAAATCATCTCGGTTTGATTGCTTTCGTTCTGCTTAAATGTATGGATTGATTCGATGTTATTCCGTTGAGTGAAAATGTTGATGATGTAGATTTGGTTTCTTACGTGATGCCAGCGTCTTTTGTAATATTCCACCTTTTTCACTCTTTCGAAAAGAAGTGATTTTTCAAAGGAGAAAATACAGCAGAAGATCAAGTTATGGATATGCTTAAATTATACATACATTCTGTCAAGAAAGTATCGGGAATTATCGATTTAAATCTGGCGGGGCAATGAGGCAGGTAAAATTTTTTTTCCTAGGTTGGTACCACTGTCCTCAATTACTCTGCTAAGCTTGAGCGGGATCTGTCAACTAGTGTGTTTGCAACAGCTGATTAAGTCAGTCGATGTCAGAGTGCGTGCCGATTTTTACAATGGGTGATTACGTTGAGCAAAGAGTTTGTTTTAAGTTTTATGTTGCAAATGAATTTTCGTGTGCCGATGCATTGAAAATGTTGCAAAAGGCCTTTGGTGATAATGCTCTATCGAAAACTCGTGCATATCAGTGGTACAGAGCCTTCAAGGACGGTCGTGAAGTGGTCGAAGACTTGCCTCGTAAAATTAAGGAAAGGGTGCTGGAAAACCGTTGTACCAGCTTGAGAGAGATAGCACATGATCTTAAGATATCCCACGAGTCCGCACGTACGATTTTGATTGATATTTTGGGCATGAGAAAGGTGGCCGCACGACTCGTACCGAAAGACCTGAATTTTCTTCAAAAACGTCATCGCGAACAGGTTGCTTCAGACATGCTGGATCGCTGTAATTTCGATTCTAAAAATCTAATATATATATTGAGTTTTGATTATATACGTCTATTAAATGTGAGCGGTGGTTGTGTAGACATAAATTTATTTCTAAAAGTTTTTTGAATAAAAATTTTTTTGAAATTAAAATTGTAGAAGATAAACATATTTCAATTTGTTTTAATATTCAAATTTTTTTTTAAATTATAAAATGGAAATTTATACGAAATTTGCAGAACTAAATTATGAGTTTACAATAAATACTAATTTTGAAAGGAAAAACTGAAAAAACCTTCGAAGGAAAAATTGAGATAAAAAATATTCTAATTAATAATTATATCATTGAAGACTAATATCAAATATGCATAAAATGTATCGATGACAACAAGTTCAATCAATTCTTCTGGTAAATTCAACGGGTTTCTCAATTGAATGTACAAACCTATGCCAAACTTACTTTAAAATTTTGTAAAATTTGAATGAAAAGGAATAGTAGATTCAATCAGCGGTTTATAATTGAAGAGATACTTTGTTCTTTTAAATTTTAGCATCAGCTTTAAATGGATAAAGCTCCAGGTGAAGTAATTGAAATAGTTTTATGAAAACATCAATCAGTATTAATGTCAAATAGAAAACATTACATTAATAGAGTATGTGGTTGGCTCTAGGTGAAAAATTAGAACAATTTTATTTAAAATAATTCACACTGTTTTTATGTTTCACAATTCATTCAGAATCCTGACACTTGTTTCGGCCTTTCGACCATCTTGGAAGGAGTACAAAACGGAATTAAAATTAAAATTGAAGAAGGTTCTTTTATTACACTCGGGACATCTGAATTTTTATGGCGCATGGAAATAACAGCATCCAATATAGGGATGTTGCCGAATAGTATTTGGCAATTTATTAAATTTTCCTTTTTCTCAACCCCTTTTTTAATTGAAAGAACCTCCAAATAGTCTATCAATTTACTCTTATTAACGTTATATAGTATAGTGACATCTTTCTAATTAAAAAAATTATTATTTTCTATACAATGTTCTGCAAAATCGGTTGATTTCTTGTTTTTCAAAATATACATCCTATGTTTTTTGATTCGATGTTGTAGACATCCGCCTGTCGGTCCTATATATGTAGCATTACATTCATCACAATTTATTTGATGAATCCCCTATTCAGAAAATTTGGGATTCCTTTCTTTATTGTTCACCAAAATCTTTGCTAAATTATTTCTTTTTACTGCTAAAGAATTAATTCCCATCTTATGAAGACCATTAGCGATCTAACTGCTGAAACCTTTTATATATTCCATTAAAAACCATATTTTTTTTTCTTCATAAGGATCATTTATATTAATATAATTTTTTTTTAATAATGTGGTAAGTTTTCTTATCAATCATTTTGTCAATGATTTCAGTGAACAATGGTTCTAGAACTGAAATCATTGACCGAAACTCGTGTCAGGATTCTGAATAAATTGCGAAACATAAAAACTGTGAATTATTTTATATAAAATAGAAAACATTTAAAATAAAATAAGAAAAATGTTTGTATTTTATTACTTATTGAAGAAACAGTGACTCGAGTTCCGTAGTTTCTACAATATTTTCAAGCTGAATTCAGTTTGAAAATTTAGTAATTCGATCGAGGGAAGTCATGAAACTACATACTATACTGAGTACAAGACCGTGGAAATTACAAAAAAATTATTAGAAATAGGAAAATCTATTTGAAAAACTCACTCATTCCGAAAGACCGCATATTTTGCCAGACAATGGAATTCCTCTAAGAATACATTTATCAATTTCATTTCTATATATATACTTCCTTTGTTTCTCGTATTGATTTAAGTAACCAAATCATATTCTAAACAACCATATCATAACTATTATAAATGTAATCTCTCCATGAGATTTCGAAATTTCAGAACTTAATTTTTCTTGGTTCATCATTATTATTTCATGTGATGCCAAATCATAATTCTTTGATGAAAAAATTCAAAAAATTTAACTCGAAGGATCAGGCAGATTAATTTAATTCAGTAAATAATTAATTGAAAGCCATTGTCAGCATAGTGCAATCGTTAATTAATTGCACAGAGCAAGAGCAATTTCCCTTGTAATTAATATTGCAAATTATTCTTGAACGTTGCTAGTTCTATTTATATCATTTTAGAGAGAAGTGGTACACATACAATTCACTATGTGCAAATCCACAATCGTAAATACTTCGTTATGAAATTAATGAACATGCTCATTATATGGAAATTTGAATTAATGAGGTAATTAAACAGGCGCAATTAATCATCAATTACTAGCGATTTTTCTGGATAAACTATAGCTTTTTAAATTTATTTCTGTTTGTCATAAACCAGTTCCTTCGAGTAATTCTTTTTTGGTTTATACAACATTCAATCAAGAAGTAAACATATATAAACAATCAAAATTTTCGCATCTGTATTACGTGACGAACTCAAAATATTATAATTCCTTCATAACCTTTGTTATGAAGTTTTGTAATTCACAAATTGAAACTCGAAGTATTGCGAACTCATAATCCTCTGAAATTGTGTTTGGAAAATAATGAATTCGATCTTATTCATTGTAACTGGAGGGTAATCCATTTAGCGTTTGCATTTTGAAGTAGTGATTATTTCGAGTTTGGCAACATTTCTATCGTTCGGGTTTTGACAGGAAATTAATTTAATATTTGAAATTAACGAAATGAATATATGTAGAAGGCTAACAGAACATATCTGTAAATATTAAAATAGTCAACAAAAATTTATATACCTTGTATCAAGTATAAACCTCCATTTATTTTATTTCATTTATTGTTTGTTTGACTTATGTTCTGTTTTGTTTTATACATTTTTTATTCATATATACTTATGTGTCTTTTAGACAAAATTGTACCTGACTCCCCATGAAATTTTTGATCGGTTAAAAATTTATTAATATTCTGTAATATGTAATTTATTGGGAATGAATAAATGAATTCTTATTATCTTTTCATGATTAAATGGTATAACCTACTGAACACAAATGGGAAATGGGAAAGGTGAAGATTAATAAGCAGTGTTGTCATTATAACCAGTTTAAATGTTATCAAACGCGTTATCACTTATTAAATTGAAACGCAACAAAATATTTTTTACCGTGATTAAATTAAAAGAATCTCTACTTCTTTTTATTTATAAAAGAAGATGCTCTCTTTCAATTATCTCTTGCGAGTCTTTCTTCTCGCCCTTGGCAACGGATGAATTACGTTGAAAAATGCTCCTTTGTGGGAGAGTACAATTGGCCTCTAATTTTTCTGTTGTTCGAAGAAATAATTCCCGCTATGGCGGTTGTATACTTGAATTGGTCTGTGTGTATGCTCAGCTAGGCGAAAAGACGTAATTAAATACTTAGTTACTTCTTGCATCGTTAGTTGCAACGACTTCATTGCTTTTATTAAATTACGCTGTTTTACTTTGACAACAGCTCATTACGATATCGAAGACCTGACGTGATTTCATTGAATATTATTGATTTCTTGGAATGGAACAATGAGATACGATATTGAGAACCCCCATGAATGTTTCAAATATTAATGTTGGGTTCCGTAATGTTTCGGTAATCACAAGTATAACAAGCTACCCGAACAATATAATGAGTTAAGTGGCAAAAATTCGGAATATACTCAAAAGAAAATTGGTACAAAAAGCCTACTACAGATTGGAAGAGTACTTCACAGATCCAATAGATTGAACAGTTTGTTATTATTATTATTATTGGTAGTAATGTGAAAATGTCCATCGTAATATACCTTCGCACATTGTGTAAAATGTGTAAATCTGTATTTTTCTATTTTTTATGTTATATACATGTGCTTTAATTTTATATTTTTCCATTTATATTAATGACACCCCATGTAACTTTGATGGGTTAAAATTGTATGATCATTGTTATTGCAGTGTACTACAAATAATACAAATACAATACGAATACAAACTCAGGACTTGTCGGAATTATGACAGGTCACTGCAGGTTGAAAGCACATTTGCTAAAAATCGGTCTGGCTGAAGACGATTAATGCAGGCTGTTTCTTGAGGACACTGAAGCAGCCATGCACATCGTCTCAGAGTGCCCAGCGATCAGTCAAATCAGGTTCGAGGTCTTTGGTCAGGATTTTATAGCCCACTGCGTACTAAAAAATGCCATGCACATCGTCTCAGAGTGTTCATTGGTAAGTGGTATCAGATTCGAGGTCTTCGGTCAGGCTATTATAGCCCACTACGAACTACGAAGGTTTTCCTGGATTGGTTGCGAGAAGAAACTGAATCGAAATTTATCTAATTCGAAACAATAAATACAGCTTCATTATATTTTTTGCGTTCGTTTCTGAAGATTTGGAAAGAAAAATGTCATATTTCATTCTGTTTATAGCCTCTAATGAGAATTCACAAATTGATTTGATTACTCACATGATTTCACCTGGCGTGTTAGTATGCCATGCCTTATAACTAACTCTCTCAATTTTTCATCATTATTAACAGGTTCCAGTTTCTGACGAAAACCTTGTGCCAGATTTCAGATATGGTTCGTTTATCACTATTACGTTAGATCTGTCTATGAAAACTGCCTCATTACGATATTGACCACAAAAAACTTTCAATAATGATTAATTCATGATGATAATCAACTTCAGAACATTCCTGTAAATATATAAAAAAAAAAACATTAAAATAGAAAATATTGCAGTTATCCATACTTCACCATGAATTTGAATCTATAAGTCAAATTTCAAACAGAAGTTTTATAACTTAAACGTGCCTCACAAGTATGTCAAAGAGTTAGTTTGAAGCATTGAATAAACATTTGTACGAATTTTTATTCACAGGATTTTGTGAATACAATTTTTCTCACTCGCTTAGTGTATTGTACCTATTTCTCAAAAACAAAAAATGGTGTAGGATACAAAAAGTTTATCATTTTTCCTGAAGTTGTGTTCAAAAATGGAAGAAATAGGCCGAATGATTCCTGAGTTATTAATAAAATACTTGATAGAAGGCTTTTTCACTATCTTAAATATCAAGCAGAGTAATTCTGTTATACCATGCTACAAATTTTGATTTCATAAAATTTTTCGAAAACTTTTGAAATTCAATCAAATAAATGCCTTAGAAAACACTGTTTCAATTTTAGGAGACATAGAATTAACACTAATTACACAGTAACAATATAAGATAACAGAACCCAAAGAAAATATAGAATATTGATCGAACTTGCTCAAAAAACATTTAGTGGAAACAACAATATTTCATAACGGTATAATGAAAAAAAAATCCACTCTTAAAATGCCCAACTTAACAAATTCTTCGAAACAGCCTTCCATCAAAAAGCTCCTCCAAAAAACTCTTTAAAAATATGTAGCACATTTCTAAAAAGTATGAATGTTTTTGGTATTCGTCATTCCGATAGTATAATTTTAGAATTTCTATCCCTTCTCTCATAAAATAGATCATTTACGACCAGGTAAGTAAGTCTCAAACCCAATTGTGATGCAGAAACGAAAGACTGAAACACATTTGAGGAAAAATCTTCAAAAAATAATATACATTGTAATGAATTTCATGCGTTTCACACATTTTCCATCATGAAAGATGAAAAAATCGAATGTTTTAAAGTGAAAACATTCAAAATCTAAAATTGTTCGGCCATTAAATAAAAAAATTTGAATACTTCAACTGCGATGTTTAGAGAACAGAAAAAACTTCTCAACTAAACCACATCCACCATCTCCTCCCTATTGAAAAAATTTTAGGGGTTGTTGCCATCTTCAGGTGGTTTTTTCCGAACAATGTCGTTATAGGAATTCTTTCTCCCTAATACAAAACTTGAAATTAATTTTTAAATAATTCAAAACTCGTAGGTTTTTGAGTTTGAGTGATTACACTATTCGGTTCAGTATTACATTATTTCTTGAATAATGAACCGATTTTGAAAATTTCAAGTGGATTGTGCACAAAACATAAATAAATTCCAAACTAACCAACACTCGACATCTCTTCCTTGTTCAAAAAATGTTGGAGGTTGATGACACCTTTATTGGGGTGGTTTTTTCGGAACAAACTCATGATATTAATTCGTCCCCTTCAAAACAGAAGTTTATCCGTTCTTTTAAAATCTTCGAAAATTCTTTGTTTCAGAGTTCAGGGAGGGATGAAATTTTCGTTAGGACACTCTGTATATCTTTCTCCGTACGAGGTACTGTTGAATAAGAAATCGGTCAGAAAGAAATGAAACTACCAAACTAATTTAAGAGTATTGTGTTGCATGCTTGAATCTGATACGAACGGAACTTCAGGGCTTTATTCTATGAAGAATTAAGTTTCCTGAATACCAGGCTGCGTTTGAAATTGAATCTTGATTGCAGATCATTATTAACAGACTTAGGTTTCCACAGGCTGAAATTGTATATTATTTTCATCAAGCATATGTAGACCAATAATTAATTTTTGATAGGTTTCTAACTGTCGTGAGGTCACATTTGAAAACATGATATTGGGTTACTTTTATCAATTTTGTTTCATTTATGTGTCTGTTTAGATTCTATATCACGTTACCATAATGAAGGGTCTTTCATTAACAGCGCCCTGTTTTGTTTTGTAAAAAACAACACCTTATTTATTTGAAAATAATTGAAATATTTATTTCATTATAAAATACAGTGGATACCATTAGTTATGAAATAAAGCACCACTGAAACGCTGGCAGAAATGAAGTCATTGAACCCAATTTTCCTTGACACTCTCACACAAATCAGGTCGTATGTTAGCAATTTCTCGTTTAATATTGATCTGCAAATCGTCTAAATTTGCTCGATGATTGCTGTAAACCAATAACTTAATGTTACCCCAAAGAATGAAGTCTAATGGAGTTAAATCGCTGGAGCGAGGCGGATAATTTATCGGTCGATAATCGAATTACCAAATTTTGTTTTCAATAAACTCATTGTGTCATTGGCAGTATGACAAGTGGCACCGTTCTGTCAAAACCACATGTTCTGCAAATCAAGACGAACCAATTCAGGCAATAAAAAATCAGTCAACATTGAACGATAACGATTACCATTATCGCCTCATGAGTTTCGATGAGAAAAAAAGGTCCAATGACTCCTCCAGCATAAATTCTGTACCAAACAGTAACTTTGTCAGAATGTAATGGCAGTTCTTGATATTCTTCAGGTTTATAACCACTCAGATACGGCACATCTTCTTTTTTCTAATTTTTACTGATGGTTCTTGGTGGTTTATCAATCTTGCAATGCCTGCATGTTCGTAAACACCCACATTTCTCGAATGTTTCAATTATTTTAGAAATAGCCGAACTTGAAGGAATCGGCCTATCTTCAAAGTCATCAATAAATGAATTTATTGTCTCTTGATTTGATTGACTACCAAAGTACCATTTTATTATCTGAATGTTTTCTTCTACACTGAACATTTCGATTTACTTTATTTTCAACTGATAAGGACAAACGAATCGGACGTTTGAAGTGAGAATGATTCGCACACTGCAGATACTTTCGATCGAAGCATCCCCCTCCAGCCACAACCATTGAGAGAGAACAGTCGTTTATTAGTGATCGCATCGCGCTGAAGTTTTGACTCTTCCACTGCTCTACTGACCGACGTTGTTTATAGATTAAAATTGAATTTCCCATGGTTCAGACCATCTTTTCCATACCTGTATAAGCTGCTTTTGTTGGCTTGTTTGCGTACAGTTGCTTTGAGGTCTTCGTAACTGGACCCTAAGATATTTGCTCGGTTATTTCGTTGTTTATAAAAATGTTATATTTTCTGGGTTCCCTTGCTAGAGAAGCAACAATGTAGTGAAATACGTTATGTTTAAATACAATGAAAATCAAAATATATATGGATTATTTAATTACTGTAAAGGTCCATTATTTAGCATCTCCAGGTTAAATATTTCGCTGAAAAATTCTTAATTTAGAAACACGTCCAAACCTTGTATAGCTCTTAGATATCCGATATTCCTCAAAATATTGAAGGAATTTTTATAACTATGCGATAGTAACGGGTATTTTTTTCAGAGTGATAGAACTTTAAATTGAAATAAAACACATTTAAATTAAGATTGAAGCCAATTTTTATTTTACTTGAAAGATAATTTTATGACATTTATATTTTAAAAATAATTTCCGGCGTATGTCCACCACGACTAGCTCTGAGGAACCGCATTCGACCAGACCAATTCTGGACCACTATTTCGAGTAATTCAGGCCTTATTTCATCAACACGAATTATGTTGACTTCCAAAGCGTCTAATGTTTCTGGTTTATCAGCATGAACCAATGACTTGGCATAACCCCAAAGAAAATAATCTAGTGGAATTATGTCGCTTGATATTGGAGGCCAATTAATTGAACCATTTCTCGAAATAATGCTCTCGCCAAATCTTTTTTTCAATAAATCAATTGTTACGGTAGCAGCATGAGATGAAGCACCATCTCGTTGAAACCAAAACACTTCTGGGTCGATACCATTCGAATTTTGAAACAAATAATCATTGATCATTGATCTGTAACGAGCAACATTCACTGTAACATTAGCTCCAGCATAGTTTTTAAATAAATATGGACCGATGATGCCTCCAGCGTGTAAAGCACACCATACAATGCATTTTTCAGGATGCAATGGAACCTGCGGAACTCCTTGAGGATTGTTTTCACTCCATATATGACAATTTTGCTTGTTTACACACCCGTTCAACTAGAAATGAGCTTCATTACTAAACACAATTTAACGATAGAAAAGTGGATCAACTTCAAGCTGTTCTAGGGCCCAATCATCAAACAAACGACGCTTATTATGGTCAAGTGGCTTTAGTTTTTGAACCAGTTGGATCTTGTATGGGTGTAGACAAAGATCACCACGCAAAATTTTCCATGTGGTGGAAGCACATGAGTCCAACTTGTTGTGAACGTCGACGAATAGACAAATCTGGATCATCATTAACACTATGACTCACAGCAGCGATATTTTCTTTTGTACGTACAGTTCTTTATTTTGTTGTTGTTGTTGCATCGAGTAGAGTAAATGTTGTCCGAAATCTATCGATAGTTCGACAAATAAGCTGCTCTGATGGATGGTTATGTAAACCATAAATTTCACGAAGTGCTCTATAAGTTTGGTTAATAGAACACTGATTTCAAAAATAAATTTCAACAATTTGTAAACGTTGTTGCGGCGTGAGTCTTTCCATGATAATTTGTCAATGCTTACTGAACAGAAATGTCAAAACAACATGGCTTTTATTATACCTTCTGTCAAATCACAGTTATCCCTATCGAAAGTTCTATCACTCTAAAAAAACACCGGATATATTAATTTGTGTAATTGGACAGAGAAAGTTACTTCCATGATAATGATAATTTCTGAAGTGAATCATTCTGTGAAGGTTTCAAGGAAATTATGATTTATAATTCAATTAGTAACATTACTTCTGTAATTTATTCAAAGATTTGTTATAACAAGAACTCTTATAACACAATTCTTACTTGCTTGTTGAAATACAATTCTCGCGCGCTTGTTCTATGTGACAGCGTGCTATCAATTTGCCCAAATGTGTGCAATTTCGTATTTTGAGCAGAAAATTGTCTCAAACGTCTAACTGATGAATACAAGGTCAGAAGTCATTTTGTCTGGCGGATTCGTCAGTGAAAACACTTACTTTCTGATTGAATATTTTCAGTATAAGTTTGGGGCCTAAATATCTCGGTTAATTTTGTGACTGGGCAAGATCGGACCAATGAAATTCTGTTTTATTTTTACCAATATTCTCCAAAAAACAGAACTGATCAATCTAAAATTTGGCACTCAGAAATGGCATAATGACGCTTATATTTATGTGAAATTTTGTGAGGAACACATAGTTAGAAGATACAAAAAACATTTGTAAGCAGAGCAGGTTGAGCACTACCAGATCCATAGCAACATTTCTTCTTCTGGAATAACGACAAGAAGGCAAATTTTCTTGAGGTTAGGGGGTGATATAAACAAGTGCGCAAAAACTTCCCTCCGCGTTAGAGCTTTCCACCATTTCTCTTCTTATATTTCATCAACTGAAATCGGCTGATGTCACGAGTGAAAAACGACCCAATCCAAAATGTATAACCTCTCCTATAATCCGATGGTATCATCCATAATCGCCAAAGTTAAATTAACTTTTCCAATTAAATACCATAACAACCAGGCAGAAATTCCAAGTAATTTATCGATAAGTTTGAAAAACCAGAGGAGAATATTTATGGTGTCATTATCTAAACACGAATGCGTATAAATTTCACCTGACCTTCAATTCATGGTGATTTTACGGTCGGGGGGAACTACATAATGACAATAATAGCGAACGTTTTAGTGTAAAAGTCTACAAGAAATACAATGGAAAATGTGTCTAGCAAGGTGGTTTGGGGTTAATGTTGGATTTGAGGAAATTACTCAAAATTTTCGTAATTGATGTGGTCTATTTCCTGATGATTCAGAGTTTCTTCACTTGCTCATTAAATTATTATACTTGCATCTCGAGTGCAGCCTGAATTAGTCGACGCTGATGATATCTTCATTTAAATAGGGGTAGAATATTTCTTTGTTGAATTTTATTCATGCTTACTGCAAACATGAATTTACTACATTTTGGTTGTGTCATCATATAAAGGGACTATTTCTACTACAAATTTTCAATTCCGATATTGAGTATACAGGGTGTTTCGAAAAGGGAACCCCCTCTCTACGATAGGTAGAAAACTGAAAAATAATTGAGGGTTGCTCAGTAAAAAATTTTCGTAACGTCATCCGTATTCAAGACAAAGGGCGTTGAAGAAAGAAACTTTATACGCATTTTTTACGATTTTGCCGAAACTGTGATGAAATTCTATAAGAATATGTTTTGGAAGCTGACATCCCACGTATTTGTTTTTATATCTGAATCTGATCGAGGGCGCTAGTTACACGGTTCATACCAAGCTATAATGAACATAACTTTTGTAAGGTAAGATTCATTTATCAAAACTTCAAATGAACATGAATATCATTGAATTTTACACCAAAAAGGTACCCTTGCTAAAACTCAGTATTGTGTATCGTTTTAGGAATATTTTGATTTGAAAATTATGAAGCAATAACCGATGCTGGTATCGGTTGTTAAAGAGTGATAGAACTTTAAATTGAAGTAAAACACATTTTAATCAAGATTAAAGCAAAATTTTTTTTTATTTCAAAGATAATTTTATGACATTTATGTCATAAACTAGCTCTGAGGAACTGCATTCGACCAGACCAAGTTTAGACCACTTTTTCGAGTAATGCAGGCCTCACTTCATCAATAACAAGAGTCATGTTGGCTTCCAAAGTGTCTATTGTTTCTGGTTTATCATCATGAACCAATGACTTGACATAAATCCAAAGAAAAAAATCCTGTGGAGTTAGCTCGCATGATCTTGGAGGCCAATTAATTGGACCATTTCTCGAAATAATGTTATCGCCAAATAATTCTTTCAATAAATCAATTTTCAGGATAGCAGTGTGAGGTGTAGCACCATCTTGTTGGAACCAAAACATTTCTGGGTCGACACCATTCAAAATTTTGAAACAGATAATCATTGATCATCGATCTGTAACGAGCACCATTCACTGCTACATTAACTACAGCATCGTTTTTTAAAGAGATAAGGACCGATGACGCCTCTAGCGTGTAAAGCACACCATACAGTGCATTTTTCAGGATGCAATGGAACCTGCAGAACTTCTTGAGGATTGTTTTCATTCCATATACAGCAATTTGGCTTGTTTACATAGCCGTTCAACCAAAAATGAGCTTCATCATTAAACACAATCTTACGATAAAAAAGTGGATCATCTTAAAGCTGTTCTAGGGCCCAATCAGCAAACCAACGACGCTTATTATGATCGGGTGGCTTTAGTTCTTGAACCAGTTGGATCTTGTATGGGTGTAGACCAAAATTTTCCATGTGGTGGATGCACAGATTCCAACTTGTTGTGAACGTCGACGAATAGGCAAATCTGGATCATCATTAACACAATGAATAACAGCAGCGATATTTTCTTCTGTATGTACAGTTCTTTGCCTTGTTGTTTTTCCATCGAGTAGAGAAAATGTTGTCCGAAATCTATCGATAATTCGACGAATAAGCTCCTCTGCTGGACCATTATGTAAACCATAAATTTTACAAAGTGCTCTATAAGTTTGGCGAATAGAACACTGATTTTGAAAATAAATTTCAACAATTTGTAAACGTTGTTGCGGCGTGAGTCTTTCCATGATAATTTGTTAATGCTTACTGAACAGAAATGTCAAATCAACAGGCTTCTACCTTTTGTCAAATCACAGTTATCCCTATCGAAAGTTCTATCACTCTAAAAAAACACCCGATATGTATAAAGTAATGATGAAGTTATTAATTATTATTATTATTAATTAGTATACATTATGTGAATTGAAAATTTTTTGTCGCGTAAATGAGGCCTCATCGATAAAACGGATACATGTTGAAAAATTGGGATTGAGGACTTTCCTTTCTTGAAACGTGTGACAAAAATCTATTCTAGTCGGTATATCTTGGTTTTCCATGGAAAACTGTCATTTATAAATAGTTATGATGATAAGTCAACAGTAATTAGATTTTTGAAGTCTTGTTATTTATAAAATTAGATACTGTTGATTAAAATGTACTCAAATGTTGAATACACCGACATGTTATTAACCTTAGGTGAGTGTTTAGGAAACTCTAATGTAACTGTTAAGCGTTATGCAGAAAAGTTTCCTCGAAGAAAGTCACCAAGCGAAATTACATTTAGAGCCATTGAACGACGTTGTCAAGAAACTGGGAATGTGATACCAAACATAATAAATTCTGGTAGGGCAAGAACAGCAATAACCATTAATAAAGAATATATTATTTTAAATTTAGTTGATCAAGATCCAAAAGTGTTTAGGAGAATTTCTAATGCAGCTGTTACGAGTTATCCAGAAAGGTTTTCTCGGAGAAACTCACCAAGCAAAAATACATTTAGAGCCATTGAACGACTTCGAGAAACTAGGAATGTGAGACCAAAAAAAAAAATAAATTGTGATAGACTTAATTCAAGTAGAGAAACGTATTTTCGATATTTTCACGTTACCAACGCAGAATGAACTTTCCTCATGCTCAAGTCAGTAACGTGAAAATATCGAGAATACATTTCTTTAGTTGAATTAACTCGTCTTGTATGTATTTTGCATACTCTAGATGGCGTTAATGTATTATTAATATCTTAGAGTCTCTCTTTATGTAATTTGCATACTCTAGATGGCGCTAGTGTATTATTAATATCTTGGAGTCACTGTGTATAGCGGATATAGATACTTGACAGATTTGAAGTCACCAGCATACATTGCACTGACGAAAATCAATCAGTTTGAAACGTGCGCATGTCTGCAATTCGCCTCTGTGATCAACAAAACCTTGTCGAGTTTGTTTGAGTATAGAATTGTTATACATATGTATGTTACACTGTCTTAATTTCTAGAACTTTCTACTACCATAGCTCATATTTCCTATTAATGATTCTGACAGTATCTACGCTCTATACTCCTTATTAATAATTCTTTTATTCAGTTTGAATATGTAGTAACCACTACAAAACTAGGGTCATTGCGTATTCAGTAATGAAAAGTGATAGTATTATAATTCACATTGAAATTGTAGCAATATTTATTTTTTTATTATTTATTATTATCCTGATGCTCCTAGATTTTCTGTGAAGCTCCCCCAGAAGCTTTTTGAGCTTGTGCGAGTTATGAGTTCAGTTGTGTTCTAGGTAGGCTTTGTTACTGCGATCTTGCGCCACTTTAGGTCACAGCACTGTTAATTTTTGACCCAACAGTGAAATGATGGCAGACACCCATCCAACTAGAAAATTGCTTTTCCACCTGAACAGGATTCGACCCCGGACCTCCCGGTCACGAGCCCGATGCTCTCCCAGCAGTTATCCCGCTCTAAATACTATTATCAAAGTATTCCTACCATTCACCCTTTGTGTCAATGTCAAGGGACGAAATGGGCCCTTGCTTCGAATCCTAAAAATGGTTTTCTGGCATGAAAAATTCAAAATTCCATTCCAGTGATTCAACATAATAGAATCGAATTTCCCTGACAAAACAAACTGGAATAAATGAATAAAGGAACAGTGGAAATTCCGAGAAAGAGGCAATGCAGAATTTATAAGGTATCGAATATTGCGTCATTGTACGGAAACCTCATCCACCTTCAAAGGAATCGGATTACAGATTGCGCAATAATTCGGAATTGATACCCGATTCCCAAACCAACGCTGTTTTCCTCATTCATTCCAGGAAGTGCTCCTTAATATTCCCTGTTTCCCGTACTTGGAGCACGATTCTGCTGAACGATTAAACATTTCTCATCTTGAGAGCGAACAGAGGAAAACACGGAAAGCTCTTTATGTCCTAATAATTTACTCGGCCGAAAGGGCATCGGGTAATATTTGTTGCAATCTGGGAAAATGGATGATAAACTTTTTTCGCTGAGCATTTTGGGAATTGAGATTGCTGTTCTAAATCATATCATGGGGGTAATAACATCAGCGCATTCTCTGGAATGTGAATATACTCCAGAATTCTTGTTCACTTTTAGCGCGAATAGACTCCGTTCGTGGGGTGAATTATGTGATAAACAGCCCCCAATCTCAAAAAATCCCCGGAGTGTCTCTGAATTATGATTTGTTACTTTTACTGTTTCAGAGCATTATTTTCTAAATCAAGGGGGAGTATAGATAAGTTCGTGTGGTTTTTTCGAAAATTGAGGCTTTATTGTGGAAAATTAGTTATACACTCAATGTTCAAAATATTGACCTTCATATTTTTATTTATTTCATATTTCATTTATTGCCCTCAAAACATACAGGGAATGTCACATAGTATAAATAAATATAAACATTGTAATCTAGCTGAAATATCAACGATAATTTTAAATAACATCACATAATATACAATCGGACAAACAACTGAAAGACTGAATGATACATGTAGCATTTGGCTAGAACTGACAGGTCAACAATTCGTCCATTGCGTAAGCAGCGCGCTCGATGAGAAGGGACTTCATCTTTTTCTTGAAGGCTACACTATTTAACGAAGTAAGATGTTGGGGAAGCTTATTGTAGATTCTCATCCCATTGAATATATGAGTATTTTGAGTAGTTTGTAGCCTATGCTTTGGTGTTATGTAGTTATTTTTGAATCTGGTGTTATGTTCATGAACTTCTGAGTGTTTTTGGAGACTGTTTTTATTACCGTGTATATACAAAAGACATTCCAATATATAGCAGCTTGGTACGGTCAATATGTTGAATTTTCGGAACAGTGGCCTGCAGCTGGTCAACTGACTTACTTCCGCTAATGCCCGTAGTGCTTTCTTTTGTTTTATTAGCACTTTCTCAGCCTCTGTTGATGCACCCCACAATATTATGCCGTAAGTCATTTTACTGTGGAATTGAGCATGGTATGTGAGCAAGGCTTCTTTTTCTGTCAAAATATTCCGGATCCTTCTAATTGCGAAAACTGCCGATGATAGTTTTCCGCACAGTACCTCAATATGTTTCATCCACGACATATTTCCGCTGATCTTCATCCCCAGCAGGCAGATGTAACTCGAGTTGCTCCGTCGGGTGCTAACAATGAGTTCCTGCGTTTTGACCGTGTTCACTTTCAAGTTGTTTGCTGTGAACCAGTCCACAGCATCCCGTACTGAGTTCTGGGATTTATCCTCGAGTAAATGGGCATCTTTGGATTTGTTTTTGACTTAATCGTAATTGGAGAAGTTTTGGTCAGCAAGGCCATGCTGAATTGATCGGAGGAGATGGTAATCGGAAGGAGCACTTCCCATTTGGGCGTTTCTACGTTTTCACGGGCGACGGAACATGTGTCATAATGGAAAATAAAACTATCTATGTCTATCGGCTTATTGCGGTGGTTTTTCTAGCGATCCTCGACTCAAACGCATCAATTTTCGTCGGTAGACCTCCCGTATGAACCTTTCGTTCGTTTGAAGCACCTCATAATACCTGGTCCCACCAAATACCTGGTCCCACCAAATACACAGCATAATCTTCTCGCCATGAATATTCCGCTAAACAGTTGTTGATGAAGTATCCATACGTTGCCCGACGTCTTGAATTATCGTAATGGAACCACATTTTACCGCCAGTTACAATTCGATGCAAAACCCCTTTTTTGTGCCATTGAAGCAGTTGTTCACACGTGAAAAACGGCTTTCGATGTCTCTTGCCTTCAGTTCATACGATGGCAAATGTGAAATTAAATAGAATAAATTATCACGTGATACCTTTAGTGAATATCTTACGATATTTATATATCTCAAGATACACATTTTGTCAAAGAAGCACTGCTCTGAAAATCACAAATTTTATTATAAATTTTATCAACTGAAATATTACAATCGAAATAAAAAGTCAGCGAAGTTATTCGATATAACACAACTAGTCTAAATACAATATGTCAAAAAATTTGAATATCATAGATTTAATCTGTAAGTCTCCTACAATTTTAATTTCAAAATTCTTTTTAAGAATTAAACTAATGTCTCATAAGCACAAATTATATTCAAAAGACGTATAAAATCGAAAATCAATATAAAATATCAAATGGAATAGAAAACCCAACAAATATAAATTGTCAATTAAATCAAAAACTAAATATTTGAAGGAGACAAAATTTTGTTTCTGATCTTACAATTATGAAAACTAATTCCTTTGCAAAAATACAAAACATATTTTTAACGACTTCTCAGAAAATATAATTTACTTGAATATATTGAATATGTATTGAATATATTAAAATATTTAAATAAGTTAGTTATTATACTTCGAAAATCTCTCAAAACATGTATTATATCCTCAAAAAACAATTAGAATTCCTTTAATGTCTTCATCGATCCTACTTCACATTTAAGAAATAAATTCAATTAGCAACAAATATAACTCACCTATAGACCGTTATCTTCGTTCGAACATAAACTTTAAAATCCAAGATATTCTATGTTCCTCACAAAAATCACAGAAAGCTGTAAGGTATTATATTAATATATAGTTTTTTTTAAACCACTTCAAACTTCATAATGGGATTTTTTATTCAAACCTATATAATATATAAAATAAAATAGTAAGGAGAGGTTTTTTACTTGATAGAAGGAATATTACAAAATTTGAATATCAAAGCAGATTTAATCTGTTAGTCTCATACAATTTTAATTTCCAAAAATTTTTTTGGAATTATATTAATGTCTTATAGGCACAGTATATATTTAATAGACGTATAAAATTAAAACTCAATATAAAATATCAAATGTAATAAACAACCCAGCAAATATAAATTGTCAATTGAAATTAAAGAATGAATATTCGAAGAAGGCAAAAGTTTCTTTCTGATCTTACAATTATTAATACTAACTAATTCCTTTTCTGAAATACAAAACATAATTTTAAGGACTTTTCAGAACTTATATTTTTTTTAAATATTTAATATATTCAAATAATTGCTTAAAAAATCTCTGAAAACATGTATTATATCTTCAAAAGATAATTAGCATTCCGATAAGGTCTTCATCGGACCTACTCCACATTTACAAAATAAAATCAATCAACAACAAATATAACTCACCTACAAATCGTTTGAACACTAACTTTAAAATTCACGATATTCTATGTTCGTCACAAAAACCACAGAATATTTTATATGTTTACATTTCAAACTTCAATACTCACATGTTCCACATTGAGAAACCAATCAGAAAATGATTTTTGGACCGCATGGCTATAACCTAACTTTATGCACAAACATAGAGTAGGTTCAAACCAGTTTAACATCGATGACAAATAGCTGGTTGAGTGTCTCCAATTATTTTTGCGAGTTTCTCTTGCGTTTGTGATGGATTTAGTACAAAAATTGACATTTTCAGAGCACACAGAAAATACACATATCGTCAAAAGTCTTGCCACCCCCTTTTCAACTCTCAACTTGTTGAATGTAGCAAGACAATTTTTTGTGTGTGTAAGGGAAGACCATTATATCGCAAATTTTACCGAAGGGATCGAACGGTATCTGTAACAGCCCTTCGAAGTCATTCTTTGAGGACCTATAGACCGGTAGTATCAACCAGTACTATAAGGAGACGGTTGCATTCCTCAAATTTAAGGGCAAGAAGACCGTTAAGAATACCTCGGCTATCACTTGGACATAGAGCTACCCGTCAGCAATGTGCAGAACACCACCAAGACTGACTTTAACCACAATGGTGCAACATATTTTTTTCGGGAAAGTCATGATTCGGTTTACAAATGACAGTCGACGATAAAGGATTTCGAGAGGTCCAGGCAGACCAGAGCGACTCAATTTTGCCCAGGAAGTTGTGCCCTTTCGAGGCGGATTAATAATGTGTGGGGGGGTATAATCTTCTGTCGCCGTACCCCTCTTATTATAGTTAAACGAATAATGAATTTGGGGATAATTTCATTTGTCAAGGTGATAACATTCTTCAAGAGAATAATATCCAGAGAATGAACTGGCCAGCAGACTCACCAGACATGAATCCAATTGAGGACGTATGAGATTATTTAGGGAGAGCAATATTCAATCGCCAAAATCCAACAAAAAGAAAATTTTAAATACATTTCCTTAAAATACACTAAAGGTATTCCTGAGAAAATTGCTACATACCTCAAAAATAAATATAATTTGAGGACTTCATTTAAAACGAATTCAAACTTGAGAATATTTATTAAAAATAATGAAGACTGTACACATAAAGATGATAAATCGGGGTTTTATAAGTTAACCTGCGGTGATTGCCCTAAAGTTTACATAGGACAGACTGGAAGAACGTTCCGTCTTAGAATTTGTGAACATTTGAAGAGTTTCCTCAATAATAAAAATAATTCCAAATATCCCAACCATTTGTTAGAAACAGGACATACTTTCAACCATAACTTTGAAATTCTACATATAGAAAGCAAAAGTTATGCCTTAAATCTGTTAGAATCCTTAGAGATAACTAAACATAATAAAATTGGATTATCACTTAACGAACAAATAGATTTAAATAACTCACCTCTGTTAAATATATTCAGATAAGCTGGAATTTGTAGAGACCCTTTTTTGGGTTTTAGTGCTCAATAAAAATTTATTGTACTAACAGTAATAGAATAGCAACGGATTTCGGAAACAAGCTTAGTTATTCCAAATGTGATCTTGCCTGATGATGCTACTGCGATAGCGAAACAATTGTTGTGAACATATCAATAAAAATTTGTGAAAATCAGAATAACCTTATTTAAATATTATTTAGTATGTATTTTCACCAAGTAAGGACTGATACAATTCAATAATTGAGTTTAACCCCTCAGGAAGAATGGAACGATATTTTGAAAATTTCATTAATGACTTGATTCGTTGGATGCCTAGGCGTATTGGGCAGTTGATTGAAAGAAGAGGTGGTAATACGGACAATTGAATTTGGATGCAGTTGTGGAATAACTATAATAAATCGAAAACAAATAATCGATAAATTCAGCTTTTTTTCTCATTTATCCTATTTTGTCTCATCCTACATAAAGCAAAGAGTAACAAAAACAGAATTTCTATCAAATATATTGCAGTTGAAATAGAGGAAAATATTCATCTCATTTCCAGAACATAGATTGTTTATTTCTTGAGAAACCTAGGGGGCCAGAACTTTTGACAATGTGTGTATGTTGCTTACAATACAACGAAATAATGAAAAAAAAATCTAATGACGACACTTCAAAATGAAGATATTGCCAAATGAAACAATGGATTAATAAACTAGAAACGACATATGTTGTCAAAAGCGCACGAATTTATTTTTACTCCTAATATGACAAAATAGACTTCCGTGATTTGCTATCGGTTGGAACGGCGTACATTAAATAATACAGTATACAAAGAGACAAGTAATCTATCAAAATATGTATTATTCATCAAATTCCTTGTATCGCCTTCAGAATATTCCTCTTTCGAAATGATACTTACGTGTCAACTAATGACCCAATAATAAAATCGTTATTTGAACGCATTTTCTGAAATTTGATTCAGTACTCTCCAAAGAGTACAGAAAAAAGGCCGCCGGCAGTCTTCGAACATTTGAACTCTCAAGTTTAAGTATATACATGAACAACCTTAAAATCTTACGTAAATGTAATGAAGGCTATATAATTAATTTGTTGGAATGCTTGCAAACTGGGACCTTCCGATTCAATTTCAGAATTCCAATTAACTCTTACGTCTTTCAGTATTCAATTTTCTAAGCATTTCTTTGGTTGCCTGCCAATGGAAACGCATTTTAAAATCCTTGATCTGATGGATTTTGCATCTTGTACCTGTGACTAATAGAGAATAATTATCGTATCTATTGAAAGATGAAATTGCGTTTGAACCGTAATTGTAATTATCTCTAATTGCATGAATAAAATTACCTTCTACTTATTTGCCCTCGACAATTTTTACAATTTGTTCCACAATGTTCCATTTTCACAATTTTTCTCACATATTTCCATTCGTATCTGCCAATATTCTTCAAAAACACTGAAATCTTTGCAAAAAAGTTCACTATTGCACAACCAGAATAACATAATGATATAAATTATGAATTTGGGTCTATTCGTTGAAACTCTAATTTAGAATTAAAAATAACACAAATCCAAAAAACCTTCAAAATATATATAGATTGAAAATACACTGGTTGTATATGAATAGTTGCGAAAAAATTTAGGGGGTGATTCCTTGTCAAAAAATAGGACTGGTCTTTCATATACTCTTTATTTTCTTGAACCCCTCCCTGCTTAATAAGTATAAATAATTTCTTCTCTTAATGTGAAACCCAAAAAAGACTATAGATATGTTAATATACTCAATTCAAAATAGAAACTTTTATACGTATTTCATGATTGCTATTAATCGGATAGCTTTAGCATTGAGAATTAAATACAATTATAAAATCCAAATATAGAGTTCAAGAAAAAATCTGAAATGAACTCTATTTGCTGTTTACACGTGTTATGCTTGGTAAAAACTTTGAAATTGTTACAAATAAAAATTCAGTCTGACTTATATTTTGATGCATTAAGCTCCATGTTGTATCCACCATGAAATCTTATTTCTCTGGAAAATTTCGCTACACAATAGGATTAAATTCATACTGTATAGATTTAAAATTGAGAATTTAAAAATTCAAAAATTTATTCACAGTAAGATTATGAACGTTGGTGGTGTAAAATTTGCACGTTTATTGAATAGTTTTTTTATACGCTCCTATTGAAGAATGGGTTATATAGGGTTCTATATAGTTATTATGCCATTTACTCTTTCAGTCCTCCTGTAAAAAACTGAAATTTTCTGTCGCATAGTCACATAATGAAATGATTAATATTTTCTATAGCACTCCTTGCCTGGAGCTCTAGGTGGAAGAATACAAGGAACTTCGTTAATGGCAGGTTCGTCACATAAAGAAAGCACTTAACGCATTAAACATCCACCATAATGAGAACGCTCTCAAAGGGCACTTGAAGTAGATCTTCAAAGGTTTCTTAAGGTCAAGCTCGCGTTTATAAATTCTTGTAATTCTCGATGCTGGTGAATGCACAGCAGCTCGTTCAAGTGAAACGTTATTCTCCATTCTGTAAGAAGAAAAAGACCTTTTATATTTGAACGTCAATAGTTTCCAATTTTTATGAATTTTATTTATGTAGGAATTCAATTTTTAGAGTGTAGAAATTGAGTTTCTACTTGGTGAATAATGTATAGATAGTTTATAGATCAAACTTCACATGTATGGGTTACTTTAGCCCAAGGTTATTGAAATACTGGGATCAAATTGTTGGAATACAGTCTCCCCTGTCGTGACTAGATCGGAAGCACTTCCTATCCTCCGCTATGCCGCTTCAAGGTGTTCCGAAATGAGGCGTATTATCAGAGGAATTTTAGTCGTCATAAAGAGAAGAGATTTATTGCTGAACCCAAAAACGTCAACAGCTTCCTGGAAGAATATATCTTTGATGGGTTGTCTTGAGATTCATCCCCATTGTCCTATTTCTCGACCTGACTAATCTAAGAGTGGTCCAATAATCATAAGTCGAACATTGAACAGAAATCGAAGGGCAGCTCGGGGAGAAAATTGAGACGGGTTACTTAGGGAAACGGAGTATACTCAGACGAAGGTTAGAGAGCAAGATGAAGAAGAAATGAAATAGTTCAGAATCTCAGAGATTTTTTTGCATTAAGTGTTGTTCTACTGCAATTTCAATCCTGTAAATAATAAAATAAGATATAGACCGATTTATCAATCAATAACCCCTAGATATTGGTTTAAAATAGCCTTTATTTATGTTAAGTTAGTTCAGTTTTAGATCACAATGTTTTATATTTTACGCGCCTTTACTACAGGTACAATCTAGTCAAAACAATGTAGATACCTAGAGAAGCCACAAACAATAGTTGTATTGTAAACATTTTTGTGGAAATTAAAATACTTTCTCTTATGTATTTTTTTGAATTAAAATGAGTTTACAAGTAAAAACCGAATAAATCAAACATCTTTTTTATGCTCCTGTTGAATGAAATCAGATGCCTAGAACTATGAAATGCACCTTGTATAATCAAATGAAAATAGGTGAAACCAAAGCTATTCGACTTCAAATAAGAATTATTCATTCAGAAGAAAGTATTCAGGATCGTCTGGTTGAACTGGTCTGATTGTAGGAATTAAACCAAAGTTCAGATGTTGAAGCAATGTCTGAATAACCATTTTGTGGTATCTATGTTTTGCTACTTCAAATTCGTTTCAGAGTTAGAATGCAAAGGGTTTTCCAGATACATATTAATATTATATATACCTATATTGCATGGTTTTGTATTTGTGTTAGCTACGAGTATATAACTTCAGAGCGTTCGTGAATTGCAGATGAAGTTCGTTTTGAGTAAATATTATTTTGATCCAGATTAAAACAAGCAGTATTTGATTCTAACGAATTATGAATTCATCGAGGGTGTATTAAATTATGACTGTTGCTTTCATCTACATAAATATTATTCATTGAAATATATATTAATGTTATCCTATTATTCGTTACTGTCCTGAGACACAGATGGCGCCAAAAATGAAAAATTAATATTTTGTTTGTTTTCTATACAATTTTCTGCAAAACTTGTTGATGTCTGGTTTTTCAAAATATACATCCTATGTTATAAACATCGGCCTGTCTGTCCTATATATGTAGCATTACAATCATCACAATTAATTCGAGGATTTATCAAATTGATTGTGATGATTTTAATGCTACATATATAGGACAGATGAGCCGATGTTTACAACATAGAATCAAAGAACATATAATAGGATGTCTATTTTGAAAAACCAGAAATCAACCGGTTTTGCAGAACGTTTTATAGAAAAAACTATTTTTTTTTTAAGACAAAAATGGCACAATTATTACTGAATATATTATTATAGAAACAATTTCGTGATATAATTAAACAGTAAGTGAATAATTTCAATCTAATTTTTATCTCACTTTCAAACTACAATCACCTTTTCTAGACACCTTGCACATTCCATTAATATGTTGCAATAAAAATGAAATGCGATATTGTTCCAGTTTTTCCAATTGAATTTTATGTCATTCTGAAAACAAATATCATAATTTCCCCATTTATTCTAAGAACCGAATCGTTTGTGTCACAATAATTATCCAATAACTTTTCTACTTATATGTAAATAAAATTGTTTGAATATTAAGTAAATGACATTTAGAACAAGTTTCTTCATTTGAAAATCCATTAACATAAAACCGTTTTTCAAGAAAATTCCGTATTGATAAATGAGGTTTGTTGCAACTTTGAATTGGAGATATTAACATTTGATTAGATGTTTCTCCTTGATCCTTGATCATTTATTCTGCATTACCTAGAAAATGCATTAGAGTTGTTAAAAACAAGTGTTATTTCATTTCTATGTTCATCAATCTATACAATGATTGCATAATTGAAAAAGTGAATTGTAGCTATGATTAAAAACCAATTTTGTAGTAGTAATGTTCGTGCGTGAATGATTGAATCCGTATGAACGCTAATTAGTTTTTGATTGATATTGCTGCATTTTGAAATTAATATTCCCAATTAATAGTTCGATGGTGGTAGTTTTTTGAAATAAGGAGTCTTTCAACAAGAGATTTCTTTATGAATTTGGCAAAAAATTGAAACAAGTTCATAGAAATTATTATAGTTTCACCAAAAAGATTAACAAATTACACACTTCGCTTATTTGAATAATACAGATATACGGTGTGAAAACTACTTACGGAATGAAATTCTTTGTCTTCTTTTGTTAGGAAATTATAAAAAACACTCCAAATCGTGAATAACCTTCGAATTAAATGGTGCGCTTTTCAACCATTCATTTAAATATACAGGTGATTCGCTCAAGTCAGCAGTCTCTTCATTTTAAATGAAAGGACCTGTGTCCAGTATAATGAAGTTTAAATACAGTTAAGTACGTGAAAAAATAATGGAAAAAGTCATAAAAACTTTGGGTGTTTATTGGTTTTAATGGTTTCAAAAGCTGCGTTGTAATTGAAACTGTATTTGAAAAATTTAGTAATATTTTCCGATAATGTAATGAGATAACGAAAAGTATTTCTGTGTATTGTCCTCTTTTATGATTGGGTACACGAGATTTACTGCTATGTTCGTTTGTTTATTGGATACCATTTTGTCTATAAGAAAGATGTTGTAACCGTTGTTTGAAGCTATTTGTTTAATAATGTTTAATTCTTTGTAAAAGTTATCTGAATTCAGAGGGACATTCAATAGTCTATGAATAAAACTCTTATATGCTGATGATATATTTTGGTTGGTTGGATGGTTTGAAATTTTATGTATTATAATATCTGTATGTGTGGGTTATTGAAAAATACTAAAATCATGTCAATTATCTAGTCTTTTTATTATGAGGCCAAGAAAATTAATACTGTGGTTCTTTTTTTTCGAATGTGAATTTTAATTTTGGATGCAGTTTCTTAATAAAATTTGTGAAGATATGTAGTTGCCGGTTGGTACCTTTGAAACAACAGAAAATATCATCTACATATCTATACCAATAAAGGGAGTATTTGCTTATCGGATTAAGGTGAATTTTTGATTTTAAATCATGCCCAAAATATCAATCAAAATCGTACGTGCGGACTCGTGGGATATCTTAAGATCATATGCTATCTCTCTCAAGCTGGTACGACGGTTTTCCAGCACCCTTTCCTTAATTTTATCGACGTTATCTTCGATCGAAGCCGTCGATGGGCGTTCGGAACGAGGCAAGTCTTCGACCACTTCACGACCGTCCTTGAAGGCTCTGTACCACTGATATGCACGAGTTTTCGATAGAGCATTATCACCAAAGGCCTTTTGCAACATTTTCAATGCATCGGCACACGAAAATTCATTTGCAACACAAAACTTTAAACAAATTCTTTGCTCAACGTAATCACCCATAGTAAAAATCGGCACGCACTCTGACATCGACTGACTTAATCAGCTGTTGCAAACACACTAGTTGACAGATCCCGCTCAAGCTTGGCATAGTAATTAAGGATAATGGAACCAACCTAGGAAAAAAAAATTTTACCTGCCTCATTGCCCCGCCAGATTTAAATCGATAATTCCTGGTACTTTCTTGACAGAATGTAAATACATGTTTTTTGTTTCGTTCCAAGCATGCGTACTGAACTCTTTAGACGAGCGGAAACGCAGCTTTGCTTGTGACAAAATGTATTGTTTTCTGATTTTATATTTATAACTAAATCTTTCTCAAAAATATACAACATAATTTTAAGAACTTCTCAAAACCTAATTTATTCGAAATATTTAATATATTCAAATAAATTACTTCAAAAACTCTCAAAATATGTAGCAAATCCTCAAAAATAATTAGAATTCAGGTAAGACCAGTTCAACTTCACATTTAAAAGATAAAATCCATTAGCGATAAATAAACTTACCCAATACGATCTCTAGGAATATGTGTTTGTTGAACATTCAAACTAGGTATATCTAATATCCAAGGTACGCTATACTATGTTCTATGCTCACAATATAATCACACAAAGTTTATAAGGCAATTATTTTTTTCAGGATTTGGTACACGTGTGGAGAGTTTTTGAAGTAATTTATTTAAATATATTAAATATTTCAAATAAATAAGTCTTTGAGAAGTTCTTAAAATTATGTTGTATATTTTTGAGAAAGATTTAGTTTTCATAAATATAAGATCAGAAAATAAAACATTTTGTCACAAGCAAAGCTGCGTTTCCGCTTGTCTGAAGAGTTCAGTACGCATGCTTGGAACGAAACAAAAAACATTTATTTATTTATTAATTTTAATTCACAATTTATATTCCTTGGGTGTTTTCTTAATCCCATTTGACATTGTATAATGAGTATCTATTTCATACGTCTATTAAATATAAGCAGTGCTTATAAGACATTAATTTAAATCTTGAAGTTTCTTGAATGAAAATTTTTTGAAATTGAAATTGTAGAAGACTAACAGATTAAATCTGTTTTGATATTCAAATTTTGTAATATTGCTTCTATCAAATAAAAAACCGCTTTCTTATTATTTTATGAAAAAAGTTTTATTCAAGACTTATTTCGAGGCAGTTAAAAATATTTTGATGTTTTGAATATTTATCAATAGTATTTCCACAATTTGTATTGTTTTTATTGGAGGTATATTGAGGAATTTGAAAGTTGACGTGTCCCAGCGTTTTTTATAACGTTCTAACATAATGATACGAATAATTTTATTCCATAAGTGGTTTTCACAATGTATGTTTATTTCTATTTATCTTTTAAGAGTTTTACTATGACGCGTTTCGTTACGCAATAACTCTTTCAAATGCTTTTGAACAACTGATAACAGAGTCTAACTACAACATAACTTACCTTCTAACTCGCACAAGATCCAGTAAAGCTTCTGGAGGATCTTGACAGAAGCCGTTATATCAGTTAATATCCAATTTCTGGAAAAGGAAAATTCAATAAGATATAAATTATTGAAAATTTACCATTTTAGATAGATTCTTCTGCAAAAGTTTTAAAATAGCAAACATTACAAGAACTGAGAGGATATTTTCAATATTTTATAGCATAGGTGGAATATAGACGGTAAATTAACCAATACCTAGTTCGATTTTAATTGCAGTATATGTGGCTATTTTTGGAATAAAACATGTTTGAAGTAGATATGAAAACTCATCCAATTATCGTGTATCATGCGTGCTTCAGGCGACCTTTGACATTCCATAATGTAAATGAAATATGGCTGAAATTACCTCAGGTTTAATATCGATCAGATTCTCTTTCCGTTTTTATTGGTATATCGAAAAATTTTACAGTCAGGAATACGTTTAATTTGTTTACTATTCAAGTTAATTGCTTTTAGTTGTTGGGCTTATAATCAATTACTGAATCCCGCTTCAGAAAACTTTCGTAGAAGATCCACTCTTCATCATCAGTCACTACCCAGTCTGAAAAAAACTTTCTTTTTCCCTTTGAAGCAGGTGCTTACAAGAAAATAATCGCCAAATTCAGTTCAGAAGAAATCCAATTGCCTTGCTTTCGTATCAGGCCCATAGATTCCAAATATACAGACATTGCTTGTTGGTCACCCCCAACGTAATTGCAAACTCGTCTTCGGTTAGACTCGGATCTTCATCGAGTAATGTCTGTAAATTCTTGTCTTAGAAGCGAGGTCTATCTTTAACGCTGAAATCACCACTTTTGAAGCATCGAAAATATTCTATACATGACTTGACAGTCACCGTAAACTTCTACAAGGATATGAAGAGATTCAGCTGCCCAATTTTTCTAATTAAAACAAAGAATTCAAACTTTCCGTATACTGTTCAGTTAAAAGTGTGACATTTTCAACAGCGTAACAAACAACGTTTTTTATGAAACTCAAAATAATTCAAACTGGATGTTATTGATAGATGTTCAATCTTTTCAAAACCGCGGTAATCAGCTGTTATTATTTGAAAATTTAATGTTTTCAGAACTATCTTTGGAAAACGGATCGAATTGATTTGTACTCTCGTGATTCTAGAGATGCAAAAGACCTCATATCGACCAAGTTTAATATCAATCATCTTCTAATTGTTTCCTCAATATTCTCATATTTAATATTTTAATTTCACCCTCATCAAGAAGGGCTCATAAATTTCAAAATTATCAACAATTGTAACATAATTGTGCCAGTATCTACCGAGTAGTCAATTTCAACTATCGATTATTTGATTGATGTTTTAAATAATTGCTTCGATATATTTTATAACCAACAATATACTGATACACTCTTTTTATCCACGGTTATTGCCGAAATGAAGATGAAAAAACATTAATTTTTGTTTAGGTATAAAAATGTATCTGTATCGTCCCACGGTTAGTTTACTGCAGTATCTTGCCTATTATTTCAGTATTATGGAATAACTGACAATTGGGAATTAATTCATCACAATGATTAATTACGAAAAGTTCAGTGGACAGTATTTGACGTAGTGTAGCGAAGAGCACTTGTATGTAGTTATCTCGATGATGAACTAAATTTGTTTGTCTAATAAGATAAACCAACGAATATGATTAGGAATTGAAGTAAAACACTTGGACACCTATAACTACAACGAACTATAATTCTTGGTTTACTGTATATAAACCAAGTTAAAAGGTATGATTATTACACTGAAAGCAAATGTAATGAATTCACCAATACTTTGGCAATCGATAATATATGGATTACTATATTAACAATAATAATCACGATAGCTTGGCCCTAAATGGCACAAGCAACGACGGTGCATAACGTAGCAAAGGCTACCTCCATACGAGATGATAATAATTTTAGAGTCTGCTCAAAGACTGAATGTTAGAGGTGCTCAATGCATTCCTTCTAACAAAAAGAGGGAAATGAACGAAATTGAATGGAAAATTTATTTCTGGGCGGACCGAATGAGCGGAATGAACTTTCTCATTGGTTATAAAAAAAATATGAGATCAATGCTAGTAGATAAGGATAGAATGAAACAGTTTATAGTTCCGAATACTGTGTCCTATGAAAATTGTCTAAAGACTTTCCATGTTTTCTAAGGCCATATATAATCATTAGAAAACAAATAAGCTGAAGTGTTGAATAACGCTTCACAGTTCGAATGACAAAACTCAAAACTGCTAGACTGAAATTGTCAACCTGGAAAGAATAAAGTATCGATAGGAAGAGAATGAATTATATCGAACGTAGACCGGGCCGTCTTCATTGGGACGTAACAATATCATTTCGTGCTTTTATGTTCTGCTAAATAAACACAACAAAGTACGTTGCAAACACTATTATTATTTATTTTTTATATTTTCATACAAAAACCAATCCGCTATCTCTTGTGGCTTGATTAGTGGGTTAAAAATCGAGAAAAATCAATGATTAATTCATGCGTCGCACCGCAAATTTTACAAACTTTGTTCAAAATTAATTCAAATCAATTTTTTGTGTATATACTCGATAAATATTATTATCCAAATTCAAATTTCATACAAGTTCATTATAAAACCCTTGCAAAAATTATAGGTTGTCATTATAAAATAAAACACTTGTTTACATTTTCTACTTTATTTTTGGTACTGACGTACGTTTCGTCTTTGCTTGAAAGACTTCATCAGAATACGAAGTAACAGTTGTTGTACAATGAATTTATAAGATTTTTTACAGAAGGTGTACATGTGTTTTTAAATTGTTCGTCGTGTTGGTTTTCTCAAAGAATATTCCCTTCAGAATCGTGTTCACTCGATCCCTTGTAAATATTGAATAGAGGGGTGTAATAAAAATCTGTTTGTTCATTTACTAGGTTATTGCTGTTTTTATGTTTATTTATTTCGTAAATTTCCCATAAGTTCAAATTTAGACCTCTATTTTCTACATGTAGAATTTCTATTTCTTTTGTGAAAGAATGGTTATTTTCAAGAAGGTGTTTAGCATAATGTGAATCTTTTTTATTTTTATCGAAACTTCTTTTATGTTCTGTTAGGCGTGTACCGAAATTTCTACCTGTTCTACCAATATAAATCTTTGGGCAATCTGGGCAAGTGAGTTTGTATACACCTGATAATTGAAGTTTATCCATACTGTTTTTATTGTTTTTGATGTATTTGCTAATAGGATTGTTTGTCTTGAAAGAGACTTTAATATTTTCTTTTTTAAGTAGGTTTTTTAGTTGAATACTAATGTTTCCGAGATATGTGAGGCTAACGTATTTGTGTTCAGATAGATCAGATGTTACTGTGTAAATTTCTTTTATTGTGTTTTTGTGTATACGTTGGTTAATTAAATTATCTATTAGAGATGTATTATATCCATTGTTGTAAGCTATTTGTTTAATTATACATTTTTCTTTTTGGAAATTGACTTGGTTTAGTGGAATGTTCAATAAACGGTATATCATACTATGGAGAGCTGCTAGTTTGTGTTGGAATGGATGAAAAGAATAACGGTGTATAATGGTATCTGTTTGTGATGGTTTATGATAAATTGCGAAGTTATGTTTATTGTTTTCTCTAGTTATGGTGAGATCAAGAAAGTTGATGGATTCATTATGTTCTATTTCTAAAGTGAAAACTATTTTTGGGTGGAGGTTATTTATAAAATTCTCAAATGTTGATATTTGTCTATTAGTACCTACGAAACATGCAATTATATCATCTACACACCTATACCAATAAAGGATGTATTTTTTGAACGGATGTTTATGAATTTTGTTTTCTAGGAAATCCATGAAGATTTCTGCGAGTAAAGAGCTTAGTGGATTTCCCATGATTAAACCTTCTTCGCTAGTATATAAAGTATTGTTAAATTTGAAGAAATATTGGTTTATGCAAATATTTAATAAGTGTATTATTTCTGATTTTATGACGGCGTTTACTTTGTTATAATTCAAAAGTTCTTCTATCAGTTTTAATGTTTCCATTGCGGGGACACTAGAAAAAAGGTTTTTAACATCCCACGAAATCAATTTTGTATTGTTAGGTAAAGTTATATCTTCAATTTTTTTAGTTAGTTCTGCTGAGTTTTTTATGGAATATTCAGATGAAAATTTGGTGTGGTTTTTCATTATTTCAATGAGGTGTCTAGATAATTTGAAGGCCGGTGCTGTACGGAAAGGAACTACGGGTCTGATGGGATAATTTTCTTTATGCAATTTAATGAAAGAGTATAATTCTGGTGGGATTACTATTAATCAATCTATATTTTTCTCTATCTGTTATAATGACTTTTGTATCTTTTAATGCATTTTTATGGCTTTTTGAAACTTTTCAGTTGGGTCTTTGTTTAAGATGTTATATTTGGCAGAATTAATAAAATTTTCGGTTTTCTCAATGTAATCTGTCTTGTTTATTGCAATGATTGAATTGCCTTTATCGGCTTCAGTGAAAATTAGAGAGTTTGTTTTGGTTTTTGTTTTGATTGATTTGAGTGTGGAAAGGTTTCTGTTTATAGGTGTTTGAATTATACTCTTTCATTAAATTGCATAAAGAAAATTATCCCATCAGACCCGTAGTTCCATACCGTACAGCACCGGCCTTCAAATTATCTAGACACCTCATTGAAATAATGAAAAACCACACCAAATTTTCATCTGAATATTCCATAAAAAACTCAGCAGAACTAACTAAAAAAATTGAAGATATAACTTTACCTAACAATACAAAATTGATTTCGTGGGATGTTAAAAACCTTTTTTCTAGTGTCCCCGCAATGGAAACATTAAAACTGATAGAAGAACTTTTGAATTATAACAAAGTAAACGCCGTCATAAAATCAGAAATAATACACTTATTAAATATTTGCATAAACCAATATTTCTTCAAATTTAACAATACTTTATATACTAGCGAAGAAGGTTTAATCATGGGAAATCCACTAAGCTCTTTACTCGCAGAAATCTTCATGGATTTCCTAGAAAACAAAATTCATAAACATCCGTTCAAAAAATACATCCTTTATTGGTATAGGTGTGTAGATGATATAATTGCATGTTTCGTAGGTACTAATAGACAAATATCAACATTTGAGAATTTTATAAATAACCTCCACCCAAAAATAGTTTTCACTTCAGAAATAGAACATAATGAATCCATCAACTTTCTTGACCTCACGATAACTAGAGAAAACAATAAACATAACTTCGCAATTTATCATAAACCATCACAAACAGATACCATTATACACCGTAATTCTTTTCATCCATTCCAACACAAACTAGCAGCTCTCCATAGTATGATATACCGTTTATTGAACATTCCACTAAACCAAGTCAATTTCCAAAAAGAAAAATGTTTAATTAAACAAATACCTTACAACAATGGAGATAATACATCTCAAATAGATAATTTAATTAACCAACGTATACACAAAAACACAATAAAAGAAATTTATCCAGTAACATCTGATCTATCTGAACACAAATACGTTAGCCTCACATATCTCGGAAACATTAGTATTCAACTGAAAAACCTACTCAAAACAGAAAATATTAAAGTCTCTTTCAAGACAAACAATCCTATTAGCAAATACATCAAAAACAATAAAAACAGTATGGATAAACTTCAATTATCAGGTGTATACAAACTCACTTGCCCAGATTGCCCAAAGATTTATATTGGTAAAACAGGTAGAAATTTCGGTACACGCCTAACAGAACATAAAAGAAATTTCGATAAAAATAAAAAAGATTCACATTATGCTAAACACCTTCTTGAAAATAACCATTCTTTCACAAAAGAAATAGAAATTCTACATGTTGAAAATAGAGGTCTAAAATTGAACTTATGGAAATTTACGAAATAAATAAACATAAAAACAGCAATAACCTAGTAAATGAACAAATAGATTTTCATTGCACCCCTCTATTCAATATTTACAAGGGATCGAGTGAACATGATTCTGAAGGGAATATTCTTTGAGAAAACCAACCCGACGAACAATTTAAAAACACATGTACACCTTCTGTAAAAAATCTTATAAATTCATTGTACAACAACTGTTACTTCGTATTCTGATGAAGTCTTTCAAGCAAAGACGAAACGTACGTCAATACCAAAAATAAAGTAGAAAATGTAAACGAGTGTTTTATTTTATAATGACAATTATAACTGATTTCTACCAAGCAACGGCCCAATCTATCATAAAAATTATAGGTGTTATAATGAATATAATACCGTTTCTATTTTTTGTTTGAAACTATTCAAATAAAAATAACCACGATAAACAAATCGTAACGATGTTTCATGATCGTTCAAAGATGATTTCAGACATGAAAATTTTTAAAAGCCCCACCTTCATACAGCGATGTTTCTGACATATATTCTATATTAAACAGATACTGAACGATCCAAACTGTTCGGAATTATTCGTGAAGTTATGCAAATGGCCCATATATTCAGTCACGATTATCAGTCGGGCGGAAACTAATATTTTGTGAAGTAGGTGAAATGTCACGAACTTGAGATGAGGTACTTGAGATGGAGTAGGCCTTAGGCATACTCGATGTTTACGCTGACTTGCCATAATTCACGGTTGAGTAAGTGCATATCTCACAATTTAATACAATCAACCGAGTAACGAAAAACAATTTCCATTGACCTTTGGGTAAAAATTTGGACCGTCGAAGATTGGAATATTGGAAATACTATGGTAAATGAGGCTAGCAAGCAAGCTTTAAATTATTTATTCAATAGATTGAGCACCCAGACTGTTCCTATTTTACATATGTTTCTCATGGTAATGTAACTACGTTTTATATTTGAAACCAAATAATAAATATTGATGTGTATAGATGTTGTATAATAATAAAAGGGAGTTTTTAACTTGATAAAATTTTTTTCAATATCTTAAATATCAAACAGAGTAATTCTGTGCAAATCAACTATTGAATCCAAAAAAGAGGAAATGAAGATTAAAGTAGAATGAACTTCAGTTCGTATGGCGCAGCTGAAAAACTGCTAGATCGAAATGTCAACATGATAGGCCTGGGTATCGATGACAAAATAGTTTAGAACGACAGGGCCTTCGCTAATGAGACGGAACAGCGGATATGTTACTCACCTTATTAACTGTGAGTGTGAGTTTTCTCGAGACATTACCTTTAATATCAATTATTCCCTTAAGCTTTTCAGCCTATTCAGTTTTTTGAGTTATAGTCAACCTTTGCCAAGTAAGACTTATAAAAAGTGTAATTATTTATTTATTATTACGCAACATGAAATTAAAACTACAGTAACGACTGAAATAGTTCAATATGATTCATTTGATTTTGATAGCATTAGATTCTTTAATACCTTCATCTCATCGTGAAATTTTTATGATCTAAATGAATGATTCCATAAACTCCAAGATCATTTTGATGAATGCTCTGGGGGCTACTAGTGTTACGAAACATTTATTGATACTTTCATTATGTGTTTGTTTACTGACTCTAACTTTTCAGAACTCAACTGTGGCCTGAATATAAAGGCCACATTATTCACATCTGAGATGTCTCCTTAATACAACACAACTCGATTGTTATTAAAATATTTTAATATTAGCCTTCTACATATTTAATTTCAAAAAATTATATTTAATGATTATAACTTCTGAGAATAATTTAAAATAATGTCATATAAGTACCACTTATATCAATTGACATATAAAATAAACATTCATTATAAGAAATAAAATAGAAAAAGGCTTTTTACTTGATAGAAGAAATATAACAAAATTTGTATATCGAAACAAATTAAAATATGTTTGTCTTCTACAATTTTAATTTCAAAAAGAATTTTATTCAAAAACTTTTAGAATTAAATTAATGTCTAAAATAAGCACCGCTTACGTTTAATAGATGTATATAATCAAAACTCAATATATAATGTATATATTGTATATGTATATATATAATATAAACTTTTAGACATTAATTTAATTCTAAAAGTTTTTTCAATAAAATTTTTTTTTGAAATTAAAATTGTAGAATACAAACATATTTTAATATGTTTTGATATTCAAATTTTGTTATATTTCTTCTATCAAGTAAAAAGCCTTTTTCTATTTTATTTTATATATAATATATAATTATATTTTGGCTTCAATAAATCTCATTATGGAATGTCAATGAATTTAAATAGCCCTTGAAATAACTTACACTGTTCTGTGATTTTGTTAGAACATAGATCAATATTGAATTCCAAAGTTGGTCTGGTTTCGAAGCATTTCTTAGCACGTGTGCGTTTGTGATATAGGTTAGTTTTTTGATTTTGATATTTGGAATATTATCTAGGACCGATGAAGGGATTACTTAGAATTATATTTGTTTTTTGAAGATATAGTGCATGTTTTGAGAGATTTCTGAATTAACTTATTCGAATATTTAAATATATTAAATATTTCAAATAAATTATATTCTTTGAGGTGTGTTCATGTTTTTAAAAGGCAATTGGTGTTCTTAAACATAAGATCAGAAACAAAATTTTGTCTCCTTTAAATATTTATTTATTAATTTTAATGACTTTCGTATATCTGTTGGTTTATTTATTCCATTTGACATTATATATTGAGTTTTGATTATATACGTCTATATAACGTGAGAGGTGTTCATTTTAGACTTTAATTTAATTTTAAAAGTTTTTTGAAATTAAAATTGTAGAAGACATTCATTTTTTAATTTGTTTTGATATTCAAATTTCATTATAAAACATCCGAATGGTAAAAAAAAACCAATAAATAAAAATTATTAACCAAAATACTATAAATTAAATATTTTGAATAGACAAAATTTTGTTTCTGCTGATCAATCTTATGAAAACAAATATCTTTCAAAAATGTCTAACATAATCTCAAGTATTTCATCATAAAACTATTTTACTTCGAATATTCAATATTATTGGATATCTAACTAGGTTACATTATATAAAAACTCAAGATATGTAAAACATCACTGAAAAATAAGTTTTAAGAGAGACTTTGCTTCGTCAGTATTCAAATAATTCATATTCAATGAATATAACATCAATCAACAACAAGTATTTACTCACCCCTTCTATCACGAATTAACCTCTATTTATGTTATTTTATTCATAATATATAATTATTTGGTTTCCTTAACATTCTTTATTCAGATAGTCCTTGTGCTATAACAGAGGCCGTTAAATTATCTTTCAATCTTTTAGATCAAGGGTAAACCACAGAAATATTTATATATAGTTAACCGTCACACTACATTTAAAGATTTTTCAGTTTGCCAGAAGTTTTTCTAAACGGTTGAAGGGTGAGTAAATATTTGTTGTTGATTGATGTTTTATTTATTGAATATGAATTATTTGAATACTGACGAAGCAAAGTCTTTCATAAAACTTGTTTTTCAGTAATGTTTTACATATCTTGAGTTTTTATATAAAGTAACTTAGTTAGATATCCAATAATATTGAATATTCTAAGTAAGATAGTTTTATGATGAAATTCTTGAGATTATGTTAAACATTTTTGAAAGATATTTGTTCCCAAAGATTGATCAGCAGAAACAAAATTTTGTCTATTCAAAATATTTAATTTATAGGATTTTGGTTAATAATTTTTATTTATTGGATTTTGTTATACCATTCGGATGTCTTATAATGAATGTTCATTTTATATGCCAATTGATATAAGTGGTACTTATATGACAATATTTTAATTTATTTTCAGAAGTTACAATCATTAAATATAATTTTTTGAAATTAATTATGTAGAAGGCTAATATTAAAATATTTAAATAATTTTATATACCTTCTATCAAGAATTAACCTCTATTTATGTTACAACTTGATTGAATTAGGCAACGTGTGGCATGGAATTTAAGAGAGGCACATTTTTTCTGGCTTAATATGTAAACAACTCAATCACAGAATGATTTGAATTGTAATCGCAAACTTTACTAATAAGTTACTCCATCGACTAATTTCAGAGATCACTCTAGACAAACAGATATGAACGACGAGGGTCTTTCATTAATTGGATTAAAGGATGCCTCAGTAGTTGCTACTCAATTATATTGATTCACATTTCGTCGAAGATGCTTTAACCCCGAACACTTCAATATTTACCCTAAGTTATCTCGTCCAAAATGAAAACACTATCAATAAACAGTCCTTGAGTCAACCTTCGAGGGTGTCTCATAAATTAATGGGACCATTTATAATTCCCCAGCAATATGATTTCCATGAAATGTATCCATTTTGAATTATGGTGTTATTGGGACTATCCGAGGACATTTGGTAGTGATTTATTTTTCACTCGGTACTTGGACTTAGATTACGAGATGTTCATTAAATGACCAGGAACAGTGGAAGTGCTGAAATGAGAGAGAAGCTTACAGTAAGGGACTTGTAATTATCATTTATCATTTCTGTCAAAAGTTGTGCTAATCCTGGAATTAATATTGATAGGATTGCATAAGTTTCGGAATAATTTATTGTTTATTATTTAAAACGAATTGTTTTCACTGTAAACATCATTATGGAACTGTTTCCATAATAAATGTTTGGGGATTTTGTACCAAATTTATGAAGGATATAATTTGTCATCATATAAAAGGTGTTCCAGAGTAGATGTATTATTAAATTAAAGGTTTCCAATGAGTATATGTTCAGAAAATGTACACGTAGTTGTGCTATAAAGGTTGTTCCTCAGTAGGTGTAAAAAACTGATAGGGTAGATAGTATTAATCACTTCCGAGACAGGATGTTGAAGTTGGAAAATATAATAATGCCATAATGAATGAAGATATTTCGATGCAACTCAAAACAACCATACTGCTTGTGAAAAGTTAACTTTTAATGTTTCTTGCTTATTTCAATAATTTTCAGTGGCATAGATAAAATGTCATCAATAAGGAGTGTGAGCTATGGTAATAAGTTCTGCAAATCGAGACAGTGTAACACACATCTGTTTAACGATTCCATACTCAAACTGGATAAGATTTTGTTGATCACAGGGGCAAATGCAGAAATGCGCACGTTTCAAACTGATGGTTTTCATCAGTGCAACAATATATGCCAGTGACTATTTTTCTTGCAGTCTCTCTTAGAGATACTCCGCTATCTGGAGGTAATGTGAGACTCCGCTACCTCACTAAACCCAACCTGTTCTATGTTTCGGGCATTTAGCCTATTGACCAGTAAACTCTTGACTTCTAGGGTTTTCTCACACGACTTCTTCGTGTTTTTGTGCTTTAGTTGATAAAGGTTGATTTATCTTCTTCTCCCGTTTGGGAATTTTATTGTTTTATTTGTATTGGAGTTTCTTGATTTTTTAACTACATCTCTCTTAGGGGATGATCCCTTGGTCTCCTATGGTATTCTCTTCGCATCTTCTGCAGGGTCATAATCTACAAGTTTTTGGAGTTCAACATTTGGATGCTGACTCGCTTTTTCAGCTTTTCTTATCATGAAATCGGTGATCGGTTCCCATTTCAGTTCTTTATGTATTTGCTTGGTTCCTACGAACCATGGTACGTTAATTGCTGATCGTACTAATTTGTCTTCTGTGGCTTGTTCTCTCTTGATGTGACTTCTGGCTGCAAAACACCAAGCTACCGATCCATAAGTGACATGTGGTCTTACGATTGCCTTAATCATAGTCACCTTCGTATTTCTGTTCATGTGACTCTTTTGGCCTATTAGTGAATAGTCTGCTCATTGCCGAGTTTGTTTTATCTACTGCATACTTCATGTGGCTTCTCCATGTTAATTTCTTATCAAGAGTTGCTCTCAGATATTTCACTTCATTTTGCCATTTAATCTCGGTCCCATCTAGTTCTAAATTGGACGACATTTGTAGTTGTCTCTTCTGCGAAAGGATGGCTTGTGCTTGGGTCCATTTATTTGGATTTTTGTAGTCTTTCTTTTATGACGTTTGCGTTTCTATGTCTCATGGCTGTGCCTTTGTCGTCTGCGTAGAGGGTTAGTAACGTCCTCGTGTTCTTTGGTATATCGTGTATGTAGATATTGTAGAGTAAAGGGCCTAGGGCTGATCCTTGAGGGGCACCTGCTTCTAAGTATCTCAGTGTGGAAATTTTACGTTTTGAGTAAAATTTTCTGTCTTTCAAATACTTTCTGATCATCTTGCATATCTTTGGAGAGTATCCCGCGATTTTCATTCTGTAGGCCAGTCCCTGGTGCCAGACTCCATCAAATGCTCTTTTTACGTCCAGTAAAACAAGTCCTGTTGCTTGTTTGTTTTGGAAACCTTCTGTGATATACTCCGTTAGTCTCAATAATTGCTGTTCTGTTGAATGTTCACTTCTGAATCCGAATTGTTCACTCTGAATTAATTCAAAAGTTTCAGTTTCTTCTTTCAATTGCTATTACTGTTTCAACTACTTTCCGTAAAGCTGGTAATACGCTTATGGGTATGATTTTTGTGGAAGTTTTCTGTCTTTACCAGGTTTATTGAATAATCTTATGTCCCCAGTTTTCGTCTCTTCGGCCAGTGACTACAAATCTGTCAAGTACCTATATTTACTATACACAGAGACACTAAGATATTAATCATACACTAGCTCTATCTAGAGTATGCAAACATATATACAAGAGAGTCCTTTGTGAGCTAATTCTAGTAAAGAAATGTATTCCCCATATTTTAACGTTACAAATGCAGAAAAAACTTTCCTCACGCTCAAGTCAGACTATAATATCGCGTAATGCTCATAACTAGCATATTCATATTCAAATATTTGCCCCTGTGATCAACACAACCTTATCGAGTTTGTGCATGGAATTGTTATACAGATGTACTGTCTCGATTTGTAGAACTCTTTATTACTATAGTTCACACTCCCTATTAGAGATATTTGTTATAGCTCATCCGAATTAATTTATTTGAATGGATGAAAGGTAACTTCATATTAGAATTTCTGAAATTCTCGCATTTTTTTGACGAAATTGAAATTCTTGAAGATCATTCTTCAAAAATTATACTCTAGTTCGAAAGCTCTCAACCTAACCGTTTTCGGCTATATTCAGATTTCGCCAGTAAAGAAGGAATTCTTGAAAATTAACAAGAATTTTATTGACAAATAAGGGAACAGAAAACAAATTGAAATAGATGTTCAATACGATCATAGTTGTTTTCGTTACCCTACGCCTCGAATTCCTTGAAATATTACAATATTTGCTTCCTTTTTCAACTTCCTTGAGTTTCAAATAAAAATCCCGTTGATTTCCTAATATTCCTTTTTTATGAGAAATCTAATCTTAAAATGTTCGATTTTCTCTGAAACGGCGAGCTTTAGAGCTTTCGATCAAGAATCATATTTTTATACTTAATGTGGGTTTCAAATAGTTTTTTTTTGTTTCAGGTGAGTTCACAAAACGAAAATTTCCTGTATTACCCAGGTAAAGTTTGGATGAAATTTTTACTCAACAGTTAAATATCACGTCCACTTTCTTCCAAATGACTGGCATATGTTGACGTATAACTTCGCTGGTGTTTTATCGAAGAATCTTCCTGTTTGACCAATCTAAACCAAAAGGCAATTATTGGAAGTTAACTTGTAGTTACAGATTTATTGTTATTATTTGTTTGATCTTTGTTTTTTCATACGAATATGCTTCAAAGATAGTTTAAAATGTATATCTGAAAAAGACGAAGTGTTGGTGGAACAATTGTTGTTGATTAATAAATTGTGGAAATATTCTTCATTATTCCATATAATTAAAATGAATTTTCATTACCTAAGGATTGATTCAATTAAATTCCTAATAGTGTTTCCGTGAATGGTCTCGAGTACGAAAAAACGAATAATAAAATTATACTATCGAAAATAGTTAATGGCGTACGATGCAAAAGTTTCAGGGTTAAAAATAGAGAGTAATCCTAAAAAATTATTAGCCTGTAGATTCTCACACCTCTGGTAACCATTTTTTTCAAACCCCAAAAAGTACCGCATCTTTCAAATTTGATCTAAATACTGAATTGTTTCAGCCGGTACTATTTGGTAGTTGATCATAATTAAAACAAATTGTAGAAATAACTATGTTTTACTACCAATAAAAATATATTTTCGGGAAATGAACTATCCCATCATCAGGTTTTCAATTGTCTGATGATGGGATAGTTCATTTCCCGAAATTCGAGTCACAAGAAAATGTGTAAAATATATTTTTATTTTTTTATATTATTTTAAACATAGTAATTTCTACAATTTGTTTTAATTTTGATTTAAATATCTAAGAAACTACTAGAGTTATATGAAAAAAATCGAGAAAAATGGAAATTTGTTTGCGGATATGTGTTTATGGGGAATATGTCTTGAAATTGAACATTCTATCGGCTGTCAAAACTACGCTACAAAAAAGTGGATCTCTCTGTATATTCTGAATTTCATATAAGTTATATTGGCATGTCTCATAGACCTAATACAGTCTTCAGACAACTCCCTTGTATTGATTTTCCATAATTTTCAATTAAACCTGGCAATTTTTCTTTGAGAAGTGCAACACAGGCCTCATAAATATCTAACCCAACATGACCCATCCCTCCTTAGAGCCGCCACGTTCATTATTCTGATCAAAGTTCCATTTCCTGTGGCGCCATAGCTCTTCATGCTCCAGTAAATGCCGACTCCCGAAGAGACACTTCGTCATAGGTTTCGCGGATGCAATGAGTTTGGTTTACCTCTGCCTTTTCGTCGGCCAGTTTCTTTGATCTTTCACATGGAGCTTGTGGTTAAAACCCGACAAAAATGAAGAGACGCAAGGGAAATTAACTAAAAGTCCCTGACCTGGCATTATTCATGACTCTCGAGCATTATTTTCGTCTTGTTTTGTTTCTTCACTGTCCGGCGCACTATCAGATTAATACGAGCCCTAGGAATTTATATTGTACTGCCCTAAATATCAACAAAGTTGAAGAACATTCACGAAGCTGAAAATCCAGTTTTAACCAACTTGATAATGTCTCCTGGAAACATGAAAAAACTTGTGGAAGCCCAGATTTACGTCAGGAAACTTCGATCAACTTTAATTTTTGCAATCGATAATATTAGATGCATGCTATGAACTCGCAACATGCAGCGCAACTGATGCACTGCCATATTTCTTAATGCAGAACGATACAACCGATTCAAGTTCATTTATTTTTTCATTTATTTATTCGAAAATAGGGATACAAACGGAAAAATTTAAGTTACATTCGACACAAGAAACCTTCTACATGACCAGATAGGGTAATCCAAATGAAGGCCAAATGCGAGTTTCCTGTCAAAACTTACGCCTAAATCCCTGACTCTATCGACCTTACAAATGCTAATATTATTCAGGTAATACTGAAAACTTGTCCTCGAGTTATTTCGTGTATTTCTAGCCGACAATATTTAAAAATGTACTTTAAGTCGTTTACGAATATAATGAGAAGCAAAGGCCCAAGATGTGGTGTCCCTGTGGCACGCCTAATGTTACAACAAATGGGAGCACTTGTAACCGTTTACATTAACAAGTTGGGTTCTATTGTGTAAATGTGACACAAACCACCTCAAGACATCACCCTGGATGCCAACAGCGGAAATTTTGTGAACTAGAAGATTGTGATCGACTGCCAAATGCCTCGCTAAAATCTGTATGGACACAGTCAACCTGAGATCGGTTATCCAAAGCCCTCATGATAAATTCTGTGTAAATAACTGAATTTGTTTCTACGGATCATTTCAGAAAAAGGCTTAATTACTGGTTTTGAGTACAACGATTTTGAGGTAAAATTGGAAGGAATGGATTCCGGTTTTTCCAACTTGAAAGATGGGTTGGAATTTAATGAAGAATACCGAACAAAGTTCAAAATATCTAACTTTTTCTTCTATTCACTTTGTTTCTGCATACTTGTGAAGCCGATAGAATTCATTGCTGCTTGAAATAGCAATGTATTTTAGCAAAAATGTCAAATCTTTCCCACGATCGAAGAAATTGAATTTACAGCTGATAAGATCAAAAGATCATCATCCGATCTTCACCATAAGATATGTGATATAAGAACAATGCTTTTCCAACCATGTAATCGACGATCGTGACCGTCCCATAGGCAAATATCACGAGGTATGAGTATATCTTCATTGTTATGAAACTACAAAGCTGAATCTACTGCTATTTCAGAACTATCGCTTAATTCCTTGACTTTTCAGGATGTTCTTCCATATAACTAGTCGCAATTACAATATACAGTCTGTTCCATGAAGAGCACGCACCCCCAAATGACTAGTCGGAATATTTCCTCGACTATGTAAGGCGCAAGAAAAAAGATCTGGATGGATCATTTGAGGGAACTTATTCGATTTCTTCTGTCGTCTGAGTTCTATTTGAACTAAAATATATCCTCGTTTTTTGGCTTTAAGTGAAATCAGTCTCAGTTTTTGAGATTTTTTGTTTTAGTTTTCTTTTCAACTGAGATTAGTTGAACCCAGTGCGCGATAAAAATTTTTATTTATCAACTGTTTTCTTGAAGCTGAATCTTCTTTAAATTCTGAAGGGACTGTGAGTTTTAACAGTCAGTATTTTCGTCTATAGTTTCAATAGTGAGAGACTTCAAATAGGTGGTCTCTCCATTTCAGAACTTCTTGAATTAATGGTTCTGTGTTTTGACTGGGCCTGACTTCTGATCTGTGTTGGGAAAGAAGTCTTTCTTATGGCATAATCACGCTCAAGTTTTTTCTATTTTCCTTTGATATTTCATGATCTATCGGGTATTTTTTTTAGAGTGATAGAACTTTAAATTGAAATAAAACACATTCAAATAAAGATTAAAGCCAAATTTTTCTTTCAATTGAAAGATAATTTTATGAAATTTATGTTTTAAAAATAATTTCCGGCATACGTCCACCACGACTAGCTCTGAGGAATCGCATTCGACCCGACCAATTTTGGACCACTTTTTCGAGTAATTCAGGCCTTATTTCATCAAAAACACGAGTTATGTTGGCTTCCAAAGCGTCTATTGTTTCTGGTTTATCAGCATAAACCAATGACTTGACATAATTGCAAAGAAAATAATCCAGTGGAGTTATGTCGCATGATTTTGGAGGCCAATTAATTGGACTATTTCTAGAAATAATGTTATGGCCAAATCTTTCTTTCAATAAATCAATTGTTACGCTTGCAGCATGAGGTGTGGTACCATCTTGATGGAAACAAAATACTTCTGTATCGAAACCATTCAAATTTTGAAACAAATAATCATTGATCATCGATCTCTAACGAGCCCCATTCACTGTAACATTAGCTCCAGAAATGTATACCGATGATGCCTCCAGTGTGTAAAGCACACCATACAGTGTATTTTCCAAGGAAGCTATGAAACCTGCAGAACTTCTTGAGAATGGTTTTCAATCCATATACGGCAATTTTGCTTGTTTACATAGCCGCTCAACCAGAAATGAGCTTCATCACTAAACACAATTTTACGATAAAAAAGTAGATCAACTTCAAGCTTTTCTAGGGCCCAATCAGTAAACAAACGACGCTTTTTATGGTGAAGTAACTTTAGTTCTTGAACCAGTTGGATCTTGTATGGGTGTAGACAAAGATCTTTACGCAAAATTTTCCATGTGGTGGATGCACAGAATCCAACTTGTTGTGAACATCGACGAACAGACAAATCTAGATCATCATTAACACTATGACTTACAGCAGCGATATTTTCTTCTATACGTACAGTTCTTTGTCTTGTTGTTGTTGTTGCATCGAGTTGAGAAAATGTTGTCCGAAATCTATCGATAGTTCGACGAATAAGCTGTTCTGATAAACGATTATCTAAACCATAAATTTCACGAAGTGCTATAAGTTTGGCGAATAGAACACTGATTTTGAAAATGAATTTCAACAATTTGAAAACGTTGTTGCGGCGTGAGTCTTTCCATGATAATTTGTCAATGCTTACTGAACATAAATGTCAAAACAGCATGGCTTCTACCTCCTGTCATATCATACTTATCCCTATCGAAAGTTCTATCACTCTAAAAAAAACACCCGATATATCTCTGTCGATTTTCTCAAGGTCTATCGCTAAATTGCTCAACTTGTCAAGATGTATTTCTACAAATTAGGTCTTTTGTGGTGACGCTTTTGAATCCAGGAAACCACTCAACGGCCATCATTCGAAGGTTATAGGTCATTGGGTTCACCAGTGAATGGACCGCTGAAGTCGATATTGCTCTCACGTATTCAGCCGATTCAATATAAAGTTCAGTTCCCAAGATACCGATATCGGGAATTGAATTCTGAAGGGATTCCTATCGAGAATGAGCCCATATCGAAAAAGTTGGTTAATTATTCTAGTTGGTGACGGGATATTGCCTCTCGATGTAAGTGGTAGATTGTTGTATACAGTTGTTTCAGGTTTGGGGTGTGGTTGTACTAAATGGTAACAATTCGAAAATTGTCAGCAATTTTTATAATGGAGTAGTTATATTCGTCGTTTTATTACTTATGTCTATTTCTTAATCAACATTTTTTTCATGTAATATGACATATGGTCGAACTGGTGATTCCTTTATTTCAGCATGGTTCGTTTTTTTTTGAGGAAAAGAGTCAAACAGAAGTAATACTGTATGGGCTAAAACAAATTTTTAGGATGAGTAAATTTTCTTTAATTGAAAAATGCATTGTCATTTTGGTTTATTTGTCTATTGTCCACTTCTACTCAACCCATCTAGTGTCATTTGAAATTTGCATTTTTGATCGGCTATAAATATTTCTTTAAAGTTATGAGTTTATCAGTAAGTTTGAACCTTGACATTTACCAGGGAAAATTGATATCATTCAAATGACTGGTCATATAGTACCCCATCTGATCAACCCAAATTTTCGGTACATTGTCTCTATCTCATGAATGGCAACTTCGATTTTGTGTTTAAAGCACCAATCGTTTTTAGATGGTTAGCGTAACACTTATAGGGAATTATGGGGACTACCTAGTGTTCACCTGGTAAAGAGTCATGCGCATATATCAGTAGCTACAATAGTGGTATTTACTCTGTTTACCATAGCTCATACTCCTTATCATCATTCATAGTAATGAAGAACTTCTTTTTCGAACTACCATACAATGGAAAATACAACAAAGAAAATCACACTGATGCTTCCAAAGAGAAAAAAGGACTGGAATATTCGATCATCGACAGACCTAGTTCTTTAACATTTTACAAACTTCCTGCTACCTCCAGCATATAAACAGGTGAATTGTTGGCTGTATACAGATCTCTTTCTACCCCAATGTTACCAGATCATAAAGACGCAATCTCTCAATTTTCTGCAAAGAAAACTATTGGTAACATCTATTCACAGAACGTACAAGCCCAAAAAATCCAAGAAAGATATCAGGAACCAAAATACAGCAAGAACATCTCCATCACCATGGATTCCATCTCATGTGGACTTACTTAGAAACGAACTAGCTAATCAAGCTGCTCACTCAGCACTATCCTTCAAACTTAGTATTATAAATATTCTCCCTCATGCAGATCTCAAGACCACCTTAATACTGAAGTCTATTCACGCATGGAAGAACCAAAGTGGAGAAGGCAACTCAAAACTACGCAATATATCACCTAAAGTCGACATCGCTCCAAAAATTAGTTGCCTTAAAAGACAACACAAAGTACTCAGAGTCTGTTCTGAAAAGTACTTAGAAGCTTATGAGCAGAGCCAATGTAAAATGTACTTATATTTTATTATATGGTAGTCTCGGTTTTCCGCTCAGACTTGTTCAGCCCCAGCGGTTCCCCAGATAGTTGAAAAGGAAGGATATGATCAGGGAATTATATATATATATATATATATATATATATATATATATATATATATATATATATATATATATATATTGTCATGGTATTTACAGTTAAAATAAATAATTACATAAATATATTAAGGAAAAGACTCACCTTTGTATATAAGTTGACTCGTTAGAGTACAACCAGAGCACATTTAATTAAATAATATCTATTCCGACAGAAATATTAATAATTCAATTCGTAAAAACACTCACAAGCTAAAATTATGAAGAAAAAGCATATTCAGGATACATAACGACTAGTCGATTGAAAATTCTTTGAACGGTAATAAAAAAACAGTACTCTTGTTGACAATTTATAAATAGAATTCACAGGGAGATTTCAATTTACAATTATTCAATATAAAACCAGCCAAAGTTGCAATAAATAGAAGTAATTTGAATTTAGATATCCAATTTGAAATTGATGAAGAATTTGTTGAAAAGATTTGTTATTAAAATGAATCACATATAAACTTTAGTGAAATTAAATAAAATATAAAGGCCTTTTACTTGATAGAAGAAATATTCAAAAAAAAAAAAATTTAGTGAAATTGTTGACAAAGAACAAGCTAAATTAAATATAACTCTCCAGAATGATGTAAATAGGGCACATTTGATCAAAATTCACTTAATTCAATGAAAGATAGCATCTACGTCAGATATTTTCAAATGATTAATGTAAGAGAGATCCTTGAAAATGTTTAGGCATCAATAGTATTGTAATAGCATCTAAGCTAAAGAAATTCAATCAATTTCATAAGTAATATTAAGTATTTTATAAGTTATAAGCATTAGAAGTTAAAATTTGTTAAATTTTGACACTTGAAATACTGTACGAACGAAAAGCAAGACTTTCACTGTTCTGTTTAACATGAAACATACATCAAAATGTAGTTAAAAAAATAAGCTAATTTTCAAAAGTAATTTCAAACCAAGAAATATTGTAAATTTTGTAAAATCCTCAAAAGCATCATTTTTATATAATTTTGACAGAAGCTAGTTAGCTTTGAAATTCAACTTTTCTTGAAAACTATAAATAGGGCAGACACAGAAAAAGTCGGCAGTCTCCAATTATATGCAGAGCAGAATCCTTGTCGGTCCGTAATTAAAAAAGTGCCAAAAAAGTATCATCATCTGAAAAAAGAAGATTATTTGGTTATTGTGAATGGAAATTGAATCCAGAAAATACATTACCTGAATGTGAATGGAAAAATATCACATAGAAATCAAGTTTCAAACGAATTGGATATATTGAAGAAAATCAACAAAGTAGCCTGTGAATTTCAGAACGTTCTAGAAGTGTTGTTTCCAACGAAACGAGTGTTATTCCTGAAACAAAGAAGACAATTAAAAGGATCATACATAAATTGATGAACAAACTTACCAAAGGTATTAAAATTCAATCCTGTTAATCTTTTCCCAAAGAAGTTTAGAAATAATAATCATTGTTTACATTAGAATTACGTTAGGATATTTAGATAAGGTTAGGTTAACATAGAATTAGATTTAGGTTATTGATCACTGATTATAATATTTCAAATTACTTCCATAAAATATAATTTAAAAATTCAATCTTTTTAGAGAATTCAAATTGAACCCTCCCTCAAATATTAATCAAATCAGATTTAATAATATTTTAATTTCAATAATTCAAAATTATAATATTAAGAGCTAGCCCGAATCATAGAATAAATCACATATATACAAGGGTGATCTAATAAATATTTAAATAAGTATTCATTCACAAAATTTCATTAATATAATACCATAACAATATATATATATATATATATATATATATATATATATATATATATATATATATATATATACAAGAACAAGAGGTTTCTATGCTGGCTTTTCATGCCTCAGCAGTCTCGTAGATATAGCTGAAAGACAAGATATCATATTATTGATATGGAATCAGCTTGAGTCACTTGGAAGTTCATCTTCTGAAACATAAAAAGATAGAGAAAGTATTAATAAGGCATAGGAATTTTTGTGACTTAGAAATTTAACAGTTGATGATTTAGTAGTAAGAGAAATTCGATAATTTGTTGATTTGGGTGCTGATATATACGTTCCAATATCGCTTTTGCAACACCTGAAATTTGTCTATAGCTACTATAAATGAGGGTATGTGGATGAGACAGACAAGGTTGGATGCGTAGCGGATGGTATGTAGCGTATTCGCAACATTCGAACAAAACATGTGATGATGTTTCGTCCGCCTTGCCGCATAGGCATGAGGATATGGTTGGAGTTTGTTTAGGGTTGCTCTGAAGGGGCAGTGTCCTGTGATAAAGCAGGTTGAGAGACATGAAGGATTGAAGTATAGGTTTTCGCTAGCGAAATCGACCTTAGGTAGCCAGTAATGGGTGATTCTGTCAGAGGGGCAGAGGTCCCAACTCTCATGAGATTTGAATTAGAGTCCATAACTCAGTTGAGGAATTGGTACACATACTTTGGAAGTTTGTGTCAAAGACATCCATAGAATCGAATGATATTTGGCAGAATTCAATTTCAAGAGTCTCAAGAGCCGACGTGGCTATGGTTTTACAGACATGAGGAGGATTGATCTGTGAAAAGTGGAAGGTTTTGAAGAAAGTGGCTATAATTTGTGCGGTGAACTACAACCGAAGAGCAGTTTAGGACTACGGGTAGGAAGACAGACTTGAAGTAGACACGCATAACATGCCTACCGTCGACGCCTATGGATCCAGACAGTCGCCTGAACTTCATGTTCTGGCTTGATATTTTCGGCCGGATCTAGGAAATCTGTGAAAAGAAGGATAGTCCCACATCCTGAACCCCCAAGTAGGTAAATTCGGTGGTCCAACGTAGTGAACCTTGGGATAGACGAACACAAGGTGTTTCTTGTAGAAGAGCTGCGTGTGTCCTTTTGTATGAAACCTGGAGCTTTTTTTTTTGAACAATTGATCCTCCAAAATGGAAATTTGACTGGTGAAGGCCTCCTCGAGACCCTTACGGCTCCTATAGGGAACGATCAGAGCAAGGTTGTCAGTATAAGCGACGCTTATGGAGGAGGGGAGAAGGGAGAGCGGAGAAGAGCTGATCCTTGGGGGGATCCTCTATTAACTTTTCGCTCGTACGTACAGTCGTTTTGACTGAAAGAACACAAAGTATATCGTGGATTCTACCGGTTAAGTTACCGGCATGTGAGCATGGCTCCTTCACCAGGTGACTACTCAGCTGTCTCCACATTCTACCCAGGACGTAGAAAGAATGATAAGGGTGCGCCTTATCATCGCGCATTAGCGAGAACCACTCAGAAGAGTTGATCCCACCAAGCTTCCAGTTTCAGCTTCAGTTTGAGAACGTACACCGTGACTGGTAGCAGCGAAGCACTAACCAACCTATACTGGCTCTGCAGTGTCAGTACCCGAGTAGTTTTGTGATGCAACTCAATCGCCAAAGGGGCTTCTTATCCACCCACCCGAACGAAGTGCCATGAACCAATATAGTCTCAAGATTTAATGCCTCAATTGATCATGGTACAAGCACCTTCAATCTAGCCTGTACGTCAAGATCCACGAACCTTTGTGAAGTCTTTCAGTTGATACTGGCTTCAAGCACCAACGGTCTAGCTGTATCGTCGAGATCCATAAACTCCAGAAACGTCTCGAAATCAGTCCTAGTTCAGGACGAGGCCGGTCGAACCGTCAAGTTTCACTAAACCTTGAAGCATTTCTCGAAATATCCTGAACATGAGTTTCCGCGAAAAGATGATACATGCATTATGTTCATTTAGTCATAGTTGTCCATTATTGCAACCTGTCCACGTGAAAAATTACCGAAGATACAAAAACACGTTGATTTGAATGAATAAATAAGTAAGTTAATTTAACATACAACACTTCAACGCTCAATTAATGAACTGCAAAATGTTCTTATTTCAACTTCTTGTGGTGAGCTGGGATTGTCTTCAAGGTTTTCCTTCAGACCGTATTTGCGAAGTGGTTCTCCATAGCGAGGGTAATGTAGGATTTGTTTCAACTTGTTCACCGTTTGTCATGCTCACGCATTGCGTCTGTAACTGACTTCTATTATTCCACAGCTGTTTCAGTGCGATTTTCTGCAAGTGCCTTCACCTTCACGTTAGTCGTTTGGTCCTCTCAGCCCTATTTAACCCTCACCAGGATTGTAGAGCGTAACCCGCATCCAATAAAAGTCATCTTAATTTCAATAGCCGAGACTTTCCCGGCATAAATCCAGCCGTTTCATAACTATTTCTTTCAATGCCTATTCCATCCGCCAACTTGCCAATACGCTAAATCGAACCTATTTCCACTACGAGTATTTATAAGCACTTACACGCCATATTCAGCTATTCGTTTTCTCTGATGGATTGTCGAACGCCTACCGGGATCCGTTATGTTGAATTTGCCCCGGAGATATTCCCACGAAGATGCCTTCAAGTAGGATAAACGTCGTCTCGCTCACGTCTTCGCCAACTTCTCGCTTCGTTCCCTACAGAAATGCAGGTTCAATCGATGGCTTTGGGTTATTGGGTTATTCATGAGAGTGTCTTACTGCCGGTATCGGATCCTGCCATTCGTTCTTATTTCCCGCATCGTTAATTTATTCTCGCGGTCGGATTTGTGTCCTTACGAGCGGGGTAGTTTATTTTCTAATATGGATAAACTAATTGGACGACTTACGATTGTAATCTTGCTAATTGTATTGTTATTGCGAGTTCGTCTTCGTTATTTCCGGGAAGTTAAGTATAAGAGTAGTCAACTTCGTTTCTCGGGGTGCTCGAGCAATTTTGTGCTCAACTTACTTTATACAAAAACCGATAAATAAATGAATCAGTTCCCAACAAAAGAGTTACCGGCATGTGGTCATGGCAATTGACTAGGTGACCACGTAAGTGATCTCCATAATTCCCGAAAGAGATTGGGTAATAAGGGTTACACTTCATATTTGCTCAAGAGAGAACTCATCCTGTTGCCATTGGACTTCAGCGTAATTGGAAAAGTACTGGTCAGCCAGACCATGTAGGATTGATCGGAACAGATGGTAATCGAAGGAGCAATGTCTCAGCGGGTGGGATAGGACGCATCAATTGTAGTCGGTAGACCTCCACTGTGATCCTCGTTCGATTATAGCTGCTCGTAATACGCCACAGCTCACTGACATTGTAGCTTGACGCGCTTGTCTTGAAAAGATCCTAGTTTCTTCCCGGTGAAATGGGAGATGGAGTCTTGATGCCTAAAGCATCAGACTGGCTCGCGCCAGTCACTGGACCGGTACGGTGGAAGTTCAACCAAATGGTGCGCTAGTTTCGCCTTAAAGGTGAAATGGAGTGCTGAGCGGCGTTGTTCAACTCTGTGACAAGGGTGTATGTCACAGCACAGGGCTTCACCCCTAAAACTAACGTACTCTACCCTATTGCAGTAAATCTCTAATGTCCGAGTGCGTTGTGTGGCATACTGCGTTACCTGGAGAGTCCCCAGAAAATAGTCGTACGACCTGGCTACCTAATTGCTGTTGGACTTGAGGGGGCAGTCGTTGAAAGTCTGCATGATGGACCAGATGGGTATTCCATCTATCTGTTCGCAAAAACTCATGTTCAGGATATCTCGAGAAATGCTTCAGGGTTTAGCGGGAATTCACGGTTCGACCAGCCATTGCGAGACGTTTCTGTGGTTTGTGAATCTCGACGATACGGCTAAACTTTTCGTTCTTGAAGCCAGGATTAATTGAAAGACTTCACTAGGGTTCGTGGGTCTTGACGTATAGCCCGGATTGACGGTGCTCGTACCAGGATCGATTAATCTTGAGACTATCTTGATTCATGGAACTGCGTTAAGGTGGGTGGATAAGAAGCTCCTTCAGCGAGTAACTTGCGTCCCAAAAACTCGGGTTCTGACACTGCAGAGCCAGTAGAGGTTTGATAGTGCTTCGCTGCTACCAGTCACGATGTAGGTTTTTGGACTGAAACCAAAACTGAAAGCTTGGTGGTTTCAATTCTTCGGAGTGATTCTCGCTAATGCGCGATAATAAAGCGTATCCTTATTACACTATGTGCTACTGGGCAGATTGTGGAGACTGCAAAGTAGTCACCTTGTAAAAGAGCTATGCTCACATACCAGTAACTTAACCGGTAGAATTCACCACTTCTGACAGTTTTGTTGAGCTAGAGCATGACATCCATCAGAATACGATGACTTTCGGCAGTCTTTCTCTTCATATTGAAGTAATGAGGTAAAACTTTCCGCAAAAGCACATTATTTATTACAAAAAATGACATTTTCAGAGCACATAGAAACTATGTTGTTAACACTTCAGAGAAATGGGAATGTAGATACTAAGCACAGCTTTCATCTGTCGGAATTTGTCTTAGAACACCCTTCATGTCTCAGTGCCGTCTCAATGCCTTCACACTTGACAAGGAAACGTTCTCAGTGAATAAATTGTGGAAATCTGGTGAAATTTCACTGTCCGATATGTTTCGCAGACTTTTAAACCATCATATCAAGAATTTGAGAACCAACCAGTATCTGACTTTTGAGTTATCCTCGCCGATGTACACCAGCACAAAATTTTCCCCGCAATTTCTCATTCGTTCATTAAATTTTATAACAGAACGCATAATGACGCATCGCGAAGAGGAACAATAGCAAGACTCATCGTGCCATGTAACTTCCGTAAACGTTTAATTCTCAGAATCTTCCAAGGTCAAAAACCACAAGATCCCCGGGCTCGATCCCGCTACGGGATTTCTGTATTCAATCCTGTTACTTTAACGACTGATTCCCCTCGCACCTCAAGCCGAATGGGTGATTTATTATTGTTCGCTTCATGTCCGGATATTTACTAGACGACCATTGTGAATGTTCAATGGGTGACTTTTATGCGTCCATTAGATGCGGCAATTCTTTGGACAATGTTACTCTTTCTGTTGTCTTTACCGTCAGCTTCCTTTCACTTATGGCAAGGAATCCCAGCCGCTAGTTCATTATGAATGAATAATGATTATTTGGAAATAACAATCGTGTGATATTCGATTGGAATAATAATGTTGCACGTAAACTTGATTGGTTATTTGATCGTAATCAATGAAAGGAAGTGGTTTGAATGTTATGGGAGATTGTGCATCAGGTGCTATTGTTAGAGGTGTGTTCTATCGGAATTTCGATGAAGCTCTTTCATATCTCGTTGTTGCCGTATGAGAAAGTAGAGCCGGCAAATGCTATGAGATCGATAGTGAAATCCGAAGAGGAATTAGATAAGATTGTATAGTATTGAAGGAACACTATGATTTAATGAGAAATTGTTACTGATTCTTTCTTAATGTTCAGGCTGAAGGTCACAAAATGTTAGAAATATATCAATTATGAATTTCAGTTTACTTAGCGAAAGTTCTGAATTAGAAATTAACATAAGAAATCTGAAACACGTTTACCTTATACAGGGTGACTTCTTTTAAAAGGGCCAAACTTCAAGGGGAGATCACATAAGTTATTGGCAACAAAAAATGCCTTATAACACATATAATTTAAAAGGGATTAAATAAAAACATATTTAATAAAATTTCCACATTTATTGTGTTTCAACAATATTGTAACACTACATTTGCAACAATTGTTTCGCCAAATTCTTGGCTTCTTCAGGCGAGTTCGATGTTAAACTACTCTAGAAATTTTTATTTTTTCTCCTTATATATTTCTCAAGATGGAAGAGGGGGGAACGGTATTCTAAATGCTTCTGGGAATTTTTATGGCATGTTTATCAATGGTGATCTGTTGACATCGGTTTGGTCATTAAGTAATATATTCTGCCTGTTATATCTGTTAATTTCCATTGCTTCTAGAATATTAAGTCTTCTACTTTTGTTTTCTATGTGTAGAATTTTGTAGTTTGAATCAAACATATGTCCCTCGTCTAAAAGATGGTTCGCATAAGTTGAGTTCTGTTTTTTATTCAGGAAACTACTCAAATGTTCTTTAATCCTCTTCTTGAAGTTCCTTCCTGTTTGTCCAATATATACTTTCTGGCATGAACCACAATTCAACTTATATACTCCCGATTTTTTGTTTTTATCTAATTTGTCTTTATTATTTTTGATTAAATTACTTAAAGTATTATTGGTTTTGAATGCTATATTGAAATTCCGTTCGTTTTTCAAAAAATTTGCTACTTCTATTGATTTTTTACCTGTGTAATTTAGTGTTATATATCTATTCCGTTCTATTTTTTCGCTTTTGGGGTATATTAATGTTAGAGCTTGCTTTAATAAGAATTTATTCAATATTTGGTCCACAATGTCAGGTTTGAAACCATTATTAACAGAGATTTGTTTTATAGTATTGAGCTCACAGTCAAAATTCTGTTTTCTCATAGGTGTTTTGATTAGTCTATGTACCATGCTATTGAATGCTGCTAGTTTTTGTGAATATGGATGATGTGACTTTGAATGGATCGTTATGTAGGTTGGTTTGCGATAAATTGCAAAATCGTGTTTACTATTGATCAATAGTAAACACGATTTTGCAATTTATCGCAAACCAACCTACACCGACATAACGATCCATTCAAAGTCACATCATCCATATTCACAAAAACTAGCAGCATTCAATAGCATGGTACATAGACTAATCAAAACACCTATGAGAAAACAGAATTTTGACTGTGAGCTCAATACTATAAAACAAATCTCTGTTAATAATGGTTTCAAACCTGACATTGTGGACCAAATATTGAATAAATTCTTATTAAAGCAAGCTCTAACATTAATATACCCCAAAAGCGAAAAAATAGAACGGAATAGATATATAACACTAAATTACACAGGTAAAAAATCAATAGAAGTAGCAAATTTTTTGAAAAACGAACGGAATTTCAATATAGCATTCAAAACCAATAATACTTTAAGTAATTTAATCAAAAATAATAAAGACAAATTAGATAAAAACAAAAAATCGGGAGTATATAAGTTGAATTGTGGTTCATGCCAGAAAGTATATATTGGACAAACAGGAAGGAACTTCAAGAAGAGGATTAAAGAACATTTGAGTAGTTTCCTGAATAAAAAACAGAACTCAACTTATGCGAACCATCTTTTAGACGAGGGACATATGTTTGATTCAAACTACAAAACTCTACACATAGAAAACAAAAGTAGAAGACTTAATATTCTAGAAGCAATGGAAATTAACAGATATAACAGGCAGAATATATTACTTAATGACCAAACCGATGTCAACAGATCACCATTGATAAACATGCCATAAAAATTCCCAGAAGCATTTAGAATACCGTTCCCCCCTCTTCCATCTTGAGAAATATATAAGAAGAAAAAATAAAAATTTCTAGAGTAGTTTAACATCGAACTCGCCTGAAGAAGCCAAGAATTTGGCGAAACAATTGTTGCAAATGTAGTGTTACAATATTGTTGAAACACAATAAATGTGGAAATTTTATTAAATATGTTTTTATTTAATCCCTTTTAAATTAAATGAAAATGGATTTCCATCAAGTGAGGACCTCCACCATTCAAGATATAACACCTAGTCGAAATGTTGGTGGTTATTCTTTAATCAAAAATTTCTTGATTTTTACGAAATATTTCAAGTTTTTCATAAAATCTTGTCTCGGTCTTTATCAAATTTGGTCAAATATCTGGAAATGGTATTGAATTCACTACAAGATAAGAAGTTCTGTCTGTCAAAAAATTTTTATTTTGGGTATGGTAAGGATATGAATATCACGATTCTGAAGTGAACAAAATCAGTCATATTTGGTGGTTTTATGGATGAAAAATTATTAATTATGGACATGTTTTCTTTTGCAAAAAATACCCCATTCAGTGTGCTTTCAAATGACATATCAATTTTCATGCTGGCTGCTTGTCCTCTGCCAGAATATCATGGCTAAGAAGATAACAACAAAAAGTTGAAATATTCCAAACTTAAATTTGCTCTTAAAGCTCCTTGTGATTGAATATCAAAAAAAATATTGGATTTAAAATCTGACAGTTTCTGTCAGAATTTTGGAAATTTGGGTTTTAGCACGTTTTCTTGAATCTAACAAATTAACTCAATTTATAATAAGTATTCCAGAAAAAATCGAGAAAATTATGCCAATTTTCAAACATCGAATATCTCGATATGTTTGAGATTGGAAGTGCAGTTTGTCAAAAGGAATGGTGCATTTGTGTTCGCCTTATCAAGGCGATTTTCTTTTTACTTAATCATAAAGAGCTTCATGATAGAGCAAATTTAGGTATGGAATATTTCAACTTTTCGTTGTTATCTTTTTAGCCATGATATTATGGCAGAAGACAAGCAGCTAGCACAAAAGTTGATATGCCATTTGAAAGCATCTCCTTACCACGTCCGCAATAAGAATTTTTTGGCACACAAAGCTTTTTATTTTGTAGCAAATTCAATGCCGTTTCCAGATGTGTGGTTAAATTTGATGAGACTACAATGATAACTGTATTATATAATTGATTTTATGAAAAAACTTTCATAAAATCAAGAGATGTTAAATTGAAGAATAACCATCAACATTTCGACCATGTGTTAAACGACATTTTTTGTTGCAAATAATTTCAATGATCTTTCTTTGAAATTTGGCTTTTTTGAAAGTAGACACTTGATGTTGAAACTATATAGAAGATTATTTTAAAATTTAACTTGTCTAGAAAAACATTTATTTTTTCTTTCGTTGCACTTATTAATAAAATACTCAATTCAAAATATCAACTTTTATACGTTTTTCATAGTTCAAAATTTTGAAGAAAGCCTGTACGGAATTCACTCAAACTAGTTGAGTGAAAATTATTCAGAAAACTTAAGTCAAAAATCAGAAATTCTTGGAAATAATTAAAACAGAACTCTTCCGAAATTCCATGTTAAAAAAAAACATAAGTTTTTGAATTTAGTTATCTATTCTGAAACTATCAGAAAAAAAAACAATGAAAATATATTTAAATAAGGTTATTCTGATTTTCACAATTTTTTTTTTGTGAAAATCAGAATAACCTTATTTAAATATTATTTAATATGGATTTTCACCAAGTAAGAACTGATTCAATTCAATAAAAAAATAATGGGAAATGATGATATTTTCTTAAAATGTATGTAGTTTTTAGTGGAATTATTGATACTATGCTAGCCACATCACATTAAAATTATCAGAGCAATGTAAATTTCCAAAATTTGCCAAAATTCAATGAAATTTAGGAACGAAAGTGTCTACGTCAGTAATTTTGAAAATTTGTATGAAAGGAACATAATCTAAGATGCCTTTAATATGGATAAAGTTGTAATAAGATATAAACTGTAATAATATAAGTTGAAAACTTTTGACATTTGGAAGAATTTTTGAAAATTTTGTATAATACTTAAAACTGAACCGAATGAAATGAAACTAGTACGAAAATGTAGATGAAAATTCAGGCCAATTCCTTAGAGTAGTTGCGGATTACTAAATAGTGTAATTTTTGTATTATTAGCATAGGCATAATTTTTGGAGAATTTAGTAATTCAGATGAATTTTGGAAAATTCAGTTTTTTGTGTAGTGTTTTGCGGCAAAACAAACGTCTTTCAGTATGAAATTCCTCATAGTCTAAAGACAAGAAAATATCATATACGTGAATTGCCATAAAAAAAATATTACCTGAATATATGGTCGCAAAGTTCTAAAATTGAATCAAGCATGAACCAGGTACTCAGTGAAGAGTTCTGGAAGGAAAAAAATGAAATATTGAAACTAGGAGAATCCATAATGCTTCCTGAAAAAAATGAGGAAACATTTAAGAAGAACATTAATTAAGTGACAGTTAAACCCACCAGAAAGGTACAACCGTTTAACTGTGTTCATTTTTATTTCAAAATACATTCCGTACTTACCGTGTGTATGAGGTTAGATGGTAGAATATAAAAAAAGGGTTAAGTCAACTTGCAACGCGTTACAAGCATAAATCATGGAATTACTGTATCTTTTTCTACCATCTTATATACACAGTGACAGGAGAAGTGTCAAAAAAGAATTATTTCTTTAACTTGATTAACACAATGTCGTAGTCACATCAATAATGAAACGATAACACAACGAATGTTTATCTTCCTGTAGTCCGAAATAAATAATAATACCTAAGCCGACAGATATATATATATATATATATATATATATATATATATACCTGGGGGGTAAACGCATTTTTCCTCGATGATTTTTTGCTCCCTCTGGCTGCGAACGCTCTTCGGGAAAAAAATCATGCTTTATAGTTTCAAGGTGTTTAATGATCAAGTATTAGAAGATTGAGTCTAATACACTGTAAATGTTCAATCGGTATTCCGAACATAATATTAATTGAACTTTCAGTTCAGTATTTAAATATCCGTAATTGCCATAAAAAGAAGAGTTGTATATTTTACCAGGGGAGCTATGAAAACGTTCAAAAATTATCATAATCTAAATGATTCTATGATATAGAAACGGAATTGTTCAATTTTGTTTCGGAAGTCTATCAAATTAGTGAAAATTTCACATTTTCTGTTTGTAATAACTCGAACCCAGAACCTCGAGTAGATGGACTTCCTGACTAGGCTACATAATGATAGATCTGGTAAACCGCTACACATACTAGTGGTCGGGTTAATTGGTAAGTACCAATTATAATGGCGGTAAACGGTGCACCATTTTAATTGTTGGGTTTACATCGGGATTAATGGATCGGCTATCTACACTTTGTTTTAAATTCAAGATGATACGCATTAGCAAGAAAGTGTACAGTGCTGTCCATTTGGAACGGCGGTTGCCACGTTTTTTTTTTTTCATTAGTTCAAGAACGTATTTTACCGATTAAATGAAAGTAACAATAACAGATTAGATCTCCTCAAAAACCTTTATTGCCTTAGTATTCTTCTCTGTAGTTTTCAGGGAGTATTATAAAGAGATACTAACCTGAAACTCTTTATGATGCGGTATTGTGAGCGAGCTCACAGACCTCTCAATTATTAAATGGCGGTTTCGTTCTGCCTTAACCCAATGGACTCTTCAAATTGGCTATATGGGAAAGCCTGCCAATGACGCATGTGGGCCTTATTCTGGAAGGAACGAGGTATTGAACTGGAGGTTGCTACTCTACTTGAACCCGAAGGAGTCGGTTTATTGAGTGACAAGGAAAGCAGTTGTGCCATCTGCGAGAAATTTCGAGAGGTTGCCGTAGCAGGGTAAATTTCTGGGGGGCGTCTGATGTGCCCACACGTCAGGGATTGAATGCACAGTGAAGCTTGAGCTACAAACCTCTTGGTTCAAGTATATAGGGACGCTATCAGTAACTTTTTGTCTTGGTTTCTCTTCAAAATAAAATAATCGATATGACATGCTGAATGAATATGATAAGTTATTTTTACAAGGAACCCTTGCAAACATTATCACGACGTGACCACAGTTCCAGTTTGTATGCTTTTCTAGCTACTTCTAGTTTAGGCGTTTTCGTTATTAACCTTGATTACTTTAGATTTATCCTGGTGCTTTCGTTGCTTTTCTCAGTATATTTTATGTGTTATATCTACTTCTTTCATTTTGTTGCTGTTTAGTAGTAAGATTTTGCTTCCATTACACGTATTATCGTCTTGTATGTTCTTCTTTAATTCTTTCCTTTATCTTGCTATATTTATTGGTATGAATGAAGAAATAGTGTTGGGTTTTGACTGCTTTCTGTACTATAGTGTTGTTTTTTCAGAGTGATAGAATTTTAAATTGAAATAAAACACATTTAAATTAAGATTGAAGCCAATTTTTTCTATTTGAAAAATAATTTTATGACATTTATGTTTTGAAAATAATTTCCGGCAGATGTCCACCACGACTAGCTCTGAGGAATCACATCCGACCACACCAATTTTGGACCACTTTTTCGAGTAATTGAGGCCTTATTTTATCAATAACACGAGTTATGTTGGCTTCCAAAGCGTCTATTGTTTCTGGTTTATTAGCATAAACTAATGACTTGAAATAACCCCAAAGAAAATAATCCAGTGGAGTTATGTCGCATGATCTTGGAGACTAATTAATTGGACCATTTATCGAAATAATATCATCGCCAAATCTTTCTTTCAATAAATCAATTGTTGCGGTAGGATCATGAGGTGTAGCACCATCTTGTTGGAACCAAAACACTTCTGGGTCGATACGATTCAAATTTTGAAACAAATAATCATTGATCATCGATGTGTAACGAGCACCATTCACTGTAACATTAGCTCCAGCATCGCTTTCAGAGAAATATGGACCGATGATGCCTCCACCGTGTAAAGCACACCATACAGCGCATTTTTCAGGATGTAATGGAACCTGCAGAATTTCATGAAGATTTTTTTCACTCCATATACGGCAATTTTGATTGTTTATATAGCCGTTCAACCAGAAATGAGCTTTATCGCTAAACATAATTTTACAATAAAAAATGGATCAACTTCAAGCTGTTCTAGGGCCCAATCAGCAAACAAACGACGCTTTATGGTCAAGTGGTTTCAGTTCTTGAACCAGTCGGATCTTGTATGGATGTAGACCAAAATCTTTATGCAAAATTTCCCATGTGGTGGATGAACAGAGTCCAACTTGTTATGAACGTCGACGAATAGACAAATCTGGATCATCATTGACACTATGACTTACAGTAGCTATATTTACTTCTGTACGTAGAGTACATCAGTAGCATCGAGTAGAGAAAATGTTGTCCGAAATCTATCGATAGTTCGACGAATAAGCTGCTCTGACGAACGATACACTGATTTTGAAAATAAATTTCAACAATTTGTAAACGTTGTTAGGCACTAGTCATTCCTTGATAATTTTTCAATGCTTACAGAATATAAATGTAAAAATATGGCTTCTGCCTTCTGTCAAATCACAGTTATCTCGGTCGAAAGTGCTATCACTCTAAAAAAAATACCCGATACCTAGTCATGCCTATTCAACAAGAAATAGAGGAAACACTATCATAGGGTTAATAAAACTATCGGTAAAAGGTCACATCTGTTTCTTGGTCCGCGAGTCTATATTTCCATGCCCGGGTTATATCAAAAGTATGAATAATTTGATTTTGCTTAAAAACGTAAACATATTTCGGTGTTGATAGATATAAAGAATGCTTGTTTTCATCGTTGATTTGTTCACTTTAGTTTAATTGATAATCTGATTGTGTTTGTTGGGATTTGGGCCTGGATGTATCTCTTTATCACACATAGAAAGTTGTAGGTTCTTGTGAATCTTTTGGATGTATTGAAGAATAAATCTTTATACCAGATATGTTCGCTTAATACTGAAATGTTGGGTGAGTGTACCTATTGATGTTTATCGAACTTATTATTTTGATTTAAAGTGGTTTCATAGGCTGAAGAAATTTTGAATGAGTTTTGTAGTTCCTTTTGTTATTTTATCTTAATTGAATTAATAAACATTATTATCACTATTATTGGTACTATATTTCAAATCAGTTCTCAATACTTGTTTTTTTCTGTTGAACATGCCTCAACTAATTGTTGCAATCAAATTTAAGGCCTCTGGAATTATTTGGAATTACCATCAAAAATCAAGTTCATATCATAAATTCACATTTGGGATAACATGATTTTAGAATTTCAATACCAATCTCTTTAAAAATTCAATCTACAATTTGTTCAACAATTAATAATCTGTCGTAAAATGAAAGGACTCCATTATTAACAAGCAACCGGAAATTTTCAATCGAAAATAAAATCACCAAAATTCGTTTTCGATATTCAATTTTCAATTCCATAACAATATGTACTCGTAAAACAATTGAAATGGACGTAATATTATTATTATAATGAGAACCATCATAATAACTAGCAGATGAGTGAAGCCGCAAATAAATCTATAACCATAACGACTGTGGTCTTTAAACTGACTAAAAGATGAGGAGAATTCAATTTTCAAGGGGAATTTCAAATTATCATTCTTAGTATTTATTCATATATGTGTGATGCTTAATGCATTCTTATACATTATTGAGAATAATAATTTAACCAAACTCATGCTATTTGAACTTCACCAGTTAAACGCTAATTGAAATTACAATAGCAATGCAATAACAAGAACGACTATAAATCAATGCTACAACATTCATGGTTGAGGTCATCAGGAATTGCGTTGTTGCACTTTGAAGAATTCTGCGACTTAATTTGATGCAGAAAGATATTACACTCGTGTAAATAGACGATCAGTATTCCTATTGTATGCTAATTTTTATTTTTTCGCGCCATATTCAAGCCTTTAATTGATTCAGATATGGAAAAAATTTATTGACCACTAGGTAGGTCCTCATTTTGCTAAATGTACAAATAAACTGCTGGTCAACAGTTGAGAATATTGAATTAATTTTTGTTAGTTTCTCAGAACAATTCAATTTCCTTTTGAAATATGTAAGTATAGAGTGTTTCGGATAGAATAAAAAGATTAAAAAAAAAGATGTACCAACAATAATCCTCACAGTGCCCCCAATTCACAATTTTTATTCGTAATGAAAATTTCGAGAAAAATTACAGATAATAGCTGGAATAAATTCTCCAGAACCTCCACAGATTAAAATCTAAATAAATCTTATGAAAACATTTAGAATTAATTTTTTTTTAAATATCCTTGATACACTGTATCACTTTATAGACATTTATATTATCCTTACATGTGGTGGAAATTAACTAATAAAGAATTAAAAGAAATATAAAATAATGACCAAATTATATAGACATCTACTTATACATATATGTTTCGATTGGATGTTAAAGAATCACAAGTTCCATCAACAAAAAACTTTCAACATATAATTCAAAAAAGCCTTTTTTATTTTCATTTTTTGAATAATCTATAGCACATTCTCCAGAGAAAGAACCTGATAAGTTCTGATCCAAATCTCTTCAGTAAGGAGTTATTTGAATAAACAAAATAATCTTTGGAAATTTATAAAAATACCATTTTTTTGTCAGACATTCCTGCAACATCTAACCAATTTTTGGATAAGCATGGCCTATACGAAAATTAGGTCATATCACAGAAATATAGAAAAAATTTATTCTTATATTTGACTTAAATCAGTACATAATTTCAAATTCAAATTTCAAATTTATTTAGATTCTAACATAAATAAATTCTGACAGTGCTTATACAATATGAAACATATATTCATATATAAAATGAAAGATTTAATAATTATCCTCTCCAGGGCGAAACAACAACTAAGCAAAGATGCTTGTTTTCTGTTGTCTGCACCTTTCGAGGATTTTGAGCACTTGAAGCAGAAACAAAAAAAAATATATAAATAAACAAAACAAATTGAATTCAAGACGAGAGAGGGAGGTGTGGACGACTGACAAAATTCACAAGTCGAAGGTGTGTCGGCTCTCAAGCAAAAATTTTTTGAGCTCAGTTTTGAATCTTCTGATATTCCCAATTTTCCTAATCCCTAGTGGAATTCTGCCATAGTATTTTGGTCCTATGTAAAATAACAGACGCTGTGAGCAACCCTTTTTAAAAAAAGGGATCTCAAGTACTTCATTTTGTACTGCCCTAGTCACATATCTACATTCTCTCTGAATGGAATGACGATCCCGGAAGTGAACGTATAAGAGAGATTGATAAACAAATATGGTTCTGACACTCATAATGCCCGATTCACGATATAATTCCTCCGTAGGGGTTAGTCGTTCTTTTCTGAGCATTATTTTTATTAAAGTGTTTTGTGGTGTTTGTAAACATTTCTGAGCTTTCTCAGTAAGACCCCCCCACACAATCACACAGTATCGCAGAACTGATTCCACCAGAGAATTATAGACCAAAAATAAGTTTTTCCTATTTAATATATCCCTTAAGAGATAAAAGGTATGCATGAGCCGTCTTAACTTCTTCGACAAAACCGTGGCCTGCATTTCCCACCTCAAATATTTGTCCACAATAATACCCAAATATTTGATTTCATCAACCCTAACAATCGATGGACACGTGCACCCCCGCGGAACACATTCCTCATCATGAACAAAGAGAAGGTCATCGTCCGGCTGTCCATCAACAGTAACAGAAAAAGTTACAAATTTACTTTTTTTGAAATTTAAGGACATTGAATTGAGATTCAGCCATTCATAAATGTCAGCTAGACAAATCTCAGCTGTTCGATATAAAGCATCCCACGAATCACCCACCAAAACAATTGCTGTATCGTCGGCATAAGATATGATGTTGTCGGAAATGTTTTTCAGCTGAAAAATGTCATTTAAGTAGACGAGAAACAGCAACGGCCCCAGGACTGTACCCTGGGGTACCCCCGATAAAACCGTTGTCGAATCGCTGACAGCTTCCCCGACCCTTACTCTCTGGGTTCTATCATTTAGGTAATTCTTCAATAGCTCATAAGCGATTCCCCTTACTCCTGCATTTCTAAGCTTAGCCAGCAGTCGCGCATGTGAAATAGTGTCGAACGCTTTAGCTAAGTCCAGGAACACCGTCAGACACTTTTTCGATTCGTCCAAGTTAATCACAACCCTCCTCACGAGATCTAAAATAGCATCCTCCGTACTGACACCCTTTTTAAAACCAAATTGTCTCTCTGAAATAAATTGATGCTGTTCAAAAAAACCGAGAAGTCTTTTTTTAAGGCATTTTTCAAAAATCTTTGCCAAATGATTGATGAGGGAGATAGGCCGATAGTTGGATATATTTTTAATGATTATTTTGTTTATTCAAATGACTCATAAATCAATTATACTTCAGTCTTCCTTGTAGTGTCATCAAATTTGACCACATATTTGAAAACAGCATTAAATTTGCTACAAGATAAGAGGTTCTGTATACCAAAAAATTCTTATAGCGGGGGTAGTAAAAAAAAAAGAATATCATGATTCTGAAGTGAACTAAATAAGTCATATTTTCCACTGGTTTCATCGATGAAAAATGATTAATTATGGACATGTTTTTTTTTTCATTTTTTTTCATCAAAATATACCTCATTTAGTGTGCTTTTGAGCGACATATCAACTTTTGTGCTAGCTGTTTGTCTACTGCCAAAATATCATGACTAAGAAGATAACAACGAAAAGTTGAAATATTACAAACCTAAATTTGCTCTATCTTGAAGCTCTTTATGATTATATAAAAGGAAAATCGCCTTAAATAAGAACTTTTTCCACTATTTCCTTTTGACAAACTGCAGTTCCAATCTCGGAATCGTCCTCAAGAGGATCTGCGAGTGAAATAATTACTTCTGTTGAATCGTTAAACGCACACATAAAGTACCACGACATGAAAAATCACGACTCTGTAAGCTATCATTATATGGAAATTCCCACAAGTAACATTGGAACATATGGAAAAATAATTCTTCTATGTCTTCTAAACTAATGATGCCAACGTTAGGAAGGCCTAATAACAGTTATATTCGTTCAAAGAACTTATTCTCCTTTCATTATGGCGTTCATCCGAGGTTTTTATTCAGAAAGATGAGGCTGTGCATATCTCTCAGTGTTGGCCAAAAAAAAGTCCGGGAGTGATTTCACGACCATTACTCTTTGAACTCCGAAGCGCTCACTCTATCTTTGTTTGCATAATAACGACCAGAAGCTTCAGCAAAAATTCGCGTAGTTATCTCGTTATTTTATTGCAGTAATAACTATGAAGCTGGTGACACATCAGGACCATTTGTTATTCATTAAAAGTAGTCGTTGTTTCAAATTTTGTTATTTCGTTGCTTTTATTGTCACATGTATACAAAGATTTATACAGGCTGTCTACTTTTAAAAGGACCAAACTTCCAGGGGAGATCATACAAGTTATTTGCAACAAAAAATGTCATATAACACTTGGTCGAAATGTTTATGGTTATTCTTCAATTTGACATTTCTTGATTTCACGAAATATTTCAAGTTTTTCCATGAAAACAATTATACTTGAAGCTTCATCAAATTTGATCAAAAATCTGGGAACGACATTCAATTTGCTACAAGATAAAAAGTTTGGTGTGCCAAAATAATTCTTATTGTGGGCGTGGTAAGAAGATGGATATCACGAATTCGTGTCTTATTTTTCCAATGGTTTTAGCGATGAAAAATCATCAATTATGGATATGTTTTTTTTTTCAGCAAAAAATACCTCCATCAGTGTGCTTTCGAATAACAAATGACATTTTGTGCTATCTGCTTGTCATCTGCAAAAATATCATGGCTAAGAAGATAAAAACGAGAAGTTGAAATATTCCAAACCTAAATCTGCTCAATCTTAAAGCTCTTTATGACCGAATATTAAAGTAATCCTCATGGAAATCATGAATTAAAATAAAATAGAAAGGCTTTTTACTTGATAGAAGAAATATAACGAAATTTGAATATCAAAACAAATTGAAATATGTTTATCTTCTACAATTTTAATTTCCAAAAGAATTTTTTTTATTCAAAAACTTTTAGAATTAAATTAATGTCTAAAACAAGCACCGCTTACATTTAATAGACGTATATAATCAAAACTCAATATACAATGTCAAATGAAATAAATAACCCAGCAGATATACGAAAGTAATTAAAATTAATAAATAAATATTCAAACGAGACAAAATTTTGTTTCTGGTTTTATCTTAAGAAATACTACTTGCCTTATAAAAACATGAACACACTTGAAGGACTTCCCAAAGAATATAATTTATTTGAAATATTTAATACATTTAAATATTCGAACAAATTATTTCAAAAAACTCTAAAAAATGTGCACTATATTTTCAAAAAACAAATATAATTCTAGATAATCCCTTCATCAGCCGTTTTTAATAATCCAAATATCAAAATCAAAAACATAACCTACATCACTCACGTGTTAAAAGACTTAAGCTTCGAACTACAGATCAACTATATATTCAAGATTGATCTATGTTCTAACAAAATCAAAGAACAAAGTGAGTTATTTTAAGGTTTACCTAAATCCATTGACACCGTATAAAGAGATTTATTGAAGCCAAAATATAATTATATATTATATATAAAATAAAATAGAAAGGCTTTTTACTTGATAGAAGAAATATAACAAAATTTGAATATAAAAACAAATTGGAATATGTTTATCTTTAATTTCCAAAAAATTTTTTAATAAAAAAATATTCTTTTGGAAATTAAAATTGTAGAAGATAAACATATTCCAATTTGTTTTGATATTCAAATTTCGTTATATTTCTTCTATCAAGTAAAAAGCCTTTCTATTTTATTTTATATATAATATATAATTATATTTTGGCTTCAATAAATCTCTTTATACGGTGTCAATGGATTTAGGTAAACCTTAAAATAACTCACTTTGTTCTTTGATTTTGTTAGAACATAGATCAATCTTGAATATATAGTTGATCTGTAGTTCGAAGCTTAAGTCTTTTAACACGTGAGTGATGTAGGTTATGTTTTTGATTTTGATATTTGGATTATTAAAAACGGCTGATGAAGGGATTATCTAGAATTATATTTGTTTTTTGAAAATATAGTGCACATTTTTTAGAGTTTTTTGAAATAATTTGTTCGAATATTTAAATGTATTAAATATTTCAAATAAATTATATTCTTTGGGAAGTCCTTCAAGTGTGTTCATGTTTTTATAAGGCAAGTAGTATTTCTTAAGATAAAACCAGAAACAAAATTTTGTCTCGTTTGAATATTTATTTATTAATTTTAATTACTTTCGTATATCTGCTGGGTTATTTATTTCATTTGACATTGTATATTGAGTTTTGATTATATACGTCTATTAAATGTAAGCGGTGCTTGTTTTAGACATTAATTTAATTCTAAAAGTTTTTTAATAAAAAAAATTCTTTTGGAAATTAAAATTGTAGAAGATAAACATATTTCAATTTGTTTTGATATTCAAAAATCATGAATTTATCTGTTGAATCAAAATATTTCAAACGAATAAATTAAATTTAAATGATACAGATTTTGTGAGAAAATGTAAAGAAAACAGACTACTACTTCTTATAAAAATTGTTGAAAACGTCCACCTGCTCGTTCAAAAAATTTCACACATCGTTTTTGCACTGAATTTATAACACTGCGAAGTTAAAAACGTTTCTGACGCATTTCTGCACAACACAATTTTATTCTTTCGACTAGATCCTCTAGAGTCTCAGCGCGAATGTGATACACTCTGTCTTTAAAGGTGTTTAAGACATAAAAATCCAAAGGCGTAAGGTGCTCCTTGGTGGCCATCTTACCGGATTGTACCTTCCAATCCATTGCACCTCAAAATATTCATTCCTTAAGTCCCGTCCATTCCGGCTATTATGAGCTGGCCAGCGATTCATTTGAAACAGGACATTTTGTCTGTTAGCCACTGGCATTTCATCCAATATATCTGTTAAGCTGCTTTGGATTAATAGAATGGGGCGATCGGTAAGTATTACTGGCCCGAAAAATTCACCTTTGATAACTTCTTACCACACATTGTCCCTCAACTCATGTTTGAAATGAGAAACAATAGTCGCATGAGGGTTGGCCGTAGAGAAAAACTTTTCTACTAGCCCGAAATGAAAGTCACAAATCATTAATAAGGAGTATGAACTATGGTACTAGAAAGTTCTAGAAATCGAGACAGTGTAACATACGTCTGTATAACAATTCTATGCTCAAACAAATTCGACAAGTTTTTGTAGATCACAGAGGCAAATTGCAGACATGCGCACGTTTCAAACTGATTGGTTTTCGCAAGTGCAATGTATGCTTGTGACTCCAAATCTGTCAAGTATCTATATTCGCTATACACAGAGACTCCAAGATATTAATAATACATTAGCGCCATCTAGAGTATGCAAAATACATACACAGAGACTCTTACATATTAATAATACACTAAGGCCATGTAGAGAATGCAAAATACATACAAGATATGATATTCACACTTGTCATCAATATTAATGAATCTGTGAAGTGAAGTCAGTGAACTCAAATGAACAATAGTGGAAAGAACAACAAATCTTTAGACCAAAACTAATTTCATTCGAAGTTATGACGAATGATTCATTCATCATCACTCATCTTTGTTATATCTACGATTCCTTCATTTTAGATTTCTCAAAATGAATACGGATAAATATTGAATCAACATTTTACGCCCCATGTCTCCACCGAATCTAATCCATGCTGTTGTTTCAGATGTAAACACCGAGCAGATGTTGACACAGCGCCTGGCAGAGCTCCAAGTGAAACTTCAATACCTGGACACGATGTACAGAGCCAGACAGGAGGATCTCCAACAACTCACCCAACATATAGACCAATCGGCCCTTACCGGCGACAACATGTCCATATTCACACTCTCGCCGCCTGAACTCAGGCCAGAAATAAGACAAATACTAAAAAACATGTCGGGTATGAACGCTGCTGCCGGTTTGAATCCTCCGATCAAGCTTAGGCTGCCTTCCTCCTACCATTTTCTGCCGCACCTTTTGGACGATCCCTCGAGTTTGAGGTTGGCGTATCTGCTGTCTAAAGGAAGGACCGGAGTTTCGGTGGTGCTGGGTGTGCCGACTGTGCGACGCGAGAAACAGTGTTACCTGATGGACACCTTACAGAATCTAGTCGAGGGGATGTCCCCTAGAGAGTCAAATGATACTCTTATTGTTATACTTGTTGCAGAGGTGAGTATTCATTGTTTACTGTTGATTGTTTCCATTTTTCGTTGGGGAACGAGAAATACAAATTTCGAATACCTCCTATTTTGGTGGTATATACCTGCCAAGCTTTGAATATCGGTGTAAAGGTAGAGTCACTTCCAACAACACAAAACGTCTCTAACAAGTATTGTATCCAATATGTGCGTTTTCTGTTCATTCATCTATACTGAAATTCCGTTAAATGAACGGGGTTATTTTTAGAGGCTTCCTTTAAGAAGTTCCCACTCGTTATTACACAAAACTCTCTATCTCCGTCTCTTTTTTAATATCTCAAATTTAATGTCAAGGAACATTTTTGTTCACCTTTTGGTGATACTACAAATATTGCAGCTGAAAAACCTGAAACTGAGTGTATCATCTAAGATTCTCAAACTTGTAATTGAGGTTAGTGAATTTGTGAAGTGAACATAGTGAATCCATATGGACAACAATGAAAACGCCCATCGATATAAGGGATGGACCATATGAAATGGACATTTTTGATTGGCTGTGAAGAAAAAACTAATGAATATTAAGTTATGAGTTCATAAGAAAGATTGAATCTTGACATTTACGAGTGGAAAAATCATCATTCAAATGACCACCACCACGGACTACAGTACATCAAATTCCATTCGATCAACTCAATTTTTCAGAGTTTTGGGTTCGATCTTGTGAATGGAAACTTCGACAAATCGTTGAATGATGAGCGTTACACTAAATCCTAACGTATCCGAATAAAAAATAGTCCTCCGAGATGAAAATGAGCTTCATTGCTAAAGATAATTATTTTAGGAAAAGCTCCTCTTCGGCTATGCGATCATTAGCGAAGTGGAAAAGCTTCAGTTCTTGTTGCCCTAATTGAACATTGTAAGCCTTCATATCGACATCTTTATGAAAATTCTCCTCGGAGAAGTGCGATAAGTGTTCCGTTCTTGAGCACAATGAAAAGGTGATGTTGATGAATATTCAGCCACATTCTGGTCTACAGCAGCAATTTTTTCATGTGAACGAGAACGTGAATGAGTTGGTTCATCAACAGGCGATCCAGTCTCACGAACTCGCTTCACAAAAAAACAAATAACAAATTGAAAAACATTTAGAATTTAATTGAATAAATGTCTAAGAATACACCGTATCAATTAAGTTGACATATAGAATTAAATACCTATCACACATTACCAAAGCGGATAAAAGAATTCAAAGAAATATAAATTATCAATTAAATCCACTAAATAAATACTTGAAGGGTACAAAATTTTGTTTCGTTTCTTGTTTTATTAACACCAAATTCCTTTTCAAGAATGCAAAACATAACTTCAAGCATTTCCTTAAAACAACTTGCTCAAAATAAGTTCCTCCAAAAAATTCCTGAAACATGCAGAACATCTTCAAAAAGCAATTTAGAATGATTACAACGGAATCTCTTCAGCCCTAATTCTTGCTTTTTGAAGATGTTATGCCTGTTTTAGGAATTTTTTTTGAAGGAATTTATTTTGAGCAAGTTGTTTTCAAAGAAGTTCTTGAAGTTACGTTTTGCATTTTTGGAACGGATTTTGGTTTTAATAAAGTAGGGAACGAAACAAAATTTTGTACCCTTCAAGTATTTATTAAGGTTTTAATTGATTTATATTTCTTTGAATTCTTTCATTCCATTTGGTACGGTGTGATTAGTATTCTTTCTATATGTCTACTAAATTGGCACCGTGTGTTCTTATACATTTATTTAATTTAATTCTAAAGTTTTTGAATAAAAAATTGGTTCGAAATTAAAATTTGTAGGAGGTTAACAGAATAAATCTGTATAATATTCAAAATTCTCAAATAAATCTTCTATCAAGTAAAAACACCTCTTTTCATTATTTCATTATATTTATGTGGAATATTTCTCGAGATAGAATTTATTATTCATAAGGTCCATTTGAAATAGTCTTATCACCTAAAGATTCCTTGGTAGTTTCGTTCAAACTTCTATATTTTCTTCCGATTTCTGTATATTTTTTATCTGTTGTGTGATGTTCTTTACGTATATTTTATTAAGAAAAAAGTTTTTCTAAGATATTTGGATTCAATTTTAGAAATTTTCCTGATAAAATTTTGGGTTGGTTTCGCGGAATGATTCTGCTTAATTTTTAAAAAATTATTTTCTGGTTACTTCATCTTTTGTCGGAAAGTTCAGATTCAAATCTGCGGAATAATTTTCTAATTTTTAGATGATCAGGAAAATTTCATCAGATTTCACCTCAGGTTACTATAACTTGGTTCATGTGTGAATACAGACCAGAGTAAAGCTGAAATTTATCATTTGAAAAACTCGCTCGAAAAGATTGTCGACATTTGTTTTGTCCTTGAGTTGGCACTCTTCTTCAGTCACCCGGAGTCTTCTTTCAATTTTTGTTTCATTTTGGCCACAGTGCCCGTATTATCAGTTTCTCTCGAGTGTATTTTGCGATTTTTATAATGACTACAGCTGAGCTTATATATGTCTTGGACTTTGCATTGCAAGTACGAAAGCTAAGATAATGTTATATATAGTTTACGGTGAATCCAACTTTTAAGCCACAAACTCAAGGTTCTCATCGAACCACCATTGTTTTTTTCTGATATGACTTCTAACGACTTTGTTCTGTTTTGAAACCTCTAATTACCAATTCGAGCATCCGTTTTCAAGACATACATTCTGTCAAGAAAGTACCGGGAATTATCGATTTAAATCTGGCGGGGCAATGAGGCAGGTAAAATTTTTTTTCCTAGGTTGGTACCACTGTCCTTAATTACTATGCCAAGCTTGAGTGGGATCTGTCAACTAGTGTGTTTGCAACAGGTGATTAAGTCAGTCGATGTCAGAGTGCGTGCCGATTTTTACTATGGGTGATTACGTTGAGCAAAGAATTTGTTTAAAGTTTTGTGTTGCAAATGAATTTTCGTGTGCCGATGCATTGAAAATGTTGCAAAAGGCCTTTGGTGATAATGCTCTATCGAAAACTCGTGCATATCAGTGGTACAGAGCCTTCAAGGACGGTCGTGAAGTGGTCGCCCATCGACGGCTTCGATCGAAGATAACGTCGATAAAATTAAGGAAAGGGTGATGGAAAACCGTCGTACCAGCTTGAGAGAGATAGCACATGATCTTAAGATATCCCACGAGTCCGCACGTACGATTTTGATTGATATTTTGGGCATGAGAAAGGTGGCCACACGACTCGTACCGAAAGACCTGAATTTTCTTCAAAAACGTCATCGCGAACAGGTTGCTTCAGACATGCTGGATCGCTGTAATTCCGATTCTACATTCATGGAACGCATTATAACTGGTGATGAGACCTGGGTCTACGAGTACGATATGCAAACAAGCCATCAATCATCGGAATGGGTGGCAAAAAATGAGACGAAACCGAAAAAACCACGTCAAAGCCGCTCGAAAATGAAGGTGATGCTCATTGTTTTTTTCGATATCCGTGGCGTGGTGCACTACGAATTCGTTCCAGAGGGTCAGACGGTAAACAAGGAGTATTACCTAGGCGTTATGAAACGTTTGCGTGAGCGTATCCGTAAGAAGCGGCCAAATTTGTGGGCGAACAACTCATGGATTTTGCATGACGATAACGCGCCTTCTCACCGAGCTACGATTGTGACTGACTTTCTCGCCAAAAACTCAACAAACGTGCTTCAGCAACCACCGTATTCGCCGGATTTGGCTCCCTGCGACTTTTTCCTCTTCCCAAAACTAAAATTGCCCCTTCGTGGCACCCGTTTTGAGTCGATTGAAGCCATAAAACAAAATTCGGAGCGAGAGCTAAAGTCCATCCCGGAAAGCGCCTATAAAAAATGTTTCGATAATTGGAAGTGCCGTTGGCATAGATGTATTGGAGCAAATGGAGCCTATTTAGAAGGCGACCCAATAAATTTTGACGATTAAATGTAAAAATGTTGTTTTAATTGAAAATTCCCGGTACTTTCTTGGCAGAGTAGTATAAGAGAACCCGTAGCTATGTCGATTCTTGAAAGTGCGTTTAAAAATGTTCTGATTATTCTTTTGAGTGAGTATATTATTTCGGGATGAGATCACTTTAAAGGATGTTGGAATTTGAAGGATAATCAATATTTTTTTTATTTCGTTTCCCTTTTCGCGGAACTATTTTAGCTACATTAGTCTATGAAAATACGAGTTGTTAAAGCTTCTAATGTGCCTTTAAGAATGTTTTCATATTGCACATTGAAGTGGTGAGAAAAAACCATATTCATCCATGTAATTAGTATATACTTCTCGAATGAACCTGAATTATTAAAATACGTTGCTGTGCTAACTTAAAAGAAAATGTAGTAGGGTGGCAAATGGAACACAGATGAACCGATGTGCTGAACTGTGAACTTCAACGTCTCCTCGTTTTTCTAAGAAAACTAAGATAGTAAGTCATGACATTTTCTTCCTGAAATAAAACAGATATTCGACATATGAAAACAGCAAATCGTATGAGCTATATCGTAAAGTAGGACGGCGATGTCCCAAATATCAATAAGAATTGAAAATGTGAATGCTGGGGGTCTGAAGATTTTTCAGATGGATGTTTTTTTAAATCGTGAAATCCCAACATTGGCGAACAATGCAGGAATATTGATTTGGGAAACATCTGTCATATTAAAGCGAGTTATATTCCGAACGCGTGGAACATGTGGTAAAATTGGATTTGAATTGAGTAATGTCATTTATCACGTCCATCAATGAGTTGTCAATTGGTTTGAGTCAGAGTCGCACTCGGTTTTTTAAATGCTTAAGCGAAGATAAAGATTCATCATTTACAATGTGTAGCTGAATAACCTAACTAGCAAAGCCATTGAACTGGGTGTTGAGTCATCAACACGAATTAAATTAGCCAAAATATTTTTCAGTTCTCGGAATTCATACTGCGGAAATTTGTTGTCAGGTATATAAATAAATTCTTGCGGTTTTTTTTGAAAATTGAAGCTTTATGGTTACCAAGTTACCAATCTTAGAAACAGTAAAATATTTTTCAAGTAAATATCGAAAAAGACCTCGATATTCTTACTGTTTTACCACCAAACATGTAAAATTGTTCATCCTTGGATGACGTTCTATCGTTTTACTACTGTTTACTGATAAATAATAATACCCACAGTTTTCAAGGTAAGAGAATGGTAAAGTTAATTAAGACTAATAAATGCTTTCATGCACTTTTTGTCGCTCGGAATTAAAACTCTTCAAAAATTCATTGAGTAGCATTCTAGTTATCTTCCATTAAATGACCTTACCACTGAATTATTTAGAATTGTAATCATAAGTTGAAGACAAACATCAAATTCAGCAGGTCATCCAAATTTCATAGGTTTTACCTATCCGTAATTAATATCTTATTACCAAAAAGTTATGGTCTGTTCAACGAAGTACGTTAATTTACCGTTTTAGTTTTGAAGTTTATGCTTAATGTATACCTCAAAGATAAAACGTTCTAACTGAAAATTCTTGGAATCGTACTTCGTTATCCAAATTCATCGAATGAACTGAAAGTAAATATTTTCTATCAACAGAACTGCAACATTTATGGACTAATTTCCTAAACGTCAATCAGAAAAGAGATGTACGAGTTCAACTGAACCTTTGAAATGAACTGTATCATAAAGGAAGTTTACAAATTCTTAATCTGTTCCAAACAGTGTCTGGAGTTAATCATCAAATGTTGTTATATCATCTTTCAAAAATTCAATGTTTTTAGAGCCATCTTTTGGAAACGGACCGAAGTAATTTATACTCCCAATATTTGATCTGGAATATGTAAGAGAATTGAAATTATTTTTCAAAATTAAAATACAATCATGCATATATACAGATCAATATTTTAAATATCATACAGATTTATTATGTTAACCTCTTACAGATTTTCATTTCAAAAATTTTTATTCAAAAACTTTTTAGAATAAAATAAAATGAATATCTTAAAAAAGAAAGTTTCAATTAAGTCGACATAAGGACAGTACCAAAAGAAATGAAAGAATTCCAAGAAATATACATCATTAATTAAAAATACTTGAAGGATACGAAATTTTGTTCGTATCTTGTGTTATGAAAACTAAATCCCTTTCCAAAAATCCAAAATATAACCTCAAGAACTTCTTCAAAAATTATTTACTGTAAATAAGTTCCTTCAAAGAAAAATTCCCTAAACATGCAGCACATCTTCAAAAAACAATTTAAACCTAGAAACGATAACTCTTCAGTCCCACTTCATATTTAAAAAATAAAAATAGTTAACAAAAAATATCTTCCAAGCTTTATGTAATTTCTGAGACGAACATAGAATACGTAGGATTTTTAAAAGTTCACTATATTCTGGTGTTTGTTTAATGGAAAACACGAGGCTGGTCTGGTAATAATTTTTTTCTTAATTATTTACATTTTTTAAATATGGAGAGGGACTGAAGTGTTATCGGTTTTTAATTCTAATTTGCTTTTTGAAGATCTGCTGCATGTTTTAGAAATTTTTTTCAAGGAACTTATTTAAAGTAAGTTTTATTTGAAGAAGTTCTTGGGGTTATGTTTTGCATTTTTGGAAAGGGATTCGGTTTTAATAATACAAGATACGAAACAAAGTTTTGTGTCCTTGAAGTGTTTATTTAGTATTTTTAATTAATAATTTATATTTCTTGGAATTCTTTCATTTTTTTTGTTACCGTGTACTGAAAGTTAATTCTTAATGTCTACTAAATGGAAACTGTGTTTTTTTTTGTAAAACATTTATTTTATTTAATTCTAAGAAGTTTTTGAGTGAAATTTTTCGAAAGTGAAATCTGTGGAAGGTTAACAGAATAAATCTGTATGATATTTAAAATCTTGTAATAATCCTTCTATCAAGTAAAAAAACTCTTATTATTCTGATATATATATATAGATCAACCTAATTTCTAAGTTCTTGCGTTCGTCTGCAGCTTTCCTCCTAAATTATGAAATTCAGTTTTTCTTCTCTTCAGTTTAATTGCGGTATGTCTTTATATAGTGATATTCTTTATAATAAATCTTCATATATTTCTTCATGTATGCAATGACGTTCTTACCTTCGTTGATGATTTGGAAAAACACAAATTCTCTAATGGACACATTTTCTATTTCTGTAGATCGATTTTGTCCATTGACGCAGCTTATCTTTAAATTTGCACCTGAAAAATACCCTACAGCTTTCAAGCTTTCGAGATTTTTTCGCATGAATGAATAGAATTAAATGGATTACGAATTCTTCATCTTTAGGTCCTAGAGCTTAAATTTATATATTTGGGTCAGATGTACTAAGAATTAACTTCATTGAATCGTTCCCTTCATGATGGAAATTTATTTTGATTAAATAAAATAATAAACAATATTTCCACAATTATTGTTAATCGATGAATTATTCTTTATTATTTTATCTAAGCAGATGGACTAAGTATGAATAATATATTTTTGCTTTGAAAAATTTTTGATAATCTGTTGTTTTTCTAATAAAGGTTTAAATTGATACATCTTATTCTAGATGATTTTCAGAATTTCTTCAATTTCTGGTATTATCGGCACTTCTACGTGATCCTTTAGAATTTTATCCGAAAATTCACAAGTATTCTGAGGTTTTTCACAATTCTTTGAAAAAATACAAAATCAATTATCACTGAAATTCAGTAAGTGGTTTCATGCCTTCTTCATTATGCCTCCACATCGCACATAACTTCATGATATGAGTGAAAACATTTATTCCCTGTATATGAAGTTGGGAACCATTAACCCAATTATAATTCACGTATGCTCGAAGATATACCCAGCACAAGTCAGAACAGGTTCGAAATTCAGATGATACGTGTTTCAACACAATATCGTTGTTACTCACGTACTTGGGAAGGTAAGCCGCGCCATTCTAGTACATAAACATAAATCGAACCCTCATGGAAGTGGCCCCACATTTCTGCCTGTAGTAATATATAAATTCACCTCAGAATATATGGACGGAAAACATGTCAGCTACTTCCTCTGAAATATTTCCAACTTTTGTGAAGGTATATTCGAGGTCCTACTTCTTTATTTATATGTCGTCCTGAACCAATACATGGTGTCCAGAAAGGGTGAGTGCCATGTCTTTTTGAAAAAACTGAGTTTTTGAATCATATTCAAAGAATGTGAAGGAATTGCTTGGTATGCCAATTCTAGGATGAGCATACTTCAAGAGTATCAATAGAGATATATAGTCCCTCTTGAAAGTATCCGGAAGAAACAAAGCTCAATTGTGATTATTTGGTGTAAATTTTTAATTCTTGAATTAGAATATTATAACAAAATATTCATCTTATTTACTTATACAACCTCCATTTAACTGTAAACACTTAACGTCGAGGTACACCAGAAACTAGATCACCTTCATGATTTTCGGTGATTGTAGTCCAGGACTGTAAAACTGACTGAATTATATCATCTTTATTTCGTAGCGCAGCTCGTTCAACTTCAATCTTCATTAGTCCCCATTTTTTTCAATGGGACTAAGATCTAGTGAAGCTGCTGGCCATGAAATGGTTGTCACTTGGGGTTCTTGCATCCAAGCTTGAGTATAGGCCGAAGTATGGCATCTTGCATTATCCTGCGGAAAACGCCACCCCTCTGGATATAAAGCATGCGCCGTTTGAAAGAGAAAATCGCTTAGAATGCGACAATACTTCTGTAACCTATTTTATACATTACATACTTTTGTGTCAGAATGTTACAAAAAAGGAGTATATTAAAATTATGAAAAATAATCAATTCCTGATATTTTCTAGACTATAATTCGTTCATTTGCAACGGGTTTTCCAATAGGAATACAATTTAAAATGGTTATAATGGCAGCCCTGTATACTATTTTTGACATTTGTGTTCAGCAGGTTATGGCATTTAATCCTGGAAAGAAACACGCTTCAACAATGTTCAGAAAATGTCGAATTCATTGAATATTCAGTGATGAAACTCATTTCTGGTTGACTGGTTATGTAAACAATCGGAATTGTAGAACTTGTAGTTATGAAAATCCACACGAAACTGTTCAGACACGATCACATACAGATAAAGTCACTGTGTGGTATGCAATTCATGCTGGCGGAGTCATTGGTCCATATTTCTTTGAAGAAGAGGGTAAACGAGATTTAAATTTGTGAAGTTATGAGTGAATGCGAACATAATTCTTTCTTTGAATGCGTGTAATTCTTTTACCTTAGCGTGGGCCAAAAGAAGTGGGGTATTACTTGACTGCAGGTTGAATGATTGTAAGCGGATTGATGGGTTGACTGTGAATAGAGACTTATTCTGTTCGAAAAGCAGGGAGAGGCTTTGAATGGATTTACTCGTTCAAAGAGTAGAAAGACATTTTTACAGGTTCAATAGAAAAACTTGCTTTCAATAGGACCGCACCACTCTTCAAATGACTCTATTGAAGCCTTCAATTAATTATTTCCGAATAAGCTATCAGCAATCGGTTTTTTCCATCCGACTCTCACAAAAAAGCGATGTCGACCAGACAGTCAGCGGGCAAGACCTCATTAGTCTGAAATTTTTCTTGGGGAATATACTGAAATGAATTTTATCTGGAAATTAACTCAATCAAAGCAGAATATCACACCATAAATGGCAATGTGGAGGTAAGTGTCCACTCAAGAGCGAAAATCTCGAGATTGGTCACATGGCGTAGTCCATTAGAAATCATGTCATTCAAGATAGGTATGTGGAACTCAACAGTGACTCGATACCAAGACAATTTTGTGTCGATTAGAGAGTGAACACATGGTCTTCTGTTTGACTTGCAAGACTTTCAAATTCAATCTCAAGGAATATTTTTGTCCACCGTCTCTCGTTATAATATTGGGTTATTCCCAAATTAATATCTTTTGTTTTGGGAAAATGAAAGACATATTTCGTATAATGAATAAATATTTTATTGAATTATTTATTGGCCGCTCTGATCCAACACCTTTTTCCATATTTCTGGTAGTAGCATGATTCCACGCTTATAAAATGTTTGTTTTTTGCTGGCAAAAAACCAATACAGGTGATTTTTATCCTCCCCATTCAAAGTAAAAGTTTTACCGTCCAAAAGATTTTGCACTAACTGGAACAAATAATAATCCGAAGGCGTCAGATCTGGAGACTATGGTGGGTGTGGCAGTTTATCCCATTCAAGCTGTAAAAGCTTCTAACGAGTGACCAAACTTGTATGAGGTCTCGCATTATCTTGGTGGAACGCTACACCTTTACTGTTGATTAATTATGGCCGCTTTTGTTGAAGTGCATCATTCAGTTTGTCCAGCTGATGAGAGTAGATTTTCGAATTGATTGAAGTGTTATCCGGTAAAAGCTCAAAACAAAAACCATTCCTTTCAAATCCCATCAAACAGACAGCAGTATCTTTTTTTGATGGATATTGGCTTTCGAAATGCTTTGAGGCGGTTTATATTTTCTTGTGTTTGACATAGTTATATACAACCCATTTTTTGACTCCAGTAATAATGCTCATCAAAAATGGATCATTTTCGTGAAGTTTGAGGAGCGAATCACAGACGTAAACGCGACGACATAAAATTTTTCTCTGTGCGAACATGGGGAACCCATATATCGAACTTCTAGGACAAACCCAGGTCTTCCAAGTAGTTATAAACAGTTGAGTTCGATAAATTTAACCTCTCACCAATCTCACGTGTTATTATTCGCCGATTCGCAGCTTCAACCGGCCTTCCGGAACGTGGTGTGTCTTCGACATCAAAACTGCCTGATCGAAATTTTGCAAACCAGTTCTGGCACTGACGTACTGTCAACACATCTTCTCCGTACATATCGGTTAATTTCTTTCTTCTTTGCTTGAACAGCATTTTTACCCATTCTACAGTAGAAAAGTAAAATATGACGGAAATGCTGCTTATTGCTATCCATATTTAAAACGGCACCCACCAAAAACTACTGCGTAGAATTACTTGAACTTTATCACATACAAGCCTTGCTGTATCAGCATCAAATGTAATGATTATGCGGCTTGAGTGTGAAGTTGGGTTAGAAAAAATACAATTAAACCCCCTGTCGGGAATACGAAATTACTTTCCGAACAACCTAATACAAATATCGCAACTAAAAAGCCTGAAAGTGAATGTAGTATCTATTATATTCACACTTTTAAATAAGGTTAGTGAATTTGTGAAGCAAACTCAGTGCTCCCGAGTGAACGCTAGTAAAAAAGCCTATCGATCTACTAGCTCTCCTACAAACGACATAGTCTTTTCACCATAAAGATCAATAAAAGCTTAGTAGCAATAATTCTCTTAATTTTGAGTAAAATAACACAAATTTGTTTCATGTACCGTGTAATTTCTATCTATTCTTCTCGAAGTATGCTTATCCTGGAAATTGCATTAATTGATTAACGTTCAATTACTATTGAAGAATTCGAAAAGATATGTTAACATACCAGAGAATTATTCACAAATGTTACCACAGATCAATAATTCTGTTGAAACCAGACAACGCATTTCTCGGTATTTTTGTATTTGCTCGAACCAATTCCGCATTCATTACTGAATGAAAATAACGTTTATTTTCTTGAGCATAGAAAGCAACAAGTACAGAGATTTTTTGTTATCCTTTCTGAACATCCTCTATTATGTCTACAAAATACTTCAATGGCTCATTGGGCAATATTATTTATAGGGCTTCTTAATTATTAATTAAAAGAGATAAAAAATTACGACAAGAATACCTTCGCAGAAATTTCACTGATATTTGTCATTCTTCTCGCTTAAGACATTTTATTAAACCTCACACTTGAATACACATATATTCTTGACGCATATTTTAACGCAATCATGGACATGAATTCCCCATCACAAGAACAAAACAGCCTCTGGTACGAAGGTTTATTTGTACCGTTCAATTCATTACAACTACAATGCTCGCAATCTGTTCTCCGTTTATGCAATACAAAGCAAATGTCTTCCAACCCATTGTCTTGAACCCAGGTGCAGAATCCAGGAACAAGATAATTCAGTACATTATGGAGGCAGGATCGCCTTTATGTGTATGCTTCAAAATTTCAAATCTCTATTTAGGTTCCTGTTCTCTCAAATAGGAATAATTTCATTGTCTACCCTTTCAGTTTTTCCACATACCTTCATTCACCAAATATCCTGTTTAGAGGCTGAAATAAACATGTTCAGCTACCTGAGCAGCATTAATAAAACTAGGTTCTTCCACACAAAAATTGTTCACACTTGCGCGTGCCAGTTTTCAGATATTGAGGCTATGATCGTATCTTCTTTGTAATATTTTTCTGTAAAAGAGCATAGTTCTATAAATGCTGCTCAGTTAGCTGAACACGTTCATTTCAGTTCACTTCTAAATATAATATTTGGCGTAGGAAGACATGAAGATAAATTTTTTACTAATTGTTTTTATTCAACATCAAGATAACTTCCGATAAAAATATGGGTAAAAAGTTCAAAGGCTTTTTCTGGAGAATGTGCCATACATTTGCTTCAAAAGGAAATGAAAGGACATTCTAAGATATTTGTGGAACTTTTTTTAGGAATGGAATTAGTTATTAATAAATATCCAGTCGAAATAGACAGTCTCGGATAATATTTGCTGGATAATCGCGGTCAATATCTTATATTTTCTTTTGATTCTTTATTGATTAGCTGACGCACATATATATTGATAATTCTATATGTCTTTGAAAAAAAACAGTGCAAAAAGTTCTTAAGAGATTTTTGATGATGAAATTTGTAGGTTTCCAGTTGGTATCTGCAATATCTGAAAAAACCCTTCGAAGTAATTTTTAATTTAAATTTGTTTAGATATAATTTATCTGAAGAAGATATATTTTCTATTTCTATATTGTCGTATTATTTTTGTCATTATTATGTTGATTGTACAACACACCCTTAAATATATCACAATAACTTCACTCGATGAAATAGTTTCACTCTGTTCTAATTAGTTATTTTTCTTTTTCAGACTGATTTAGGATACGTACTTCAAGTTGCTAAAGACATCGAAATGAGGTAAGTTTTCTTTCAATGGAAAAAATTGCATATAAGTAGTTCCATCATTGTATAAACCTTACCTATAATTTCATATTATTTTATTTGACAAAAAAAATCACACAATTTTATGTTTCACAGTTTATTCAAAATCCTGACACATGTTTCGATTTTTCGAATCTTCAAAGGAGTGCAAAATATAATTAAAGTTGAAATTGGAAAAAAGTTTTTTTATTACACTCAGGACATCTGTGTATTTTTATGGAGCATAGAAATAACAGCATCCAATATAGAGGTGTTCCCAAAGGATATTTGGAACTTTGTCAAATTCTCCTTTTCTGAAATGCTTTTTTGATTGAAAGAATCTCCAAATAGTCCATCATTTTACACTTAGTATCGTTTCATAGTAAAGTTGCATCTTTCTCATTGAAAAAAAGATTATTTTCTATACAATATTCTGGAAAACCGATCGATTTATGGTTTTTCGAAATAGACATCCTATGTTCTTTGATGTTTACAACATATAATAAAAGACCAAAAATGTCTATTTTGTAAAACAACAAAATCAACCGGTTTTGTAGAATATTGTATAGAAGATAATCATTTTTTTAATGAGAAAGATGCCACTTTACTATATAATGTTAATAACCGTACATTTATGGACAATTTGGGGATTTTTTCAATAAAAAAGCCATTGAGAAAAATGAGAATTTAACAAATTGAAATTTCAAATTTGCGAGTTACTTCTTCGAAGAGCTAAGATGCTGAATGAAAATACTTAATTCTGTGTCCTGTTATCCGAAAGTAGAATGAACGTCGTTTTCGTAGTTTGAGAATTGCTTTTCGGAAAAAAACAACAATCTTATAAAAACGAAAAAATAACATCCTTTCATTTTTGATTCGCATTCTTGTATATTGCCAGTGAAACAGAGGAAAAAGTATATTGTAGAGGCGCCCCCTGTTACGCCCCCTTTTTTAATTGAGAAATAAACACTGTAATTATGAGCATGAAACGAAAGAAAATTCAACTTGAAAGCCTTGTATTCCAAAGCAACATTTCTTTAAGCCATATTTTATATAACCGGCATATTTTGATCCAAATAACATGTTCTTAACATATGTCCCAATAGTTATGATTCACACTGTTTATTAACCCTTAGAGGTTATTTAGTAACATAATACCTCATGAGGAATGAAGCGATATGGAATTTTGTCTTTATTTTCCGGACTTGTTAAGCACTATGTCAACGTGTACTCAAATGCGTCTGAAATTCTACCAAACTTCCAAGCCCTCCAAGCCGAAAACTATTTAATCAAAATTGGGCCAGAAAGCTCCCGGAATTAATTCTTCCAAACCGGTGGATGCCTTTATGGCGGCACCTACACAAAATGGCGGCCGCAAACATGCATGTATGGCAAATGCGGGCGCTCGCAATTTGTGCTCCCAAAGGAATCCAGACGACGCTGGAATTTCGGCAAGAATATGCACGAACGTCGGTCTCGAGTTTTTCGTTGGATGAAACCTCACAAAAGGAAGAAAACTTCTCAAGCACTCACGAGCAGGTTCAAGTTTCTTTGGTAGAATAACTAATTTTGGTTTTTCATTTGTGTGTTTGTGTTATTGAGTGATAGAACTTTCGATAGGGATAACTGTGATTTGACAGAAGGTAGAAGCCATGTTGTTTTGACATTTCTGTTCAGTAAGCATGAACAAATTATCATGGAAAGAAATATGCCGCAACAACGTTTACAAATTGTTGAAATTTATTTTCGAAATCAGTGTTCTATTCGCCAAACTTATGAAGCACTTCGTGGAATTTATGGTTTACATAATCGTCCATCAGAGCAGATTATTCGATGAACTATTGATAGATTTCGGACAACATTTTTTTTACTCGATGCATCAACAACAACAAGACAAAGAACTGTACGTACAGCAGAAAATATCGCTGCTGTAAGTCATAGTGTTAGTGATGATCCAGATTTCTTTCAATATATCGTTTGTTACGTTAGCAGCATGAGGTGTAGCACCATCTTGTTGAAACCAAAAGACTCCTGGGTCAATACCATTCAAATTTTGAAACAAATAATCATTGATCATCGATCTGTAACGAGCACTATTCATTGTCCATTGTCTATTCGTCGACGTTCACAACAAGTTGGACTCTGTGCATCCAAAACATGGGAAATTTTGCGTAAACATCTGGGTCTGCACCCATACAAGATCCAACTGGTTCAAGAACTAAAGGCACTTGTCCATAGTAATCGTCGTTTGTTTGCTGATTGGGCCCTAGAACAGCAGTTGATCCACTTTTTCATCGTAAAATTGTGTTTAGTGATGAAGCTCATTTCTGGTTGAACGGCTATGTAAACAAGCAAAATTGCCGAATATGGAGCGAAAACAAACCTCAAGAAGTTCGGCAGGTTCCATTGCATCCTGAAAAATGCACTTTATGGTGTGGTTTACACGATGGAGGCATCATCGGTCCATATTTCTTTAAAAACGATGCTGGAGCTAATGTTACAGTGAATGGTGCCCGTTACAGATTAATGATTATTTGTTTCAAAGTTTGAATGGTATCGATCCAGAAGTCGTTTGCTTCCAACAAGATTGTGCTGCCACCGTAACAATTGATTTATTGAAAGAAAGGTTTGTCGATAACATTATTTTAAGAAATGCTCCAATTAATTGGCCTCCAAGATCTTGCGACATAACTCCACTGGTTTATTTTCTTTGGGGTTATGTAGAGTTATTGGTTTATGCTGATGAACCAGAAACAATAGACGCTTAGGAAGCCAACATAACTCGTGTTATTGATGAAATAAGGCCTGAATTATTCGAAAAAGTGGTCCAAAATTGGTCTGATCGATTGCGGTTCCTCAGAGCTAGTCGTGGCGGACATATGCTGAAAATTATTTTTAAAACATAAATGTCATAAAATCATCTTTCAAATAAAAAAAAATTTGGCTTCAATCTTAATTTATATTAATTTTATTTCAATATAAAGTTCTATCATTTTAAAAAAAAACACCTGATACTTGTTAAGAAAAGCACAGGGATATTTACACAGAATTAAAAGTTGTGTTCTGTAGAGAATCAGCAGTTAAAATCAACAACGTCATCTGACTAAATTACACAATTATCATATTGATTCGCAGGTTCAAATAATAAACGAAAATCTAGTTTTGTTTTCATATCCAGAGCATTTTTCGGAAATAATTATAACTTATTCAACTCCAACATCAAATATGCAAACGACGCTGTACAAAATAGATAGTTCATTCATAATTTTCCTGTAATTAGGACAGACTAACCAAATTCATGACATAACTCCCAGCGGATACATGTCATATATGCCCCAAAACATCAATTTCGGATATGAAATGTGAATCGACAGGCAAGTTCATGCGCATAGCTGTAATACAAGACATAACATACTGAAATATATATCTACCAGTTAGGAAACAGGGATGGCAACCTATTTCATATAAATATTTTATTTTTCACTTCATATATATTCCCTCTACTTTCATAGAATGCAAGATTGTCATCCCAACCAAAGACTCTTTAAAGGAATTCGTGGAGAAACCTTAGTATATTGCTACCTATAAATATTTCAGATAAAAAATTCAATTACTTCTCTCGAAGAAAATTTTTAGGGTTCAGTGAAATTCGTAAAACTCCAGGTTCCAATGATCTTTAATTCGATTAAAACAAGTTGTAGAAATTTCTATTTTACCAGAATAAATTGATATTTTACACACTAATTTTGAAGAAATATGGACCGACGATACCTCCAGCGTGTAATGCACACCATACAGTGCATTTTTCAGGATGCAATGGAACCTGCAGAACTTCTTGAGGATTGTTTCCACTCAATATACGGCAATTTCGCTTGTTTACATAGCCGCTCAACCAGAAATCAGCTTCATCACTAAACATAATTTCACGATAAAAAAGTGGATCAACTTCAAGCTGTTATAGGGCCCAATCAGCAAACAAACGACGCTTATTATGGTCAAGTGGCTTTAGTTCTTGAACCAGTTGGATCTTGTATGGGTCAACACCAAGATCTTTACGCAAAATTTTCCATGTGGTGGATGCACAGAGTCCAACTTGTCGTGAATGTCGACAAATAGACAAATATGGATCATCATTAACACTATGACTTACAGCAGCCATATTTTCTGTTGTACGTACAGTTCTTTGTCTTGTTGTTGTTGCATCGAGTAGAGAAAATGTTGTCCGTAATCTATCGATAATTCGACGAATAAGCTGTTCTGAACGATTGTGTAAATCATAAATTTCACTTAGTGCTCTATATGTTTGGCGAATAGAACACTGATTTTGAAAATATTTTTCTACAATTTGTAAACGTTGTTGCGGCGTGAGTCTTTCCATGATATTTTGTCAATGCTTACTGAACAGTAATGTCAAAACAACATGGCTTCTACCTTCTGTCAAATCACAGTAATCTCTATCGAAAGTTGTATCACTCTAAGAAAAAACATCCGATATTACTAACTACATTATTTCGCTAACAACTCATCACAAAGAATAAGAGTCTACTGGTAAATTTAATAATAACTTGAATGTTGAAATTCTAGGACGACTAGGTTGTTGAATATATTTGGTTGAGAAGAAGTTTTTTGTTTAAACCTGTGGTTCAAAATTAATGCTATGCCCTGCATTACTTACTTCAAGAACAAACTATTAGTTCTGCGCTACAAGCCAATATCAGACATATCTTCTTGCTGACTAATGGAGTTGCAAGTTCAATTATTGTTACTCAAATATAGATGTTATCATTTTCACTAGAATTGAACAATTGTATAAACTTGTAGTTGAGTTATATATTTTAATAATTATTTTGCTGACAATTAAATACAATAAAATATTATAAGAGATAATAATCTTTCATTATTCAGTGTGAATAGTAAAAATTTCGTGAAATTTTTCCGCAATATTCTGACTTCACTTTATCAGCAGAATTTATTCATGAATGTCTATATTGTAAGGAAAATTCGTAAAGCACGTCGAGCAAAAATAAAGATTTTTGACTAATACTGGTCGATTCATAATTTTCTGAAATAACTATTCTAGTTGAAAGAACAATTTGTGATTCATGGTATGTTTTTGCAGGTTTCCATCACACGTGGAATCCGGCCTTATAGAGGTGATAGCTCCATCATCAGCCTATTATCCAAATCTGGATAAATTGAAAATAACTCTAGGAGATTCTGCTGAAAGAGTTAGATGGAGATCCAAACAAAATTTGGACTTCGCTTTTCTGATGTCCTATTGTCAACCTAAAGGTAAGAATCTATTTGAATAAGAAGTATCCTCCGAAATATGTGAAATGGAGACTACTTTTAATGATATATACACATGTGCTCAAAATCTAAGGATTTCATGAATACTCGATAATCAATAGTTTGAATTTCAAACAGAGAATAGCTGTATTTGACAGTTCATAATTCATATGTTATAAAGAACAATTTCATTTGGTCTCTAGATTCTTCTGATGACTCGTTCGTTAGATCGTAATATGATGGCGAACGATTATATGAGGGATTCCTACTTAAAAATATCATTCTAATTCAACGATCGTTCTTTCGCCACTATAATTTTTGGCAGCAAGATAGATTTTGATTTCTTTTACATCTCGATGAGGAAAAAACCTTCGAAAACACCTTAAACCCTTCTATTATCTGAGATAAAAATTAGAATAGAACTCTTGGAATGAATGCCAGGATTCCGACAAAGGAATTATTGGGAGTTTAAAATGTAAATTGAGTACCTACTGGTGAAACACGGTGTTGAAGATCAGCGTTCTTATATCCGGAATTGTAATTAATTTGCATTCAGGCGGTCTGAAAATGAGATCTTCTGGAAAAACAGAAAGTTTATCGTGTTATTCCATCGCTTATCCATTTATTTTCTCCTGCGTAAAACGTGATATTCCGTAAATGGGATAGCGGAGATAAGTTAAAAACCATGTGTTAACTCCATGTAATGTAAAGTTCAGAAATTCACCAAACACAGAAATATAGGTTCCAGTGTGAACATGTAAATGATAAAATAGAAAAAGGCTTTTTACTTGATAGAAGAAATATAACAAAATTTGAATATCAAAACACATTTAATCTGTTATTATTATTATTATTATTTATGGTGAGCGGGCGTCTGTCCACCCTATCACTGCGTCGGACTGCACGGACTATTGTGGTTCACCCCTAATTTGTAACTCCCTGACGAGATCCAGTTTTTGGATAAAACCGATAATCTTGTTCAGGGATAATTTTTTCAGTTCACTGTGGGCTATGAAAGCCTGGCCAAAGACCTCGAATCTGATGCGACTCACCGCTGGGCACTCTGAGACGATGTGCATGGCTGTTTCAGTGTCCTCAAGACACAGCCTGCATTCATTGTCTTCAGCCAGACCGATTTTGTGCAAATGCGCTTTCAGTCTACAGTGACCTGTCATAATTCCGACAAGTGTTCTTAGTTTGGCCCTATCCAGACCTAGCGCTAGGTTCGCCATCTTTTTGTTCGAAGCTGTTCCAAGGAACAACTTCGAGTATTTCAGGCCAGAATGGCTCCGCCAGAAAGACTCTAGCCTTGAGTTCATTCTGCCTGTTATCGCCTCGTTAGCCACGTCATGCGGTATTCCCAGGAATGGTTCCGGTCCTACCAGAGGCAGCGCAGCTCCAGCAAATGCCAGCCGATCCGCCTCCTCGTTACCCAAATAGTTTTGAGTGGCTCGGTATCCAAACCAGAGTGACTCCGTTATACATACCGAGCCTGTTTAAAGCCGTGCGGCAACTCCAGACTGTTTTGGATGTAAAACAGCTGGATTCCAGAGCTTTTAGTAGTGACTGACTGTCAGTAAATATTTTGATTTTACCGTGGTGGATTTGCCGTTTTATCAGAAGTTCCACCGCGGTCTCAATGGCAAATATTTCTGCCTGGAAAATGTTTGCGTTTTGACCGAGACTCAATGAGATGTTAATTCTTGGTTTACTCCCATAGACTTCCGCTCCTGTTTCGTTCGTCGTTCGCGAGCCGTCTGTGAACAAGCCAAGGTCGGTTTTCAATAGAACCTCAGCATGCTGGGTCCATTCGCCCCGGCTGGGGACGATTACATTAAAATTCCGTTCCTGGCTCGTGATTTTTGATATTAGGTCCGAGGGCATCGATAGGATACTGTTCGTTAAAAGCTCGTCCAGCAGTCTTGAGCCTCCCATCACTATTGCCTCTGGACTGTCAATCGCCAGTTGATATAGTTTGTATGTGGTCCGTTCCGCCTCCCTCTGCACGAGTAGGTGCAGGGGTGGTAAATTTAGTAGGACCTCCATGGCTGCCGTGGGTGTGGTGCGAAACGCACCTGGATTTAATCTGTTAGTCTTCCACAATTTTAATTTCAAAAAAATTTTTATTCAAAAAACTTTTAGAATTAAATTAATAATGTCTTCAATAAGCACCGCTTATATTTAATGTTTTGAATATATACGTCTATTAAATATAAGCGGTGCTTATTGTAGACATTAATTTAATTCTAAAAGTTTTTGAATAAAATTTTTTTTGAAATTAAAATTGTAGAAGACTAACAGATTAAATCTGTTTTGATATTCAAATTCAAAACATGTAAATGACTTTTTCGCGTGACTGTTCGCCATTCTGCATGAACACTCATCTTTTTTCTATCCCATATGTCAGTTTTTATGCACGAGTTTTTTCTGATTGTTCGTATCGATGTATATTCACCTAGGTATTTTCGCTTTCCACTGTCTTTTCCATACCTGTATAGATTTTTCTCTGATATTCTGTAGATAATGTTAGTTATTAGAAATGAAGAAATTTTCTGGTTATGACATCACATAAATGGTAATCAAAAAAGTATAAAATAGTCTCACAAGATCAGACGTCTGCTTAGAAATCGAAAAATCTAGGGTTTCAGAACAATCTTCATAGATGAAATGACAATTAGCAATTAGAAATGGCGGTAACTCCTGTTCATCTCAACATAAAAGATCCCACTTCACAAAGTACATCTGATTTTGATTGATTAAAATAATGAAGAATATTACCACCATTTATTAATCTAAATCTAAATGTTATACCGTCACTTCTTATATATGGAATTTCAAAAACAAAAAGGTAAGGTTCAAATAACCAAACCTTTTCGAAAATATGGATGAGAAAAAATATGCAAAAAGCGATACAAATAACCATCAATTTGCGAAAATACCGATAAGTAAAAATATGCAAAATAATACAAATAACCCTAAAAAAAATTTAGTCTAATTATCGAAAATATAACACCGTACGACAATCTTTGCAAGTCAACTTACAAACTCCAGATTTATTGCCTTTATTCGTTTTATCCTCATTATTTTTTCTATGAATTTTCATACAGACCAACATATGTCGCCAGACCCCCCTTGTTGAATATTTTCACTTAGTAGTGTATTTCCGATAATTGACCTAATATATTAATGGTTATTTGTATTCTTTTCAGTAATTTTTCCTTGTTGTATATGAAGTATATGTATTTGATAAATTTAACATTAAAATTTATTGCTCATTTATTATACTGTTTAATAACATGATGAGTGTCGATAACTAAGTGGTTAGAGCTTTGGGCATGGAACCAAAAGTTCCCAGGTTCAAATCCTGTGCAGCTGGAAAAAACATTTTTTAGTTGGACGGATTTCGGCCACAAGTTCACAGTTGCTGTGGCGTAAGATCGCAGTAACAGAGCCTACCCAGAACACAACTGAACTCCTAACTCGCACAAGCTGAAAAAGCTTCTGAGGGATCTTCACAGAAGATCTAGAAGTATCAGTATAATATCGGGTGTTTTCTTTAGAGTGATAGAACTTAAAATTGAAATAAAACACGTTTAAATTAAAATTGAAGCCAATTTTTTCTTTATTTGAAAAATAATTTTATGACATTTATGTTTTAAAAATAATTTCGGGCATATGTCCACCACGACTAGCTCCGAGGAACCGCATTCGACCAGACCAATTTGTCGAGTAATTTAGGCCTTATTTCATCGATAAAAAGAGTTATGTTGGCTTCCAAAGCGTCTATTGTTTGTGGTTCATCAGCACAAACCAATGACTTGACATAATCCCAAAGAAAATAATCCAGTGGAATCATGTTGCATGATCTTGCAGGCCAATAGATTGGATCATTTCTCGAAATAATGTTATCGCCAAATCTTTCTTCAATGAATCAATTGTTACGGTAGCAGCATGAGGTGTAGCATCTTGTTCGAACCAAAACACTTCTGGGTCGATACCATTCAATTTTTAAAACAAATAATCATTGATCATCGATCTGTAACGAACACCATTCACTGTAACGTTAGTTCCACCATAGTTTTTAAAGAAATATGGACCGATGATGCCTCCAGCGTGTAAAGCACACCATACAGTGAATTTTTCAGGATGAAATGGAACCTGCAGAACTTCTTGAGGATTGTTTTCACTCCATATACGGCAATTTTGCTTGTTTACATAGCCGTTCAACCAGAAATGAGCTTCATCACTAAACACAATTTTACGATAAAAAAGTGCTTATTATGGTCAAGCGGCTTTAGTTCTTGAACCAGTTGGATCTTGTATGAGTGTATGCCAAGATCTTAACGCAAAATCTTCCATGTGGTGGATGCACAGAGTCCAACTTGTTGTGAACGTCGACGAATAGACACTATGACTTACAGCAGCTAAATTTTCTTCTGTAAGTACAGTTCTTTGTCTTGTTGTTGCTGCATCGAGTACAGAAAATGTTATCCGAAATCTATCGATAGTTCGACGAATAAGCACAATAACCACAAATTTCACGCAGTGCTCTATGAGTTTGGCGAATAGAACACTGATTTTAAAAATGAATTTCAACAATTTGTTAACCTTGTTGCGGCGTGAGACTTTCCAGGATAATTTGTCAATGCTTACTGAACAGAAATTTCAAAACAACATGGCTTCTACCTTCTGTCAAATCACTGTTATCCCTATGCAAAGTTCTATCACTTAAAAATAATACCCGATATAAATTTAAAAAAAGCAAAATAAATGTACGAAAAATTATGTAATGATTAAAATCCAAAATTCAAAATATAGACTATCATTCTTATTTAATGTTTTTCGGCAATCTACGTACAGCACATATGATCGGCTGCCGTTAAAAACTGTTGAATAATTTATTGAAGTTATGAGTTTATTTAAGAGATTGAACTTTGACATTTACGACTGAAAACCAATAACATTTTACTGACCGCCACGACGAATCAACTGAATTTTACAGTACATTGACGATTGTTTGGGACTCAATCTCAAGAACTGCAACCTCGTCTTTCAAGGAATCATTCTTTGCTGGATGGTTAATACTTATCTTTAACGCATCCCCAGAAAAAAATAGTCCAACGAGTCAAATCGCAGCTTCATCGCTAAAGATAATTTTTCTGGGAAAATGCTTATGGAATAGTCAAGAGGCTTCACATCTTGCACTAGTAGAACTTTCTAAGCCTTCATACCGAGGTCTTCTATGCAAAATTCTCCTCAGAGAAGTGCGAGAACTATTGTTGATTGATATTGTTGATGCTGATAGATGTTCAGCCACATTCTTGGCTACAACATTAGTGTTTTTAGATGTGCTCACTTGACGAATAACGATCCAGATTCACGATCTCGCTTCACAAATTGATCAACAAATTGCCGTGAGGGCATTTAATTTCTATTGAATTCTCCACTTAAATTCCTTACAGTTTGGATAGAAGATTCACCCCTTTTGAAATGATTTTTTAATATCACCCAATTTTGTTCAAGTGTAAATCGACTAATTTCATAATTGCCAAATATTATACTATTTTTCTGTTAATACCCAAACGACAGAAGTGTTGCCAGACTCAAAATAACAACTACTTGAAAATGCGAACACTAGATGACCTACCCTTTATTTCCATTAAAAAACGGTTCACTTTTTAAAATACCTGTAAGGAAATTTTTGCCAAATTCCAGTCAAATATAACCTCAGCGTGTTTCGGCGACTTATCCGTTTGATAATGTAAACGAGACATAAATCGAAACTGTGGTAGTATGGGGTTTTTCACGTCCAACCAATGTTATCAATTGATTGGAACGATTTATCAAACTTCTGGAGGGTCGACCTTCAAAAGGAGTAGGGTCTATTTCGAGTCCTCTCGACTTGTAGAATTAATTAATTTCATGGTTGACAGTGGTTTATGCGGTATAATTTATTGTTATTCAGTGTCACCACTGTTCGTTCCTACGTGAAATTTGGCGTATGTGGACCCTACTGTGGATCTGACAGTTGAATTGTTAATCTTGTCGTTTCAATAGATTATTCCTGTGTTGAAAAAATCTTTTCAAACATTTCTATATAATGAATGTGATTAAATGATAATTTGTGTAAAAAGTGAATTGATGTATCATTCAGTTTTATGTCCGAATGCATTTTATTTTTTGCGAAAAATAGTCATGATAATATTTAATACCATGGAAAAAAGTCCATTATTTTTTCGTGAACTTCAAGATGTTTCAGATTGTCCTATTTCGGTCAAATATGAAACGTTTTGTTCTATAATTTTAAAAGTAGTTTCATAATGCTTCTCTCATAGAAGACTTGGTTCTTATTGAGTAAAAACTCTAGTGATCAGTTTTCACAATCATCTCTTGCTGCTAATTTCTTATCACTCAGGAGGTTTTGCAATGCGAGAAAAAGATGGTGATCGCTTGATTCCAGGTCCACACTATTTAGTGAATACATTAAAACTTCTCAATCAAGCTCCCAGAGTTTCTAGCGAGTCACCACAGACGTGTGTGGCCTGGCGTTGTCCTGCTAGAACACCACAACTCTTCTGTTGGTCAATTCTGGCCGTTTCTCGTCATTCACTAGCTTAAAACTGTCCAGTTATGGAGAGTAGAGATAAGAATTCAGTGTTTGGCCATATGGAAGCATTTCATGATAAACGATTCCTTTCCAGTCTCACCAAATGCCTGGCCATTAGTCCCGGTTTGGACACCGTTTGAGCTGCTTCGCCGTGCTTTGACCACAATCGTTTTTTCACAGTATTGTCGTATGTGATCCATTCCCCATCGACTGTTTAGGAAATGGGTCGATCTATTCCCGTTTGGATGATTTTGTTTGGCCCAAACTTTGAGCTCCTTTTTGAATCCTGCCTTGCGAAAATGTTTTAAAACTGATTTATAGCCTACTAACATGCCGATCAACTTGATCCATCATGTTTTTTGTTGTTAATTAATAGAGTTTATTTTTGCATCCTGGCTTGCATTTTTGCTTTTATCAAAGAAAAACTGTAAAATCTACCGAATTTTCTATTTGTTGACTGAATGGACCAAACAAAATCATCAAAAGAATATTTTCAGTGTGAAATGTCACCTTGACAACGAGCTTGAATCTGAAATTGTTTACTCGATTATTTGAGTTTCGAACTATGACAAAGAGACAGTGTCATGATTTTGTATATCTCTTTTCCCAGTCTGTGAAGGAAACTACCTGCAGTAACAAATTTATTGTTGTATAGAATTCAAGTAGTTGCCGTACAAGGAATACCTCTCTGTTTCATTTTCAAGCCCAACTTCAGGGCAAATAGTTCTTAACTGTAAATAATAAAATATTGTCTTACAAACAGTATTCTTTCATTTCAACGTAGCAGAAAAATTTCGTTCACAACCAATACGCTTTATCATATTTCAGAGTAAATATCCGCCGCTTCAATTGATTCATTTGAAAAAAAAAATGCTAATTATTGGCATAGCGGCTTAATAGGATATTACTTGAGCATGATTCCTTCGTCTCTGAGGATAGAAGTAATCGATAATGCAGTTCAATTATTGACGTAGCCTGATGTGATATGCTGTGTATATCCGTATATAGCATATATCAGATGGAGCTATTGTTTGGAATAACATTAGTGTCCATATGCAGAGCGAATATATGTGCATGGCTGTGTTGCATTCATCAGTATTATAGCATCGCACTGAAGAGTAGCCAAAAGGCTATGAAGCATACATGTCTGCTACTTGTGCCCGACGATCAACAAAAATTATTCAGCTGTATTTGAATTTTGAACTGCAAATTTTACTGTTCCCAATCTACAAACTTCCTGTTTATCATATCTTATACCGTTAATGATATTTCAGAAGAAACAGCCGCCGTGTTGATTAATTTACAGGGTGATAAGACAAACTTCGGACAAATTTCAGTGTGTTGTGGAACAAAAGTATTTTAGCACTGCCAAATAATTTTCATCCTATCAGATTCTTTACATTCTCTTGTACTAATATGTGAATTTTTGGTTTGATATCACTTCATTAAGCACAGTGTTACGATGTCAAACAAATGTTTTGCGATTTTGGAGCTGTTTCGTCAAGGTAGGCGTCAATGCGACATTGTTCGTTTGCTCAATGTGCCTCGACAAACCGTGTCCGATGCCATTTGTCGTTTCAAGGAGCTTAGCCATGAGGGTCCAGGAAGTGGGAGAAAGACGAGAAGCTTTTCACCGTAGAACAATCCCACAACCACCAAAACGACAGAGTTTGGTCTGCAGAGGCTGCTGGTACGTTGTCCAGGAAGTGGTAGAAAGCACACTGTCAATACGCCTAGCAATCGCAACATCGTCTAGAAGCGAGTTAATAGAAATCCGAGGGTCTCCATGAGATAAATAGCCCGTGAGACCGGTTTCAACCGTGAATTAATACGTCAAATGTCCAAATAAGAGCTCCTCCTTACGCCATATAAGCTCCAAAGATTTCAACTCCTCACGGATGAAAACAAGCGCGTACGACTCGAAAGGTGCCGCCAACTCCTTCATCTCGCCGCCGGTCAGCAATGGGAGCGTAGTCTCTACACAGACGAGAAGCTTTTCAGCGTAAAACAATCCCACAACCACCAAAACGACAGAGTCTGGTCCGTAGAGGCTCCCGGTACGTCGGCCATCGTCGAACATCGTCAAAATCCGCAATCCGTCATGGTCTGGGGCGGGATTTGCACCAACGGCAAAACACCCATGATTTTCGTGGATCGCGGGGTCGAAATCAATCAAGAAGTCTACCGCTGCGACATTATTGAGGTCGCTGTACTTCCGTGGGCCCAATAGCACTTCGGCGACACGCATTGGACTTTTCAACAGGACTCCGCTCCGGCTCACAAAGCGCAAATGACGCAAGAATAGTGTAAGACCCATTTTGAGTGTTTCATCACATCTGCAGAATGGCCGCCCTACTCGCCGGATCTCAACCCAATGGACTGCAGCGTGTGGTCGATTTTGGAGCTCAGGGCGTGTGTTAAATACCTCAAAAGTTTGGAGCCACTGAAGCAATCCCTGCGCCGGGAATGGGACCGATTAACGCTCGAAGAGCTGTGGCCCATTGCCGAAATTTTCAAGAAGCCTCTGAAGCAATGTATCGCCGCCAAAGGAAGCCACTCGGAAGCTTAAATATATTTTTACTAAACTTCAGGAATTAAATTAAATTAATGTCATATAAGTACCACTTATATCAAACGACATATAAAATAAACATTCATTATAAGACATCCAAATGTTATAACAAAATCCCATAAATAAAAATTGTTAACCAAAATCCTATAATTAAATATTTTTAGTAGACAAAATTTTGTTTCTGCTTATCAATCTCATGAAAATAGATATCTTTCGAAAATGTTTAACATAATCTTAAGAATTTCATCATAAAACTATCTTACTTAGAATATTCAATATTATTGGATATCTAACTAACTTACTTTTCATAAAATCTCAAGATATGTAAAAACATTACTAAAAAACAAGTTTTAAGGGAGACTTTGCTTCGTCAGTACTCAATTATATTCATATTCAATAATATATAACATCAATCAACAAAAATATTTTCTCACCTTCTAACAATTCAGAAAGCTTCTGGTAAATGAATACTGAATGTTTGAATGGAGTGTAATGTCAACTCAAATAAATAATTCTGTGGTTTACCATTGATCTGAAAGATTGAAAGGCAATTTAACCGCCTCTGTTATAGCACAAGGACTAACTGTATGAAAAATGTTAAGGAAACCAAATAATTATATATTATGAATAAAATAAAATAATTAGAGGTTTATACTTGATAGAAGGTATATAAAATTATTCAAGTATTTTGATATTATCCTTCTACATATACAATTTCGAAAGATTATATTTTATAATTATAACTTCAGGAATTAAATTAAATTAATGTCAAATAAGTACCACTTATATCAAACGACTTATAAAATAAACATTCATTATAAGACATCCAAATGATATAACAAAATCCGATAAATAAAAATTTGTTAACCAAAATCCTATAAATTAAATATTTTGAGTAGACAAAATTTTGTTTCTGCTTATCAATCTTATGAAAACAGATATCTTTCAAAAATGTTCAACATAATCTTAAGAATTTCATCATAAAACAATCTCACTTAGAATATTCAATATTATTGGATATCTAAGTTACTTTTTATGAAATCTCAAGATATGTAAAACCATTACTAAAAAACAAGTTTTAAGAGAAACTTTTCTTCGTCAGTACTCAATTATATTCATATTCAATAATATATTACATCAATCAACAAAAATATTTTCTTACCATTTAACAATTCAGGAAGCTTCTGTTAAATGGATACTGAAAATTTATATGGAGTGTAATGTTAACTCAAATAAATAATTCTGTGGTTTACCATTGATCTAAAAGATTGAAAGGCAATTTAACGGCCTCTGTTATAGCACAAGGAATAACTGTATAAAGAATGTTAAGGAAACCAAATATTTATATATATATATATATATATATATATATATATATATATATATATAAGTCGGTTTAAAACGTTTTTCTACGTTGTCCGACGCCTAATCGCCATTTCTTCCTATCTGCACAGTCTTCTTCTCGTAAGTTTCTTGCACTCATGGATTTTTGTACGGATTTGTGCCACTCAATTTTGGGTCTCCCTCTTTTCCTCGATTGTGCAGGTTGCCATGATTGTACTTGTTTCGGGAGTCTTGTTTCAGGCATACGTCTTACATGTCCGTACCATGTTAGTTGTTTATTTTCTATATCCTGTGTTATTTTACCTTCGATTCCCATAATCTCTTTGATGTTCTTGTTTCTTATGTGGCCTTTTTTTGAAATACATAAAGATCGTCGTATCGCGTCCATTTCCACTACCTCTACCTTTTTCTTGTGTTTTTCCGTTATTCTCCATGTTTCGGCACCATATAGTAGTGTACTCTTGACCATCGTCTCATAAATATTAAATTTAGTTCTTCTCAATATTTCCTTACTCCACAATATTCCATTGAGACAGCCAATTACCTTTTTTGCCTGGACGATACGTTTTTCAATTTCCTCTGCGTCCGTACCGGTTTCATCGAAAGTTATCCCCAAATAAACACAACTCTTACTGGAGGACATTTTTTGTGTATTTTCTAGTTCCAGATCTGCGTATTCGGCTCCTACACTTAAATACTTCGTTTTATCGATGTTAACTGTCAAACGCCAAATAGTGTACTCCTCGATTAACCTGTCCATCATATACACCATGTCATCCCTGCTCTTAGCAACCACCACCTGATCGTCAGCAAACTGAAGAGTGCACACGCATGTGTCGTCAACATCAATTCCCATGTCGCGAACCATCCTTTTCCATCTTTTCAAAACCGCGACAATATATATCTTAAACAGCGTTGGTGATACGCAAATATTTATATATGATGAATAAAATAAAATAAATGGAAATTTATACTTAATAGAAGGTATATAACATTAATTAAAAATTCTAATATTGTCCTTCTTCATATTTAATTTCGAAAAATTATAGTCAATAATTACAACTTCAGGAATTAAACTAAATTAATGTCCTATAATTATCACTTATATCAAACGACATATAAAATAAACATTCATCATAAGACATCCAAATAATATAACAAAATCCAATAAATTGTTTACCAAAATCCTATAAATTAAATATTTTCAGTAGACAAAAATTTGTTTCTGCTTATCAATCTCATAAAAACAGATATCTCCCAAAAATGTTTAACATAATCTTAAGAAATTCATCATAAAACTATCTTATTCAGAATATTCAATATTATTGAATATCTAAGTTACTTTCTATAAAATCTCAAGATATGTAAAAATTACTGAAAAACAAGTTTTTAGAGAGACTTTGATTCGTCAGTACTCAATTATATTCATATTCAATAATATTTAACATCAATCAACAAAAATATTTTCTCACCTTTTAACAATTCAGAAAGCTTCGGGTAAATGAATACTGAAAATTTAAATGGAGTGTAATGTTAACGCAAATAAATAATCCTGTGGTTTACCATTTATCCAAAAGATTGAAAGCCAGTTTAACGGCATCTGCTATAGCACAAGGACTAACTGTATAAAGAATGTCAAGGAAACCAAATAATTATATATTATGAATAAAATAAATGGAAATTTATACTTGATAGAAGGTATATAAAATTATTTAAATATTTCAATATTATCCTTCTACATATTTAATTTCAAAAAATTATATTTAATAATTATAACTTCTGGTATCAAATTAAATTAATGTCATATAAATACCACTTATATCAAACGACATATAAAATATGTAATATGTCTCACGAAATTCCCTACGTGTTCTGAACGCAAATTGTTAAGGTATAAGTCAAGAGCTCCACTACAGTTAACACGATCCCCATCTCCGACCTCGCAAAAAGCGGAGAATCAGAGAGTACTCTCCACACAGGTTTAGGTAATCAAGTTGGCGATCTTTATGCGAGGAAAGTATCACATTAAGGCGCGCGTCCTCGAGAGGATATCGCGGCGGGTAAATTTTGCATCAAGGGTGAATGCAAATAGTGTTTGCTCCGTGTGCCGACACTATCAATTAAACGGTCACGCTGACGTAATCGTCCCATCATTTCCAACGTCGAACCCGTGCCGCCAGATGGATCGATTTACAGGTTACGCGATGTCGGCTTCGTTTGCCCATTAAAAAAAGATTGGATTTTAAGGGTGTTCCACTCGGGTTTTTGTAGATCAAATATTTACACGCTCAGCGAAAACTGCATGATAGCATCTGGGTTTTAATGGTCCGTTAGGGTTTCCAGGTGGGACGAAGGGCAGGGATGAAACATAATTTCGAAAAATAGGCTATTTAACGTTGTTTCGTGTAAACCATCTTAAGTTATTTAGAGGTACTCATTGAACCACAAATTGTGATTATATTAAGTTTTATAAAGATTTCTTCAGTTAATGGTAATCGAAAGAAAACAATTCGAATACTTCGCCGAAACGCTATTTTGCATAACATGGCGTTTGTGACGTCACATTGAAGTAATCAGTGTAGTGTTATACACTAGCAGTAGGTTTCACAAAACTTTCACTGAGTCGTTCTATAATTTATCTAGTTCTATTTTCCCAAAGTGCTGATCAGAGATTTAGTCACTGTGTCCAAACTATCTGGTGTTTTTTTTTAGAGTAACAGAACTTAAAATTGAAATAAAACACATTCAAATTACGATTGAAGCCAAATTTTTTTTATTTGAAAGATAATTTTATGACATTTATGTTTTAAAAATAATTTCCGGCATATGTCCACACTCTGAGGAACCGCTTTCGACCAGACCAATTTTGGACCACTTTTTCGAGTGATTCAGGCCTTATTTCATCAATAACACGAGTTATGTTGACTTCCAAAGCGTTTATTGTTTCTGGTTCATCAGCATAAACCAATGATTTGACATAACCCTAAAGAAAATAATCCAGTGGAGTTATGCCGCATGATCTTGGAGGCCAATTAATTGGACCATTTCTGGAAATAATGTTATCGCCAAATCTTTCTTTCAATAAATCAATTGTTACGGTAGCAGCATAAGGTGTAGCACCATCTTGTTGAAACCAAAACACTTCTTGGTCGATACCATTCAAATTTTGAAACAAATAAAAATTGCTCATCGATCTGTAACGAGCACCATTCATTGTCCATTGTCTATTCGTCGACGTTCACAACAAGTTGGATTCTCTGCATCCACCACATGGAAAATTTTGCGTAAAGATCTTGGTCTACCCACACAAGATCACTGGTTCAAGGACTAAAGCCTCATGACCATAATAATCGTCGTTTATTTGTTGGGCCTTAGAACAGCTTGAGGTTGATCCACTTTTTTATAGTAAAATTTGTTTAGTGATGAAGCTCATTTCTGGTTGAACGGCTATGTAAACAAGCAAAATTGCCTTATATGGAGTGAAAACAATCCTCAAGAAGTTCTGCAGGTTCCATTGTATCCTGAAAAATGCACTGTATGGTGTGCTTTACACGCTGGAGGCATTATCGGTCCATATTTCTTCAAAAACGATGCTGGAGCTAATGTTACAGTGAATGGTGCTCGTTACAGATCGATGATCAATGATTATTTGTTTCAAAATTTGAATAGTATCGACCCAGAACTGTTTTAGTTTCAATAAAATGGTGCTACACCTCATGCTGCTACAGTAACAATTGATTCATTGAAAGAAAGATTTGGCGATATTATTATTTAGAGAAATGGTACAATTAATTGGCCTCCAAGATCATACCACAAACTCCACTGGATTATTTTCTTTGAGGTTACGTCAAAAATCATTGGTTAATTGCTGATAAACCAGAAGCAATAGACGCTTTGAAGCCAACATAACTCGTGTTATTGATGAAATAAGGCCTGAATTAATCGAAAAGGTGGTCCAAAATTGGTCTGTTCGAATTCGGTTCCTCAGAGCTAGTCGTGGTGAACATATGCCGGAAATTATTTTTAAAACATAAATGTCCTAAAATTATCTTTCAAATAAAAAAAAAATTGGCTTCAATCTTTATTTGAAAATGTTTTATTTCAATTTAAAGTTCTATCACTCTAAAAAAAAACCGATATCTTTTCAAAAATTTTGAGGTGAATGGTTGAGCTCATTGTACAGTTAGGTGCATCCAACAACCCAAAAGAAAAAAACTAGTAAAATTCATTATCTTTTGAATAAAATGGTGTTGGTTCAACCCCATCTATCTTACGGAATACTGGCATGGGGTGGAGTAACTAATTTCTACCTGAGAAAGCTTGAAGTAACTCAAAAGTAGATATTGAAGATATCATATAGCAGGTCATATCGTTTTAGCACGGATGCACTTTTCGATATTTCAAGCGTTATGGACATTAGACGGTTATTTTTCTAATACTTGGCAGTTTATCAAGAAAAAAAATATGCTCTAGCATAAATAACTAGTCATGCATATTCGACAAGAAATAGAGGAAACACTATCATACTACCCTCGAGTCTATAATTTGATACCAGATCACATCAAAACTATGAATAATTTGATTTTGTTTAAAAAATATTTGAAAATGTGGATTATTGAAAAGAAACGTGAACATATTTCAGATTTAATAGACACAAAGAATGCTTATGATCATGGTTGATTTCTTCATTTCAACTCAATTGATAATCTCATTGTGTTAGAGATTTGGTCCTGGATATATTTCTTTATCACATATAGAGAATGTTTTTTGTGAATCTTTTGAATGTATTGGCGAATAAATCCTCATACAAGATATGTTCGGATACTGAATTTGTTTTAAGATATGTTCGCTTAATATTAAAATATTGGGTGAATGTACTTTCGAGGATACTAATGATGTTTATGTTGTTACTTAGATTTAGGGGGGATTCATAGGCTGAAAAGATTTTGAATGATTTTTATAGTTCCTTTTATTATTCTGTAATCTTTACTGAGTTAATATACATTTTTTTAATTAAAACGAGTTTCCACCAAGTGAAGACCGAATCTATCAAATAATTATTATTATTATGTCTGTCAGAATGTGTTAATTTGAAACATATATGTCAATAAATTTGAAGTTCAATGATTATTTTTCATTTCAGGTACCTTTTATGTCCAGCTAGAAGACGATATTTTAGCAAAACCTTCTTACGTAACGGAGATGAAGGAATTTGCTCTCACGAAAATTGCGAGGAAGGAACCCTGGTTCGTACTTGACTTCTGCCGCCTAGGTTTCATTGGTGAGTTTTTGAAATACGACTAAATAATAGTTATTAGTAATAATTAGTTGCTATCTACCTGAAAAATCATTTGCAATGTGAGTCAATACTTAATAGAAGTAATTTTAAACGACTTTAAATTCAGAATTATATATTCCAACTTCTCCAATATATATTGAAACTATAAACAAAAACTATCGAAATGATATCCCTATATATAATCAATATAAAATATTTTTTAATGTCTCATAAAAACCTTTTTACATCCCGACAGCAAATGTATTAATACAAATGTATAAACAGAACCATATAAGTATGTATATTAATATACAAATACAAGAAAATCCACTATTCCAAAATTATCTAAAACTATTTGTATTCGGAACATAGAAAAAACATAACAAAAATTATTCACCCCAAATAATGTCCCATGATAAGAAAAATAACCAAAATTTCAAAAATAATAAATAATTTAGAAATATATTGTGGATATTTATACTCTATATGAATTTATTTCATAATTAAAGAATCAATTCGAATGTGAGTCAATACAAAAGCTTTCAAATGTTGAAGTTCTTGTTCAATTATTTTTATTTGATACTTCATTTTGAGAATTTTAAATAATTTTGGAATAGCAGATTTTCTTGTATTTGTATGTTAATATACATGATCATATAGTTTTTGTTCATACATTTGTATTAATACGTTTCATGTCGCGATGTAAAATGGGTTTTTCCGAGATATCGAAAAATATTTTATATTTAGTATACATAAGGATATCATTTTGATATTTTTGTATATAGTTTCAATACATATTGTTAGTTAGAATAAATAATACTGAATTTCAAGTCATTTAAAGCTATATGCTTGAACTCCAAAAATGTTAGTGAATAAAAATGTATTCTTATGAATTTTACTTAATTGAATTCAAATATACTTAGATAATGAAAAAATTTTCAGGTATAGTATTGAAATTGAATTGATTGAGACAAAACAAACAAAATTATTAAATTTGTTATAAAATTCCAAATGACCCCTTCCGTTAATTACAAGCTTTCGACATGACAGGTGTGATCGATAGAAAAAACTTTAGGAAATACAACCAACATAATGGAAATTTATATTAAATTTAATTATATGATAATATTGATTCAGTCAAATGAAAATATTTCGTAAATCAGATTAACCACCAAATTTGACTAGAATATAGGATAGTCCCTATCTATATCTATTCAATTCAATAAAATTCTTAAATATCCTGCAACACTAGAATATAAATTATGTTTTAAGATGCGACGCATCATTTTCATCAAGTAAGAATGTAGTTTTTGTCTCAAAATTATTCCTAAATAATTCTAAACCAACATTACTATAATTGAACAGTATCTTAATTGCTTCATTGTGGAAATTTTCAGTCCACAGAAAACTTGATTAATTATTTTTGAGCTACTTTTAAAAGAGTGAACCCACCTTCTCGGGCAATCCAATTGTGGATAATTGTTACAACTGTTTATTTGTGTATTTAGAATTTCCGAATCCACTGACACACAGATATTGGGACTTTTGACATAATTTATATGCGGATCTAATGTAATTGCTCTTTTTTATAGTGCTTTTTAGTATTGCTCCAAATATGCTCTTTTCTGAGTTTAATAGAAAACATTTGAAGAAGTTCGAATAATATTTATTATACTGTTATTCTCTGAAAAATATAACGTCAATTCAGCAATTTTGGTTACTTCTACTGTAAAATGAGTATAAAGTCTTAATTAATGTTTCTCTTCCTTCGAGAAATCAATATCATCCAATTTCAGAATCAAACAACGCTTCTTGCAGCATTCTTTTCTTTCAAATCTAGTTCATTAATTTCTCCGCTACACTTCTGCCATCAAAAAAACGGAATCGTGTAATTAAGGCTTCATTGGGCCTTACGATCATTCACTTAGAGAAAAATTGGATTAAAAAAAAATAATTAGTTCTGCTAATGTTCGTTGTTGGTATTTAACGGTACAGCTGGCTCAATCTTGAGTGATGTGTAATCGCGATCCATTCCAATCCTTTTTTGGATAATTGAATTAAAGCATTCTAAGGAGATCACTGGAGCAAATATTATATGGATTATAAGGGGAAAATTTAATTTCTTGCCTTTAAACAACATTTCGGAGAATTGCAGCTTGTTCAAAATCAAAATTGTTATGGAAAGAAGAAGAACTTGATGATCATATTTTGAAAATTCTCAGGTCAGGAATAATTTGAGCATGCATAAAATTAAAAATAAGTAAAATTTCCAAGATTGTAAAAATTTTGGAAAATTTGCCGATACAGCTATTTCATATAAAATTCTAGATCGAAAATATTCGAGAAAACCACTGACATGAATTCAGTACTTTTTACCCAAGATGTAAAACGAACTCAAGGCTAGAGTCTTTTTGGCTGAGCCATTCTAGCCTGAAACATTCGAAGTTGTTCCTTGGAACAGCTTCGAACAAAAAGATGGCGAACCTAGCGCTAGATCTGGATAGGGCCAAACTAAGAACACTTGTCGGAATTATGACAGGTTACTGAAGACTGAAAGCGCATTTGAACAAAATCGGTCTGGCTGAAGACGATGAATGCAGGCTGTGTCTTGAGGACACTGAAACAGCCATGCACATTGTCTCAGAATGCCCAGCGGTGAGGCGCATCAGATTCGAGGTCTTTGGCCAGGCTTTTATAGCCCACTGTGAACAGAAAAAATTACCCCCGAACAAGATTATCAGTTTTATCGAAAAACTGGATGTCGTCGGGGAGATATAAATCAGGGATGAACCACAATAGTCCGTGCGGACACAGTGGTAGGGTGGACAGACGCCCGCTCGCCATAAATAACATAACATCTTCGAAGGAAGAATAAATGGAGGAAGATCCAATAGACGGCCTAGAATCAATTACTTCAAGGATATCAAAGAAAGGTTGAATTTTAAATGATTCTATCATATGAAAAGATGCTCGAGTGACAGGATTCAATCGCTGCAGCTACAAGGTCTAGCCTTTGAAAGATGACGTTCAATAGTCAATTTTCCCTGAAAATTTCAAATTTATGAATTAGATATCGGATGGTTTTTTCAGTGATAGAACTTTAAATTGAAATTAAACACATTCAAGTCAAGATTGAAGCCAAATTTTTTTATTTGAAAGATAATTTTATGACATTTATGTTTTAAAAATAATTTCCGGCATATGTCAACCACGACTAGTTCTGCGGAACCACATTCGACCAGACCAATTTTGGACCACTTTTTTGAGTAATGCAGGCCTTATTTCATCAATAACACGAGTTATGTTGGCTTCCAAAGCGTCTATTGTTTCTCGTTTATCAGCATAAACCAATTACTTGACATAACCCCAAAGAAAATAATCCGGTGGAGTTAGGTCGCATGATCTTGGAGGCCAATGGCCAATGAATAAGACCATTTCTTGAAATAATGTTATCGTCAAAACTTTCATTCAATAAATCAATTGTTAAGGTAGCAGCATGAGGTGTAGCACCATCTTGTTGGAACCAAAATACTGCTGGGTCGATACCATTTAAATTTTGAAACAAATAGTCATTGATCATGGATCTGTAACGAGCACCATTCATTGTAACATTAGCTGCAGCATCTTTTTTAAAAAAATATGGACCGATGATGCCTCCAGCGTGTAAAGCACACCATACAGTGCATTTTCAGGATGCAATGAAACCTCCAGAACTTCTTGAGGATTGTTTCCACTCCATATATGGCAATTTTGCTTGTTTGCATAGCCGTTCAACCAGAAATGAGCTTCATCACTAAACACAATTTTACGATGAAAAAGTGGATCAACTTCAAGCCTTTCTAGGGCCCAATCAGCAAACAAACGACGCTTATTATGGTCAAGTGGCTTTAGTTCTAGAACCAGATCTTTTATGGGTATAGACCAAGATCTTTACACAAAATTGTCCATGTGGTGGATGCACAGAGTACAACTTGTGAACATCGACGAATAGACAAATCTGGATCATCATTAACACTATGACTTACAGCAGCGATATTTTCTTCTTAACGTACAGTTATTTGTCTTGTTGTTGTTGCATCGAGTAGAGAAAGTGTTGTTTAAAATGTATCGATAGTTCGACGAATAAGCTGCTTTGATGGACGATTATGTAAATCATAAATTTCACGATGTACTCTATAAGTTTGGCGAATAGAACACTGATTTTGAAAATAAATTTCAACAATTTGTTAACGTTATTGCGGCGTGAGTCATTCCATGATAATTTGTCAATGCTTACTGAACAGAAATGTCAAAACAACATGCCTTCTACCTTCTGTCAAATCACAGTTATCCCTATCGAAAGTTCTATCGCTATAAAAGAAAATACCCGATATTTCATATAAAATTCTACATCCAAAATATTCGAGAATTTAGTAGTTTTTGCCCAAGATGTAAAACGAAGGATTGCTCTCACCAAACATCCCTTTTGAAAAGAAGAATCTACTGGTAAACCAACATCTTAGTATAAAAGCCAGAAAATCCTTAAATATATAAAATCTTTTATATGCAATGGAAAGAAAATATTAGAACTAACTGAAATGTGAATGTGGCGAAAAAGTCTCAAAACAAAATGGATACACAGAAAAACCATCGAAAGCATTCTGTTAAAAATAAAAGAAAAAAGGGATTTATTGGACACTATCCTGAAGAGAAAAACTAAACTCATAGATCATATAACTCGTCAAAATCAATTTGTCCTCATCTTTGAAGGTGGAATAAATGAAAGAAGATTCAAAGGAAGAATCAATTACTTCAAGGACATCAAAGAAAGGTTGAATTTTAAGTCCTTCTGTCACATGTAAAGATGTGCGAGTGACAGGAATCAATGCCTGTAGCGACAAGGTCTAGCCTTTACAAGATGATGATGATATTCAGTAGTTCATTTTCCCTGAAAATTTCAAATTTGTGAAAAACTTGCAAAAGAGCTCAAGTCAACTCATACATTCCAGATTTATTGTCCTCATTTGTTTTATCTTTGATATTTTTTTTATATGATAAAGACAATATAAGGCGACAAGAAAAACCTCGGACAAACTTTTTTCATTTAAATTTATTAAACAAAAGAAATTGAACAGAACAACAATAATAATAACATGAACATTGGTAATAATATATTTAAGCGGTTGCGAAGCGGCTTCCTTTGGCGGCGATACATAGCTTCAGACGCTTCTTGAAATTTTTGGCAATGGGCTGCAGCTCTTCCGGCGCAGGGATTGCTTCACCTACTACAAACTTCTGTGGTATTTAGCACATGTCCTGAGCTCCAAAATCGACCGCACGCTGTAGACCATTGGGTTGAGATCCGGCGAGTAGGGCAGCCATTCTTCATACATGATGAAACCCGGAATATGGATCTCACACCATTCTTAGTTTATTTTCGCTTTGTGAGCCAGAGCGGAGTCCTTTTAAAAGGTCCAATGCGTGTCGCCGAAGCGCTGCTGGATCCACGGGATTGTTTTACGCTGAAAAGCTTCTCGTCTGTGTAGAGAATGCGCTTCTATTGCTGACGGGCGGCGAGATGAAGGAGTTAGCGGCACCTTTGGAGTCGTACGCGCTTGTTTTCATCCGTGAGGAGTTGAACTCTTTGGAGCTTATATGGCTTGAGGATGAGCTCCTCTTTGGACATTTGACGAACGAATTCACGGTTGATACTGGTCTCACGGGCTATTTTGCTCATGGAGACCCTCGGATTTCTATTGACTCGCTTCTAGACAATGTTGCGATTGCTAGACGTATTGACAGCTCCCTTGAAACGGCGAATCGCATCGGACACGGTTTGTCGAGGCACATTGAGCAAACGAACAATTTCGCATTGACGCTTACTTTGACGAAACAGCTCCAAAATTCACTACGTTAGTTCAACATTCTAACACTCTGCAAAATAAAGTAATATCAAACTGAAAATGCACATATTAGTACAAGAAAGTATAGAGATTCTGATAGAATAGAAATTATTTGGCAGCGCTAAAATACTTTTGTTCCAGAAAACAGTGAAATTTGTCCGAAGTTTTTCTTGTCACCCTGTAAATCTGGAGTCTATGAGTTGACTTAAAGTGATTGTCCAATGGCATATATTGGTCAGACAGGAAGATCTTTCAAGACAAGGAATTCACGAACACCCTCGAGGTTATACGTCACATTCAACATATGCCTGTCATTTGAAAAAATTTGGACATAATTTCAACTTTGAAATTATCCATTATCAAAATGGAAGTACCAGACTCACGACTTTGGAAGCAGTAGAAATTATTAGGCACAAGAACCTTAAAAATTCTTCTCAACGACCAAACAATTGTTGCAAGATCCCCATTATTGAATATTCTACTTATTAAGGTAGTTCCGATAACAAACCCCAATATATTTTATGGTTATTTATATTCCTTTTTTCCTCATCGGTATTTCTGTGAATTGATGGTTATTTATTATTATTATTATAAAAGTGATGAGAGTAAAGGTAAACCTATAAACTCAAATACAAAAATAAAATGAAACTGAGAAAGTACTCGAGAAGTGAAACAGTTAAGTAGTGAAAGTAATTGAATGGAATGGAATCAATTATTGAACTTGTGTAGACCATCCATCCAGAGGGTTCTTGAAAGAATTCACCGATGACGATGACACAGCCTCAGCAGGGAGCCGATTTCACGCCTCGAATACTCTGTTGGGAAGAAACTGGCTCCTGGTTGTCCCTGTTGTCCTGACGTTCTCCTAGGCAAGCTTAAAACGGTGTCCTCTTAAGGCTCGATATTGATTTAGTGGAAAGAGGTAAGACTTACCTGTACCAAAGAGGGAGTGAAGTGCTCAATAGGTGGTAATCAGATCTCCCCTTCTTCTACAATCCGAAGAGGAGGGCAACTCAAATAACCGTAGCCTCGATTGGTAATCTGGGCGAATTGTGCCAAATGAAAGACAGGTGTTCCAGCGCTTGACAGATTCCAAAAGATCCCGATCACCCTTCAGATTGGCCCACCAAACAGGGCCCGCATATTCCAGAATAAGACGCACGTAAATTGTGTAGGAGTCCTGGTTGTGGCTACATCGTATCTTGCAAAGGTTTTAGACAACTGGTAGAGAGTCTGGTAGAGCAGTCGAAATGTGGGTAGACCATCTCAAGTCATCCGTGACGATAACAGCCAGGTCACAATGCTGAGAGACACAGCTAGCCTCTGCTAGCCAACGAAGTAGGCATGGGATTTTTTTTGCCGATATGGAGCACGCAACACTTCCCTATATTAAGAAGTAGCAACCACCTTTCACACCACTCAGAGCTTATTGAGGTCTTCCTGGAGGTGCCCAGCGTTAACCAAGGACAGTTCTAGAGCATTGTGTCGTCTGCAAACATTACACAATTGGATGAAAGAAGATGAGGGAGATCAGAAGTGTATAACAGGAATAAGAGAGGACCTAAAACCAAACCCTGCGGAATTCCACTAAGGACTTCCATATCAGAGGAGGAGAAACAGTCACCGACCCTCACCCGGAAAGTGCGAAGCGACAAAAAAAAGCGACCGAATCCACGAGAGCATAGGACCCCTCACTCCCAAGAACTCAAGCTTCCCCAGGAGACGGCAAAGTGGGACACGATCAAACGCTCGAGCATAGTCCAGATAAATAACATCCACCGGACAGCCATAGTCAATGCACTTAGTACAATCGTTGACACAGAAGAGGATATTCGTGATGGTGGACCGACCCGGAAGAAACCCATGCTGCTCCTTGGAATTATATCGTTTTGTAGGACAAACTCTATCAATTTATCGCTAATGATTCGCTCCAGCAGCTTGCAAATTTGAGATATTAAGCTTATTGGTCTGAAGTTCTGAGCTGAAAGCTTATCGCCTCTCTTGAAGGTAGGTGTAACAGAAGTTGACAACCAATCTTGAGAGAGCGAGGAGGATTGAAGAGAATACGAAAATATCATAGACAGCTCAGCCAAGACATCGGCGTAGGAATGCAGCAGTTGCTTAGAAAAACCATCGCGACCAGGGGCAGAGTGCTTCTTCATCTTGGATAAGTATCACAGGACCACTTACCGATCGACATTGATGCTCTCCACTCCATACGTGGAAAATTGGGATCAGAAATTAGATCGTCAGGTTCCGACACAAAAGCGAAGACAAAAGATTGCGCCATCACGTCAGCAATCCGAGTAAGATTCTCGCAAACCTCACCGGCAGAGTCATAAACAAAGGGTATTTCAACCTTCCTGTTCATGCAGTAGCGAAGATACTTGTAAAGTCTCTTCCTATTCTTGGAGCTGATCAAATTATGTTCAAATTTCTTCTTGGTTTGTTGAATAGTCGACAATACGACGTTGGAATATACACGATGGTTGCGATAGACATCATCCGATCTGCTGCATAAATAACGTTGCCACAATGATTTTTTATGACGGATCATATCCAATATGGACTGTTTTATCCATGGTTTAGAAGTATTGAATTTCTGAACTGAGTAAGTAGTAAAAGCAGCCACAGCCTCATTGATTATATCAGAAAACACAGAAAACAGAATACCAGTCACAGCCCGAGATGATATCGCGAACTTGATTCTACTTTTAAGTTTACTCTGCCTACTGTTTGTAATCGAGGTGTTGAGCTGAATTTGGGTAGATAAGAGAACGTGGTCAGATTTTCCAATAGGAGGTGAATATTCAATTTCCGAGATGACATTGGAATCAGATGAGATGAATGGGTCGAGTAAAGAAGGAATCTGTCCCTTCCTGTATCTGGTGGGTTGATGAACTAGTTGTTGGAGACCACTGTTGACCATAAGTTCAGCATAAGGAAACGATGGTGCGTTTTGCGAAGGCAGCTGCGTGATGGTCCACTGTAAATTTGAACAATTGAAGTCTCCAGCTATGAACAAGTTATTATATTTCTTAGAGCTCTCCGACAGAAAAGCAATTAACTCTGCGTCTTTAGAGCAGGGATGAGGTCGATTTGTACCCCCTTTTGTCGCAATGTTTCTCTTATCCCTATTTTCGAAAATTTTCACTTAGCTATACCGCCCCTTTTTTCAAGTTTTTATTTATATAAGCAGTGTTGTGTAATTTTAGAGTTTGTTCAAGATGTAAACTTGACAAAGCAACAATTTTGGCGAAACAATTGTCGTTAATAATGAATTGTGGAAATAATCTAATTTATTTTATTTAATTAAAATGAATTTTAATCAAGAAGAAATTTGAATGATGAATAAATTCGATTTGATTGATTGGCATCGATTCAATTAAAAAATTCTGTATTCTTATTTAAAATTCTTTCCTATATTTTATGGGGAAAATCTCTCACTGGAAGTGAAAGAACACTCCTTCATATCGTACGAGACGTAAATTACACATGATCAATTTCCCGCTATGCAATATATTCCGATTCGAGAGCGTCGTTTGACAAAACGAATATCCCGAAGTCTGCTTCCATTTAATCACATCGATCTCTGTTCGTTCGCAGGTAAAATGTTCAAGAGCGCGGAGCTGCCTTGGTTGATCCAATTCTTCCAGATGTTCTACAACGATAAACCGGTTGACTGGCTACTGTATAGCCTGATTTATACCAAGTTGTGCAATATTGATAAGAGCCACGTAAGTACTGCGATTTTTTACGTTTTAGCGTCGATTTTCACGAGCTGGTAATCTTGGGAACATATGCCTGGGGAAATTTTCGAGGAGGCAGCGGAGGTGTGGAAATGTGATAGCGTGGAGGAAATGGGAATAAAACTGTTCAAGTGTGTGTCGTAAAATTTTAGGTTAGTTCTGTTCGAATCGTAAAATTTTCGAGTCTGACCAATGAAAAATAAAGGAAATAGATATTTCCTCGCCTAAACCAATTCGATTAGAAAACTCTAGTGAAACCTCGTACAAAAATTCAGATAAAATAATTTAAAATTGCTGATACAAAATTAAAGTTAATGTCTTCATTTAGTACTCCGTCAGATGAAAAAGTTGATTTTTATTAGTATATCAGAGTTGAATTTGAATTTATACTTCATATAGAAGTGACTGAATGATTTTTAACCTTAGTATCATTTAAACATTGCTAATAGATTTTTTCAAACGCAAAATATTCTATAACCTCCAAAAAAATTATTGATATTGAAATAATTTTATAATTCAATAAGATTGATTCAGATACAATTATTTACAAATTTACTTCTAAAATATTTACAAGCCAAAATTTTGAAGAAGGGGACACATTAACTAGCCGATTGAAAATTCTTGAAACGTCAGTAAAAATCAGAAAATCTTCTGAGAAATTTAAATAGAACTGAAAGAAACTATTTAGTTCACCATTATTCAATGTTTACAAAAGCAAAAGATTGAGAAAAGAAAGAATAATGAATTTCAATACATAATATGAAACTGTCGAAGAAAATTATTGAAAATTTTTTTATTATCTTGAATCATATATAACTTTTGGTGATAATATTGAAAATATGCTGGCTTAACTACATAAAACATATCAAAGTAATGTAATATTGAAAGAGCAACAAAATTTCAATAAATTTGAAAGTGACGACGATCAGTAATGTAGAGAACTATATAAAAATTCTATTATAAAATAGAAAAAGGCTGTTTACTTGATAGAAAAAATATAATAAAATTTGAATATCGAAACAGATTTATTCAATTTGTTAGTCTTCTACAATTTTAATTTAAAAAAAATGTTTATTCAAAAAACTTTTAGAATTAAATTAATTTCTATAATAAGCACCGCTTATATTCAATAGAAGTATATAATAGAAAGTCAATATATAATTTCGAATAGAATAAATAAACCAACAAATATAAAAGAGTCATCAAAATTAATAAATAAATATTTGAAGCAGACAAAATTTTGTTTCTGATCTTACCATTATGAACATCAATTCCTTTTTAAAAACATGAAACACAACTTGAGGACTTCTCAAAAAATATAATTTATTTGAAATATTTAATATATTAAATTAAGTTATATTAAATAAGTTAATTCAAAAATCTCTTAAAACATGCACTATATCTTCAAAAAACAATTAGAATTATGATAATCTCTTCATCGGCCCTAAATAATATTCCAAATATCAAAATCAAATAACAATCACTATATCTTACCTCCACGTTGTAACCGGATAATTGCTTTAAACAGACTAACTTTAAAAGTCAAGATAGCCTATGTTCTTCACAAAATCACAGAAAAGTGTAAGAAGGTATTATAAGGTTTTGTTTAAACCATTGACATTCCATAATGAGATTTATTCAAGCCTAAATATAATTATATATTATGTATAAAATGAAATAGAGAAAGGCTTTTTACTTTATAGAAGAAATATAACAAAATTTGAATATCAAAACAGATTTAATCTGTTAGTCTTCTACAATTTTAATTTCAAAAAAATTTGTATTCAAAAAATTTTCAGAATTAAATTAATGCCTACAATAAGCAATAGGTATATGATATTGCAAATTATCAGAAGAATAACTCAAACAGAAACCCAATACATTCAAATGCACCAGATCTGTAACTTACCCTTCATTCAGTATCAAATTGCTTGAAAAAATCATCTAATCTGAAAATTTCAACTAGGATATTTAGAGAACAAAAAAGCTTCTTATCTAAAACACATCCGTCATCTCTTTCCTATTCAAAAAAAAAATTGAGTTAGTTGCCACCATCGGTGTTGTTTTCGGAACATTGCCGTCATAGGGATTCTTTCGCTCTAAATCAACAATTGAAAATTATTTTTGGATTCTTCAAAACTCTTAAGTTATTGAGTTTGGGTGGTTCAACTGTCTTTTCAACATCACCTTTTGACGGTGAGTTCAATATTACATTATTTTGTGAATAAAGAACTGATTTTGAAAATGTTAACTGGGTTGTGCACAGAATATAAATAACTTTCAAACTAATCAACACTTGACATTTCTTCCCTATTAAAAAAATGTTGGGGGTTGATGCCTCTTTCAAGGGTGTGATATTTTCGGAACAAACTCATGATGGAAATTCGTCCACCTCAAAACAAAAGTTGACCAATTTTTTAAAATCTCCGAAAATTTGTCGTTTCTGAGTTCTGGCGGGTCAAATTTTTGTTGGGACACCCCGCATATATATACATATATGAATTATTTTAGATACAAAACTTCTGAACCTTCACAAAAGTATTAGTGTTATGTCTTGGAAACAATTTTTCACACGTTTTCAAGACATAATACTAATAATTTTCTATAGTGACAAAAATTCTACATTCATAATAATTTGCTGAAATTTTTTTTATCAGATATAAACTGATTTCTATTATAACTTATGGAATCCAACATGAAGTAAACGATGGGATTTTCGGATGAAAGTGAATCGATATCGGTAACAGAAACTTTAATATGGTGCGAAAATTTTACACAAAACAATTTTCAGACAAACAAAAATTTCAATTCTATCGATCTCCTCATCCAACTAATCAAAAACGTTTCAACCTACAGGGAAATGTTTTTTTCAACACATGTTCCATACCAAACAAAACATGCGTTTCGCTGAATTTCCACCGAGTAACTTACTTATTCGTAGTTTATTGTTCAACTTCACAGCATAGACTGTAACACATTCCAGCTTTGTATAAATTCTGGTAGTGAATATTAATATAACCTAGTTGGTTTTCGATCAGAACTAATCTCGAAGTTATGTTCGATAGCGTTTGCCGGCTAGGCGGTCTGAATCCTGCATATGAATTGAACCTTCCAAATGAAACTTTGCCGGTTGAAACTACTAGTTAGTTACGTGAAACTAATCACAAATATTGAGATATTGCACTATGGTGAACTGTACTATTCCACGTTTGGGCTAAATAATTTAATCGGATATGAACATGTAGTAGGTATTATAGTGGGAATTACGGTTGCCTTTGTTGTTCAACCTTCGAATTTGGATATCAGCTGGATTTATTTCAGAGACTAATTTGATCAATTCTCCGAAACACCTACAAATTTAATCTGGAAAATCACTTGAAATTTTTTGAAAATTAAATTGAGTCAAATATCTTAGAAATACCGTTTCACTTTATACACATATAGAATTATCGACAGATATATGCGGCACTTAACTGATAAAGAATTAAGAAAAAATTGAAATAACTTCCTTCACCAAATATCCTGTTTGGAAGTGAATTTAAATAAACGTTTTCAGTTAACTGAGCACCATTTATAGAACTAGGCTTTTCCACAGAACAATGTTGAAAATAAGATATGATTATAGACTCAATATCTGAAAACTGCCACGCGCATGGGTAAAAATACGAATAATAATGATTATAAACATATATAAAGTCGATCTATCGTATCCTTCTCAACATTTTTCTGATGAAGACGCTAGCTATAAATGGTGCCCAGTAAGCTGCATACGTTTATATGAGTTCGCTTCCGAGCAGGATATTTGGTGAATGAGGGTATCGGGTGTTTTTTTAGAGTGATAGAACTTCAAATTGAAATAAAACACATTTAGATTAAGATTGAAGCCAAATCTGGGTTTTAATGGTCCGTTAGGGTTTCCAGGTGGGACGAAGGGCAGGGATGAAACATAATTTCGAAAAACAGGCTATTTAACGTTGTTTCGTGTAAACCATCTCAAGTTATTTAGAGGTACTCATTGGACCACAAATTATGATTATATTAAATTTCATAAAGATTTCTTCACTTAATGGTAATCGAAAGAAGACAATTCGAATACTTCGCCGAAACGCTATTTTGCATAACATGGCGTTTGTGACGTCACATTGAAGTAATCAGTGTAGTGTTATGCACTAGCAGTAGGTTTCACAAAACTTTCACGGAGTCGTTCTACAATTTATCTAGTTCTATTTTCCCAAAGTGCTGATCACAGATTCAGTCACTGTGACCAAACTATCGGGTGTTTTTTTTTTGAGTAACAGAACTTAAAATTGAAATAAAACACATTCAAATTAAGATTGAAGCCAAATTTTTTTTTTTTTGAAAGATAATTTAATGACATTTATGTTTTAAAAATAATTTCTTGCATATGTCCACCACGACTAGCTCTGAGGAACCGCATTCGACCAGACCAATTTTGGACCACTTTTTCGAGTAATTCGGGCCTTATTTCATCAATAACATGCGTTATGTTGGCTTCCAAAGCGTCTATTGTTTCTGGTTTATCAACATAAACCAATGACTTGACATAACCCCAAAGAAAATTATCCAATGGAGTTATAACGCATGATCTTGGAAGCCAATTAATTGGACCATTTCTTGAAATAATGGTATCGTCAAATCTTTCTTTCAATAAATCAATTCTTACGGTAGCAGCCTGAGGTGTAGCACCATTTTGTTGGAACCAAAACACTTCAGGGTCGATACCATTCAAATTTTGAACCAAATAATCATTGATCATCGATCACCATTCACTGTAACATTAGCTCCAGCATCGTTTTTAATGAAATATGGACCGATGGTGCCTCCATCGTGTAAAGCACCCTATACAGTGCTTTTTTCAGGATGCAATGGATCCTACAGAACTTCTTGAGGATTTCTTTCACTCCATATACGGCAATTTTGCTTGCTTACATAGCCGTTCAACCAGAAACGCTTGCTTCATCACTAAACACAATTTTACGATAAAAAAGTGGATCAACTTCAAGCTGTTCTAGGGCCCAATCAGCAAACAAACGACGCTTATTATTGGTCAAGTGGCTTTAGTTCTTGAACCAGTTGGATCTTGTATGGGTGTAGACCAAGATCTTTACGCACAATTTTCCATGTGGTGGATGCACAGAGTCCAGCTTGTTGTGAACGTCGACGAAGAGAAGAATCTCGATCATCATTAACACTATGAGTTACAGCAGCGATATTTTCTTTTGTGCGTACAGGTCTTTGTTGCATCGAGAAGAGAAAATGTTGTCCGAAATCCATCGGTAGTTCGACGAATAAGCTGCTCTGATGGACGATTATGCAAAACATTAATTTCACGAAGTGCTCTATAAGTTTGGCGAATAGAACACTGATTTTGACAATAAATTTCAACAAATTGTGAACGTTGTTGCGGCGAGTCTTTCCATGATAATTTGTCAATGCTTACTGAACAGAAATTTCAAAACAATATGGCTTCTACCTTTTGTCAAATCACAGTTATCCTTATCGAAAGTTCCATCACTAAAAAAACACCCGATATAAGAACGTGAGATCATTATGAAATATTATTTCTAGAATTTTTGCTTGTCTCCTCTAATACCATATCCAAAGTATAATATCTGCGTTTTATCTTCATCTAGTTTCACGGCATTTGTTGTCAAACAATTTTCAGCATCCAGTATCGATGAAGACTATACTTCTTTCAGAACATCAACAGAACATGCTTTGTTGAACAAATTCTTATTATCCACATAGCGGATAATTCAACTGACTGAAATCCGGGTTAGTTATTCGTATAAACAATGAACAATAGTGGCCCAAGAATTGAGTCTTGTGGTACTCTTCGACTTAAGGTTAACTTAAGGGTTTTGATTCCTTTACAAACAAGAACCTGGAGTTACTCCGAAATAAAGTTTCTGAATATTGAAAGAACAGTGCCTCTAACTCCATATTCTTTAATATTCCATCCCATTGAGCAGAATAACGCAAAGCAACCCATCGAAAGGTCTCAGACTTATACTTCACTCAGTATTGGTTCGTCTTAGCGATCGCCTCTTATAGGTTATTCAGTGTTGTAATAATGGATCTGCCTTTAGTGAAACGTTGTTGATCACTATTGAGGATATTTGTCCTTCTAAAAATTTCACCAGTCTTTGCCTCAGCCCTTCGTCTAGGATCTTTGGCTGCATAGGTAGTTTAGAAATAGATCTATAGTTATTCGCACCATTGACATTTCCTTTTTTGAATAGTGGAACAACTCTTGCCATCTTCAACTTGAAAATATTCCCTGTTGTAGACTTAGGTTAAATTTCTTGCTCAAAAGTCCAAATATATACAGGAATGTCCTCGAGAAGGAAAGTATTCGTTTCATACATGTTTTGGGTATATTTAACTTTGAGGCCTCGTGTAATATCTTCGAGTTCTGTCACATCTGTTGAATCATTAAGCATTGAGTAGGTTACTAAATTATTTTCGGACTTATGATTCTGGAGTAGGATGGCAGAGTCTATTACTGAAACCTGCAACCGTGTGATTCGGTATCTGTTATATTAAATATTTTGTTCACCAGTCTCTCCTTTTTTTTATACGACAGATTATGACGCTCTAAATCGTCTAAATCGCCCTGATTAATTTTCTGCGCTACATATGAATTTAGCGTTTATTTTTTTGTGTATCTTTTCCTCAAGCACCCTATAAGATGTTTAAGAAGCTATATTAAAATATTTAAATAATTTAAGAAGCTGTTTGGATTATTCAACAATCCTGACACAGTTTATTGCTGCTTCAATGGCTCTTGCCGAGAATTTAGTATAAACCACTTTCTTGTACTACTTTGTCTTAAATTGGTTTAATTTCAACTTCTGGAAAAGAATAACTGAAGCTGGGATAAAAGTTTATCCAATTATGAAAAATTCACATTGAATTGTGACTTGGATTATTCTCGAAAATGAAGCATTCTTCGGACAAATTATTTTGTGTAAAAATGTACCGTCTACAAGATTCCTTATTTAAAATACTGAAAATGTTCCAAGAAAAACAAAAGTGCATTTTGCTTGCGCTTTCTTCGACCTCAACCATTTCTCGGCACTTGTTCTGGATATTTTGAGCAGAAAATGGCCTCAAAGAATGTCATTAAGCAAATTGCATCCAATAACGGTTATATACTACAGTTCAACCAACTAAGATAATATTTCAAACAAAAAATAAAGTGAATTCGCATTAAATGTGGTTTATCCTGTTACAATAGATTTGATCAAAAGATACAGTCCTGTTCCTTACGTAAATAGAATATCACATATAATAGTGATAAGTATTTAAAAATTAAGTTTCACTCGAATGTAGCTTTTAAAACGTTTAATAATTTGAGAATAAATAATAAAGACAATAAATCTGGAGTGTATAAGTTGACTTGCAATAATTTCTCTATGATGTATATTGATCAAACAGGTAGAACTTTTAAGAAAAGAACACCAGCGAAGTTATACGTCAGACATCTCGCATTCAAAATATACCAGTGATTTGAAAGAATTTGGACATAGTATCAATAATAACTATGGAATTATCCATAATGAAATTGTAGCACGCTCACACATTTGGAAGCATTAGAAATAAGAAGGTACAAGAACCTTTGAATTTTCCTCAGCGACCAAACAGGTGTCACCATATCTCCTTTGTTGAATATTTTTACTCATTAAGGTTTTCTATAAATTAATGGTTATTTGCATATGTTTTCCTATCTTTATTTCCAAAAATTTTAAGTTAATTATGCCTTCTCTTCTTCAATCTTTAATAGCTTTATAAAAATTAAGGTGTAATTTGCAGTGTTATTACACAATGTAAACCCGAAGAAATCACTGCTTTGGTGGAACAATTGTCGTTAATTATTGAGTGGTGGAAATATTCATTACTATCGGTTGTTTTTTTTTAGAGGGAAAGAACTTTCGATAGGGATAACTGTGATTTGACAGAAGGTAGAAGCCATGTTGTTTTGACATTTCTGTTCAGTAAGCATTAACAAATTATCATGGAAAGACTCACGCCGCAACAACATTCGCAAATTGTTGAAATTTATTTTCAAAATCAGTCTTCTATTCGCCAAACTTATAGACCACTTCGTGAAATGTATGGTTTACATAATCGTCCATCAGAGCAGTTTATTCGTCGAACTTCCGATAGATGTCGGACAACATTTTCTCTATTCGATGCAACAACAACAAGACAAAGAACTGTACGTACAGAAGAAAATATCGCTGCTGTAAGTCATAGTGTTAATGATGATCCAGATTTGTCTTTTCGTTGACTTCACTACAAGTTGGACTCTGTGCATCCACCATAAGGAAAATTTTGCGTGAAGATCTTGGTCTACACCCATACAGCCTCAGAACAGCTTGAAGTTGATCCACTTTTTTATCGTAAAATTGTGTTTAGTGATGAAGCTCATTTCTGGTTGAACGGCTTTGTAAACAAGCAAAATTGCCGTATATGGAGTGAAAAAAATCCTCAAGAAGTTCTGCAGGTTACATTGCATCCTGAAAAATGCACTGTATGGTGTGCTTTACACGCTGGAGGCATCATCGGTCCATATTTCTTTAAAACTATGCTGCAGCTAATATTACAGTGAATGGTGCTCGTTACAGATCCAGGATCAATGATTTTTTGTTTCAAAATTTGAATGGTATCAACCCTGAAGTGTTTTGGTTTCAACAATATGGTGCTGCACCTAATGCTGCTACCGTAACAATTGATTTATTGAGAGAAAAATTTAGCGATAACATTATTTCAAGAAATGGTCCAATTAATTGGCCTCCAAGATCAGCGAAATGACTCCACTGGATTATTTTCTTTGGGGTTATTTCAAGCCATTTCTTTATGCTGATAAACCAGAAACAATAGACGCTTTGGAAGCCAACATAATTCGTGTTATTGATTAAATAAGGCCTGAATTACTCGAAAAAGTGGTCCAAAATTGTTCCGGTTGAATGCGGTTTCTCAGAGCTAGTCGTGGTGGAAATATGCCGGAAATTATTTTTAAAACATAAATGTCATAAAATGATCTTCTATCTTCCAAATTAAAAAAAATTGCCCTCAATCTTAATTTAAATGTGTTTTATTTCAATTTGAAGCTCTGTCGCTCTAAAACCACACACGATATTCAATTTAACTAAGCTGTATCTCTAAAACGGAGCCTTTCAGGATTAAAGTTGATATGAAATTATCATCTGATTTTTTGAGGATGAATGTGTAGCATAACATTTTTGGACTCATTTTCGAAACACCAGTATGTTAAATTTCAATACACTTTCGATATTTCACACGAATATGTGCACTAAATGTGTGCGTTCCTAATAAATCTTGATCTGTTCTGAATCGAAATATGGCACGTTTCAAGGCTTGGATGCGTCCTTCACATATGAGCGAATATTTTATTCACAACGAAATTCGGGGATCATGAGAGGATACCTGTATCCGTTATGGAACAACTTCGCGGAATGGGGTACCATAAAAGCCGAATGAGAATTATTTACTGAATTGGCTATTTAACTGAGGCAAACTGGAATTGCTGTGCAACTGGTGGTCCAGTATGAGACAGTGCTCAGTTCCGAAGTTTGAACGCTTTATTAGGTAGGCAATAACCGTGATTCAGAGTTATTTGAACAATGACGATATCGTTATGCCAGATTACTGCGTTTTATGACAGTAATTAGAAGGTGCTCAATGGACATACTCTCTAAAGGGTCATAATATTATTTTTTATTGTATTATGAATAGTTAATCCCTTCCAACGATTCATAAATTATTAAACTTCGAAAAAATTCTAACCAATCGCTAGAAATTTAAAGTGAATTGTGGAGTCAAAAATAAGAAGATATGGAATAACTCAACATTTAATGAATTGATATTAAATCAAGGAGAAGAATTACATTTGAAGATGATAAGGATACCCAAAACAAGTTTTTGGAAATAACTTTGTTTTGCTACAAATAATCTCAAATGTAAGCACATTTTCTGACTTCATAAAAAGGGTTTTTTTCTTGATAGAAGGTTTTTTCAATATCTTCAACATCAAACAGAGTGGTTCTGTTAAACCTCACTACAAATTTCAATTCTATAAACTTTTTAGAATTGAATTAAATTAATACCTTAAAGAACACTGTTTCCTTAATAATGAACTTATAGAATTAACGCTAGTTACACATCATCAAAAGAAAATTGAGGAATCTACCATTAGGAAAAGATATGCAGTAATGAATACTGTATATCCTTCCCTAATGGCATTTTTAGCGGCAAACTCCAATAAATAGCCTATGTTTTTATGACTTATTTTTCCATTAATTTGTCACGTACATAACTGTATTTAAACTCTGTTACACTGGACACCTTCACATCGTGGTGAAACAATTGCTGTATTATAAACATTTTTGTGGAAATTAAAATACTGTCTCTTATATATTTTCTAATTACAACAAAAAAACCATTTCATATTTAAGAAATTTTCTGACTTCAGTCTCGAAATGTATATTATACGAATCATTGAATTGCATAAAGTAATAAGCAATATTTCCACCATTTATTAATTTACAGCAATTGTATCCCCAACACTGTGTCTTCCTCAGGTGTATATTTTGATCCAACTCACAAAATTATAACTGAATATCCTATATGGGTACGAGTTAGGCAAACCCTTGAAAAATGGGGTATAAATAATAGTCAATTTACGGAAATACAGATAGGTTAAAATATACAAATGGCTATAAATGAGCGTAAAATATATTATGGCCAATTATCGGAAATATCTAACTAAACAAAAATATTCAACAAAGCCTGTTGACACATCTATTTGTTCTATTTCCAAAGTTCTTGTACCTGTTAATTTCAACTGTTTCCGTGTAAGTATATACGAACATTCGTATTCCACTTACTTATAGACGATCTGATTCTGCGTACGAGCGAAAAAATTAATTATTGGCTGCTCTTTTAATTTCGGGCTAATACCAATTTTCCATTTATCACCATTTTTGTGATTGTTGCTTTTCAGTAGTAAATAATTCACTTTTCTCATTATGATCAATATTTTCGTACGTTCAGTTTTCTGTAATTCGAATATCACTACCGTACTCGACTTCCAAGAGTGGGTGTAAGGAATGCAGATTCCTTTTTTGTCAGGTTTCGAACAACAACTGCTCCACGGTGAAGTTTACATTATGAGAGAAATTATTCGATATATCATAACCTCTAAGTAATCCTCAACTTGAAGTTTCGCAGCTTTCGGCTCACCTCATTAAAATTCATTCACATCCAAGTTTTCGCAACTGCCGAACTATAAGCTCATTGTAACAATGATGCTGTGCAAACTTTAATAAACTTCATCTGGCAGCTCCCCATGAATGCACGTTGGAAATTGCTTTGACAGAACACAAAGAAAGATGATAATAAGGGTTTCTGTTTGCTTCCGGGGTTTATTTGTTTTGAATGGTGAAGTAAATATTCAGTTCCTTCAATGATCATGACTGGTACATTCGACAAATTTAAAAATTACTTACGTAAACTTGTCTAATGAAAAACGATGCAAATGGTCTCTATGAGATCGTCCATAATTCTTTTACTATTGACAGAATCCCAAACTTTAGATGATGAACTACGATATTTCATCCACCTCAAATAATGGAACGACTATTTATTTGATTTCTGATCGGGACTAAATAATTTCGTAATGAACAATATATATGCCTCCTCGGGAATGTTCTATGAAGAATTAGAAGGAATAGAAAGATTTCTGCATTCTGCAATAAAAATACGAAGGTTCGTTATGAAGTTACAAAATGGCGAATGCGTCGGTTAGTTTCGTAAGCGGTATTTTTATAGGTCGAGATAATATATTGTACAACAAGTGCCGAAAGTTTTCTTAGCGTCATAATAATTTTTTACACTAGGTTTTGCCTTGTTTGTTAACTGTTCTCGAGAAGAGAGCATGACTTGACATATTTACTGATATCGATATCATTTTTGTGCGCTTTTTCTAACGTGGTATCGTTTTGCAGAAATATCTGTAATTGTCTTATTTGAAATCAACATTGTTCTCAAATTCCTAGGTTGGGCTCACTGATGAAGATTCTGAGGTCAAAAGTAATTCTCTCCAGTCAGTTCGTCCGTAAACACTCTTAATTTCGCAATGAAATAGCTAGGGACTTAAAGAGTGAATTTGGGGCCTCAATATCTTTGTTGAGTTCTCTAATGAGCAAAAATTGCAATCACTCCCATTTGAACGAGATTAAATTTTGCATAGAGATGGGAAATAACAACAAGAAGGCTAACGCAAACTCTTGTGAGCATCGTGGATGATCTAATAAACGCGCAATAACTCATTATTTCACGCCAATGCTTTTCACCATTTTTTATTGATAATGTTGTTCTTCTCGTCAGTATTTTCGGTCATTTCGATTTTGGACATCCATTTCCCAAACTTTTGTATACAATACTTAATATAAACAAAATTTAAAACAAGAAATTTCAAAGAAAATGGAGGATTAGGATGAAAAATTCAACATTTTTGCTCTAGATATCTGGATTGGCACAACCAATTACTATTGCTTAGATTCATTTTTCCTGCTTAGTAATTTAACGGAGATGTATCATCATTTTTCAGCTGGTTTTGGAAGGTTTTCAGAACTATATTGTAGAGAGTACCATAGCAACACTTTGAGCTCTTATTCGGCAATCCATCACATATCGATTGAATGGTTCTATTTGTGCTATAGGACACACTGGAACATCTCTAAAATGTTCTTCTTTTATTTCATAATAATTATAAATGTATGTCAATAATTCTATTTGAATATTAGAAGAATCACAACTTCTATCTGAGTAATGACAAAATTCATCAGAGATTAATTAATTCAAAATTAATCAGAATACTCTGAAATCCTCTACAGTAAGTTCCACAATATATATCAGCTTCCCTCTCTTGTTTAGATATCAAAAATGATCCCTATTTTCTTAATAAAGATGGGTTGAGTAGATTCTGACTAGCGATTATCTCTATTTATGGGTAGTTTCGTTTGTTGCAGAATGGCGAATGCGATGGTAGTTATAATTAATATTTCACTCGGGAGTATTCTGAAATACAGTGACTAGAACGGGAAGTTCCCAAGTGATTGTTTCGAAATATAATTCAAATATGAGATGGCATTTAACAGATGACCGTAGAATATTCCTTTTCCGTCTTAACTTGCCAATTCTCTGATAAATTAATGCACTACAGGCGGAACCAATTAATGAAGAGCGTCAAAGTGAAAGAGGAAAAGAAGAATGGTCGGATTTTGACGCCGATGAAGTTTATTCCAGTCAGGAAATTGCGTACCAAAAAAATATCAAGGAAAGAACTATTCAGGGTGTTTTGAGAAAGCATGTTTATTATTGCTTTTGACTAGAAGTTGAAGTTTGAGTTTTGAATGAAGAAAAAAGTAGGAGGGATAAGATTTGTTGAGTTTTTAGCCAGAATTTCGACCATAATAATAGACAAATTTATTAATAAGGAGCATGAGCTATGGTAATAGAAAGTTCTAGAAATCGAGACAGTCTGACATACATCTGTATAACAATTTTATACTCGAACAAACTCGACAAAGTTTTGTAGATCACACAGGCAGATTGCAGACATGCGCACGTTTCAATCTGATTGGTTTTCGTCAGTGCACAATGTATGCTAGTGACTCCAAATCTGTTCAGTATCTATATTCGCTATACACAGAGACTCCAAAGATATTACTAGTACACTAGCGACATCTAGAGAATTGTTATACAGATGTATATTACACTGTCTCTATTTCTAGAACTTTCTGTTACCATAGCTCATACTCCTTATTAATGATTTTTGGTACAGATTATCGGGATTAATTAATTTTAATAGACAAATTTATTTATAAATAATAGAAATTAGAAATTTCAGTAGCCTTTTCCTCCCGGAATCAAAACAGGATTTTCAGTCACCATTTCCTTTATTTTAGTGACGCTTAGTTCAGTTAAAGACATTGATTATCGAAAGAGAGATAAATAGTCCACAAAATTTCAAAAAAAGGGTGGGCTATTTAAAATTTTATTTTTGATCGGCCATAAATTAAACAAATCCTTAAATACTTTGGCACACTACAGGACGAGAAGGATACAACCTAAAAAATTTGACGGTACAGGGGAAGGTGGAGGGTAAAAGACCCAGAGGCACGGCACCTACCTGATGAATAGCCCAATGAAGAACATCACAAATACACCGCTGTAAACACTACTAACCGAAACAATGGAAAGACAAACATGGAAAACTAAAGTTGATAGTTGTACCTGATTTCACGAGATCATGATTTCTGATACGACTAAGAATAGGTGAAAAACTAATTAATATGTTTCAAAATTATGAGTTGATTGGAAAAGTTGAACCTTGACAGTTACTAATCACGATATCATTTAAATATTAATAAAAATAAGGGAAAATTTCAAATGTGAATAACTGTGAAAGCATTGGCCTGATTTTTCCGAATTATAAGCTCAACCGATATATTCAGGCCCCACACCTACTCAAATGAAATCACAGAAAAGTGTAAGGTATTTTCTGTAATTTTGTTAGAACATCTTGAATTTTAAAGTCTGTTTGAAGCAATCATCCTGTAAACACGTGTAAGTTGAGATGTAGTGATAGTTATTTGATTTTGATATTTGGAATATTATTTTGGACCGATGAAGAGATTACCTAGAATTATATTTGTTTTTTGAAGATATATTGCATGTTTTGCGAGATTTCTGAATTTACTTGTTCGAATATTTAAATATATTAAATATTTCAAATAAATTATATTTTTTGAGAAGTCCTTAAGTTGTGTTCATGTTTTTGAAAAGGAATTGGTGTTCTTAAAGGTAAGATCAGAAACAAAATTTTGTCTCCTTTAAATATTTATTCATTATTTTTAATGACTTTTTTATATCTGTTGGTTTATTTATTCCATTCGACATTGTATATTGTGATTTGATTATATACGACTATTAAATATAAGCGGTGCTTATTGTAGACATTAATTTAATTCTAGAAGTTCGACCTATTTCACGAAACTTACCGTTTCAGGGAAAATAGAAAAAACTTGAATTTTTCACCTTTGACCTTGGATTATTTTTTTTTCCAGAGGTAGGATCGAAGGTGATTTTTGACGTTTAATTTTTAATGGTTTGTTTAAGGTCAAAACCAGTTTTCAGCACTATGCAAATTTTGGCTAAGTTATAACTTTTTTTTTGTCTATTTTGACTGACCTAATTTACGTATATTGGTGGGTCAAGCCGCAGGGGAAAGCCAGTCACCAATATATCCATGTCGATTCGTATCTACTTGCTCGTAATCATAATTATCATCTTGCACTCAATATTGGTCGTAAAGCACATAACACAATACCGTGTGCATCGGAGCTAAAGCGAGCGTCGCATGTGACGCAGATTGGACTGGATTTCGTTTAGAACGAAGCTTTTTTGAAATTGGTTCAGCAGGTTAACAAAACTCGGGAAATCGTCGCAGTTATGGATTTTGTTGTTCGTTGTTTTTTTTCGGATTTAGGGTTCATCCAGTAAATTGGATTTTCATTGTTATTTTTCGGTGTTTCGAAAGACTGGTTATATGATCACCGTATTTTATAAAAGGGTTTGAATCTGATTCAATTTATTTATTCACCAAGCCCCAGTTACGACGATTTGTAGTCGTTATTTGATGAACAAACGCAAAATTTTATTGTGACAGCATCTATGGATGGATAGAACAATACCTTTTCGAAGGTAAATGGTGGCAGAATCTCAACAATCAAAATTTGTAATTACTGAAGCTACTATTAAAACTACACACATTTTGTTATCATTTGGTGTTCAGTGAAAGTGTTTACGAATCGTTATTGAAATCATGCGAAGTAGTCGCCATAAAACGATATGCTATAAACTTTATGAATGATTGAGGCATCAAGTTGATATTGACACTAGTTTGGTGACTACTTAAAACATTAATTCTCTTATCTGGAAACGATATCGTTAAAATGATATCATGAGGAAGAGACATTCCTGTTGATCAAGAAGGATAATCTTTCGAATGGATCCATATGTTTAACTATAAGTATGAAGAAATAACGTTGCAACGGCATATCAACTATGTTGCTCGTTGCTAAGGGTTCATAATAAAATATTTCGAGACATACCAACTACAGCAGATTGAGGGATACCAATTTAGTGAAAATCGCCTATGGTTGTTGTAAATTTGCAATTAGTTTATTGCAAATGCAATTTCGAGGAGATCTAAATTGCCTTGAGATGGTTAGAAATATTGCCAATATATCAAAATAATCTATGTATTTCTGAATTACCGTTGCATTGCATTTCTTAAGATATAATCAATACAAATAGTCTATGTATGAAGACCTGGAGTCAGGGATTATTATCATTATTAGACATAACTAATATGGGTAGAGTAATATGTGAAACCCTGGTGTCAGGGATAAGAGATAAGTGGACTGTATTAAAATGTATGTACCTGGTATCAGGGATTAAATGAATACTACAATTGAAAAAGTATACCAAATATATTAAAGTATAAAAATTTGTGTCACAAAATAATAAATGTATATAAAAGTAACTTACTAACTTCTTCTGTGTGATGCTGTCGGTCTGACTGTTTCTGAAGAGACTCATGGGAGTCGTTTTTGAGAGTGTGTTGAAGGAATGCCGTCCAAGTTATTATAAGAAAATGACATGGAATTTTTTCTATGGTTTCTGTAGTTACTCGTCTTTCATATAGCCACTCAGTTCTTTAGAAAGCAACCAGTTTATGCATTATACAAAAATACTTGAATATTATACAGTGTGCATGCGGAAGTGACCTGCACATGAGATTAAATAGAGTAGCTGGAGTATTGCATCTTAAGAGAAGTTAACGCTCCTACCCGGAGAGGCCTTCGGACGGCCTGAAAGCACTGATTTGAGGTCAGGAGCTTTTACGCGCTTCTTTATATCGTCTACAGTACTCTCTTCTTTATATCGTCTACCGTACTCACTTCTTTATATCGTCTACAATACTCGCGAAATTTGCATTGTCTTTCTGTTCGCTATTTTATATCTGAAAGAAGAGCCACGCTATTCCCAGGAATAAGCGCTCAAAAGGGACAAAAACTCATATACCAACCAGCATTAGGATTGATCATTAAACACGAGCTTTAATTCTTAAGAACATATCTATTAACAACCTAAAGCTCTTACAATACAAGCAGACTATTTTTAAGTAGCGAATAAGAATAAATTCGAATTTCCTTATATCTATTGATGGTTTTTCAAGGTTTATAATATATGCAGATTCCAAACGAATAGTAAATCAGATCTTACGTATGTAATATATATATTTTGACATTATTCATCCAAAAGAGATACCTAAGAAAAAAAATAACTCTAACCCGAATCCATTTGAATATTCAATGTAATTAGTTGTTTGAAAGCATTTGCAGAAGCTTGCGTATTCTTTCGAAGATGGTTTTAAGAGCGAAACACATGTCTGGATTCTGAATGAATGATGGAACATATTGAGCGAATGTTTTTGTACGTTAGTTATAGAGAACAAGGTGCTATCGTTGAGCCTTGAAACTTGCAGGGAAGGTTTGGGATCTAAAATGCGTGGCTAGGTTCGTTAACGGCAAAAATGTGTTCCATAGTTTCACAGTTATTAACGTTTGAATACTTTTAATATTTTTCTCAATATTTTCGAAACCAGTGATTCGATCGGTCTGCAATTCAGAAGGGGAATAATAACGCTAATGTTTTTGAAAAATTTTGGTAGGTCGAATGATTAGAATTAAAAAATTTTATTAGCACACCAGCGTTTAGCGATACCTTAAACACTTTAACTTTCGAACGGGTAGAAACACAGACTAGAAGTTTTCGGAGTACGTTGAGTAACCTATGTTGATTTCGTTAAAGTGCATAATCAGTTCAGTGGTTTCGCAGTTACTCACATTTGAAAATTTCTCCCATTTTCATCGACATTTTCTAATCTGGAAATCCGAGTGTTCTGAAATTTGAAGTTTGGAATAATAATGATGTTCCTGCAAAATTTAAGGAGTATCGAATCATGAGAAGATTCAAAACGAAGACGAAAATTTCGTGAACGGAGCAGCGTTGAGCTTTAAATAAACCATAGCAAGGACAGATTTTAAATTTAGTATTTATAAGTAAAAAAACTACAAGAAATCTGATAGGAAATTTCGTGAAGGTCATATAATTAGAAGAGTAAAAACATTATTTTGTGAGCATCGTGGGTAATTGTTTTTCATCCTCACATAAGTCAAATCGTTATTACGTTTCACTCAGAGCTAAATGCAAACTTCTCTAATTTATTAATTGCCATAATTTAACCGATATTATTTCTTTGATAGTCTCCTAAATACTATGGACTCTCGAGTTACACTCACTCGGTATTTCAAATCTTTAAATGTGAGGTTAATTTCATCGAAAAATAAAGCATCATAAACCTTTTAATATTAATAGATTTCCCGTCGATAGAAAATTCACCCAAAACCCTCAATATTCGGTACTAATGCTCCTGAAGCTGCTCTCCTAACTTTCCACTCAGAACTCCTCCAGTTTCAAAAGCCTAATCGTAAACTCCCATCTTCCTTTGTGCTCCCTGTTGTGTTGAACATAAATTATTTATTCGGATAATAATTTACACCAGAGATTACCTTCAACGGATTATTCTTTTTGTTTCAGGATTACTGCAAACGAGATAAGGCTAAACTGTGGATTCACTATAAGCCATCGCTTTTCCAGCATATTGGAACCCATTCTTCCCTTAAGGGAAAAGTACAGAAATTGAAGGTAAGTTACTCACAGAAATCTCAGGAATTATATCTTTGAAGCAATGAAATTCTGCAATACTATTCAAATTGATCTTATTTTTCTTCCAAAAAGTTTTTTTGTCTGAGTTGTCTGAAGATGGGATAGTTAATTCCAGAAACTCGAGTCACAATTAAATGTGTGAAATATCAATTTATTGGTAGTAAAATATAGTAATTTCGGCAACTTGTTTCAATAACAAATTATGACCAATAAAAAATACAACGTTCAAAATAAAGATAATATATTTTTCAGAATGTTTGAAGTTCTATATCCTAGATGCTCTTCAGTCAACCTCAAAAATGGAAAATAAAATTTTATTAAATACACAATAATGAATTATCCCCAGTTACAACTACGTCTGCACTTTGAAAGAATTCGAAGTTAGAGCTTAAGTCGATGCATATCGTGAAATCTGTGTTGAAACACAGTATACTATCCCCAACACTTCAAACAAGGAATAAGTTGATGTTTCAGTATATGAGATCTTGGAGTATACAGAGATAAGATTCACCTGCCAAATTGTCAGGAAGGGAAAAGATACCCTCGATACTATTTCCTAGAATTCCAGCCCAGACATTTCATTTTTCTGGATGATGTGTGTGCTATTTTCTCAGAATTCTAGGATTTGAATCACTTCAGTATCTTCAGTTATTTCTGTTGACATTACCATTTAAAAAATGAGCATTCTCATAGAGAAACATTTTTCTCACGTCGTCTCATCCAAAAGCTGGTAATAATTCTTTTTCAGGCAAAGCATTTATTTCTTTGATTTTACATGAGCGTGTATGACCTTACATGTGTGCCTAGATATTATCTATTGCTGTGTATTAATCCATTATTAGATAAATTGCTAATAATTTATTATTTCCCATAATCGTTTTTTGAATGTCAAATCGAACAAAAACTCGATATTTATGGAACAAAGAATGACCTACTTTTTATGGTATGATAAAAATCATTCTGGAATAATACGGGGATGTAAAATATCATTAAATGTCATTAGAAAATGTATAAAGTTTTCACGAGTCCACAAATGAAATGTAAACAAAAGAATTTATTCAATAGTGAGACAAACACAATAATGAAGAAATAAATTCATTGAAAGCATTTTGGATGTTATAATTGATTTCCATAGTTCCAAGTTAAATGTTTTTTCATTTGTAGAACTTTAATGAAAATACCATCAGAATTTTAAATTCAAAGCAATGCAGTGATAGATATTTATGCTGTTTGAACTGGTTTTTGATTCGTGTTGTTAAGGGCGATAAATTTTTACAATAAATTCGCAATAAAATGAAGAATATTTCACATAAGAGCAATTCCTTTTTATGTGAAGGTATTTCAAATATCCAGACCAGTTTCATCTGCTGAACGGAATTCCACTAATAAAATACAAAATATTTCAATTGAAAGTAAATATTTTTTCATGTAAAAGTATAATTCATATCAATAAAATTCCAACTGTCCATACTGGTTTCATTTTCTGGATGGAATTCGACTAGCCGATGCAGTAAATCATGTACAATTTCATTATTGGGACCTTCAATATTTAATTAAAAAGCGACAGTATTTCAGAATTTGTTGGTATAGATATAAACAAGCTAATTTATCGTACGCCTCTGACCTTTTTCTGTAGTATGATTTCATTCTTTGTCTTTTTGGTTTTTCGTATCCTACGAATGTTTTGTGCTCCGGACCTTTAACGACAGATGGGGTGTTTTTTTTCAGAGGGATAGAACTTTGAATTAAAGTAAAACACATTTAAATTAAGATTGAAGCCAATTTTTTTTTATTTGAGAGATAATTTTATGACATTCATGTTTTAAAAATAATTATCGGCATATGTCCACCACGACTTGCTCTGAGGAACTGCATTCGACCAGGCTAATTTTGGACCACTCTTTCGAGTAATTCAGGCCTTATTTAATCAATAAATGAGTAATAGACTGAAACATCCTTATTTTATGATAGCATGAAAACCTACTACTTAATATTCTAAAGCGAAGTCCTTGTGAAAGAATATTCGAGAAGTTTCTGAATATTTTATTCATTTGTTGATGAGCCGACAATAAAATGTGAGAACTTTTCATTTATACAGGGTTATTGCTGTAGATAGTTTAGAGCATGATATATCGGATAGTTTATGACAGTTATGTTTCAAAAATAATTTCTGGCATATGTCCACCACGACTAGCTCTGAGGAACCACATTCGACCAGACCAATTTTGGACCACTTTTTCGAGTAATTCAGGCCTTATTTCATCAATGACATGAGTTATATTGGCTTCCAAAGCGTCTGTGTGTCTGAAAATAATCCAGTGGAGTTATGTCGCATGATCTTGAAGGCCAATTGGCTGATTAATTGGACCATTTCTCGAAATAATATTATTGCCAAATCTTTCTTTCAATAAAACACTTCTGGATCGATACCATTCAAATTTGAAACAAATAATCATTGATCATCGATCTGTAACGAGCACCATTCACTCTTACATTAACTCCAGCATCGTTTTGAAAGAAGTATGGACCCTTGATGCCTCCATCGTGTAAAGCACACCATATAGTGCATTTTTCTGGATGCAATGGAACCTGCAGAACTTCTTGAGGGTTGATTTCACTCCATACACGGCAATTTTGCTTGTTTACACAGCCGTTAAACCAGAAATGAGCTTCATGACTCAACACAATTTTACGATAAAAAAGTGGATCAACTTCAAGCTGTTCTAGGGCCCAATCAGCAAACAAACGACACTTATTATGGTCGAGTGGTTTTAGTTCTTGAACCTTTTGGATCTTGTATGGGTGTAGACCAAGATCTTTACGCAAATTTTCCATGTCGTGGATGCACAGAGTTCAACTTGTTATGAACTTCGACGAATAGACAAATCTGGATCATCATTAACACTATGACTTACAGCAGCGATATTTTCTTCTGTACGTACAGTTGTTTTTGTCTTGTTGTTGTTGTTGCATCGAGTAGAGAAAATGTTGTCCGACATCTATCGGAAGTTCGACGAATAAGCTGATCTGATGGACGATCTTGTGAACCATAAATTTCACGAAGTGCTCTATAAGTTTGGCGAATAGAACACTGATTTTGAAAATAAATTTCAACAATTTGTAAACGTTGTTGCGGCGTGAGTCTTTACATTATAATTTGTCAATGCTTACTGAACAGAAATGAAGAGAAGAGAGAATCTCTCACATAAATTTGGCTGTATTTCATCAATATTTATTTTCAATTGCTCAGTTGTTAGATTATCAGCAGAAAAATGTGACTCAATCCCCAAAGAAAGAAATCACTACTTGTTAAATACCACTACCTGGGAGGATAATTACCTGGGCCATTTTTTGAGATAATTTTATCATTACATTTTATTTTCAATGAATCCATTGTTGAGATGGCTGTTTGGCAGGAAGCACATATCTTCTAGATTATTCTCAACAACAGCAGAAGAAAAAATTTGTTTGACCATTTTCTTCAAAGAAATATGCACCAATGACTCCGCCAGCATGAATAGTACATCACACAGGAACTTTATCTGTATGTAATGGTGCCTGAACAGTATCGTGTGGACTTTCATCACTCCAAATTCTGAAATTCTGTTTGTTTGCATAACCATTCAACCAAAAACGAGCTTCATCACTGAATAAAATTTTTCGATAAAATTGTTTATCATTTTTAATTTGTTCAAGAGCAAAATCTGAAATTTAGCGACGTTGATGGTAGTTCAATGGCTTCAATTCTTGAACCAGTTTAAATTTGTCAGGATGTAAACCCTAATGTTTTATTAAAATTCCCCCAAGTTGTTGTTGAAAATTCAATTGTCGAGTACGAAGTAGGACTAATGAATACTGTCGTTAATGAATTATTCTTAAATTTCTCACAGTTTATACAAATGCGCACTGATTTTGATAAAATAACAATTTCTAAACATTGTCGAAGCGTGTTTCTTTCCACGATTAAATGACATAAACTACTGAACACAAGTGACAGGGAAAATGTTAAAAATATAATACAGTGTTGCCATTATAACCATTTTAAATTGTATAATTTCTATAGATAGTCCATGATAAATCTGCTACAGATAATGGACATAATTCATTTCATATTTTGTCGTCCTCTGGTCCCGTGGAATTATTATATAATTAATTACCCCTTCGTTCACATTTTCCACCAGAATAAAGGAACCTCGTGCACATGCTTCACGTATTTCATGAGCCATTGTTCGGGTATTCTGTTCCAGAACTAACTTGCCAAAAGAAAAGAAATAACATATTCCGCACCCTCATTCCAATAGTTTTCCAGTCTGCTGAATTCGCAAATGGGACAATGTGTTCTAATGACGTCGAATCCGATTAATTATTGCATTAATCTTGATTCAATTTCGTCCTACTACGCTCGGAATTATATTGTTGTCGGATTAACTCCGCGACTGGCATATCTTGATTATTCGCGACAAGCGATTCTGGGTTCTGGAATTCCGGTTTTCCAGGAACACGCAGGAACTTTATCATCAGCCGAGTCCTGACCGATTGTAGTAATCATAGTAAATTTGATTCTACACTTGTATTGCATTCGATTGGAGGACAAATACGGATTTAACTCGGTGCTGTATGTGGGTTTAAGCATGAAGCTTTGGAATTTTAAAGTTTTTGGCATTTGAAATTGAGGATGTTCTGAGTTTTAGCAATTTTTTATATTCATTGGCAAAAGATGAAACAGAAAAAATATTGTGCAATCTTTTCTAGTAAAAAAAATTGACGGGCCAAATGTTTTATATTTTTTCTGTTCAACATATTAACTAATAACAATAAAACTGGTTTATAACTGTTAATTTTGCATCGATCACATTCTTTTAAAACTCCAACAACCTCAATAACTCGATTATAGTATTAATGATTATGTCAAAACGCTGCTTATTAATTTAAAGGTTTATTCCTACCTAGCGAGTTGTCTTTAAAATTCTTAATATGTCGTGAAAGGTCACGAGTACGATAAACACACAGGATATAAAAAAAGTCTTCAAGAAAACAAAAAATGAAATTATACTAGGGAAGAAGGTCGTAGACAAATCAGCTTGTATATATCCATATCAACAAATTTTCGCTTACTGTTGCTTTTTAATCGTACATCGAATGCCGCAATAATGAAATTATACATGATTTAATGCATCGACTTATCAAATTCCATTCAGCAAATGAAGCCGGTATAGACATTTGGAATATTATAGACATGAATTATACTTTTACATAAAGAAATGTTTACCTTCATCTGAAGTATTAATCGAATTCCATCCAGCAGATGAAACTGATCTACACAGTTGAAATACCTTCACATAAAAACATTTGCTTTTATGTGAAATATTCTGTATTTTATTGCGACTTTATTATAACAATTTATCGCCCTTAATAACACAAATCAAAAACCAGTTCAAACAGCACGAATATATATCACTGCATTGATTTGAATTCAAAATTCGAATGGTATTTTCATTAAAGTTCTACAAATGACAAAACATTTTACTTGGAACTATTGAAATCAATTATAACATCTGAATTGCATTCAATGACTTTAAATTCAGAATTATATATTCTAACTTTTACAATATAAATTGAAACTATATACAAAAACTATCAAATTGATATCCTTATATATAATCAACATAAAATATTTATCATCGTCTCGAAAAAAATCTTTTTACATCCCGACATGAAATGTATTGATACAAATGTATTACCAAAAACTATATAAGTATGTACTACTCTGTCAAGAAAGTACCGGGAATTTTCAATTGAAACAACATTTTTACATTTAATCGTCAAAATTTATTGGGTCGCCTTCAAAATAGGCTCCATTTGCTCCAATACATCTATGCCAACGGCACTTCCAATTATCGAAACATTTTTTATAGGCGCTTTCCGGGATGGACTTTAGCTCTCGCGCCGAATTTTGTTTTATGGCTTAAATCGACTCAAAACGGCTGCCACGAAGGGGCAATTTTAGTTTTGGGAAGAGGAAAAAGTCGCAGGGAGCCAAATCCGGCGAATACGGTGGTTGCTGAAGCACGTTTGTTGAGTTTTTGGCGAGAAAGTCAGTCACAATCGTAGCTCGGTGAGAAGACGCGTTATCGTCATGTAAAATCCATGAGTTGTTCGCCCACAAATTTGGCCGCTTCTTACGGATACGCTCACGCAAACGTTTCATAACGCCTAGGTAATACTCCTTGTTTACCCTCTGACCCTCTGGAACGAATTCGTAGTGCACCACGCCACGGATATCGAAGAAAACAATGAGCATCACCTTCATTTTCGAGCGGCTTTGGCGTGGTTTTTTCGGTTTTGGCTCATTTTTTGCCACCCATTCCGATGATTGCTGGCTTGTTTGCATATCGTACTCGTAGACCCAGGTCTCATCACCAGTTATAATGCGTTCCATGAATGTAGAATCGGAATTACAGCGATCCAGCATGTCTGAAGCAATCTGTTCGCGATGACGTTTTTGAAGAAAATTCAGGTCTTTCGGTACGAGTCGTGCGGCCACCTTTCTCATGCCCAAAATATCAATCAAAATCGTACGTGCGGACTCGTGGGATATCTTAAGATCATGTGCTATTTCTCTCAAGCTGGTACGACGGTTTTCCAGCACCCTTTCCTTAATTTTATCGACGTTATCTTCGATCGAAGCCGTCGATGGGCGATGGGATTCACGACCGTCCTTGAAGGCTCTGTACCACTGATATGCACGAGTTTTCGATAGAGCATTATCACCAAAGGCCTTTTGCAACATTTTCAATGCATCGGCACACGAATCGATAATTCCCGGTACTTTCTTGACAGAATGTATATCAACATACAAATACAAGAAAATCCACTATTTCAAAATTATCTAAAATTCTCAAAAAAAAAAAGGATCAAATAAAAATAGTCGAACAAGAATTCTAACATTTGATAGCTATTTCCGTCTCTAGACCTCTTCAGAAATGTATTGAAATCAGATTCAAATATATAACGATCATAATTTAACTCACCAAATACGATAAAACCTGGAACGAATAAACTTGAAGTAAGCTTTAAAGTGAAAACAAAACAAAATGAAACAGAAATGATCAACGTGTTGTAACGTATAACTTATAACTATTTGTACTCGGAACACAGAAAAACATAACAAAAGTTATTCACCCCAAATAATGTCCCATGATGAGAAAAATAACCAGAATTTCAAAAATAATAAATAATTGAGTAATATATTGTGGATATTTAGACTGTATATTTCAATTTTTTTTAAATGCTTTCATTAAATTTAATTATTCATTATTGTATTCGTCTCTTTATTGAATAAATTCTTTGATTTACATTTTATTTGTGGATTCGTGCAATTTTTATATACATTTCCTAATGATATGATTATATCCCCGTATTATTTCAGAATTACATCTGTCATACCATAAAAAATATGTCATTCTTTGTCCAATAAGTATCGATTTTTTGTTGGATTTACCATTCAGAAAACGATGACTTAAAATGACAATTTATTGCTTATTCATCTAAGAATGGAATTATTTACAGAAATTGATGATATTTAGGCACACATGTAAGGTTATACAAGCCCATGCAAAATAGACAGTGGCGGATTAAAGGTCCAGAGAGCCCTAGGCAATTACTTTGTCGGCGCCCCTGTACCGGCCATAAATGGCCATCTTAATTTTAACTGATTGTTTTTGTAATTACGGTGACGTTGTATCGTCACATCCTAGACTAGTAGATCAGGGCCTTGTATGTTATTTTTTTTTATTTATTTAAAAATTCTGAGCTCGCACGCCCCTTGTAACTACGCGCCCCTAGGCACGTGCCTTGTTTGCCTTACGGATAATCCGCCACTGAAAATAGAAATAAATGCTTTGCCAAAAAAAAAAAATTATTACTAGCTTTTGGATGACTCGGAGTGAGAAAAATGTTTCTCTATCAGAAATAAAATATCAATGCTTTTTTTTATAATGAAATAATTTTTATAATGAGAATATTTTTGTTTGATTTATTGCATCAGTCAAGAATTCCAGCCTAAAATTCATGACATAAAAAATAAGTGCCTCTATTTGAAATATAAGCGTCTCGCTGACTGAATTACAAATATAGATTCTCAAACTGGATTTTTTGTTTAAGATAATTTAATTTTTGTTTCTCACATTTTTATAATTTACCATCCTTTTTATTTCCTCTGTAATTAAATTTGAATATCAAAACAAATTAAAATATGTTTATCTTCTACAATTTTAATTTCAAAAAATTTTTATTCAAAAACTTTTAGAATTAAATTAATGTCTAACACAAGCACCGCTTACATTTAATAGACGTATATAATCAAAACTCAATATGCAATGTCAAATGGAATAAATAAATCAAAAGATATACGAAAGTCATTAAAATTAATAAATAAATATTTTAAGGACACAAAATTTGTTTCTGGTCTTAACTTCAAGGATGCCATTTGCCTTTTAAGAACATGAACACACTTAAAGGACTTCTCAAAGAATATAATTCATTTGAAATATTTAATATATTTAAATATTCGAATAAGTAAATTCAGAAATCTCTCAAAGCATGCACTATATCTTCAAAAAACAAATATAATTCTAAGCAATTCCGTCTTCAGTCCTGAAATATATTCAAAATATCAAAATCAACAAACTAACCTACATCAAACAACTCACCACGTGTAAATGAATAACGTTTGGAGACATAGATCATCGTTATAATTCAAGATTGATCTATGTTCTAACAGAATCAAAGAACAGTGTGAGTTATTTTTAAGGCTTATTTAAATTCATTGACATTCCATACTGAGATTTATTGAAGCCAAAATATAATTATATATTATATATAAAATAAAATAGAAAGGCCTTTTACTTGATAGAAGAAATATAACAAAAATTGAATATCAAAACAAATTAAAATATGTTTATCTTCTACAATTTTAATTTCAAAAAATTTTTATTCAAAAACTTTTAGAATTAAATTAATGTCTAAAACAAGCACCGCTTACATTTAATAGACGTATATAATCAAAACTCAATATGCAATGTCAAATGGAATAAATAAACCAAAAGATATACGAAAGTCATTAAAATTAATAAATAAATATTTAAAGGAGACAAAGTTTGTTTCTGGTCTTAACTTCAAGAATGCCATTTGCCTTTTAAAAACATGAACACACTTAAAGGACTTCTCAAAGAATATGATTTATTTGAAATATTTAATATATTTAAATATTCGAATAAGTAAATTCAGAAATCTCTCAAAGCATGCACTATATCTTCAAAAAACAAATATAATTCTAAGCAATTCCGTCTTCAGTCCTGAAATATATTCAAAATATCAAAATCAACAAACTAACCTACATCAAACAACTCACCACGTGTAAATGAATAACGTTTGGAGACATAGATCATCGTTATAATTCAAGATTGATCTATGTTCTAACAGAATCAAAGAACAGTGTGAGTTATTTTTAAGGCTTATTTAAATTCATTGACATTCCATAATGAGATTTATTAGAACATAGATCAATCTTGAATTATAACGATGATCTATGTCTCCAAACGTTTTTCATTTACACGTGGTGAGTTGTTTGATGTAGGTTAGTTTGTTGATTTTGATATTTTGAATATATTTCAGGACTGAAGACGGAATTGCTTAGAATTATATTTGTTTTTTGAGGATATAGTGCATGCTTTGAGAGATTTCTGAATTTACTTATTCGAATATTTAAATATTTCAAATGAATTATATTCTTTGAGAAGTCCTTTAAGTGTGTTCATGTTTTTAAAAGGCAAATGGCATTCTTGAAGTTAAGACCAGAAACAAATTTTGTCTCCTTTAAATATTTATTTATTAATTTTAATGACTTTCGTATATCTTTTGGTTTATTTATTCCATTTGACATTGCATATTGAGTTTTGATTATATACGTCTATTAAATGTAAGCGGTGCTTGTTTTAGACATTAATTTAATTCTAAAAGTTTTTGAATAAGAATTTTTTGAAATTAAAATTGTAGAAGATAAACATATTTTAATTTGTTTTGATATTCAAATTTTGTTATATTTCTTCTATCAAGTAAAAGGCCTTTCTATTTTATCCTCTGTAATTTCCTAGATGTCAAATCTGAAAACGTGAACTCAACGAGACATACCATAACATACTTTATTTCGGAGAAAACAACCATTTAACTGATATTGATTCTTCACAAATCTTCAGTTTTGATAATGTGTTATTGAGATTTTTCAGGTTTTCTTCATTCTTCTTCAATATTCATAAGATATTCAAATTGTTTACGATCGTTCTTTTCGAATAACTTAAGTTAGCATTATTCACACTGCAGAGACAGTAAAACTAGTCGCCCTCAAATTAACAAATAATGAAAATGCTAGACAAACAGCGGGACTTTTCAGCGAATGAAATGGCAAGAATATCAGCCATTTATTTGTGATTAATTAATTTTCGAAATTCGTTAACATTGGGTCTGTTGTTTCCAAAAATCTTGAAAAGAATTATAGTGTTACTGACGAAGCCGCAGAAGTTGTAGTTTCGGACATAACTATCGAATTGAATCCTTCGTTGGAGAAAGTTAGCATAAACTTTGGGCGCGAACAAGTATTCAGAGGAACTCGTCATTCATATCTCTATTCACCTTGCCCAGGAAGAGAAAGTAAAAAAAAGACATGTAGGACTGGGAGTCAAAACTCCCTCACAGGGTGTAGATGTAGATTTTGTCGATTATTTAAAATGCCTTTAATTTTAAAAGAGTTAGATTAGATTTTGTTTATATTTTTCTCATAACTATTATGACTTGGCCTATCACCTACTTCCGGCTTGATATCGACTTCTGGACAGTTAATATTCATAATTTCTACGAACAGTAACGTTGTTTCTTAGGTATAATACCGAATCAGGAATACAAATGATTCATTTCCATTTCGTAGGTATCAAACTTCTGTGAATAATTTTATTTTATATTTTCCTTTTATTTAAGGAGAGGTTGCACTCAAATTCATAACTCCCTCGCTGATTCATTCCGAATACGTGCTTGTTTACCTCACTCAATTGATGGAGAAACCTCAATTTACTCTCAGACCCTTGAATAAGATAAATAAATACCGATATCGCTATCATCCATTGCAAGTTTGATGGAAATGTGGGTAAATAACTGTAAATACGGACTAAATGATTGAAAGAAGGGTTTTATTCCATCCCTAGACAAAAAAAAAATTCCCGCTCAAATATGGACCTCATGTGAAAGCTTTCATGGGGATGAAAGCTTTCCACTTACCACCATGATCATTCAATTACGCCACAAGCTGAACTTCAATTCAATTTTGATCAGATTTAAAACTCGTAAGAATCGTCGAAGTTGAAGCTCTTATCGTTTTCTCCGTTCCATTCCGGGTGCCAATTGAGAGGTATTCCAACGAAATTGCTGTCATAGCAGCTGCACGAAATAAGATGGAAGAACGATGCTTAGTCACAATTTGAACTACCCGGAATGGAGCAGAAAGTAAGCGTGGAAACTACTTGAATCTTCACTCGGTCGTTGTGCTGCATCATCTAGACTGAATTTTGCGTTTATGATATTGCTTCTATCACATATATGTTCGCTAGAAGGGTATAGCACGTAAAAGAAGGAGTTTTTCTCCGTTACATCAATAACGATAATGTTCCTTTCTGCGTAACTGGGGTGAAGGGGCTCTGCCTTCATGGAATCCTTCTTGGAAACAGTTTCCAAATATCCCCTGAAGAATGACTTACAACAAGGTTCATATTAGTCACATCAATGAAGGTTTTATTTGTATCGGGTGTTTTTTTTTGGAGTGAAAGAACTTTAAATTGAAATAAACACATTTAAGTTAAGATTGAAGCCAATTTTTATTTTATTTGAAAGATAATTTTATGACATTTACATTTTAAAAATAATTTCCGACATATGTCCACTACGACTAGCTCTGAGGAATCGCATTCGACCATAACAATTTTGGACCACTTTTTCGAGTAATTCAGGTCTTATTTCATCAATAACACGAGTCATGTTGGCTTCCAAAGCGTCTATTATTTCTGGTTGATCAGCATTAACCAATGACTTGACATCCCCAAAGAAAATGATCCAGTGGAGTTATGTCGCATGATCTTGGAGGCCAATTAATTGGACCAGTTCTCGAAATAATATTATCTTTCTTTCAATGAATCAATTGTTACGGTAGCAGCTGAGGTCTAGCACCATCTTGTTGGAACCAAAACACTTCTGGGTCGATACCATCAAAATTTTGAAACAAATAATCATTGATCATCTATCTGTAACGAGCACCATTTACTGTAACATTAGATCCAGCATCGTTTTTAAAGAAATATGGACCGATGAGGCCTTCACCGTATAAAGCATATCATACAGTGCTTTTTTCAGGATGCAATGAGAGCTGCCTAACTTCTTAAGGAGTGTTTTCACTCCATATACGGCAATTTTGCTCGTTAACATAGCTGTTCAACCAGAAATGTGCTTCATCACTTAACACAATTTAACGATGAAAATGTGGATCAACTTCAAGCTTGTTGTTGTTGTTGCATGGAGTAGAGAAAATGTTGTCCGAAATCTATCGATAGTTCGACGAATAAGCTGCTCTGATGGACGATTATGTAAATCATAAATTTCACGAAGTGCTCCATATGTTTGGCGAATAGAACACTGATTTTGAACATAAATTTCAACAATGTGTAAACGTTGTTGCGGCGTGAGTCTTTCCATGAAAATTTGTGAATGCTTACTGAACAGAAATGTCAAAACAACAGGGCTTCTACCTTCTGTCAAATCGCAGTTATCCCTGTCGAAAGTTTTGTCACTCTAAAAAAAAAACACCCGATACGTTTATGTTTCGTTGATTTCCAAATATATTAGCCAATTTGCCAACTCCAGGCGCGGATTGTGTCATTCCAAGGCCATTAAAGCGTTCAAATTGTTTCTTTAATCTTACGCGGTCCTTCTAAAACTGGCCTATAGGCCATGCCATTTCTTATATTCTTTATTATCTCATATACAGCACTTTTTCCAAATCCAGTCAATTGCACTAATTTTTTAACGTTTCAAAAACTCTTTCTATACAGATATTCTACCTGTTTTCTTTTTTATAGTTACGACATTATTTCATAAATTGTATACCTGTTAATAATCAACAATATTGGACATATAGTAGTGCCATGCAACTTTGGCTATAGCCGACTTTCTACACAACCTATTTTATAAATTACTTTTGCCTTAGAATTTTACAAAAAAGAAGTATAGTGAAATTATGAAAAATAATGAATTTCCTGATACTTTCTAGGCGGACAATATATAATTATCACGAAAAGGAATAACTGTTATGCAGCTGAAGCTAAAGTCAAATTAGAAGTATACAAAATCAGTTATTACCTTGCTTAAAACAGAAGACTGGATTAAAAATCTCTAAATGATGTGATCAATTTTTAAAATCTCTGTTCGAAACAATACAGAAATATAAAATAAAATAATAGAAAGGGGATTTTTACTTGATAGAAGGCTGTTATATCTTAAATATCACACAGATCAATTCTGCTAATCTCACTAAAAATTTCAATTTTATAAAAAAATTTTCTGAGAAACTACACTAGTAAGAATATTTTATAAGAATAATTATATTTATATTCCTTCTGGTGCTGTGTAATGTGTGTTAATTCTTTATGTCTATATAATTGAAAATTCAAAAAGTTTTCGTGAAAAAGTGCTTATAAAATAAAATTTGTAGTAAGGTTTGCAGAATCAATCTGTGTGGTATTTAAGATATATTTATGAGAGTTATTGGTGAAATGAGTGAAACTCTAATAAAAAGATAAAACACTTAACTTTTACAAGTCACATGTATGCTTCTGCTTCTATTCTATTTGTGAAATTGCGAAAAATTACCGAATTGATTGAAAGAAGACATTGCTTGTTTTTCTGTCTTTGCCATTGTATATTCAGAATATACAATGGCTCGAGTTTCGTAGTAGTTACTACATTTTAAAACTGAATAAAGTAAATTCCATCTCAGCGCTTATATATACAGGCTGTCCCAACGACAATTTGACTACCCAGAACTCAGAATTTTCGGAGATTGAACTTGAACCACCCAAACTCAGGAACCTAAGAGTTTTGAAGAATCCAAAAAAAAGTTTCAAGTTCTGTTTTAGGAAGAAAGAATTCCTATGACGACATTGTTCCGAAAAAAACACCTGAGGGTGGTAACAACCCCCAATTTTTTTTTAACAGGAAGGAGATGGCTGATGTGTTTTTAAGCAATTTGATATTGAACATTATCAGAAGGGTAACTCAATACATTCAAATATACCAGATCTGTAAGTAATGATAGGAAATGCCTTTCTGAGAGCCATTACAGGACATAAAGTCAATCGTCCCGAAGATAATTCAGTTAACTTAGCGATGAAGGAAATATTTGTGTGCATTAAAACTAATGATGATTGTCAATTTTCATTGCAAAAATTGAAAGGCATTGGAAAAAATCCTGCTATAGATGATAATAAAGCAATAAGAGGAAATTAAAGTTGAAGTATGGTAATAAAATTTTTATAAATAAGCAACAAGGGAGTAGCAATAACTTTTTTCTTGGAAATTAAGTTTCAGTTCATTAAAACTTAAACGCATGAATAACAAAATCAGACTATACAATATCTCTAAGGAGATTTACAGCCATGTTGTAACCCATACATGAAAGTTAGTTTATTACGAATTGCCTGAGTTTGGGACTTCGTATAATGTTATTGACATTCAAGCCAGGCCTGCACCCTTGTTTTTATAGTCACAGATTATCTTCCTTGAAACAATTGACAATTGATGCAAATAGGCGGGGTGTACTGAAAACTTGATGGTAGTGATTCGAATTTTTGCAGTTGTGAGAATCTCAAAACGAATCTCAAACGATTCAGTTATAAATGAAAATAACAAAAATGAAGGTCAACGTCTGAGTCATTGAATAAAAAATTAAATAATATTTTCACAATTTGTCAATTCGCAATAATTGTTTCGCTAATATTGTAACCTCTTGAGGTTCATATTTTGAAATACTTCTAAAAATTAGACTGTCATTTCTTATATAGCTATGGTTCAGGCCTAAACTTACAAAAAGGGGGGGTACAAATAACCAACAATTTTGGGAAATACAGATAAGGAAATACTTGTGAAGAGGGATATAAATAACCATAAAATATATTTCAGCCAATTATCGGAAATAAGTTCTTAGATAAAAATATTCAACAAAGGAGATCTGAGGATATCTGTTTGTTCGTTTTTTAATGTTCATTTTTTGTGTCCAAATTATTTCAGATGAATGGCATATGTTGAGTGTAAGATATCAGAGGACGGCTAACTCCTCTGGTGTTCATAAATTCTCTTCTTAAAGGATTTACCATACAGCAATTATTGCAAGTCAACTTTGTTAACTCCAAATTTATTGTCCTTGTTAGTTTTTCATTTAATATTTTTTAAAATTTTAAAAATCAGACACATTTATTCTGTTAACCCCCTACAAATTTTCATTTGAAAAAAAAATGGTCAAAAACTTTTAGAATTAAATAAAATAAATGTCTTGGAACACACTATGTAAATTAAGTAGGCATATAGAATTAACACTTATTACACAGTACCCAAGGGAAACAAAATTTTGTACCCTTCAACTATTTATTTAGTAATTTTAATTGATAATATATATTACTCGGAATTCTCTTATTCCCTCTGGCACTATGAAATGAGTGTCAATTCTATATACTACTAAATTGACAAAGTGTGTTCTAAGACATTTATTTTATTTCATTCTAAGTTTTGGATAAAAAATCTTTTTAAATTAAAATTTGTCGAAGGTTAACAGGTTAATAAAACTGTATGATATTTAAAATTTTGTAATAGTCCTTCCACAAAGGAAAAACCTCTTTTTATTATTTTTATGTGGATTTCCAAATTATTAACTGTTCTAAAAGCTACGTTTTTGTAAAAAATATATACTTAACTACTTGACAATATTATTCGACATTCTTTTCGCGTAAGGAATATAAAAGTAGTATCTAGTCAAATATTTTATAACAGTTCCGAAATATAATTTTCTCGATTCATGGAAATGTAACCAATCTATGGATCATACAATTGAATGCTGATAATTTTTATTCCATTATACACAATAAATCAAACCATCCTTTTAATCAAAAATTATCAGCATTCAATTGTATGATTAGTTAATATTTCCATGAATCGAGAAAATAATATTTCAGAACTTGACATAATTAAACAAATAGCTATTAATAATGACTATGATTCTACGTTGATAGACAAATTGTTGATGAATAAAAATAATGAAGTAGCTTTAAATATGGTATATCCTAAAATAAAAGAAAATTTTAAATACATTTCCTCAAAATACACTAAAGATATTTCTGAGAAAATTGCTACATACCTCAAAAATGAATATGATTTAAGAACTTCATTTAAAACCTATTCAAACTTGATAAATTCATTAAAAATAATAGAAACTGTACACATAAAGATGATAAAACGGGGGTTCACAAATCACAAATCAATTTGTGAAAATCAGAATAACCTTATTTAAATATTATTTAATATGGATTTTCACCAAGTAAGAACTGATTCAATTCAATATGTAACACCTGATCATGAATTGTTAAATCTGTGGTGCTGCGCTCGAGAATGTTTCAAATATTACAAATTTTTTGTTTGGGTTTTCAACTAAGATGAGATATAATTATTGCTTTTTTTCAGGACAGACAGTTCGGAAAAGTAGCCCTGTTTTTTCCCCATAAAAATCCAGAAGCTGAAGTCACTACTGGAATGAAACACTACAAACAATATAACCTGGAGAACGCCTACTTGGGTGAAAATTTTTTCTGGGGACTTCTGCCTTCACCTGGAGATCAACTCATTTTCAAATTCGTCAATCCAACGTCAGTTAAGAGGTAAAATTCATATTAATATTGAAATATGATTATGCAGGAAATCAACACAAACGACTATGGATTAATATGTTAAATATTAAACTAATTTTCTGTCAAAATACGAATGACATAGGTGTTACTAGACTTGAAATAAGCACTTCACCAAAATGCAAACTCTTGATGGCCCATTCTTTACAATGAATTTTCATAAAATAAATAAGTCATCAATATTATATATTAGAAAGGTTTTAGAGACAGAGAATGTTAAGTCGAAACAAAATAAAGAAGAATGTTTCTAATTATTATTTAAATATTTCAATATTAGACTTCTACCTATTTAATTTCAAAAAATTATATTTAATGATTATAACTTCAGGAATTATATTAAATTAATATCACAAAAGTACCACTATCAAACGACATATAAAATAAACATTCATTATAAGACATCCAAATAATATAACAAAATCCAAAAAACTAAAATTGTTGACCAAAATCCTATAAATTAAATATTTTGAGTAGACAAAATTTTGTTTCTGCTCATCAATCTTATGAATACAGATATCTTTCAGAAATTTTTAACACATTCTTAAGAATTTCATCACAAAACTATCTTACTTAGAATATTCAATATTATTGGATATCTAACTAAGTTACTTTTTATAAAATCTCAAGATAGGTGAAAACATTACTAAAAAACGAGTTTTAAGAGAGACTTTGCTTCGTCAGTACTCAATTATATTCATATTCAATAATATAAAACATAGATCAACAAAAATATTATCTCACCTTTTAACAAGCTTCTGGTAAATGAATACTAAAAATTTAAATGAAGTGTAATGTTAACTCAAATAAATAATTCTTTGAATTGTTAAAAGGTGAGATAATATTTTTGTTGATTGATGTTGTATATTATTGAATATGAATATAATTAAGTACTGACGAAGCAAAGTCTCTTTTAAAACTTGTCTTGTAGTAATTTTTTTACATATCTTGAGATTCTATAAAAAGTAACTTAGTTAGGTATCCAATAATATTGAGTATTCTAAGTAGGATAGTTTCATGATGAAATTCTTGAGATTATGTTAAACATTTTTTGAAAATATCTGTTTTCATAAGATTGATGTGCAGAAACAAAATTTTGTCTACTCAAAATATTTAATTTGTAGGATTTTGGTAAACAATTTTTATTTATTGGATTTTGTTATATTATTTGGATGTCTTATGATGAATGTCTATTTTGTGTGTCGTTTGATACAAGTGGTACTTTTGTGACATTAATTTAATTTAATTCCTGAAGTTATAATCATTAAATATAATTTTTTTAAATTAAATGTGTAGAAGGCTAATATTAAAATATTTAAATAATTTTATATCCCTTCTATCAAGTATAAACCTCTATTTATTTTGTTTCTGATTATCATGAAATTGGCTTTATTCTATAGATGTAAAAATGTAGTTTGAGCGTTTATTTCTACAGCTCGTCAAATTCTTCTTTCCATAAGAACCTTCCTCGAACTTTAACGAATAGTTGAAAAAAAGGCGAATTGGTCCATCTGTAGCATAGCAATACATTCGCTCATTGTCTTTGGTTATCATCGATTTGCAAACATTATTCCAGCGTGAATCTGCTCATGATGAATTGCCAAATCGATCAACCTTAAAACAACCGAAAACTGTTCTACACTAGGTACCTTTATTTCCCAATCCAATGGAGGTGTTCGAAATTTAAACGATTGAGGCAACCTCCTCCTTAAACCAGCTTATTTGGTATGCCGCCAACATATTTTCAGTGTTGATGCAGTCACTGCACTCACCTCCTCGACCTTCCCTAGAGAGGAGCTTTCCAAATACCATTGACGCCATCTTATCGTTAATGTGAAGTTGAAATTCCCCTCTTATCCACCATTAGACCCGTCTTGACGTTAATGACTCCTAGAAAATTATATCGTCACGTCCGATGCTGGCAATCCGAAAAAGAAGAATAATCGTCACGTTTCCTCCGTTCCAGATTCTTCTTCAGGAGCGGCAATGCTGAACATCCGGCAGACAAATTCTACAACACGACCGTCGAAGTTCTGCCGTTGGAGAGCAATCAATATGGCGCCAACCTAAACGTGACGAGCGACGGCTTCGTCATAGTGGGTGAGTAGAGGATTTAATCGAGATCAGACGAGTTTGGTCTAAGATCAGGCATAGGAAATATCTACTTTGAAATGGAACGAATTAAGAAATTACTCTGTTTTTTATCACTTTTTCATTAACTGAATATACAGTGACTCGAGTTTCGTAGAGTTTACTACATTTTCGAAATGAACAAAAACAAATTGTATCTTAACTATTATTAAGGTTCTTTCAATGGGAACGCCCCATTTTTAAATTGACATGGCAGCCACTGTTTTTTTGTGACATTGACAGTTGTATTTGTCAATGTCTACCATTTAATCATGGAAAGGTACACACTCCAACTACATTTACAAATAATCCAAAGTTATCATGAAAAATTGCTATCTGTTACTCTAACTTTAAGTGCTTCAAACCCAATTTTTGGTCGTTATAATTGTCCGGAAAAAAAGACAGTTGAACGTTTAGTGAAGAAGTTTAAATTAAATTTTATACTTCATGATGTTACAGTGCCAATGAGACAAAGAAATTCAATAAGTGAAGGGAATATCGCTGCAGTACGTGAAAGTGTTCGTGAAGACCAAAATTTCTCGATTTCTCGATGTTCACAAGAACTAGGCATCTCCCAGACGTCTTTGTGTCGAATTTTACGAAAAGTCCTTGGTAAACATACATACAGACTTTGTTTAACCCAAGGACTCAAACCAACAGATCATTATTGAAAACAAAATTCGGTGATTTTATTATTTCAAAAAATGGACCGATGAATTATCCGCCTCGTACCCGCGATTTACCTCCATTGGACTTTCTTCTCTGGTCATTGCTTTGCAGCAGTTATCCAGCAAAGTTAGACGATTTACAGACCAATATTGAACGAGTAATTGTTAACATACGACCTGATTCAAGAGAGTAATGGAAAATTGAGTTCAACCACTTCATTCCTAGAGCGTTTGCGTGGTGGATATTTGAATGATGTTTTATTTCATAACTAATGTTATACATTGTACTCTATAACGAAACCAAGATTTTACGATAAAAAAGTGGATCAACTTCAAGCTGTTCTAGGGCCCAGTTAGCATACAAACGACGCTTATTATGGTCAAGTGGCTTTAGTTCTTGAACCAATTGGATCTTGTATGGATGTAGACCAAGATCTTTACGAAAAATTTTAAATATGGTGGATTGTTCAACTTGTTGTGAACGTCGACGAATAGACAAATCTGGATCATCATTAACACTATGACTTACAGCAGCGATATTTTCTTCTGTACGTACAGTTCTTAGTCTTGTTGTTGTTGTTGCATCGACTATGGAACATGTTTTCCGAAATCTATCGATAGTTCGACGAGTAAACTGCTCTGATGGACGATTATGTAAACCATAAATTTCACGAAGTGCTCTATAAGTTTGGCGAATAGAACACTGATTTTGAAAATAAATTTCAACAATTTGTGAACATTGTTGCGGCGTGAGTCTTTCCATGATAATTTGTCAATGCTTACTGAACAGAAATGTCAAAACAACATGGCTTCTACCTTCTGTCAAATCACAGTTATCCCTATCGAACGTTCTATTACTCTAAAAAAGACACCCGATACGTTGAAGGCTTTGGCTAGAACAAAACTTCAAGAAATGGGGTGTGGCAAAGGTCCGTCTGCTCATTTGATAGTTTGATTGTTGGAACGCGCTTTTTGTTTTTAAATATTTAGATGGATTCCAGGCTGTTTAGTTTTTTCCTTTCGCTTTCAAGTGCAATATTTCAAGATTTCAATTCTGGGAAAATATGATTGTTTCGAAAAAATATTTCGCAAAATTATAGTTATCTTTATGGTTCCTAAATGAAGATTGATGTTCTTTGAACCTGTATTGGAAAGATCTCCCGGTTTGATATATACACTAATGCACTGTTAACAACTTAATTTATAAACTCCAGAATTATTCAGCCGGTTCTTCTTGTCTTCTGCATTAAAAAAAGACGTTAGAAATTTCATGTGAGTGTGTGGAAACTGTTTTTATGTTAGTTTTTGAAAATATTTGAGCTATTGAAGTTGGTAAAAAAAAATTCATAAAACTAACATATTGAGATCTCGCAATAAATAGCTCAAATATTTTCAGAAACTAACATTAAAACACTTTTCACATCCTCACGTAAAATTTCAACCGCCTTTTTTGCAAAAGACAAAAACAAACCGGCTGAATAATTCTGGAGTCTATAAATTAAGTTGTCAACAGTGCAGTAGCATATATATATGAGAAAAACTGGGTGATCTTTCCAAAAAAGGTTCAAAGAACATCAATCTTCATTTAGGAACCATAAAGATGACTCTAATTTTACGAAACATTCTTTCGAAACCAATGTTAGATGACTCAAACATTCATAATTGAATATAAAAGCAATAATAAAAGCTCATTTAAGCCGAAAACGTCTCCGGAGCGAACGAACCAAATACTAATTCTGGTCGTTACAAGAATAGTACAAAGTGTCGTGAAATAGTAATAAATTTTATTTGCAACCATACATGTAATGTGAAATTTTATGACTTTTTTAATGTTGGAAAATGTCTCTTTTTTGACTTGTCTTTTCTTTTGATCATTCTGTGGGTGGGAAGTAATTTTGTAGTGGAAGAACAGAAGAACATTTAATTTCATATCAATATAAACAACACACGAACAGAAATTGAATATAAATTGGATTTCATACAAATAGAACTAATTAAAGTTATTTTAATGTTAATGACTCATAGGCGTTGATTGAAATAGATAAACCTGTTTCTTTAGTCAAGCTAGTTGTTGTAATGTTAATGTACTGCTATTTCTCACTTTGTTGTATGGTTTGGAAAATTTTTGAGGTTACCGGACACATCAGAGGATGTAGGACTGCATTTAGAAGGTCTTGAGAGCAGAACAGACGTTTTGGATTGGTTTTCAATGGAACTATCTACATATTCTTCTGCTACTCTATTAGATCTCCAAGCTGCTAGACGTTTAAGCATTAAATTGTCTGCGCCACTATCAGCAAGTATTGTTGCCGACGTTCTTCTGAAGCAGTGTCAGGTGTATTTCAGATTGAGCAAGACCCAAATATGTAGCTATTTTCCTTGGAAATTGCGCTACGGTGTTATGTCCATAAGTTGTTTGGTTGCCTTGAACAAAAAATCTCTTATTTTAGATGTCCTTTCTAAAATTCATGTAATCCATCAATATATGTATCTAAATTTCCTCCGTAATAAGAAATACTCTGCTTCGATAAGTTTTCGTATCTGGTATCTCAATTGATACTTTTCCGCCTGAAAAAGTGACGTCCGAAGTTTTTATTTTGAATAATTCGTCAATTTGCAGGCACCTGATATCCCTATCACAAGAGCCACCTAAAATTATGATGAAATAGATCGATATTGTTCAGAAATATGAGGAAAAAATTAGCATATCTTAATTGGAAGAAATTCCTTTGGCGCTTTTTGCACAAAATTACCAATGTTATCTCTTATGTAAGTGTTCGATTTCGTTGGCTTGTAGCCTATGTCTCGTTTTTCATAAATGCAAGGAGCCTACCGAATTTTGAAATATCTACTTTCTAAAATAGAAAGGCTTTTTACTTGATAGAAGAAATATAACAAAATTTGAATATCAAAACAAATTGAAATCTTCTACAATTTTAATTTCCAAAAGAATTTTTTTATTCAAAAAACTTTTAGAATTAAATTAATGTCTAAAACAAGCACCGCTTACATTTAATAGACGTATATAATCAAAACTCAATATACAATGTCAAATGAAATAAATAGCCCAACAGATATACGAAAGTAATTAAAATTAATAAATAAATATTCAAAGGAGACAAAATTTTGTTTCTGGTTTTATCTTAAGAAATACTACTTGCCTTATAATTGTTCATCCATGTTTCACGCTGATTAGACGCATATTGTGCTCCCGATTATAAAATTGTTTTATTGAAGGGATATAAGATTTCTTAACGACTGTGACTTCTCCAACCACTCAACATACGTACTTACAATTTAGCATAGTGAAAAAATCGGGAAATATAATATAATTCTTCAGTTATGCCACTAACCAAAAATCAGAAAGATGAAATCAAACAGTGCATCATGGAATTTTTGTCTGATAAGGAATTCTTATCGGCATTGACCAACAAGGTGGCAGATGTTATTACCCAGGTGATAAATGACCGGCTCGATAACATCGACGAGAAATTAAAAGAGGTCCAAAAACAATGCAATGAAAAGACAGCTGAAGTTGATATCTTGAAGAATAAAATTGAAAATTTGGAGCGGGAAAATAGATTGAAACAGTTGCGTCTTTGTGGCCTGGAGGAAATAAGAGGCGAAAACCTGAATGAGCGGATTGAGAATATTTTTGGTCAAAGGTTTGGGGAACGCGATTTTCAAATTGAAAAGTGCTACAGAGTGGGTCCGAAAAGTGGAAAATCGAATAGGCCTATAGTAATTCATTTTAATTCGATGAATTCCAGGAATGAACTCTTCTATAGCAAGAAGAAGTTGAAAGGAACGAAATTGACTCTAACGGAAGGGTTAACCAAGAACAGTTATGATCTTCTCATCAAGGCAAAGAAGAAGGTGGGCATGAGGAAGGCATGGTCGAAGATGGGTCGAATTTTTGTGGAATTGTCCGGGAGAGGACATGTAATTAATTCCATTCAAGATTTAAATGAACTTGTGAAGTAAATTAGGGAGCATAATTTGGTTATATATTTTTTTTTGGCTACTTTATTACGTTGTTCTCTGATTATTATAGGTGAACTGTATTTTTGTATTTTTGTTTTAGGATATAGATTGTCTTAAAGTGTTTTATCCTTGTTTCCACATTAAACTGCTGCGTACTGATGAAATAATTATTATGGGATATATGGAATTGAGCACGGGTGAGTGAGAATGGGTCAGTTTTCTTTTTGTTTTTTCAATGTCAGATCTTTGTTTCCCCATTTGACCGATTTTAAATCTCTCTTGTTGAGTAAAAGTTTTGATTTTGTAGGTCTCTGTGAATCTTGGCTGAATGATTCCATTCCTACCGATTCAATAAGTATTAATGGCTATCGCTGCGTGAGGTTGGATCGGGGCTCAAGGGGGGGCGGAATTGTAATATTTCTTTCAGATAAAATAACGTATGAAGTAATTGTAAGTGACTGTTCAGTGCACTTAGAGCAGGTTTGGGTAAGGTTCAAGTATAATAAGAGAGTTTTCATCATAGGAACGCTTTACAGACCACCCAGGGGAAGTTTTCCCAAATTTTTAGAATCGTTTGAAGAAACTGTTTCTTCTGTTATAGCGGAGTGTGATGAGTTGATATGCGGTGGGGATGTAAACGTTAATTTTTTGAGTGATGGTGATAGTAGAGTTAAGGGTTTTGAACGTTCAATTGCTCTGTTTGACTTAGTACAGGTTATGGATAGCCCTACATGTTTTGGACCTGGTTCGGCTAGTTTACTAGATGTGATAATCGTTGAAAAAAATCTACAGGAGAGATATCATTTCGACAGCATAAACATGGATATGATTTCGGATCACTGGTTGGTTTTTGGTGAGGCTATTGATGAGGAGGCGGACTCGGATGAGGGAACTGTTAAGATCAGGTGTTTGCGTCGGATAGAACAGGACGTTTTTAAAGATTACTTGATGAATACTCCGTTCGAAAATATAATATACATAGGTGATATTGATGGTAAAGTGGATCACTTCAATCATTTAATGATAGATCTTTTTGATGAATTGGCGCCCATTAGAACTATTAAGTGTAGAAGGAACTACAAGCCTTGGTTCACGTCCACAATACAGAGTATGACTCGCCTCAAACATAGGGCACTTCACAAATTTCAACGGGATAAAACATCGGAAAATTGGGAATATTATAGGAAAATTCGGAATGAGACGTCGGCCGCCGTGAATCGAGAGAAAAAGGCTTATCTACAATATTCAATAGGAAACGAAAGAAATCCCAGGTCCCTGTGGAAAAAAATTGCGGAACTCAATGTGCACAATAGGTCATCCAAAAAAAAGTTGCCGTCAGACTTAGATCAGCCGGAACAATTGAACAAATGGTTTTTAAATGTTGTTCCTGGTGGGGGTGCAAGTGTTGAGTCAGTTGTTGATTATTACAACTCCAAAGACTTCACGTTGTTCAGCGAAAAGCTTGTTTTTGAGCTGACAAAGGAGGAGGAGGTTTCTGAAATTCTGGGATCAATTCACTCCAATGCAATTGGGCCGGATGGACTTAATATAGAAATGTTGATACGTTGTAGCCCATATATACTCAAGTTTCTGACCAACATTTTTAACAGCTGCATTCTGGACTCGAGATTCCCTAGGGAGTGGAAAATTTCGAGAGTGTTACCGCTCCCAAAGGTGGCTAATCCTAGTAATTTCAACGAGGTTCGTCCGATATCCATAATATCTCCGTGTGCAAAGATTTTTGAAAGAATATTAGCGAATAGAGTGAAGTCTCACCTGGAGAAATTTAATGTCTTACCAGCTCGACAGTCAGGTTTCAGGAGGGGGTTTGGTTGTTGCACGGCTCTTCTTGATGTTGTGGACTCTATAATCGCTACAGTGGATCGGGGTGAAGTTTGCGTTTTGACACTATTGGATTATTCTAAGGCGTTCGATAGAGTAAACCATCAAATACTCATTGCAGTGTTGAAGCATATAGGATTCCCTTTGTCTGCCATTCAGTTAGTGAGGGAGTACCTGCGAGATCGACGTCAGTATGTGGAGACCTCGTCGGGAAGATCGCAGACAGGCAGTGTGGAGTCTGGGGTCCCACAAGGCTCGGTACTGGCACCTATTCTCTTCTGTATATACACTGTCTTCATTACTGATGGCCTTAAGTTTTGTACTGACTTTCGGTACGCAGATGACACGCAGCTCCTGTACTCTTTTTTGGCTTCGGATATTATTAGAGCAAATCAGGAGATAAATTCAGATCTTGATCGCTTGTCAGCCGACTCCCTGAAGCACGATTTATTACTGAATCCGGATAAAACAAAGGTTCTTGTCTTTGGTGGTAAGGCTGCTGAGGTCGTTAAAGGGCTGAAATTGAGAGTCAATGGAAGTGAGATTGCAGCCGTTGAGTCGGCTAGGAACTTGGGAGTCATTCTAGACGTTGAGCTTCGGTTCACTGAGCATATATCATTATGTCTTCAGAGAGCCTACACCGCATTAAGAAGTCTTTATCCCCATAGGCATTTCCTTCCGCAGAAGCTTAAGATATTGCTTACTGATTCACTTGTCCTAAGCCATTTTAACTTTTGTGACGTGTTGTATGGTCCCTGTTTGCGTCTTGACGACAAAGTGAGAATCCAACGGGTTCAACGTGCCTGTCTTCGCTTTATTTATGGAGTTAGAAAGTATGAACCAGTCATTCATAAGTTGAAATGCTGTAGTTGGTTGAGTATGGATCAAAGACGTGAGCTTCACTCTGCAGTATTATTTCGTTCAATTATATGCTTTGAATCACCACCCTATTTGTATAATAAAATACGTTTCAGGTCAGATGTTCACAATGTAAATGTAAGGTTCAGGGGTATGATTTCTCCACCAGTTTTCAGGACTGCTTTATTTCGACGTTCATTTTCTTTTTCTGTATATTCTCTGTATAATCGCTTACCTGCTCATCTCAAGTGCTGCAAACCAGAGGTGCTTAAGTCCAATTATCGAAAACTGCTCCTCTCTTCAAGTGTGTAGTATGGACTTTAAGACTACGTACTTACAATCTGGCGTGTGATTGTAATTGTTTCTCCTCAGGGTGTGCTCAATCCATGATATGTTTTTGTTGACGCGGTGTGTGGAACGTGGGTGAAATTTTGGTAATTTTTTTTTTTTTCGGTGTCACGGTAATAACAGCTATGCTGATGTGAGACCATTTGCAATATAAAAATTGTTTTTTTCTTTTTTGTAGGCAGTGGATATCTGCTTTGTAGCTCTTATAAAATTGCAATAAACGTATTATTATTATTATTATTATTATTATTATAAAAACATGAACACACTTGAAGGACTTCCCAAAGAATATAATTTATTTGAAATATTTAATACATTTAAATATTCAAACAAATTATTTCAAAAATCTCTAAAAAATGTGCACTATATCTTCAAAAAACAAATATAATTCTAGATAATCCCTTCATCAGCCCTTTTTCAATAATCCAAATATCAAAATCAAAAACATAACCTACATCACTCACGTGTTAAAAGACTTAAGCTTCGAACTACAGATCAACTATATATTCAAGAAGAGAAATATAACAAAATTTGAATATCAAAACAAATTGAAATCTTCTACAATTTTAATTTCCAAAAGAATTTTTTTATTCAAAAAACTTTTAGAATTAAATTAATGTCTAAAACAAGCACCGCTTACATTTAATAGACGTATATAATCAAAACTCAAGATACAGTGTCAAATGAAATAAATAACCCAACAGATATAAAAAATTCTTTTGGAAATTAAAATTGTAGAAGATAAACATATTTCAATTTGTTTTGATATTCAAATTTTATCTACTTTCTCTCTAATGACGAGAACGGCCTTCATCATGCTGTACATTTACCATATCGTTGACGGTTTCTTGTCTCTTCTTATTTCCCCAAAAAAAAGCCAACAGGGCAGTTTCTGAAGTCATATTGTTCTTCAATGCACCAGTTTTTATAGATGTCATATGTTTTTTCGTAGCGGCACTTGCTTTTATCCGGCTATAAATTCATTTCTATCTTCTCGGCTATTTTTTTTAATTCAAGTAGAATATCATTTGAGTCGCAATCAGAATCGTGAGACATTATTTTCATTCAATTTTATCTGCACACAACACGTTAAGTGACTTTCATTTTCCGTTGACGATGTCTCTTTGTTCCATAGCAACCGCTGCATCGTTGATCGAAATTGTAAAATTTGGCCAACTCCAGAAATTTTCTTCGGATATATTCGTTTTAATATGAATCGAAGAAAAAATTTCATGGTTGCAAATAAAATAGTATACAAACCTCAATGGAAAGTTTGATTACGGTCTTCATAATGTCTCGCCAGAAATTAACCACTTTCCAACAGGTATGTAATAAACTATTGCCTATCTGTGTTGACAATGAACATGCAATAGCCTCTATTTGGCAAATGGACAATCAATACTCATTTTCCAGCACAAGAATTATGGTTTTTGTTGATCTTACTTTTTGGTATCTCTTTAATGTATATTACTGAAACCATGTGGTCAATGAAAACTTCTATACCTATTACCTTAATGTGTACAAGGTCTCAATATTATTCGTTCGAATAGATGAAAAATTCCCTTACTCCGGATCTTACTTCAGGAGAAATCCAACGACTTGAGGATACTCAAAATGATGAAACAGAGTTTAGCAGGTTTATGTTTTATAGTTTATCTGCGTCTTTCGTTCTTTAGATAGTTGAGAAAGTAAACAGGCAGCTTTGAGAGCCGTTCGGAATGTAATAACTCACAAAAAACAACCGAAAGTTAAAACCTACCGACGCCAGCTTCCAGCAAACTTTTCCCTTGAACAAACAAAATCCTCTCATTCGACGAATCGGATCCGTTTACCTGTAGAAATTGAATTCCGTCTTTCGCAATTTGCCTTCTGTTACTGCTAGATCATTTGCATAATTTATACAGTGGTGAGCAGTGTAACAGAATCGTCTGTTATCAGAATAATTTTCCTCTGGAAGAATTCCGAAAATCTTCAAAAATTATCAACATTGTAATAGCAAGCAACTAATTGGTATGATTTATAAGTGGAAAGTTTTGTTATGTACGATGATTGAAAAAAGGTAGATCAAACCACCTGAGCGGATATCCTAGAGCTGTAATCAGCACTTGCATGTCTCTAAATAGTGAGCTTATCTGGAGTATGAATGTAGGGATAGCAGCAAATCATTATGAGTGTTCAGAAATCTGACGGGGAGATGAGAGATGGGATTTCAACCTAGAAGATATGATGATTCCTTTCAACGGTAGCAAAGTTCAAAGTTAAAACTAAAGCAGAGATTAGCCTAGAAAGCATAAAAGACTGGTTGAATGAAATGGAGCTTGCACTGAATTTGGATAAAACAAAATTTACGACACTAACTTGTAATAAATCAACTTTATCTAAGATCGAATATCTGTCCTTGAGGGAGAACAATTCATTTCAGCTGCTTGAACGTGTACAATCGTTGACGTATCTCGAAGCTGAACTTGATATCATTTGAGGTAAAACTATCATGTCGATAATGTCATAGCAAAGTTAAGATCGATGTTCCACTTTTTCAGGCATCTTAAGAAATATCTAACAATAAGAGAACTAACCATTATGTATGATGCCCTCGTTGGATCCCATATAAAATATGGAATAACCAGTTGGGGAGGGATGTAAAACTATCATACAAAGAAGATCAAGTTTATGCAAAAATATTTTCTGAAGATCATTCATGAAAGAAATTATTCTTACCTCCTAGCAAAACTTCTCACTGAAACGCATTTGATCTGAAGAAACTGTATGGTTTCAAGATACTGTGTTTACATATGGAAATAGAAAAGAGTTGCATAAAGAATGGACCCTCTGGAGTTTGCATTTTGAGGTAGTGATTATTTCAAGTCTTTCATTCGTGTCTTGACAGTTAATTTAATATTTGACATAACTCAAAAGATTTACGCTTGGACACAACTGGGAAATATTAAAAATTTATTTCCAAAGTGGCGAATCATCTATACACACTGTTAGAAATTTACGTGGAAAATTCAATAGAAATTAAATGCCCCAGAATTTATGGATCAATTTGTGAGGCGAGTACATGCAACTGAAGCGTTATTCGATAAAACAACCTGTTCACCTTTTCGTCCAGTGAATACACCTGAAAACATTGCTGCTGTAGTCAAGAATGTGATGGAACATCTATTAATATCAATTCGTCATCGTGCTCAAGAACTGAACATTTCTCGCTCTTCTCTGAGGAGAGTTTGGCATAAAGCCCCCGGTATGAAGGTTTATGAAGTTCAACTAGTGCAAGAAGTGAAGTCTCGTGACCACCTCATGTGTTTCCATGTCACTCAATGAGCTAGTGATTATGGCCGAAAGTCACAGAAAAATAATTTTTTGCTCATTTTCCCCTCGGAGGACTATTTTTTGTGGATATACGTTAAAGATAAGTGCTACGCTAACCATCCAGAAACGATTGAGGCGAGAAAAACGAAATCCATTCATTCCATTTTCCATTCATGAGATTGAGCCTCAAACAATCGACAACTTACTGTCATTTGAATGCATAAAAACGGCAGTTATCGGCAGTTGTTTAAAAGTGAACAGTGTCAGTTTGAATTTTTAAATTTTGTGTCAACTTCATTCACAAGTTTAAAGAGGGCCATCTCGAGAATAACTTCATTCGCACCAGAAATGCAAACAGGTTCTCAGAGCCTTCCACAAATTATCACCAATGTTCTGATTTTACGTCGAACAAGGAATTTAATTTACTATGCAGATATAACAATTACGTCCCCAGAGTTCAACGATTTGGCCTTTCAAATATGTCTCATTTATTTCCTAGAAACCTAAACGGGCCTAAACACTAGTTGAGAAACGAAAACATTTGTCCTTCACATTCTCCTAGGAACCAATTGAAAACCAACGGCGTTCCTAGATGAAGGGACAGATTTCTCGCTACCTGGGCCACCTTTTTGAGCCGCAATCCACTGTCTCATTCGGCCACTTAGCCAAAAGGTTTTCAGTTGAAGACACTCCCTCGACCACACAGTTACGCAATACTCACTCTGTACAAACGAGTTAGCCAGAAACCACCCTTGAAGAAACATCCCCTAAAATGTCGCATTTTTTCGCTTGCCCGAAAAGCACAAAATAAACCGCTCGCTAGTTTCACGTCTCTCTCAATAACACAGTAACATACTGAAGGCCTGGAAGTGAATGTATTATCTACATTATTTTTCTGTAATTAGATAGTAATTCGTGGAAAGTGAACCCAACAGTTAAACAAATAGTGAATTTGGTGAGAGTGAACAACGGCGAAAAAGCTCAAAGAAGAACTATTTCACGAACAAGATAGTGTTTTCACCGCATTTAGAGTTCGATACTACATCGGAACACCTTCCTCAATTTGGGTAAACAAATCAACTTGTAAATTTGTAATATATGTATTTGGGCTACAAATATACCATCAAAGTCTCATATATCGGGTGTTTTTTCTTAGAGTGTTAGAATTTTCGATAAGGATGACTATGATTTGACAGAAGGTTCGGACATTTCTGTTCAGTAAGCATTGACAAATTATCATGGAAAGACTCACGCCGCAACAACGTTTACAATCTGTTGAAATTTATTTTCAAAATCAGTATTCTATTCGCCAAACTCATATAAATTTCACTTCGTGAAATTTATGGTTTACATAATCGTCCATCAGAGGAGCTTATTCGTCTAACTATCGATAGGTTTCGGACAACATTTTTTCTACTCGATGCAACAACAACAAGACAAAGAACTGTACGTACAGAAGAAAATATCGCTGCTGTAAATCATAGTGTTAATGATGATCCAGATTTGTCTATTCCAACAAGTCTATATCCAACATGTTGGACTCTGTGCATCCACCACATAAAAAATTTTGCGTAAAAATCTTGGTCTATGGAAGATTCTAAATCTTATGTATCGGGAAATTTGTTTGTAATCCGATACAATCGGCAATTCTGCTCTATCCAATGTTATTTCTCCCGCGTATAGCTTAATATTTGGAAAATTTGAGAAACAGGTAGCAAAAAGGCTTTCCATTTCCAGTTCCCTGTCTAGGTACTGACGATCAGATAATATCCAACAGCGAAACGCGAACCGTGTTGTGATTCGAAACGAATCCATACCGTATGTGTCTCACAATGAGATTCAGCCGCTGTTTGCCGTTATCTCTGGCCTTCCGTATCAACCGCCATGAATGGACTTGCCCATGAATTAGATGCCGGGGATATTGTGTCAGAAATATATTGTCTATGACCGAGGTTGAATAAAATTGAAACACAGATTGCAGCTTTTGTCCGGGGGCGTCTTTGTTCGATTCGCCCAAGGTTTCTCCCGAAGGATCTCTCGATAAGAATTCCAATAATTAAGTCGTTCTCTCCTCATCAGAAATAAGTCCATAAATGCCTTTCGTTGAAGATTTAAAACAGAGGGCATTTTCCTTGTTCGTAGCATGAGGGTACAACAAAAACGGGAGGTTATCAAGCATTGATACGCTTCATCTATAGAATAAGGGGGACTTTATTACTTCGATAAAAGAAACTCCAAGGAGGAGCACCATATATTTACGTTATATATTGCGTGGAGCCTGAAGACAAGAAGGCTGAGGATACGAGTGAGGGACTCTGGATATCCTGTTAGAATTGTACAGCACCAAGATCTCTCATTAACACTTAAGGGAGATTAAGTAGCACTTGAACATTGGAAATCATTGTTTTAAAGAGCATGATAGGATGGTTAATAAACGAACACTATGAGCAAATACAAAGTTTTGGTGTCTTGTGCTCCCATCTGCTCTGATACAGCGGAGAATTCAGTAGGACCAGAAATGAAATAAGAAGATCTTTAGTGATGTGTCCGTCTGTGGATGCATGACAGTAAGGCAAGGGTCAGATTTGTGACGTGGTAAAGGACGTGCATGAAAATTTTACAGAAGCTTCATGTTCACCTGATTATATGCCAAAGGCTATGGAGCTCTACCAGTTTCTAATGTAGGCAACATGATATGCTTACATAACATTTAGGAAATAAATCAAACCATATTAGATTCTATACTTTCATAGCATTCAACCGCTACGTTTCAACAAGATAATGCCATACCATATGTTGCCAGAAAAGCACTAGGCTCCAATCGATATTACATCTGAGACATGATTAATATCGGGTGTTTTTTTAGAGTGATAGAACTTTAAATTGGAATAAAACACATTTAAATTAAGATTGAAGCCAAGAACTGACGAGTAGGGTAGATTCCTTTGGCTGAATTCAATCCTCCTAAGTGCGAACAAGTGTTATTCCTCAGTCCAGTTGCTCACTCAACGTTTCCCTCTATTCGGGGCTGCAACGAATTGAACACAGGGCTACAGTGAAAACTAATCGGATCGTGTAAATCTTCTTCTGAAGTGATGTCGAACGTAAACTGAACTAGAAACTGATATAACTGTCTAAAAGGCCCTCAGTGAAGTACAAATTCTAATCATTTACTAAATAGAATGCACTGAAGATGTGTTCCAGAAATTATTGAAATCGGATATGCATAGATGGGTATTCACCTCTTCTTCTCAGTCACTATACATAGCGTTAAAAAGACTAAAATTCTAATTGTATCTGAGAACAAACTACATAGTAGAGCATTTTTCAATACCAAGGGTGAAAATATATTCCGGCTGTACAGTCACCGAAGATTGGGAGCATTCAGTGAAAATAATCCTAAGATGTCGAAACTTCTTTAATCTAGAGATCTGTGTTTACTAACTAAAATCATATAGCCAAAGTATTACGTCTTCTTTGTCTCACTATATGGTGTTGAGTACTATATGGTGTTGACCTAAACGCATTTGAATGGAATGGTGATGGAACTGCCGTTTGTGATCAAAGAATGTAAATTGGCAAACCTCGGAAACATGATGAGGAACCAGGTTGGATATCGTCTCCCCCAGCTTATCGTCCAAGGAGAAATTCAAGGAGAGCAGAGCGTCAACCGAAGAGGAATATCTTGGCTCAGGAATCCGTGCGTATGATTCACCACTTCTAATACTGCCCTATTCCTCGTTAAAATAGACGAAGTCAAGGTAGATAATTCGAGAAGTATACTTGAAAATATGAGACTTGATCTAAATTAAATCTTCAAGGAGGGTAAATTTTTTCTTCTCAGATCACAAAAGTCATTATCTGAGAAAATAATGAACGAAAAATCCAAATCCATCTCCGCACAGGAACATGGCAGCTTGAATCCAAAAGGATTTGTCCGTGGGTGACCGGCGTGCTCCAAATTAATGATCCCACCCCTTTCGTAGTTTCCGAGCTCAAGTTTCGGCTTATTTTTCACGATCCCGCTTGCCATAAAGCGAAATTTCCCCTAGAGTAAAAATATTGCCGCCATTAATTTTTCAATGTGCAGGTTAGGATTGTGTCCAATTATTTCCGCGCTAAGCCGTACTCTCGCCGAAACGAATATTGTTTCGCTCTCGCGAGTTCGTTGTCATTGTTCGGATCATTCGGCAGAGCTGAGCTTCAGCCCGAGGGAATTTTAAACGGAGTTCTGGAGCTTAGGGATGAATTATTTTTCGTTCAACTGTCTGATGCCAGGAAATATGGAATCTTCCAAGACGGATCTCCGCTGTCAGAAATGTACACAATGTTGAATAAATGCTGAGAGAGGAGGATTTGGAGAAAGATATGATTCAAATTTCCGAATGTTTATAATGAACACTGAGTGTTTTCAGAGTCGAATTGTTATTTGATGGTATATAATACTCATCAAATCAAACCATTCAATAGTAAATTTTCTATACATATATTTGATAATAATTCAGATATGCCGTTTTGAATCATTTAGAGAGGGACTTTCAACTATAGAACCCATCGACGAACTTAAGACAACAAAATAAAGATTAAAAAGGACCACAAGAAAAACTAACTACTGGTGGTAATGAATGTGCGAAATGCTTGCAGTAGCTCATGTACACCATACTTTTTTAACAAGATTGAAATTGCTCATGTGTTGGAACGCTCTGCAGAATCTGAGAAGACTTCTTGACAGACGGGACAATTACATGCCGATGGAAACAACGAATAAAGGCTGCCTGCACTGATCGAGCCTTAAACTGACCCTATGTATCTTGGTTATGAAGGATTGGTTTAGCAACCTGAACTGAACAAATGACCAATGGAGAATGGACAACCAACAACGAAGAGGCATAGACATATCACATTCTAGAAAGACAAAGGTCCTTTCTAGCATTTGCAGATCATGATTTTCTGCTCATACGTGTAATGCATTCAAGAAAATTAGACAAAACTAGAGGACGAAACGGCTGCAAGTGTTAGAAAGCTGAAACCGTGGTGAAGTACAACGAGTACAAGACTGATACAATATTTATATTCAACATACTAACCGACAATAAAAACAAGAGAAAATATACTACAACATAAGAAAACAATAAAATATTAAGGACTGACGATAGATAGGAAACTAACATACATAAACCTGTGACGAAAATTTCATAGTTTTTTCGAATTACAAATTCGTTCGAATCGAAAAACTTCTTTTGGAAGAGTTTTTAACCTGGAGAAACTTTTTGCCTGAAGTGACGGATCAAGATTTTGCTTCAGCCTAAATGTTTCGACTTCAATGAAAATTTTCCGTTAACCAGAAGACCTTCTGGTAAATAAGTCTTTGAAAATAAAAAAATCTGTTAACGCCTGTTAGGAGGATCTATATATTCAAAAGACTGTGAATATGATTGGTTTCTTTAAAGCTAAGTTGATTTGTTATCATTTTATCAAACAAATGAGATCACAAATTAACCGTCATAATTAATTTGTAAGATATAGTGACCGTATAATACTTCAAGTGTTTTTATATCGTCATTGATTGTCGAATCATCAGGAAACACAAATGTAACTTCTAAAACAAGACGCCTCAAATCCTCTGGCGGTATAGGATGTGCATTCCTTATTGAAATATAGTTCAAAAAAGTTCGAACTCCCAGAATATTGCAACATATTTTTAACTGATTTAGAAGCAATCGAAAAAGTGTTTAAAAGAGAACAACCCAACCAATAATATATTCTCACTCTCTTAGATCAATTCAAGACACCCAGAGACTTCACAGTGAAACCTCCACCTATAACATGATCATAGATATAATAAACACCATGCAAAATGCAATACCCTGACTTTAATGTGGATTTCCTTCTACTGTGGTATTGAGCCTAATGAGAGAGTAAATTTAGCAGCACAGGGCGCTGTTATAGATGGTTTTGACATAGAACTCATCTCAAACTACGCTCAAACCTTGGCTTGTTCACAGACTGGCTCGCCAACGACCAACGGAACGGCAGCGAGAGTCTGCATCTCAGTGAGTCTCGGTCAATACCCAATCATATTCCAGGCAGATCTATTTGCCATTGAGACCGCGGCGAATCTGCTGATAAAACGATAAATCCACCATGGCAAACTCAAGATATTTAGCGATAGTCAATCAACACTAAAAGCTCTAGAGTCCAGCTATTGTTGCTCTAGATAGGCTCGGTTTGTATAACAGAATCACTCTTGTTTGGATACCTAGCCACTCAAACTATTTGGGTAACGAAGAGGCAGATCGGCTGGCGTTTGCTGGAGTCACGCTGTCACTGGTGGACCCTGAACCATTCCTGGGAATACCACATGACGTGGCTAAGCGGACAAAAACAAGAATGTTCATTTGTTAACTAGAAATATAAACAAAATTGACCAACGAATATCTTCCATGAACTAAACCTTTTTGGGGTTGTTTTTTACTTGATGGAAGTAGAGTTGTTTGACAAACGTGTTTTACAACTATGTAAAACATTGTTTCAGATATTGGATGTTCCTCTCCCTCATATAGAAGTGGAACAGAATTTTCATTTATTAGAACTACTTCCATACTCTTTTCTCAGGATGCTGTATTTTTTTTCAAATGAGCTAATTTCGAGTCGAAAGTGGTCTTAAGGATTACATTGAACCACATCAATTATTCCTTGTTCAATTTCGTGCTTCCAACCGGCTGTAGAAATATTTATTTTAACATCTATTTGAAGTAACTGCCGAATAGAACATTTCCTTAGAAGATAAACTGGCAGAATGTCCTATTAGAAATTTTGTAGGAATTTTAACACTCATATTCCTTTTTATGAATCCATGACGTGATCATAACCCTAAAATTTCGCCCTTCGACTCTTCACTACGTCAGCAGTATTTCCACGTCTCGAATTTTACCCCAACGTATCTTGAAGTTCGAGAAATGGAAGTTTTAAAACACGCGAAAGAGCCATATCAGACATAGTCCACTTTTACGATTCTCCCTGCCGAAGACCTTATCCTGCCGAAGACCTTATATCCCAATGCGTGTTTCAGAGGAATCCAACGTTTGCCGACCACTCTTAGAACTTCGATTATCCGAGCAATAAGTGCAACATCTCACTTCAATTTCGAAGTTCGCGGAAGTTCTCTTTAAAAAGTTTTCCCGGCAGCCATTTTTCATTAGTGCCGAGGTTTATGTGACTTCTTTGGGATTATAGCTGTGTTTGCAGCTTTAGAACACGTGATATTTCAAGTATAGGAGCGTTTTAAATTGGTAGTAAAAGGAATTCACTGGAAAAGTTTGATATTTATCGGCGAATTTATCAATCTCTTCTGTTATTTCTCCTCAAAAACAAAGCAACTAAAACACTGAAATAATTCGATGTTACCACAGCTAACTTTCAGGCTAAAATGAATGAATAATTTGAACTACCACAGTTGACAATTTAAAGAAACATCCGGTTGGTACGTTTGAAATCTAACCTTACATGCAGACGTCAACTGAGTGTGAAGAATGAACTGCAACAAAACATATGCAAATAATTAAGATCATAGTTGAACGTAACAAATCTCATCCACATCGGAATTTATTGTGTGTCTGATGGACAGTAATGAAAATAGTGCGTTATGGGATTTTGAATGTTGTCCAACTATTACTGAGAACTTTCTGTAATTGTCCACTTCCTTCATTTTTTTGAGCATTTCAGGAAACATGGATAGCTTGAAACTCGAGTTGCTCTAAGAAATGCAGGTCATCAATTTTTTGTCCACAATTCGTGAGTCTCAACAAAACTGCTGTCAAGTTAACAACAAGTAGTTGAAAGAGATATAATTTCATTTCCATGAATTATTCTGACTGACAAAAATGACACTTATGGCTGTCTTTCAATTCTTATAGGATGTTAATAATTCTTTGAATGCAGTTCATTACCTCTTATTTAGAAACGGACCAATTAGACAACTTACTGAAAAAATCAGTTCAATAGTGTATTGACTAGTCGTGATTTCTCATGCAATCATTGATACTCGCAGGATTCTGATGGTATCTCTTCTGAAAGTATCCTTTTTGAGACCATCCTACCTTCAGGAGAAATGGCTGCTTAATCCTGTGAAAGGTATTACAGATACAATAGCCTGGAACCAATTATTTCCCAGATATGGTCAATTACAGACAGGTCAAGACAAGGTCATCTTGGAAACCTAATTGTGAATCTAATATCAATCAATGAAGGCCATCGCTTCTCTGGCAATGTACGTTCTTGTTGAAATGTAGCGTATCATATGGTGTCAGGATATACAATCACATGTGGTTCGATTACTTCCTAAATGTAGCGCCAAACTATCATGTTGCTTCTAATGAAAAGTAGTGGTAATCTGTTTCCATATGTAACAGAACCCACAATGTTGTGAACTCACTTTGTCAAATTGTAGACCACGTATTTTACTACCCGCCTTCTCAGTCTTCGTGCATCTTCAGGCAGAGGTGGGATTAATCGCTGAAAACCAGTGGTTTCTGTTCTCTATTTCCACAGAGCAATGAATCTCGAACGGCGATCGTCGGTTCTGTGTGTATCCTGTGAAACGTTTAGTGCTTGGTGTCCTAATATTTTTGTATCCACACTCATTTACACTGCAATATAGTGCGTGAAGAACTACTGATTTTTCTGGAAACTTCTTCTATAGAGAAATCGGCTTCACAAAAATTGATAAACTTGGCAAATTCTACGCACTCTAGACGTTTCGATAAATTTCAGAAAGACTTGGAGGTGCTTGGAGGCAAGCTCTACGCAGATTGCAGTTCATCTGTAACTATATGCTCCCGACAGGGGGTGGGCATAACAACCCAGGGTGCTCACCCATAAAACTGGCGTGTCTCCACCCAAGTGAAGTTCATCTATCCAACGGGCGAATTACTAGATCTGTGTTACCTCGAATTCGTGATCTCTAGCATCGGGTTCAACTCTTCTTATCATTTGTCTTTACCTTCATTGGTTCCGTATGTAAATAGGCTACCACGGGAGGATGACTTTCCCGCAGGAGTATTCGTACTTCCAGCCATCTCATTGGTGTTGGAATCGTAGAGGCAGTGGTTGAAAGCCTACATGCTTGGTGATGAAGTTTTTCATTTATTTGGTCGTGCGTATTTCCCGAAACAGTATTGATCGAGATTTGCCTCAGTTATTTAGTGGGCCTTGAAAATATGGCTGACCGAATGTCCTCAAAACATGATCGAAAGAGAGCGTTTTAGAGGTTTAGAGACTTGAAGATTTGGTTTAGGACCGTTGGTGCTCGAAACAGGATAAATTGTGAAACTTCTAAGTGGTTTGTGATTCTTGATGGTACGGCTGGCTGTTTGTGCTCGAACCAGGAGCAATTGAGATATATATTCTTGAGGGTTTTGGCATCTTGAATTTGCTACTGGGTGGTGCAAACCAGACACCTTCGTGTGGGAGAGTTCTCCCCCTTGCGCGATGATAAGATATAACCCTCATCAGCCGCTTTCAGGGATCGTGAGGCTGGTTACGTAGTCACCTGGTGAAGAGCTGTGCTCACATTTCAGTAACTGCATTGGTGGTACACTCTGTAAACTCCCGACAATTGAATCATATTTTATCATTCAACTATCTTGCAGCCACCTCGAAACCTTAACAAATAAACCTGAAAATTCGATCAATTATTAAAATCTCATGAATGGATACTCACATTTCCTGTCGTTTACATGTGTGAACTGACTTCGTTAAATATCTGCATCAGAGTTAGAAAAGAAAACAACGAAGTTCTTCTCGCCGAAATTCAGTGCGGAATAATAAAACGCGCAAATTTAATAATTCGATTTTTATCTGAGAATCCGATGAATAATAAATGAACAAACTTCTGTTTCAGGAAAGTTCGACGACGTCGGAATAGCTCAAGGAAGTGTGGACGATTCGTTGGGACCCCTCCAGGCGATGCGACTCTATGTTCACAGCGAAACAGAAAACTGGGCCATCCTTAGCGAAGTAAGCATGAATCGAAAAAAATTCGTTCCGCATGAGGAAGATTTAAATTTCGTATTACGTTTCAAGTTTACTTTTTGTTTCCGCCGAATGCATTTCACGGAATTTTCGGGAGGTTTATTCTTGCTTAAATTCCAAAGGGAATTTTTCTGGTAGTCTCTCATACGTTGACCTTTCGTATTCTCTCGAGACTGAGAGGTTAGGCGGAATCTAAAAGAGGGTCAAATTGAGAATTGTCTAGGAATAAAGTGCCACAGAGCTGAATGATGTTACTATTTGATATAAACAAAGGGCGTCATCATGTATTGTAAAAATTGAGCAATATATAAAATAAATCGCTCCACATAAAAAAGGAGTTTCACATTTTTTTTATGTTGTCAATTTTAAGTGTTCATGTTGAGCTCGTTAATAGCAGAATTTTGTGCTAAGGTCATTATGTGAGAAAATTCAACTGCTTTGAATGAACTATGAGTTGTATGATTTTTCTGTTACGAGACCAGATAGCTTGGCCAGCAAGACGAGTCTACCTCTTTCTTATTTTTTGAGTCTGTTATGTTATCGGCTATCTAATTGATGCAATACGCAAATATTGAATAGTCGAAATTACTCTAACTTTTATTCACAAAAAAAAAATGAGTTTAGGTGAGCCTATTATATAAACGAAACTTACATTGTAAAACACGTGGCCTTACAGCCAGAGCAACTACAAATGCCGATAACACGAAAGACTCAAAACGATAAGACAAAGATAGACTCGAAAAATGTATCTCTCTCTCTGAGAGTTTATCACCTGTAAACAAAATTGTGTATTAAGTAAAATCGAATTCTTGCTACTGTACTGTACCGAGCATATAACATGTAACTGACAGTCTAATATAAGGAGGGAAGAACGAGTTGTAGACAACTCAAATTACATCTTAACGAGGGTAAGGACATAGTGGCGGGAAATTCAAATATTCAAGATACAGTAAAATTAAATTGCTTGTCATAAATTGAGGATATTAATGTTTTCCGAAGATGCATATTTTCCATGCCATCCTAATATTTTTTTGCAATCATATAGATTTGAAACGATTAAAAAACGTCTTTTAATTAATCGTGAAGCAAGTTTTCATTAAGTCCAGTCGAACTTTGTCCATTCATGTCAGAAAAAACATTTTGATGATTTTTTTTCTTCAGTCTGTATTTCATTTTCGATAAAATGAAATGTTGTTGAGTAATTAAAAATCTATTCCTCATTATGCCAAGTCGAGTTTACTATGTCATCCTTGTGATGCTTCAGATTGGTGGAACACAATTGCAAGTGGCCAATTGTTTCAATGTTAGCCAAAGTGAGATATCAGGTTTAAGAGCGCGATACTTTGCCACTGCAACTATTCCTCAAAGATTTGGTGGACCGCGTGTTACAAATTTAGTAGACGACCATTTTTACCTCTTTCGGTAAAAATATAGCCTCTCAGCAATTGCAGAATGCAACTCAAGGCCTTTGAGATATCGCAGGTACTTCAGTTTCCCAAAGAACAGTCAGACGACGTCTCCATGAAGTCAATCTAACATCGGGACGTTTATTAAAAAGAGTTCCACTCATTAGCGAACACAAGCGTCAAAGATTAAAGTAGTCAATGGCGCGGATACACTGACGAGACGAATAGCGATACGTATGCATTACTGACGAGTTCAGATATGGACGTTTTTCTGATTGTCCAGGAGTACCAGTGTGAACACGTTCAATCATACGATGAAACCGCCGCTCTGTTCAAGAAGTGTTTTCGAGGAGGCACCATTATGGTTTGGGGTGGAGTTTGTTTAGAAGGCAGAACTGACTTATTATTACTTCCAAGAACCATGACGTTTCAGACATATGTTAATGAAGTTATCAACGGAGCAGTCCCAGAATTTCACGCAGCTATTAGCGAAAATTTTGTTTTCTGGATGATAATGCAGTGCCTCACAGATCTCACCAACTAATTACTGCTAGAGAAAACCAGTAACATGTATTTCACATCTAGCACTACCTCTGAGATCCCCTGACCAAAATCCAATCCATCACGCTTTGGACCAATTACGAAGAACTCTTGATGACAGCATATCAAGTATATAACAATCAGGTATTGATGCACGCGTTGGTCATACTTTATATCGAGGAGATATAACATATACAAAGGGATCGGCCGGAAAAATTACTATTGATTCGAATTTTCACAAAAAGTGTTCTATGCATTTAGCCTCGTCCTAAATATTGATTTATAAAATTCAAGTAATCCAGTAAACTCGAATCCTGCTAAATTACGACGTGAATTCTATCTCGGCGAGAAATTGATTTCCTTTGATTTATAGAGGGTTTCATCAACCAACAAGTTGTCCGAATAATTCAGGGATACTAGCCATCAATTTAGTTCCATTCATCAATCAGCCTTCTCTCGGGATCTCATGGATCAATTCGTATTCCGGGACGATACAATGAATTGAGGTGTGTTGAAGCGTGATCAGACATAATCCAGCAATTTCAGATGTCAATATGAACCAAAGGTCGAGCTATGGACGCATGCTGATTGGAAATTAATCAGAACAATTGCGAATTAGATACAGCAAACGGCATTCAATCATCCAAGAATCTCTGAAATGTTTCTTATGAATGATTCTACATGCATGTATAAAATACGGAATGGTTGTTTTCCGAAAAATTTATAACTAGTTTTATTCCAAGTAGTTATGCATGTTAACGTCGATATTGGCATTACTACGCATCCTCTTTCAGCTGGTTAATGGCAGAATATTGTGTAAGTTCACTTGTTTTACAATTTAAGTTAAATGTAAGTTTCGTTTGAATATTATGCTCACTGAAACTTCCTTTGTTGTGGGTAAAAGTTGAAGTTGTTTTGTGTATTCATTATTAAGGTATTGCAACAATTAGATGCTGACAAGTAAGTAGCTTAACATAATATTTATTTACTTAAGGGTGTCCCAGAAGTTGATGTCAATCCTGAATCGGGTAAGAGGCTGAGTCATAATAGTCTAAAGAAAATATTTAAAAAAATGGATAGTTTTGATCTCTTTACGACGAACTTGGATTTGTCCTGGACTAACCTGTGATTGTGTATTGCCATCATGTCTGTGCATACCACACATGAATATGCCAACATGTACCTCATTTATGGGGAATGCAGATGTAACGCTAGTGCAGCTTCGAGAATGTATGGGGAGAGATAGCCTAATGCTGATCGTTATCCAGATCACCGGGTTTTTACGAATGTGCACCGTCTACTCTTCACGGCGGACCGACTTCCAAGCAAAGTGCATGGTGAAGCAAGAATTTCCTAACCTTACGACGATATTGTGCTTCAAGCAGTAGGGGAAGATCCATGTACTTCACTACGTGAAATTCAGCGAGGCACAAGAGTGCCTAAAAGTACAGCTCACTGACTATTGAAAAAACATAAGCTCCACCCATATCATGTACAGCGAGTACAAGCTCTGTTACCTCGGGTTGCGTTTCGCCAAACCATGCTACAAAAGAACCGGAAAGACCCATATTTCTAAAAAAAAATTGTGGTCAGATGAATCAACATTTAAAAAAGATGGTTACATGAACGTAGAAAATTCGAATTTAATGAGACAAGATATCGTTTTAATGTGAACTTGTAGACTGGAATTTTGAACGGAAGAGTAAAAGGATCTTTTGATTTGCCAGAGGTTTCAAATGCTGAAATTTATTTGGAGTTTTTACGAAATCAGTCGCCAAATTTACTTGAAGACCACTTGGTATTTTCAGAGTATGCTTTTCAGCAAGATGGCTGCCAGTGCACTATGAATATCTAAATGAAAAATATTCGGGCTGATGGATAGAGCGATCTGGTACCATCTCGTGGCCAGCCGGGTCACCTGATTGGAATCCCATAGATTTTTTTTTACTGGGGAACAATGAAGGAAAAATGTATTCAAAACAAATTGAAAATGTACATGAGCTTCAGGAGAGAATTAGGGAAGCAATCCAATTTGTAAATAACTGATGTAGTACAATTTTTTTTCAGTATAGTCAATCGAAGTTGGAAGAAATTTGAATTTTGAATACTTGGTTCGGCAAAAAGTGAAATTATTTTCCACGATGGAGCAATTGGCTTAGAATTTAAAATTACAGGTTTCAGAAGCACTATTCAGGATAACATAGGAAAAATAAAATTTGAAAAAGTAACATAATAGAGGTTAATACTTGATAGAAGGTATATAAAATTATTTAAATATTTTAATATTAGCCTTCTACATATTTAATTTTAAGAAATTATATTGAAATATCTGAAAAAATTATCAAATTGTAGCAACAGGAGTTCAAGAATCATCACAGGGTGTGCATTTTATTGAATAAAATAGTGCAATATAATTTAAAGAATGAAGGACTTGGATTTTCTTTTATATTTTTCTGATGACTATTATGACTTAACCTGTTACCTGATTCCGGCTTCACGTCGACTTCTGGGACGCTGTATGTAGTGAAGAGCACTTACTAAATAGCTAGAATTTGTTTAGAAGTGTCACATATCGTTTTAATCAAGAAACCTGGAGTAGATGATTCAGGTTCATTACCACGTTTTTTGACACAATCAGATCGATTACATTATACCATGCGATAATTGGAATCTAACCGCTTGTAGTTATTTCTCTCGAAATAATAAATTTGAATATTCTGCTCCAGGTTCCTCGATTAAAACGTATGTGCGCACTTCTTAAGAATTTCTACGTATTTAGAAATTGCCCTGTACACTGAATAAAAATATTATATTGAACTATATACCTGTTCGTATCTAATATTTAATTGAATCAGTCTTTACTTGATGAATCTCCATTTAAAATAATATAAGATGAGTCTTTTCTGATTTTCACATATATTATGTAAACAAGAAGGAGCTCCATTGTTCATTACAATTCATTTCCAACTCGATAATGGCATTAGTTGATGCAAATCGGCGAATAACAACATGTGAGATCGGTAAGAGGTTAAATTCGTCGAATTCAACTATTTATGGCCACTTAAAAGGCATGGGTTCAACTCGAAGCTCGATATATGGATCCCTCATATTCTCACGGACAGAAATCTGTATCGTTGTGTTGACTTCTGTGATTGGCTTTCCCGTAAATGTCTATTTTTGAAGCGCATCATTATTGGGGACAAAAAATGGGTTGTTTATAACAATGTCAAACGCGAGAGATCGTGGAGCAAAAAAGATGAACCGGCTCGAAGGATTTCGAAAGCCAATATCTATCAAAAAAGGGATTGCTGTCTGTTTGGTGGTATTTTAAAGGAATCGTTTTTTTTTTCGAGCTTTTACCGGATAACAATGAATTCGGAAGTTAACAGTCACCAGCTGAACAATCTGAATGATGCACTTCAACAGAAAAGACCAGAATTAATCAACAGAAAAGGCCAGAATTAATCAACAGAAAAGGTGTAGTGTTCCACCAAGATAATGCGAAATCTTATACAAGTTTGGTCACTTGCCAAAAGCTTTTACAGCTTCAATGGGATACACTGCCACACCCACCATATTCTCCAGATCTTGCGCCTTCGGATTATTATTTGTTCCAGTCATTGCAAAATTTTTTTACGTTAAATCTTTACTTCAAATGATGAGGTCAAAAGTCACCTGGATCAGTTTTTGCCAGCAAAGACCAAAAATTTTATGAGCGTGAAATCATGCTACAACCAGAAAGATTGCAAAAGGTGTTGGACCAGAATAGCCCATATATAATTTAATGAAATATTTATTCATTATACAAAAATTGTCTTTCATTTTCCCAAAAAAAAATTAAATTACTTTCGGAACAACCCAATATTAACAATTTGTGAAAACTCGTAATTTTGTGAAGCAGTTTCTTTTTATTAGTTCGACGTAGTGTCGAACGAACATTCATATTTAAAAATTCGATTTATTATGTTCTTCCACTAAAACAACATTCTTTAAGAAAATTTCACGGAATGTTTAATTAACAGTTCTGCAGTTGGCATCTCCAGAAAGTCTTTATCTCCTCAAACCATACTCCAGGTTGCATTGAAGCCCTTGAGAAACCGTCCAGTGATTTCCGTAATTCCGCGTTCCTGAATTCTCCTGCTATGCACAAAAATAGCCGGAAATTTAGGACTGTTTCATCTCCCGAAGGGAATTGGCAAAAGAGGTGCTCGTGAAAGTATTTCTGTCGTCTGGGAAATGATTAAGATCTGCAGATTACGTTCGTGTTTCTGTGGAGCTTATCTTTCTTTATTTCGGATGCTCTTCCCATTCGATTGATTAATGTTTATTCAGATTTAACATCGAACAAGGAACTTACTTTACTATGCAGGTAGAAAGATGGAAAAACTAATTTTTCACAATGAATTATAAGCAAAAAACCGCACGAACCTATTTATACTCCTATTATTTATGTGAGGATTTTTATGTTTTCATTTAAACACTTTAAATATTGTGTTGATTTTCTATCGAATTCCATTTCGAATTAAAAATACTTCATCCACATATCTATCCCAGAAATCAAAGTTTTACTATTCATTCATTGAAAAATATTTTTGAATCAGTTCGCTATCAATTTAGTCACGATTCCTTGTTACTAGATGCAACCGCTTAGTTCAGAACTGTTCCTATATATTTTCGAACAAACTTTATGCTTTTTGTTTGGTGTCAAGTCATTAGTATGTTAGTGCTACATTTTCCATTACAAAGCCACATATTTTATTTCGCCCATACGAGAGAATTTAATAAAAAGCATAACATAAACGCGTAACGACCGGTCGTTTAAACAAGTTTAATCCCCTGGATATTTCCATGCAACGTGTCAACCGGAGTATAAACCATATTTCAATTTGTTCGATTACGTTTGTCTGCCTCTGTGTACATCAAAAAACCCTCTTCAAACTCTTTGGCGTTAATAAATAGAGCGCTTATACAGAACTCGCTGAGGGTTCGTTCGAGTTTTACCAGCATATTCAACGGAAATACGCCCAAAATAATTAATTGGGGATTATTCGACATTAACATGGCTTTCATTGGTTGGTATATGCAGTAGTTTTTATCCTGATTGAATCCTTGATATGTAAATTATAATTATAACTTCACTCAACATAGCTATTGAAAATCATAAGAATTGAGTTTTGTGGTATCCGGTGTTATTTTCTTAGGAATCGTCTGTTGATTTGTTCTCTGATTGTTGTACTGATCCTGAGCTTTTCTCCGAAATTCTTGTAGTCGAGAGAAAGAGAAGAAAATATATTTATTGCTCTAGTAAATTGCTCTAGGACTTGCGTCCTTTTGCCTGCATAAAATACATTTTTATATACATAGTTTTTTCCTGAAAGAAAGAGTACATAATTATTGAAAAAAAAAATTCAAAGTGTTAAGTCGTCGCTGTTATCTACGCTTCTACTGGTAAGGTCTCTTATTGTATCCATTAGGGGTTTGATTGGGTATTTTTTTGTTTTGTTCTTGGTTCGCATCTTGTAGAACAACGCACTGGAGAATTTTGAGGTTGTGTGGTCTGCACACAAATTTCTTTTCTAAGGTTTGAAGTCTACTTAGAACCTGGTCTGTCTTCGTTTTTTCATAGAGAAGGTGGGGTTTGGTGGGCTATGGAGATGATTTTCCGAATGGCGCATTTCACTTAGTTCTCGAACTACTGCATTCTGCTACTTCGATATTATTAAGGGTGTGTCTTATATAATCGTTATATATTAGATGTCCATAATCCAAATTGGTCTGCATATAGATTGATAGATGCTTGAAGCTGTTGTGTGGTTTATAACTTGGTTTCTGTAGGTAAGGGATCGAAAGTGCTTTGATCTAGCAATAATTTATCTTTTTCTATTATAGGAATGTATTTTAAAAATGGTCTTATTATAGGCTGTGATTTCTAGGTATTTAGTGTGTTGGACTGGTTTTATACTATGTTGCAGCATTCCGATACCTGGTAAGTTGTCTGGTAATTCTTAGCCAAATATCAGTAATTTAGATTTGTCAGGCTTTGGTAGAATTCTCCATTTTTTCATCCATGTCATGGTTTTATTATATAGATTTTGAAATTTTGCCATTGTGTCTTTCAGATTCTTGCTGTGTATTAGGAACGCTGTAACATCAGCATATTCGGTTCTCTTGTGGTCGTTTATCGTTTTTTTGATATTTTTTACCGCCATCATTATAAATTATGATGTGTGAAATAAATATCTGGAAACTTCTCTTTATTTTCTCACCGACTTGCATATTATAGAACAAATCATCTTTCTAACACCAGCAGTGGCTATGGTGGGCTACTCAATCCACCCTAGCAACCAACCCCAGGCAGAGTCTCCTTCTTATATCCCAGCGATAAACAAAACCTAACAAGCTTGTTTGAGGTTAGAATTAAAATACAGAAATATGTTGCACTGTCTCGATTTGTAGAACTTCGTAATACCATATCTTATACACTTTATCAATGATATTCATACAGATCAGTCGAATTTATTTATTTGAGTACAAATATACTAATTATCATTAGTGGAACACGATCTGACTTCAGCTTGGTGAAAGTTTTCTGCGCTTGAGACATAAGAAAAATATCGGGAATACATGTCTTGTATGTATGTATATTTGCATGCTTTAGATGGCTTTAGTGTATGATGCATACATTGGTGTTCCTGTGCAGAGCCAATATATGTGCGTGGCAGATTTGTAGTTGTTTAACATTAGAGGATTATACGAGAAACCAACAAGTTTCGAAACTTGCGCATGTCTACGGCTGAGGTTCTAGAGATGAACAAAACCTAATCGGCTTTGTTTGAGTTTAGAAATGTTATACTGTATGCTGCACTGTCGTGATTTGTGGAACTTTTCATTACCAAAGCTGATATTCCTTATTGATGTAAGTTAGTGCCCTGTAATGTACAACAAATACAAATCGGACACGCATCTTTATTTACTCTGCAGGGCAACTGATGATTTTCGGTACAGATCAGCCGAATCAATTTCCAACGATATAATAAAAATTATATCTAATCTTAAAAGCATTCTTCCTAAGAACACGTGTTTTCTATTCTATTTAGTCCTGGCGATTTAGGTGGTCAGTCTGAAACCGTGACACTATATTTTTTCAGGAAATTCTTCGTAATTCTTGTGCTGTGTGTAATTTCAAATAAATTAACATTACATCATGTAAACTTGAGCTAATAATTGAAATCAAATGGCGTCACAAATTTGCAAACTTTTCCCAACTCTTTCAAAATATTCTCTGAGGCTGTGTGGTTTCAACTCAATAATCAAATATTTTATTTTATTTCTGAATATTTGATGGGGTGATGTACTTTTCGTTCGCTCTTTGAAATAGACGGAAGACTTATCCGTGTTCATGAGCTGAAAAGTTCATGTCCGAAGGGTTTGTATTATAATTAGTCAAATTTGCGTCAGTAAAATTTGTTTTTTTTTATTTAAAAACATCAAATATATAAGTAGAGATATATACTATAAAAATTTCTAAATTTTCACGAACATGATTCCCTGTAACCCACTTTCTAAATTATCAGAATTACTGTAATGAGGATATTCTGTATTAAAATTAGAATATCAAAACAGATTTAATCTGTCAGTCTTCTACAATTTTAATTTCAACAAAATTTTTATTCAAAAAACTTTTAGAATTAATTTAATGTCTACATAAGCACCGCTTATATTTAATAGACGTATACAATCAAAACTCAATATACAATATCAAATGGAATAATTAAACCAACAAATATAAATTGTCAATTAAAATTAATATATAAATATTTGAAGGAGACAAAATTTTGTTTCTGGTCTTATCATTATGAACACCAATTCCTTTTCAGAAACATAAAACACAACTTGAGGACTTCTCAAAAAATATAATTTATTTGAAATATTCAATATATTTAAATATTCAAATAAGTTAATTCAAAAATATCTCAAAAGATGCATTATATCTTCAAAAAACAATTAGACTTCCGACAATCTCTTCATCGGCCTAAATTATTTAGAAGATATAGTGTTTTGAGAGATTTTTGAATTAACTTATTTGAATATTTGAATATAAAGTCCTTAAGTTGTGTTTCATGTTTTTGAAAAGGTGTTCATAATGGTAAGATCAGAAACAAAATTTTATCTCCTTCAAATGTTTATTTATTAATTTTAATTGACAATTTATATTTGTTGGTTTATTTATTCCATTTGTTATTGTATATTGAGTTTTGATTGTATACGTCTATTAAATATAAGCGGTGCCTATGTAGACATTAATTTAATTCTAAAAGTTTTTTGAATAAAAATTTTTTGGAAATTAAAATTGTAGAAGACTGACAGGTAAGATCTGTTTCGATATTCAAATTTTGTTATATTTCTTCTATCGAGTAAAAAGCCTCTTTCTATTTTATTTTATTCTGTATTGAAGATATTTATTTTCTCTACTTCTTGATTGTTCCGATCTCTACTTTAAATTTGAAACTTACTTTAAATCATATTTTCTCTAGATTCTCATTTTCCCAAGAAAAAAATATTTTGCATGGGATTAATCTATGGATGTTGCATTGAGGTTATTAAATATGTTACTTGCTAATCACATAACATCAACTTAGTTTCAAAATTGGTGAAGCAAAACTTTAATTGTGTTGTATGGCCATATAAACAATTAGATGAATAATTAACGAGTCCTATCGACTCGATGGAATTGTTTAATCAGAATAATGGAATAGAGTGTTCTTTCATGACAGTTCAATTAACGAAATTTCATTTACAATTCTAAGCAATATTCGTCGGACAATTTCAATCAGTTCCGCGGAAACATATTCGAATTAAATTTGAATTGATTGATTCGAAACTGCATTGGACCGATAGTTATAAATTGACTAAACGATTATTCATTTTGTGGAACGGTTACGTACGGTTCAATCGTAATTTGATTCTGAATTTATATTTTCGATTATTATTATAGATTGGCTTAAAGGGTGGAAACAACAACCTGTGGAAAAATCATCAGACCAATAACAAATATATAAAGCAAATATTTCCGCCATTTTAATTTTTTTTGGCGGCATGATTCAATTTCAAATGCACACGTACTCGAAATCCACGTATATTTCAAATACTCGGAAATTAACAGAATATTATTTTAAATATAGTACTCGTCAAAAGCTATGGATATTCAATTAATTTGAATTTCTCTTCAGAAAATCCCAATTTTCTTTTGAAATATGTTTCTGTAGAGTGTTTCAGGTTAGAATAATAAGATTTCAAAGAAATGATGTATTCATGGTTGCCAAAATACAATATTCGAAAAAGTATAAAATTTTACGAAACTACGAAATTCTGACATTCTCAAAAATTCGAACTTGTATTTACTCTCAATACAAGTATGGCCACGTCGTTTCATTAAAAGATTCAAAAAAAATGTTTTGAAACTGAATTTTATATAACTATTTTGTTTAAAAATATAAACAATATTCTAATTTCCGCCAATATTTTATTACACTACGATCGTTACGTCATACCATGACTTCTTCAGGTGAGTTGATACTCACCTCTTGTAATCAAGATACTGAGTATACCATGAACAAGAATTTCATTATATAGTACATGGACATAACAAAAAATAGAGGGGGTGAAGAGAGTTTTACAATTCTTTTGGAATTCTGAAAAATGATTTATGTCACGTGAGAATTCTGACAAAGAATATAACATTATTAAACAGATTGCGTTGAACAACGGTTTCAACGTCCCGATTATTGAGAATCTTTTTACAAAAATACAATTAAAGTTGGCTTTGAAATTAGTATATCCCATGAATAATGATCCAATTGAAAGTAAATACATTTCGTTGACATACTTGGGATCAAAAACAGAAAAGGTAGCTAGATATTTAAAGAAGAATCACAATTTCAGAATTTCTTATAAAACGAATAACTCCCTAGGAAAATTAATAAAAAATAATAAAAATAAAACATCTAAGAACAAGAAATCAGGTGTTTATAAGTTAACTTGCGGTACTTGCCATTTTGTAAATGTTGGTCAGACAGGAAGACCGTTCCAGGCGAGACTTAGGGAACATGAAAAATATTATTGTAACAAAAAGGGAAATTCAACCTATGCAGAGCACCTTTTAGACACAGGACATAGTTTTAATAGTAACTTTGAAATTTTACACACAGAAAAAAAAAGTTTCAGATTAAACTTGTTAGAGTTTTTAGAAATTAATAGATATCATAAAAGAAAAATATTATTGAATAACCAAACAGAATTAAGTAGCTCCCCTTTGTTGAATCTTTTTTTAATCATTTTTCAGAATTCCAAAAGAATTGTAAAACTCTCTTCACCTCTGTATTTTTTGTTATGTCCATGTACTATATAATGAAATTCTTGTTCATGGTATACTCGGTATCTTGTAATACTCACCTGAAGAAGTCATGGTATGACGTAACGATCGTAGTGTAATAAAATATTAGCGGCAATTAGAATATTGTTTTTATTCATATTTTCAAGATGAATTTCCGTCAAGTAAAGACCGAAACAATCATAGATATATTTTGTTTAATATTTAAAAAGATTTTATCCAATACAGCTGTTTCATATGAACCTCATGAATAATAAATACTATTCTAAAACATGCTCCAGATAAACTTGCCTTCCTTCCCATATACTCAGGAGATTCAAAATAGAAACGAAGACAGAATTTTTGAGTTTAACCTAAAAAAAATTGTCAGATTTTATGTTCTTCCATAGAATATACATAAAGATAGAAAAGGCATGGTCTATTATTTCAGAGAGGTGTGTTTGTGTGATAAACAAATTATAATTAATATAAAAAAAATGTATATGAGACAGTAATTTATTTCCACAAAAATGTTTGTACAACAATTGTTTCACGACGATGTGGCTTCTTCAGGTATTACATTGTACTGTCTGATGCTATTCAGTGTAACCGAGTTTAAATACATTTTTAGGTATGTGACGAAATAATGGAAGCACAAGTCATAAAAACTCTAGGTGTTTATTGGACTTTGCCGCTAAAAATGCCATTAAGGAAAAATATTCAGTAACGGAGACTTATCAACATCTGTTTGTTCGTTCAAAAGGATTTTACGGGCATTATACCTGTTGATTTCAAGAAATTGTGAAAGTGTTAATCTAGAACTTTTGCTTTCAACGTGGATAATTTCATAATTATTGTTGAAATTATGCCTGAATTCCTTAAGGTGATTAGCATATGTCGAATGTACAGAATTGGATATATAACCCCTTTGGTGTTCTTGGACACGTTTCTTGAATGATCTACCAGTCTGGCCAATGTATACTAAAAGGCAATCTCTGCAAGTCAACTTGTAGACTCCGGATTTATTTTCTTTATTTTTTCGATCTTTATTGTTTTATATGTAGGTACTAAGGTTATTAATTGTCTTAAAAGCCGCGTCATAATTGAAACACCTTTTGAAATATTTAGCAATATTTTGAGATAATCCATTGACATAAGATAACGAAAAATATTTATGTCTATTGTCCTCTTTTATGATTGGATACACGAGATTCAATGCCATTTTCTTTTGTTTATTGGATACCATTTTGTCTATAAGAAAGGGATTGTAACCGTTGTTTGACGCTATTTGTTTAATAATATTTAATTCTTAATTAAACAAATAGCGTCAAACAACGGTTACAATCCCTTTCTTTTAGACAAAATGGTATCGAATAAACAAAAGAAAATGGCATTAAATCTCGTGTACCCAATCATAAAAGAGGACAATACTTAGAAATATTTTTCGTTATCTTATGTCAATGTATTACTTGAAGAAGCCACATCGTGGTGAAACAATTGTTGTAGTAGTACAAACATTTTTGTCTGTCTCATATACATTTTTTCAATTAAAATGAGTTTCCATTAAGTAAAGACCGAATCAATCAAATATTTGTAATCAATATATATGAAATAAAATTATCAATCAATTTTTCAGGGAAGTTTTGGGTTCTAAATATCTGAATTAACCGGCCAAAAAGATCTTGAGTCATCCTTATTTGAAATTTTATTTTTCGAATATTCTCGAAATTTTATATTCGATCAACGAGACGATTAAAGGTAGAAACGCTGAAGTCCGAACGAAAAAACCTAGAGACTTAATTTTCGTCTGAATATATTAGTTATATTCAACAATAGACAGAAATTGAGTGAGTTATCCACATTCGAAATGTTATTTTTCGAAATTAATATTCAATAGATTTTTAACTTATTATTTCATATTTCATTTATTGCCCTCAAAACATACAGGGAATGTCACATAGTATAAATAAATATAAACATTGTAATCTAGCTAAAATACCAACGATAATTTTAAATAACATCACATAATATACAATCGGACAAACAACTGAAAAGACTGAAAGATACATGTAGCATTTGGCTAGAACTGACAGGTCAACAATTCGTCCATTGCGTAAGCAGCGCGCTCGATGAGAAGGGACTTCATCTTTTTCTTGAAGGCTACACTATTTAACGAAGTAAGATGTTGGGGAAGCTTATTGTAGATTCTCATCCCATTGAATATATGAGTATTTTGAGTAGTTTGTAGCCTATGCTTTGGTGTTATGTAGTTATTTTTGAATCTGGTGTTATGTTCATGAACTTCTGAGTGTTTTTGGAGACTGTTTTTATTACCGTGTATATACAAAGGACATTCCAATATATAGCAGCTTGGTACGGTCAATATGTTGAATCTTCGGAACAGTGGCCTGCAGCTGGTCAACTGACTTACTTCCGCTAATGCCCGTAGTGCTTTCTTTTGTTTTATTAGCACTTTCTCAGCCTCTGCTGAAGCACCCCACAATATTATGCCGTAAGTCATTTTACTGTGGAATTGAGCATGGTATGTGAGCAAGGCCTCTTTTTCTGTCAAAATATTCCGGATCCTTCTAATTGCGAAAACTGCCGATGATAGTTTTACGCACAGTACCTCAGTATGTTTCATCCACGACATATTTCCGCTGATCTTCATCCCCAGCAGGCAGATGTAACTCGAGTTGCTCTGTCGGGTGCTAACAATGAGTTCCTGCGTTTTGTCCGTGTTCACTTTCAAGTTGTTTGCTGTGAACCAGTCCACAGCATCCCGTACTGAGTTCCGGGATTTATCCTCGAGTAAATGGGCATCTTTGGATTTGTTCAGGAAAGAAGCATCATCGGCAAATAGAAGTTCGTCGTCGGCTTTCACGTTACTCACCAGGTCATCAATATACACCAGGAACAGAATCGGCCCAAGCATTGATCCCTGAGGCACTCCTGAGGTCATTATCTTCGTCGAGGACTTCTTTCCTTCTAGGTCCACAAGCTGGTAGCGATCTTGCAAATATGATGTTAACAAGCTCAATGCAGGGCCCCTGACTCCTATATTCTCGAGCTTACGCAACAATATGCTATGGTTGACGCAATCGAAAGCCTTGCTCAGATCGATGCAAGATATTTTGACCTCCTCTTCCTGATCAAGCGCACACGTGATGAATTCGATCAGCTGGGTTAGGGCAGTAGTTGTGGACCTTCCTCCTCTAAAGCCATGTTGGTGTTTGTCTAGCAGAGCGTTACCTTCCAAAAACGACACCAATCTCTTCCTTAACAGGAATTCGAAAATTTTGGAGAAAACTGGCAAGATCGATATGGGTCTGTAATTCTCAAGTGAATCGTGATCACCCTTCTTAAACACTGGGATTACTCTGGCAACCTTCAGTTCTTCCGGAAAGTAGCCCTGCTGAAAACAACCGTTTATGTGTTCAGAAAGGGGGTTTGCCAGACACGGGATTATCGTTTTCAACAATTTAACAGAAAAACCATACACATCCCGAGAAGATTTGTTTTTTATTTTTGATACGACATCCATAACTTCCTCCGGAGTTGTTGGGGAAAGAAAGAAGGAGCATGACTTTCTCATTCTCTTTTTTTTCATAAAATTCTCGCTCTGCACCGGATCGCTGTTTGGTCCAGTCAACTTTTCTGCTACTTTTGAGAAATATAAGTTGAAATCCTCTTCAGTCAGTGTCTCTGAATTCATGGAATCTTTGGTTTTCAACTTCGAATTTATGACCTTCCATATACCCTGACTTTTGTTTTCCGATTCATTAATTAATTTTATATCTTCACCTCTTATGATATCTGTTATCAATAGTTTATACTGTTGTTTCAATCCCATATATAGTTTTTTCGAATCTTCGTCTTTTTTTACTTCGTATATAGTCTGGGCTGCATCCATTTTCTTTTTCAGTTCGATTAATTCTTCATTTTCCCAACATTTCCTCCGTCGTAACTTAACTTTCAGATAACGACCACAAGGCTAATACAAAATTTAGTGAGGACTATAAGTGCTGTGAAAAATTTGGCGAAAGCTACTAGCTTTCCTTAAATTTTTATTTGATGATAAACCTGATACAATTATTTTTTTCAGATAAATATTCAAGACGAATTTGCAACCAGGTGACCACCGTTCGTACGTCAAACGGTTCACCCCCTTCACTATAAATATCGCTACATGGTGGATCCAGAATTTACACCCACAAGGTCTCTGTGATATCTCTTTGTGAAAATACTCCAAGGAACATTAGTTAGACACACTCAGCATCGAAGGAAAAAAATTGTAGATGGTTATAAGTACTTTTTGTCGATGAGTTCGTTCATCACGAAGCCAAATTTGACTGTTCCCTTTGTGATAAGTAAAATTGCACTGGAATAAAATAAAGATACATGTAAATAAATCTCTTATATTCATATATGAGGAAGGTTGAGGATTTTTTTTTGTTTTGTTTGAATCTGTTAATCTTTCGAAATTCTAATATAAGTTTAGAATATCTAGTCCTATTCGTTTATGTTTAGAATTAAGTTTAACATTATTTTAAGTGCTTTATGTTGATCTAGAAAAAGAGTTTCCCGATGTAATAATTTTTTTATTATTAATTTTTGTCTGTTGGTTAACAAGAATTATGTTTTTATTTCTGAGAACAAAATTGTAAAACATATTAGTACGACGAAGTTACTTCATTTTCGTTTTTTGTTCGGCGGCATTTTCAAACCTATGATATGCATTTTTTCTAATTATCAGTAGGAATTATTAAACTGCTCATTACCATAGATCAGTATAATTGAATTGTTTTCTTCTGCTTGTGAGTTTGTAATCAAGTTGTTGAATCTATGTGTACAGGGTGTGGCATAGCAAATGGATAAAAGGGTATCTGAGTATAAAGAACATTGTAGCGTTTCAGAAAAATATATTTCGTGTTCAGTAAATATCCAGTGGTTTTCTAAATATTCGACATTTTAGAAATTGAAACATAAATCACCTCCCATTTTGCTGGCAGACTTTAAGTGAACGAATTTTGTCAATCTGATTTATGTAGCGCATTATTTAATATAAATCATTTTCGGGACGTAAACATGTTTTTTTCTAACAAAGATTTAATTTGAATTTCACGTCTTGGTTAGTTTTTCCTAAGTAGTTTCCATAGTGGTGTGAAAATGTGAAAAAATGTATAGTCACTCGAGTTCTAATTTGAGGAAAAAATTCCTCTTCAATTGAGACACTTGCCCATATTATAACCAAATATTTCGAGCAAGCGAATAATACACTGTATTTTCATCATTTAATAAAACACGAATTTCTATTAAAATGGATCAGAGCCTATCTTCATTCACAAAAATAATAAAATTAACTGAAGAACTCAATAATGAAGGAAAACGAAAGCAATAACAAATTGAAAATATAATTTTATTGAATAAAATTTTGTAGGTGTTCAAAGTGGCCATTAAGAGATCTTATACGAGATCTTCACGATATTCATATTTATAAAACAAATATTTATGTTATGATATGGTGAATGCTGACTGTGAATATAATGAAGAACTTCCAAAAGAATTTTTATCAGTACAAGAACTTTACGTCATTCCTGTTATTCAGTGGTGTACTCTGTTATTATTCTTTCTTTTTTGAAAACGATTTTTGGAACGATTTAAAGCATTATTATTACTTCAATATCACGAACAGGTTATAATTTTATTGTACCTCAATAATATAATTCGTTTATTCAGCGAATGGAACTTTATTATTCTTATTATCTTGAAAACCGAGAGGCGTTTACTGAACATAAAACATATTTCTTCTATCAAGTAAAAAGCCTTTCTATTTGATTTTAAAACATATTTGTCAATAATACCCGCAGGTACCCTACCATCTATATAGCACGCCTCATCCGGTATCTAATCCCATATTACTATGTAATTTTCAAATTTCAGGAACAATAGAAAATGGTCTCATGAAGATGAATTTTTGAGTTTTCGCAGTTAAACATTTCTTTAATATATACAAAATCAAAAAATTATCACCAATACGATCAATTACAAAACCTATTTCAGAACACAACGTGGACCTTTAATACAGATTATGGAAGACATTAATTAATTCTATCGTGAAATATTTTTCTATATTCCATTAACATATGATTTTTTCATTGTTTCTTTAGTTGTATTATTCATATTCTTCATAACAATATATATTTTTGGTTAATTTTTGAATTGCAATTGATTGAATTGATAGATGATTTCAATGATATGTAACAATTGTTTATTATTTCTTTGAGTTAACCCCAACGATAATTCAAACTGCTCCACAAAAGTTCAGGAAGTTCACGAATTTTCAGACATCTCCTAAAAGTGGTAAATTCCTGGTCATCTAGTATTTATATATGATGAAAAAATGTTTAGCTATTTATGTGAGTGCTTTATTTGTCTCTCTGCCTAAAATTTTATCAGTTGTAAACAAAAATCTTTCTTGCTGTCAATTGTCAATTTTTCTTATAAACTCGGAAATTAATGAGACTTCCTTGAGCTTCAATTACAATCATAGAGTACCTCAGCATACTGTAAATCAGGTTGTTGGAGTAGCCTTGATCGATTTCTCTCCAAAGTGCGGTAAAAGCTGCTTGGATTCTTTGAGTTTTTGGATGGTTAAATCCAAAAGTCGTTGCCTTAAGCATGCTCAATTGGACTGAGTTCGGGTAATAAAAGCGGAGTACCAAGTATGGGATACAATGATGTTCTATGATATCATCAACAATTCTGGTATGACGAGGGTGGTAGTAATCGTCTGAAAAAAGAAAATTTGGCCCAATTGCAACATTAAATATTGTTCATGACTTGTTCTACGAAAATCTGTGCATTCATGTTCTCATCAAGCACCAGCCCTGTACGTCTATTCAAACAACCCAAACACCAATTGCACCACCTCGGATGAGCTTCAGATGCCAATCTACGATTTCTGGGTACCAGTGTTGACTATCCGAAACTATCTTGATTTATCGGTAAACAAGGCATCTCCATTCATTAGAATGCACGTACTCTTGCACAATCTAAAAACTGAAAATGTATTCAAATCTAAATCAAAAATGAAATCAGTAATTTCATCACATATAAATTTTTGGCGAGCAACACCAGACCATCGCTTGAAATATATTAAGAATTTCTGAACTTCCTCAACTTTCGTGGAGCAGTTTATTTCAACCATAAACAATTGAGACTGAAAATTCAAAAGAATACAGATATCCAAAATTTGCTTGAGACACCAAGGGGACCACTCAAATAATTCGAGGTCTTCAAATGAAACCCATATACTTAGCAGGTCATATTCATTTGTATCACTGCTTTCACAATATTCTCTGGTAGAACAACATAATCGATATTCTGACTGAATGTGCTAAACGGAATTGTTTAATGAGAAATTGTATTTTATATAAACACATCAGTGCACCCATATTATGTTTTATATTCGTAGTTGTAACGATATAATAATGATTTAGTGATAAATGACTATCGAATGACAGATGATGTGACAATATCTCAACAATGTGTAATTGTTAATTGTTAATGATGAAGTGTTTTTATCTCTACCATATAAAAAAAATTGTGTGAATATAAATGGTGCATGAATACTTTCCATTATCATGTATTATAACTCAAAACAATCAAATACAGATCTATAACTTGGAAAAGGTTCAGTGTAGCATCATTTCCAAAATATTTTTATATTTAACATCGTTCAAACACAAATTCGGTAGCCCTAGTTTATACATGGTTTTCAAATAGGGACAGGAAGATATTGAAATGGAATAAAGCAAGCTATGTGGGGAATTCACCGATTTTTTTTTAAAAGAGTGTATGCCATTATGTATGGGATATAACATCCGTCTTTCTTAATCGAATCTAATTCAATAACTTTATAACCCATTCAAAAGGGTACATACTATTAGTCCATTCAAAATTCAATTGGTTCAATTAATAGAGAAATTTGAGCTTGCTCACGACCAAATATACAAAGTTGATGAGACTGGAAAATTGTGCTTGATAAAACCTAATTAGTGAGTTCTGAAAAAACTGCACCTGGTCTCAAAATATCAGAGCAGTGAATTACCTTCTCAAGTTATGCAAACGCATCGGGTTCCTACAAACTCACGCCGTTGATTATTGGCAAAGCAAAATCTCCAAGAGCATTCAAAAATATCCATAATCCTTGTATCTACAAAAAAACAAAAAATGCTCGGATGACAGAAAATTTTCAAAAACTGGCTCTTTGAATGCTTCGTACCAGAGTTAATATGAGAAATAAAATGTGAGCAAATGAGAATTTTTTTCAAATAAAGAAATTTCTAAAACTTTCGAATCTTCCGGGACAGGCAATGCTACTTCTAGATAATGCACCCCCACATCCATCAGCTGAGGAGTTGAGAACAGAACATGGCAAAATATTTGTGATATTTTTGCGTTCTAATGTGACTCCCTTAATTCGGCCAATGGATCAAAATACCTTGAAACTGTATTACAGAAAAATTCTTCAGCGTTTTCTGGTGGCCGAAGGACACAACATAGCAGATGGGCTCAACAACCTCACCTTGAGGGATAATGCTTTACATTTACACCGGGCATGGCAGCAATTAGATCCTCTGGTAATCAAAACATTTGGAAGAAAATATTTGACCATAGCGACATTGATGAAGATGATCTTTCTTTTGTTAAGCAAAATGACAGATACTGGAAAAGAAGCTTCGAAATTAAGGTGTTGCCAAACGAAACAGTGGAATAATAAACTAGTAGTGACATCTGTTATCAAAAGCGCACGAACTTCTACTACGTATTATCTTCGGATGACAGAACCATAATTGTGTTTTTATTCCTCACATGTTGATTCTTTAAGAATTGCCTCATATATTTGTAATTTTCAGGGAAAATTAAATGTCAAACAAACTTACGATTTCAGGTCAAAGTATTTCATAATTTTTTCTCTATACGATCCGTTTTCTGGAACCGGTGCCTCACTAGGAATACAAAAAAATGTGGTTCTTATAATTTTTCACAGGAAAAAAAGTAATACTGAATGTTGAAACTGTACCGAAGACATAAATTAATATCTCATAAAAATTTCTTCCTCACCTACACTTCGCGGACAAATCATTTGAATATATAGAAAATTGAAGCCTTTTTTTGTGTGAGCTTGAAACTGATTCCAAGCCAGTTGAATTCGTTTGCTGTGTACATCGTGAATTCTACCGGTTAGGTTACTGACATGTGCTCTTTTAGCAGGTGACTTTCAGCAGTCTCCACAATCTGCCCAGGAAGCAGAAAGTCTGATAAGGGTTACGCCTTATCATCGCGCATAGCAAGAACCACTCTAAACCACACCCTACAAGCTTCCAGTTTCGGCTTTAGTCCGAGAACCTGCATCGTGACTGGTAGCAGCGAAGCACTATCCAACCTCTACTGGCTCTGCAGTGTCAGGACGCAACTCACTCGCCGAAGAGGCTTCTTATCCACCCACCCGAACGCAGTCCCATGAAGCAAGATATTCTCAAGATTTAATACCTCAATTGATCTTGGTACGAATATCGTCAATCAGGCAAGGACGTCAAGACCCACGAACCTTTGTGAAGTCTTTCAATTGATTCTGACGTCAAGCACCAACTCACTAACCGGTCGTCGAGATCCACAAACCCTAGAAACGTCTCACAATCGATCCAGGTTCAGGACGTGGCTGGTCGAACCGTCAAGTCCCACTAAACATGAACCATTTCTCGAGATATCCCGAACATGAGTTAAGCTACAGTGTGATGGGGTGCGGCTTGCTGTGTACAAGTGAATTCTACCAGGTAATGTTATTGGCAAATGAGCATAGCTCTTATCCAAGTGACTACTCAGCAGTCTCCACAGTCCACTCCAAGAGGTAGAAAGTGTGATAAAGATTACGCCATATCATCGCGCGAAGCGAGAACCCATCCGAAGAGGTGAACCCACCAGTTTCCAGATTGGGCCTCGACTCGAAAGCCAGAACCGTCTTACTGGTACCAGCGAGGCACTATTCAACTCGAGTTGGTTTGAGACCCGCCGTAGGGGATTCTTATCCATCCATCCGAACGCAGTCCCATGAACTAAGATAAACCCAAGATTGACGACTACTATTGATTCTGGTACGAGCACCGTCTAGCAGCCTGTACGTCCTGACTTACCGAACCCATGTGAAGTCATTTGATTGATCCTGGCGTCAAGCACTAATGGCAGAGCCATTTCGTCGAGATCTACAAACCCTAAATTGTTACATATTGGTCCGGGGCCAGGACAGGCCGGTCGAACCGTCAAGTCCCGCTAAACCCCGAGTCGTTTCATTAGAATATTCCGAACATGGGGAACAGATAAACGAAATACCCCTCTAGTTCAGCATGCGGACTTTCAACCACTGCCCCCATGAGTCCAAGCCAAAGGGGTGGCCAGGTGGTACAAGTAACACCTGTGGGCAAACTACCCTCTCCCCCCCGAGGTAACGCAGTATGCTACATAACGCACTCGGCCATTACACAGAAAAATCCGGAGATTAATACTGCGATCTGGTAAAGTACGCCAGTTTTAAGGGAGAAGCCCTGTGCTGCGACAGACTCCCTGTCACTGAGTTAATCAACCGGCTCAGCCCTCCATTTAACCAGAACGGCAAAACTAGGGTTCCATTCGGAGATCTTCCACCATACAGGTCCAGTGACTGGCGCGAATGGCATTACGTTAGGCACCAAGACTTAACCCTCCATTTCGCCGGAATGAAACTAGGGTCCTAGTCCTGACAAGCACCCCATCACGACAAGATCTAATGCCAGGAGGGCGCGGCTTGCTCTGTACAATCGAACTAACGGTTTTTAGATTATTTCTGGGATGTTGTAGTGACGGGGACTGAAATATATTGAATTTCTCCACTATCTATTCAACGCTTTACAATCTTAATTAAAATTTCATCGAGATATGTACAAATATAGAAACGCCTAATCTACATTAAGTTTCAATCACATAATTTGTTTCATTATAACTTAATTATAACAACATAAACTTCAATATTATAACTACTTTGAGTTCGAATTAACTATCATCAACTTCTTGGCGTGATGAGTGCCTTAAAATGTTTTGGTCCTGGAGTCACCCCATCTATACATTCCATAGATGGCGGACAACCTGGTGGAATATCGAAGTTGAAGTGCTGCAGCATAGCGGCTGTGAACAAAAAGACATTGGCCCTTGCTAGTGTTTCCCCCATACATCTATGTTTTCCGAAACCGAAGGGAATGAAATTTTCTCTTATGTGAATCTTTCCGTCTTTTAGGAATCTCTCTGGTCTGAATTCTTCAGGATCATCGAAGCCGCATTCCGCTCCCATATGGATGCCGTGCAAATTGGCAATCACTATGGAATCCTAAAAAGAATTAAATAATATAAATAAAAAAATTCTTTGAAACCTTATCGTAGGAAAAATATATTTTCTAAACGGTTTATTCGGTATAAAATGAAAAATTAAGATAGCGAGGTCTGAGAGGCAGAAATATCATAAGAAATTGTAAGATAATTGTATGAATTTTGAGTGTAGTTCGAGAGAGTTCTAATTTAATGATGAAAATTACAATTGAAATTATAATTCTGTAAAACTTCTACAAACGCTCAAACTGCCTAGCTTCAGTCTCAATACAAGCTCGACATCTTCTTAAAAGAGATTGTAGTATGAGACGACTTAGAATTCGAAAATAATAAACATTTGGCGAAATAATTGCAAGCTGTTACCTGGAACTGGATAAACCATTTGTACAATATACAGTATTCTCCTTTCGGAACTGACGAATTTCAGGAAGAAGTTCAGTTTGAGAGGACAAAATGAATACTATGAGACAAGTGACTAGAAAAGTCGTGAGTTCACTTACCTTCGGAATGAAATATCCTTGCAAATGAGTATCTCTCATTGCTCTATGAGGAACAGAAAATGCCCTTCCAGCAAACATTCTCAATGCCTCTAACACACAGCATTCCATATACGGCATACTGAAAATAAATAATTTAATATCTATAAGTTCATTTGAAATTAACGGTATCGCATTTTAGATGATAATGTGTGTGGTTGAGCGACAATTCAACAAATTTTAGGAGGGGGTGTAATTCGATTGAATTCTACTTTGAAAACAGTGAAACTTTGACTGCCAGTTTCCTGAAGTCCGTTTAGTATTCATTCTCAATATAGTCAAATCAATTTATCGAATTGAAGAGATCCGTACTCTCTAAGGATCATACGAGTGACAGATTCTCTCATAAGGAATCATTACATCACGGTATTTACCCGCATTATTTATGTGTCAAATATTCTGCGGCACGTATGCGATGAGTGACAATTACAAAAAGAAGAACGTACTTACGGCATTCGCATTGTATTTTGAAGCGGCAGAGGAGAAGGTTTTTGGAAATAAACCTCCTGAGCGACTTAAAGGCAAACTCGAGATGATATTACTCATAACAGTCCCTCTTGGTAACTCTTAGTAAGTAAACTTCTTTTGAATGATTCTGATTAATTGCATGCTTTACCCTTTGAATACCACGTTAGTTTTAATTCAAAATAAGTGATTGCTCACTCGTGCATTGTACTTCCACTCATCGCTTTTCATTTTTGTATTCTTGCTTCAGTGTTATTCAATCTGACTGGAATGTTTTACTAAAATGCATTTGCTTGGTATATAACTAAAGTTATCTATTTATATTGTATGCTTTCTCTTGGTGCAGGTTGCTGTTTGTTGTATTTATTAATAATGGTTCTTAATTTGTACTGTTCATGGTATTCGCAGAGCCTGATATGTAACTGATTTGCATGTACTCTTGTGTGATCCCCCGGTTACCTGTTTCTTTGTTTGCTTTACTGTAACGTTCATTAAAACGCCCAGGTTATTGAGTACTGTATCTATTTTATAAAGTCCTGGTATAGGACAACCTATCGTATAGAGACAGTAAATAGCTCCGGATATCCAACGCTACTGTGAGAATGTGTGAGTAATTGCTAGATTATTGTTCCGAGGTATTGTAATATCCCAGGATTAGTTTGCGTGACCCCTCAGATAGTGTTCGGTTCGTTCTTCAGTAATATCTAAGCCTTACTGGTCCTTAGCCACCCCGAGGAGTCCAGATACAGTCCATTTGATAGTAACTTATCCGGTCGACTCGAATTAAGTATGTTAGATCCCATCTTCAAGGGGATCTCCTGGGCATACCACAGTTACCCTATCTTGTCCATGCAAACTTACCCCTTGTAACTGTTAGGTTCTGCACTGGTTACCGGAAGTGCAATTGAAGCTGCATGCTGGCTGTATCCTGTCCTCTGTAACCCTTTCCGCTGTATATGAATGATATCTGATCCGAGCAAGCTACCGATCTAACGATATGTATAAATGAGTCATTTAGACCCAGGGCGCTATTAGGATCACTGTGGAGTTTTACGAACCACTGAGTAGAGTAGATTTAACCGCAGGCTGATAAATGTTTGTTTCCATTAATTGAGGGTTGTTGCTTTTCAAGATTACTAATATAAATATATTATTCTGACGTTAATGTGTTTTGAATATTGGAATCTCCCATCACTATCTCCTTGCTCTCGTAAGGTGTAATTTGGGTTGTCTACACAACGTAGCGTCCTATTCTCCCGCCACTAGATGATCACGATAAAAAGGTTAGTGTTCTTTAGAGTACTCCGTAAAATCACGGATATTTTAGAGTACTTGGTATAACACGGCATAGCTCAGAATGTACAATAATATATGATAAAATCGAAAAATTCGAAGGTGTAGGTTTGATTAGTGAGAGGAAAGATAATACAAAAGCTACTAGAGGTCGTTCGTAGATTTGAATAGGGTTATTCCGTAGGGTGACCTCGAGGTTTATTATGCAACCCCCTCCCCCCAACAAAGTTTTACTACAGCTTGCCCTCCAGTTTAAGAGTTCTGATGAATTCCACTGTCTGGAATAGCTTCAGGGAAGATAGGGGTCGTTAGGAGCAAACAATAACGGCAGTTTTCTAGAATTTGCGTAATATCGATTGGTCATCTGGTGTACAAGAATTGAATATTACAGAAGCCACTTGTCTGTATGCCTTCAAACACTAATCGACTAGATATTTTCTGTCAACATCTACTCATAAAATATTTCAGCACCAATGAGTAATACTGATTTTGCAGAAAAATCTTATTGAGTGATGAAGTTCATTTTCTTCCCAATGTCACGAAATGTTTCTTGGAAAAGAAATGCATGCAAAACTTGTTACTGCTTGGTGTTCAGTATAGTTTGGAGGAATCATTGGACCTTATTACTTCGTCTGGGAGGCAGAAAATAGAGTATGTACTGTTACCATGATATGATAACCTAATTTCTTGTGAATTACTCTTGATGATATCATATACCATACCAATCGTGAAGTATTGACGGACGCATAAGAGTTTTTTTCTGGTTTAGTGGCCAGAATAAGCTACAGTGTTCTTGCGGGTTGGACCCTTGGGTTTTTTAGTAGTAGTAGTAGTAGTAAGTTGAGAGGATGTATCCAAATGAATATGCAACAACTTTATTGTGAAAAGAGAACATATGTCCGTTGCTATCAGTAATTTATTTCTTTCATTAATTTAAAATCGTCACATTAATACTGAATCAACATTTAAATTTTTTCCACATAAAACCGTCTTCAATATATTGAACTCTCATTGAAATCCCCTTTTGAAATAACCAAAGAATAAAAATCAAATTGCTGAACTTACTTAGACCTATCTTCTAGAGATGGAATTCTGCTCCTTCCCACTACCCTGTCTATTTCCTCTTGTGCCTTTCTTTGTACATCTACATTCAAAATCAAGTAGAGGAACATGAATCCTAAGGTTTTGCTGGTAGTTTCAGAACCGGCCATAAACATGTCCATACAAATAGCTAACAACTGATCCTCAGTGAAACTAGCTTTCCTATCTGGAGAATTTAAGATATTGATATACACATCCATGAAGTCACGTGGTTCTTCGGGATTATGAGATTCCTTATGCCTTCTCAACTCTCTGTAGATAAAATCCCATACATGCACATGAGTTTTGACGTATCTCTTGTATCCAGACAATTCTGGAGCTATGAACCTCAACACCGGGAATTGACTGAAGGGTGCACCAACCATATCTATGTGTGCAAATAGTTCGCCAAGGATTCCTTGAAGTTCCTTCAGTCCTTTATCTTGCGAACTATATCTCACGCCGGCAAGCATCGTCCACAATGTGTTCAAGACGTGTATGTTGAAAATAGATTCCATGTCTGCAATGAGTTCTCCTCTGTTGTTCATCAAATCTTTGATATCGTTTACCATGTAATCTGCTTCTTCTTCAATCATCAGTGACATATTCTTGCGTCCAAATCCAAATTCTCGCAATTGACGGAGGACGAAACGTCTTTGTTCTTGCCAGAAGTCAGAATCGGTCAACATTATACCTGCAAATAGAATTATCGTTATAATTAATCTGTAAAATTATACAGCCGGAAATTCATCTTGAAATTTACAAATGAAAAAGAATTTTAACTTCGGTTGAATTCAATTAATATTTTCGTCATACCATGACTTCATTTTTACACAACTGAAGAAATGTTTCTACGTACTAAACTCTGTTCACTCTGTTTTCGTGAACAGAGTTTAGTACCCAAGAATATATAATAGACAATAACTTTATTATCAGAATCATTCTTCAAAAGGAAATGAGAAATCGTCTAAACAAAAAATTACCAAATGCTAGCACCACCCAATGCAAGCGAACACAGCACATTAAATTGTTAATAGGGATATGCTGTGTATATGCCATCGCGTGTATCATATGGCACTAGTGTTCTATAAAACTTTAGCTTTCATTTGATATTAGATATGATGAAGCCAACAAGCTTCGGAACATGATCGTGTCTGCTGTTTGTGACCTGATCATCGACAAAACCTACTCAGGAGAATTTAAGTTGTGAACTGTTGCATAGGCGTAAGCTACATTGCCCCGATTTGAAAAATTTTCCATTACTAAAGCTTATGTTTCCTGAATATTCAGATTACATATCTACTGGTACTTCAATAAATCGAAACAGAGCTCATTATAAATGAAAAAGAGTCGATAGAAACGTTAGTAACTATACGTCAATAACTTACAACTTATGAGAATCTATTATGGTACAAACTCAAAGTTCTCTGCAGATTAAAAGTCATTCCAATATAACTCACCTAGTCTTTTACCCCAAGTTCTCATCTCGAAGAAGATACCTGTTGGTCTTCCTGCCAAGTCTTCTGAAGTTAGAAACTCTTTCAGTGCTTGACCTCCGTACACAATTACTAAAAGATCTTTGCCAACCTTCAGACCGACAACTGGTGTTTTGTAAGTCTGTGCCATTTCTGCTGTTGCAACGTACAAATATCCAGTTCTTTTTCTATCTTGAACCACTTTGAGGGCGCTGCCTAAGAGCGGCAACCATTTTGGACCTGGTGGATAGTTCTTGGGCTTTTTCGTATCCAGATAAACCAATAGTCCTAAGATTACTATGAAGAAACCCACAACTAACCACATGTCTGTAAATTAAATGTTCTTCTATGAAATTTTGCCAAATATGAAAAACGTTTTTCTTTGACTTTCATTCAGTGAAATATATTAAAACGTGTATTATTCCTATTACTTAAATCACTCTGAAAACATGTATAAACCGGCAAAAAATGTTTCTCGTTCGGGAGAATACAGGTGTATTCGAAGTTAATCAGTTTTCAGGGAATAATGAGAGAATATTGGATGGAGTAGTCTGTTACTTTATGAAAGTTCATTTCAATTGAATAACGAGAGTTGTAAGATTGAGAATATGCCCTGAAAAATACCGGGACAACTAATTTCTCAGTTGGACCGAGCAAGAATAGTAGCCCTACATCAAGAAGCTTTGTTGGACCACCAGATTGCTCCGCTTTCAAGGCGGATCATTAATGTTCTGGGGGAGTATAATGTTCGATCGCCGTACCCCTCTTATTATCATATGGTGCCATCTACGTAGAAAACATCATTGAACCAATCATTGTCCTTCTGCGCATCGAATTTGGGGATAATTTCTTTGATCAGGAGGATAACGCCCCACCACACCGCACACGAAGGGTTCAAAACATTCTTCAAGAGAACAATATCCAGAGAATGAACTGGCCAGCAAACTCACCAAATATGAATCCAATTGAGCACGTATGGGATTACTTAGGGACAGCAATATCCAATCGCCCAAACCCACCTTCAACTTTTCAGGAATTGAGTTTAGCCCTTCAGGAAGAATGGAACGATAGGCCAGAAAATTTCATTGATGACTTGATTCGTGGGATACCTAGGCGTATTGGGCAGTTGACTGAAAGAATAAGTGGTAATACGGACTATTGAATCCGGATTAAGTTGTGGAATAACTACAATTAATCAAAAATAAATAATCGATAAATTTAGATGTTTTCTCATATTTCAATTTTGGTCCATCCTGCATAAAGCAAAGAGTGACAAACAAAGATTTTCTATCAAATATATTGAAGTTGAAATAGGGGAAAATATTCATCTCATTACCAGAACATAGATTGTTTACTTCTTGAAAAACCTAGGGAGGACTTTTGACGATGTGCTATATGGTAAAATTTTTTGAGATATCTGATATTTTTGAATAATGGCCCCAATATATTTTACGATTATTTGTATGCCTTTATGCATATTCCCACTCATCCTCATTTCCTAAAATTGACTATTATTTATACCACTCTGTTCCAAAATTTTCCCATACCTACATCAGAGTTAATTGAAAATGTGAACCTGAAGAAGCTATTCTATTGGCGAAATAATTGTTGTGAATTTAATGAGTTGTCGGAATATTCTTTATTATTTTATTGAATTAAAATGAATTTCTATCGAGTCAGGATCCATTCAACTGAATATGAACTGTTTATAAACATTCAAATGAAACGATATGAGTTCTAGTACAGAGTACTTAAGTTGATTACGTAGATAGAAAATTAATGATTTGTTCCAGAGAATTTATTGTCCAAGCTACTGGCGTTAAACTTAACTATTAGTAGTTTCATCCACTTCTACTTTCTTTTATCACTTTGGAATTTCTCGAGTAATGAAGAAATGAAACTTCCTTCAGTTCAATAATAATAAAGGCAAACAATTTCCTAACAACTTCAAATTCATAGTCGTTAAATAATGAAATTCACGGAAACATCTCCACCCAGATAAAATACAACGGAATTGCATAACATGCAAGAGAAAGCACAAACTAACGTTATTTTCCTAACCAACATTTTCGGATTGGTCCAAGGTCTTTGGTACCAGACTTCCGTAAGAGTGAAAGTAAAGGATGCTGTACTCATGCGAACTGCTATCATAAACTTATTTACGTAACTATTTTATAATCATTTCAGAGCAACCAGATTATTATGTTGGCTAACCTGAGCGAGATCTGCTCGGATTTCCCCAAGAAATTCAAACAAACCTCGATCCACGTTGGCCGGAAACAACTTTTACTGTCGTTGGAAAATGGAGAAATTTAAAATTTTTGCGTCACGAGAAGAATAATATAAATGAAATGATATAGTATGTCAATAGAGAATTGATTTCAGGAAATTAAAGGAATTTGAAAGAAGAGGTGTCAATGAAAAAATTTCCTGATGAAATAAAATGGCTTCAAACAACCTTATGAAATTGTAAAAAAGTAAAAAAACCAAACATGCATCAAATCTTTGCAAGAGTCAATTGTCTTTGAAAGCATGAATCTGTTTTGAACTTTAGTGAATATAAAATACATACAAGTCGAAGAAGATTTGGCAAATCAGCTCTGAATTTTCAGTTACTAACCGAGGCAAAAATAAATACAAAGTTCAATGAAATTTCATGATATATTATGAGAGTTTGTCAATATAGAATAGATTTCAGGAAATTAAAGTAATTTGAAAGAAGAAGTTCCAATGAAAAAAATTTTCTGATGAAATAAAATGGCTTCAAACTAAGGTTTTTTTCAAACAACCTCATAAAAGCAAAAATTTCAAACATGCATCAAATTCTTGCACGAGTTTATTGTCTTTGAAAGTACGAATTTTTTTTTAGTGAAGTTTAGTGAATATAAAATACATATAAGTCGAAGAAGATTTTGAAAATCAGCTTCGAATTTTCGTTTACTAAGCGAGGCTAAAAGGAAAACAACGTTCAATGAAATTTCAGAATAGCATGAATGAGTATGGAAATATCAGTTGAAATATAAGATTATAGTGAAATATTTCACTGAATATTAAAACAATAATACCTATCTTTTGAATTCACAATCGATATTCAACCTGCGAAAATACTTTCGAAATGAACAGGCAGCAAATTGACCAAAATACGACTTATCATACTCTAATTGAAATCCCTTGAAACTTGAAAGTCAAAAAACTGTGGACAGTCGGAAGTTTTGAATTCTTGTCCTTGAACAGTGTGAGATCCAGTCCCTGTAAATAGTTTTCACGTATGATTTTAAACAACCGCCCTTCATACTTTGATGATATTACCTTTTTATAACTCATAATTTAATGCTAATCAAATAATGATGCATTATTTGATTATATAACGCAGCTTTTAAAACCATTAATGACCTTAATACTTACATAAAAAACAATAAGGATCGAATAATTAAGGAAAATAAATCTGGAGTCTACAGGTTGACTTCCACTATTGCCCTTTAGTATATATTGGCCAGACAGTTAGATCATTCAAGAAGAGAATCCAGGAACACTAAAGAAGTTAGATATCGGATTCCGTACATTCGAAATATGTTGATCATCTAATAATAGAATACAGGCACAATTTCAACAATAACTATGAAATTATCCACATCGACAGCAAAAGTTCTAGTTTACCACTTTTAGAATTTCTGATATCAACAGGTACAATGCTCGAAATATCCTTTTGAATGAACCAACAGATGTTGACATTACTTAATATCTTTCCCTGATTGCATTTTTAGAGGCAAACTCCAATAAACACCCTAAGTTTTTATGACTTGTTTCTACATTATTTTGTCACGTGCTTAACTGTATTTAAACTCTGTTACACTGGACACCATCAGCCAATAGAATGTATATCTCAAGAATGTGGTGAAACAGTTGTATTATAAATATTTCTGTGGAAATTAAAACACTGTCTCTTTTATATATTTCTCAGTCAATTTATTTCTGAAGTTTCTCAAATTTCACCTTCAGACGTTTTATGATTTTGCATTAAAGGAGTGCCTGGAGTTGAATCTCTATTCTTGGGAATCTGAAGGTTTCTCCAAAAGTAATAAAAACTTTATTGTATCCTTATCTCAGAACTCTGAATTCATTTAAATATTTTGTGTTACTGAAGATTTTTGACTAGTTGTTCAAGAGTAGTTTAGAAGAAGCAACACGTCATGTGTCAGCTCATAAATCATATATGTATTACTTAATTAGAACATAATACATTTCTACCAAGTTAAGGCGAAAACACAATTCCAATGGAGGATGTTGAAACTAAGCTTTAGAGAGTTTTCGCAAGATTTTTGATTCATTGTTGTCTTTCCATATTGACTTGATGACCTGAGAACCTATTATTCCGGAATATCTCTATTTTATAAATTTTCACTAGGAAGTAGCCTCAAACGATCCCTAATGAAGATTCCCTGGTCAAATTTTATTCAGTAATCCCCTCAGTCTGGACGGGCATCCCTCTGTAAGTACAGCAGATTTCGAGGAAAATAATTCAGAAAATAGAAATTTTCATAACAGGTCCTAAGCTAAAATGCTGAAATCAAGTTCGTTAGCAGGCAGAAGTCCCGAAATTTAAGAAGAAAATTTATTTTTCCTATCCTTGAAGCTGAATGCTCCAAACAAGTGAAATCGAAAGGTCAGATACCTAATTCATATAATTTTTAGGGGCACAAAAATCATAAAATATCGAAATTTCGAAATTTCCAAAAAAATAAAATTGATTCAGTTGAACATATGGAATGTTGATCAATTAAATTTTTTGAAAAGTAATTCACATATCTGCTTATGATTTACTGCAATAAAACACTATCGTCATAAATATAATTACTTTCCTAATCATGCAAAGGATGGAATATACGTTTTCAGGATAATTATGAATGAAGTTGTCAATTTGATCTATCGAAGCATTTGAATACACTTTAATTTATTTCATAAGATCCTGGTGGAAGTATGGATGTAAATTCGTTTGACTTCCAGATTTCAAGTGAGTGCTTTTATAATTTTTTTTGACTTAATTACACCTCATCTCTCAGAGAAATTTAGAAAAATTATTTCCTGGAATGTGACACCGATTTATTTCCAAAATATATAAGAAATCCACCGGAAACGAACTGACATCCTTCTCGTAATAATCGAACCTTTACACGACAGAACTAACACACGAAAAAATATTCACCTTAGCTGCTGTAACCCTTTCACACGAACACAGATCACTAATTCATTTCCCTCTCTCAGTGATACGTATTCATATAGCACTTCCCCTCCTAACTGATATAAGATGATATTTGCATTCTGTGTCTCCTGTATTTTATAAACTATATCGTGTAACACTTATTTTAATATTTTCAACGAGTCGAAAATATATAGGAAGGAGTTCGATTAAAGAGATTGGATTATTTCGTCGAATACAGCAGAAGGGATTTACTGGAAGAATGAAGGATCTATTTCAAAATTGTTGAGATTTTTGTTTGACTGATTTGGTCTTTACTTGGTGGAAACTCATTTTAATTAAAAAATCTAGAAAAGACAGTATTTTAACTTCCACAAAAATGTTCATAATAAAACAATTGTTTCATCACAATGTGGCTTTTTCAGGTATTTACATTCTACTGACTGATGGTGTCCAGTGTAACCGAGTTTAAATACAGCGTTAAGTGACAAAATAATGGAAGGACAAGTCATAAAATTTTAAGGTGTTTATTGGACTTTGCCGCTAAAAAATGGCATTAGGGGAAAAATATTCGGTAGTGGGGACTTGTCAGCATTTGTTTGTTCATTCAAAAGGATTTTACGGGCATGGTATCTGTTTATTTCAATAGATTCTAAAAATCTAGAACTTTGCTTTCGACGTGGATAACTTCATAGATATTGTTGAAATTGTGCCTGAATTCCTTCAGATGATTGGCATATGTCGAATGTACGGAATGTGCAGTAATTTTTAATGTAAACAAATCTCATGAAAACATGTAGAATAACATGTCCTAGTTATAATAATATAATTTGATCATTATTTTATATTTCTTTTGATTCTTTATTAGTTAATTTCCACCACATGTGATGATAATATATACATTCTGTCAAGAAAGTACCGGGAATTATCGATTTAAATCTGGCGGGGCAATGAGGCAGGTAAAAATTTTTCCTAGGTTGGTACCACTGTCCTTAATTACTATGCCAAGCTTGAGCGGGATCTGTCAACTAGTGTGTTTGCAACAGCTGATTAAGTCAGTCGATGTCAGAGTGCGTGCCGATTTTTACTATGGGTGATTACGTTGAGCAAAGAATTTGTTTAAAGTTTTGTGCTGCAAATGAATTTTCGTGTGCCGATGCATTGAAAATGTTGCAAAAGGCCTTTGGTGATAATGCTCTATCGAAAACTCGTGCATATCAGTGGTACAGAGCCTTCAAGGACGGTCGTGAAGTGGTCGCCCATCGACGGCTTCGATCGAAGATAACGTCGATAAAATTAAGGAAAGGGTGCTGGAAAACCGTCCTACCAGCTTGAAAGAGATAGCACATGATCTTAAGATATCCCACGAGTCCGCACGTACGATTTTGATTGATATTTTGGGCATGAGAAAGGTGGCCGCACGACTTGTACCGAAAGACCTAAATTTTCTTCAAAAACGTCATCGCGAACAGGTTGCTTCAGACATGCTGGATCGCTGTAATTCCGATTCTACATTCATGGAACGCGTTATAACTGGTGATGAGACCTGGGTCTACGAGTACGATATGCAAACAAGCCAGCAATCATCGGAATGGGTGGCAAAAAATGAGCCGAAACCGAAAAAACCACGCCAAAGCCGCTCGAAAATGAAGGTGATGCTCATTGTTTTCTTCGATATCCGTGGCGTGGTGCACTACGAATTCGTTCCAGAGGGTCAGACGTTAAGCAAGGAGTATTACCTAGGCGTTATGAAACCTTTGCGTGAGCGTATCCGTAAGAAGCGGCAAAATTTGTGGGCGAACAACTCATGGATTTTGCATGACGATAACGCGCCTTCTCACCGAGCTACGATTGTGACTGACTTTCTCGCCAAAAACTCAACAAACGTGCTTCAGCAACCACCGTATTCGCCGGATTTGGCTCCCTGCGACTTTTTCCTCTTCCCAAAACTAAAATTGCCCCTTCGTGGCACCCGTTTTGAGTCGATTGAAGCCATAAAACAAAATTCGGCGCGAGAGCTAAAGTCTATCCCGGAAAGCGCCTATAAAAAATGTTTCGATAATTGGAAGTGCCGTTGGCATAGATGTATTGGAGCAAATGGAGTCTATTTGAAGGCGACCCAATAAATTTTGAATATTAAATGTAAAAATGTTGTTTAATTGAAAATTCCCGGTACTTTCCTGGCAGAGTAGTATCTCTATAGAGTGATACAGTGTATCTAGGACATGTTTTAAAATTTAATTCTGAATGTTTTCCTGAGATTTATTTAGATTAAATCTGTGGAGGTTCTGGAGAATTCCAGGTATTATCTGTATTTGTATATCGTCCACAATATTTTAAACAAACCCTTCAAAATAATTTTCAATTGATCTCTTTTTAGATACTGAATTGTTTCAGTCGTTACTATTTGGTAGTTGATCATAATTAAAACAAATTGTAGAAATTACTATGTTTTACTACCAATAAAAATATATTTTACACATTTTCTTGTGATTCGAGTTTCGGGAAATGAACTATCCCATCATCAGACAACTGAAGACCTAACAGTGGTACAGAGGTATTTAAACAAAAGTGATAAATATTTTGAATATTTTAATAGATTCTAACACCTAATACTTGGATTTACATAGCTCCATAAAGTCATTCATTATTTTTTAAAATTATTTTTATTGTGAACGAATGTGAAAATTTCAATAATAAAGTTTCTTTTCATTTGAATCTACATGTTAAATTTTCTAAAATTTCCTTTTGTCGAAAGGAATTACTGTTTTCTATAGAATGAGTGGCAAAAGTAGAATTTTTGTTTACTTTTCATTAAATTCATTTTATGTTGGAAAAGGTTTTAAACAGATGTTACTTTTTGAATATCTCAAATATTTTCGATTTACATAGCTCCGTACAGTTTGAAAATTTCAACAGATTCTAGATAATCGAGTTTCTTCCCTTTTGATTCTACATGTAAAATTTTAAGATTATCTATTGTGGGAAAGGAATGACCGTTTTCTAGACAATGAGTGGCAAAAGTAGAATTTTGTTTATTTTTTATGAAACTCATTTTATGTTCGTTGAACTTCGTCTTGAAGGAACGTCCTGTTTGTCCTATATATTTATTACTGCACGTAGAACAAGATAACTCATAAACTCCTGATTTGTGTATGTTTGGAGTAGAGTCCTTTGCGTTAAATAATACCGATGATAACTTGTTTTGCGTTTTGAAGGCAATATTGACATCTGATTTTGAAAAACTATTGGCTACTTTTTGACTTATGCTACCAAAGTACGATAGAGAAATGAATTTTTTATTTTCTTCAGTTTTTATGATGGGATAAATTTGGCTCATAGCTATTTTAGATAGTTTCTGTCGAATTAGATTATCTATTATATTGGGGTTGAAACCGTTGTTCGCGGCTATTGATTTTATAATTTGGACTTCAGCATCGCGGTCATTTTCTGATGAGGGTAATGCGAAGGCTCTATGGATCATCGATTGATAGGCTGATATTTTTTGTGAAAATGGGTGTTTGGAATCAATAGGAATACATATATCAGTGGATGTGGGTTTTCTGAACACGTTGAATTCTATTTTTCTATTTGAGTGTTCAGAAAACCCACATCCACTGATATATGTATTCCTATTGATTCCAATCACCCATTTTCACAAAAAATATCAGCGTATCAATCGATGATCCCTAGAGCCTTGAGCCTTCGCATTACCCTTATCAAAAATGACCGCGAAGCTGAACTCTAAATTATAAAATCAATAGTCGCGAACAACGGTTTCAACCCCAATATAATAGATAATCTAATTCGACAGAAACTATCTAAAATAGCTAGAGCCAAATTTATTCCATCATAAAAACTGAAGAAAATAAAAAATTCATTTCTCTATCGTACTTTGGTAGTATAAGTCAAAAAGTGGCCAATAGTTTTTCAAAATAAGATGTCAATATTGCCTTCAAAACGCAAAACAAATTATCATCGGTATTATTTAACGCAAAGGACCCTACTCCAAACATACACAAATCAGTAGTTTATGAGTTATCTTGTTCTACGTGCAGTAATAAATATATAGGACAAACAGAACGTTCCTTCAAGACGAGGTTCAACGAACATAAGATGAGTTTCATAAAAAATAAACAAAATTTACTTTTGCCACTCATTGTCTAGAAAACGGTCGTTCCTTTCCCACAAGAAATAATTTTAAAATTCTACATGTAAAATCAAAAGGGAAGAAATTCGAGTATCAAGAATCTGTCGAAATTTTCAAATTAGTTCACAATAACAATAATGTAAAAATAATGAATGACTGTACGGAGCTTTGTAAATTGAAAATATTTGAGATATTGAAAAAGTAGCATCTGCTTAGAACCTTTTTCAACGAACATAAAATGAATTTAATGAAAAGTAAACAAAAATTCAACTTTTGCCACTCATTCTTCAGAAAACAGTAATTCCTTTCGATAAAAGAAAATCTTAGAAAATTATACATGTAGATTCAAATGAAAAGAAACTTGATTATTGAAATTTTCACATTCGTTCACAATAAAAATAATTTTAAAAAATAATGAATTAACGTATGGAGCTATGTAAATCCAAATATTTGAGATGTACAACAAAATAACGTAAAAATAATGAATGACTGTAACCCCAAAAATTATTTGAGATATTTAAATGGGTACCATCTGTTTAACAACCTTCTTTGTCGATTGCCGACATTCCGATATCTGTTAGAAGGCCCCTCTTTTTTAACCGGGTTTTTATCACGTTCCGCTTGTAAACCTCTGTACCACTATTAGGTGTTAGAATCTATTGAAATATTCAAAATATTTATCACTTTTGTTTAAATACCTCTGTACCACTGTTAGGTCTTCAGTTGTCTGATGATGGGATAGTTCATTTCCCGAAACTCGAGTCACAAGAAAATGTGTAAAATATATTTTTATTGGTAGTAAAACATAGTAATTTCTACAATTTGTTTTAATTGATATCTTTTTACAATAATCATAATTTTATTGTCGCTCATGCGCGTGGCTGTTTTTCAGATATTGAACCTATGATAGTATTATTTTTTCAACATTTTTCTGTGGAATAGCCCAGTTTTATGATGCTGAATTAGCTGACTACGTTCATTTAAGACTGCTTCAAAACAGGATATTTGGTGAATGAAGGTATGTAGATAAATTTTTATTGATTGTCATTATTTACCATCTAAATAACTTCTTGATGATTAGAATATGGGTAAGACTTTTAAATTCTCTTTCTGGAGAATGTGCTATTCATTTTTCAGAAAGGAACAAAAGACCCTTGTACGTTTTATGTGGCAAATATTTTTGTGATGGATTTGGTTATTTCTGAATATCAAGTGGAAACAAGCTCTCTTGAATGACGTTTGCTGGATTATCACAGTTAATTTTTTATATTTTCTTTTGATTCTTTATTGGTTAACCGCACATATGTGTAGATAATTCTAGGTCTTCAAAGTGTTGCTAATACATTTTATTCAATTTGATTCAGAAAAATTCTTAGGAGATTTTTCGGATTGAATTTTTAGGGCTTTAGAAGAATTGTTATTATTTTAAAACTTTGAAAAAAACCTTCAAACTAATTTTCAATTTGTATTCCATTGGAGCTTTCATATGAGAGCGTATAGAATATATTAATTTTTTTAATAAAATTATTTAACATCACACATGCATAGCATTTACATCATCACTAAGTCCAGCCATCCATTAGATAAGTAATTAAGGGATTTTAAGGGATGTTCAACAAAGTGTGAACAAATTCCTCAATAAATGGTCGATCTTCTGCCATCTACTGGGGAGTATCTTCATCGTCAAATATGAAAACAAATGAAGACCGCTATAAAGATACCTATGCTACAGTTCTATTCCGTGGGAAGCCAGGGATCATTACACTGTTGCACACATGTTTAGAGATACCTTCACAATGGAGCGACAAAAATTAAAGCTTATAGTTCGTGCCGTTAGAGGTCCCGAAAAGTGAAAGACCAATAAAAAAAATAATATATAAATCACTATATCTTGATTTCTGAAGGTTTTGAATGCAATCAAAAAAAGATTCGATGAATAATATATCTCGATGGTCGAACGTACAACATTATTAATGAAAAAAAAGATATGTTCGAGAAAAGGGTATGGGATAACCTGATTGCCGTGCTTTTAGATAGATTGGTCATCGACCCATAACATCCAGTCTGAATTGTTTTCAGTTTCATAAAAAACAGTTTTTTAATACGCGGTTGCAAATGTCAGATTTTTTTATAACAAAATAGCATTTGCGTGAAGTTTTAATTTAGTAATAGGACCCATACTTTTCAACATATTGGGTGTTTTTTTGAGAGTGACAGAACTTTAAAGAAAATTAACACAAATTTGGATTAAGATTGAAGCCAAATTCTTTTTTTATTTGAAAGATAATTTTATGACATTTATGTTTTGAAAATAATTTCCGGCATATGTCAACCACGACACTAGCTCTGAGGAACCGCAATCGACCAGATCAATTTTGGACCACTTTTACGAGTAATTCAGGCCTTATTTCGTCAATAACACGAGTTATGTTGGATTCCAAAGCCTCTATCGTTTCTGGTTTATCAGCATAAATCAATGACTTGACACTTGAAAATAATCCAGTGCAATTATGTAGCATGATCAATTAATTTGACCATTTCTCGAAATAATGTTATCGCCAAATCATTCTTTCAATAAATCAATTGTTACGGTAGCAGCATGAGCTGTAGCACCATCTTGTTGGAATTAAAAAACTATTGGTCGATACCATTCAAATTTGGAAAAAATAATCATTGATCATCGATCTGTAAGGAGCACCATTCACATTAGCTCCAGCATCGTTTTTGAAGAAATATAGACCGATAATGCCTTCAGCGTGTAAAGCACACCACACAGTGCATTTTTCAGGATACAATGGAACCTGCAGAACTTCTTGAGGATTGTTTCCACTCCATATATGGCAATTTTGCTTTTTTACATAGCCGTTCAACCAAAAATGAGCTTTATCACTAAGCACAATTTTACGATAAAAAAGTAGATCAACTTCAAGCGTCGAACTATCGATAGATTTCGGACAACATTTTCTCTACTCGATGCAACAACAACAAGACAAAGAACTGTACGTACAGAAGAAAATATCGCTGCTGTAAGTCATAGTGTTAATGATGATCCAGATTTGTCTATTCGTCGACGTTCACAAACAGTTGGATTCTGTGCATCCACCACATGGAAAATTTTACGTAAAGATCTTGGTCTACACCCATAAAATATCCAACTGGTTCAAGAACTAAAGCCACTTGACCATAATAAGCGTCGTTTGTTTGCTGATTGAGCCCTAGAATGGGCTCAAATTTAAACGTTGTTGTGACTTGAGTTTTTACATGATAGTTTGTCAATGCTTACAGAACAGAAATGTCAAAACAACCTGGCTTCTACCTTCTGTCAAATCATCCCTATCGAAAGTTTTATCACTCTAAAAAAATATCCGATATAACACAATTCCAAAATCAAAAAAATATGCTCAAAAATGTGGTTATTAGAGAGAGAAGAAAAGATTTTTATTGTCAGTGGTCAGAGAAAGATTTCACGATCTGATGGAATCTGATAGGCGTTTCACATTGTAAAATGTGTGGGTGCACCCTTTCTCATATCGGATATGCTTGTTTCAGTTTCTTCGTTAATTTCAATGTAATTTGAAGGATTTTCTCTAATGTTTAGTAATGTTCAAGAAGGTTTGCTAAATTTCACTGTCAAACAAAAAAAATAGTTTATTTTTTTGTGTTAAATTGTATAGGAAATAGCTCGAAACAAGTGTGTATTCACTTCCAGAGTTTTTGCTGTTTTATTCCTGGCTCTATTAGAAACCTTCATATATATATATATATATATATATATATATATATATATATATATATATATATATATGAAGATATATATATATGAGAAGGTTGGGCAGAAAGGCAACCACGTGGCGTCTTTTTCTTCTCCATCAGAAGCTATTCGACAATTAAAAAAAAATGTACTCACAATTTTGTGAAAATCCTTGAAATGCCTGCGTAATTAATAAAAATGAATGGAACTTCGATTATATTTATTCCGGTTATCCAAGCACATCATTATATAGTTGAAATTTTTCGAACTGCGTATGCCATTCATCTGAAATCTCCGTATATTCGGTAGAATGATTAATGATTTTAGGTAATCGATCTGTGGAACATTCATCATATGAACAACAGATGAAGTTTCCCTTGTCTTAGCAACCGAAAAGTTTGACACGCGATAATCTGGCTCCAACATATATCTATTTATTATGGCATGATTTTTCAACACCTTCATTTTTCTGATAATTATGATTTTCATCCAGGATGGGATTGAAATATGTTCTTGCGTTAACTCCATGTTTTAGTTTATGGAAGATATTGCACACCAAACACCAAATCATCTTAAGTTATTAATATGAAAACATGTTTATATTAAGTAATTCAAAATGTTTGTTCCTTGAAAAATCCACTAATTTTTTTTTCAAGTTAACGATTAGGTTGGACTCACTGATGAAAAATTATTTGTCAAAAGTGATTATTATCTCCTACCAGCTGTAAACACAATAACTTTCGAGGGTATAAACCCAGAGATTTTCAGATTTAAGGCCTGAATTTCTTGCATTGAGTTCGTTAATGAGCAGAATAGGTAGTGGTTCCAGAGTTATCCAATGCTATTTATCCCGTATCTTCAAAACTAAGAATTCGATCGATTTAAAATTTGAAATGTAGAAGTAGGATTCTAATACTCATATTCATGGAAAATTTCACGAGGATCGTATAATCAGAAATTAAAAGTACATATTTTATGGGAGTGTATAGACTTACTGGAACATGGATGGGTGACTACGCCATCGTCTGAGGTTTTCGAGATTCATGCAAAATCCCATGTAGATCGGACCATTTCAATGAAAAAGACCCGTATAAAAAGAAGAAATTCTGACTTATTTTCAAGACATGAATAATAAATACGAAATTCAGCGTATATTTAAACTTTTTTCATCAGTTTCTATGCAAAATAATGATGGATTTAGAGCACCGTACAATATGTCACTGCTGATACCTTAAATGAGAAAGTGACATAATATTGAGAAATATTTAATTTGACCTTAGTAAAAGAAGTTATAACGGTAGTGCTTCATGAACCAGCTGCAAGTATTACCCAAAAAATTCCTTTGAGCAACAGTTCTGTGCAAAGAAAAATTGATGAGATGGCTTAAAACATTGACGAATCATTATATTACCATTTGTCAATTTTCAAACTATATACACACATCGCCAGAGGTCTTGCCTCCCCCTATCAACTCTCAACTTGTTCAATGTAACATGACAATTTTTTGTGTTTGGAATCTTCACTTACTTATCACTTGATGGAAAACAATAAACCAACAAAAAATGTTTCTTGTTCGGGAGAATACAGGTATATTCGAAGTTAATCAGTTTTCAGCGAAAATATGAATAAAAACAATATTCTCATTTCCGCTAATATTGTTTTTATTCATATTTTCAAGATGAATTTCCGTCAAGTAAAGACCGAAACAATCATAGTTTTCAGCGAATAACAAGAGTTGTAATATTGAGAATATTCCGTGGAATATGCAGAGACGTCCAATTTCTCAGTTTGACCGGGCATGAATAGTAGCCCTAAATCAAGAAGCTTTGTCGAACCACCAGATTGCGCAAAGTTTGAATATTCCGCGGACTTAAGTAAGGCGCATAGTGGCCCTTTTCCTGGAAACCGTTGCCTGGAGACCGGTGCCTGGACGACTCTGCAAGGGAAGACCATTATATCGCAAATTTTACTCGAAGGAATCGAACGGTATCTGTAACAACCCTTTAAAGTCATTTTTTGCGGACCTATAGACGAGTAATCTCAACCAGTACCCTACGGAAACGGTTGCATGCCTCAAATTTAAGTGCAAGAAGCCCTTTAAGAGTACCTCGGCTATCACCTGGACATAGAGCTACCCGTCGGCAATGAGTAGAACATCCCCAAGACTGGCTGTTACTACATTGGCGCAACGCACATATTTCGGACTAGTCACGATTCGATTCACAAACTGATAGTCTACAAGAAAGGGTTTGGAGAGATCCAGGCAGACTAGAGCGACTCATTTTCGCTCGGAAAGTTGTGCCCTTTCAAGGCGGATCAATAATGTGCTCGGGGAGTATAATGTTAGGTCGCCGTATCCCTTTTATTATCGTTGAACGAACAATTACTGCTGCCATCTACGTAGAAAAAATCATTGAACCAATAATTGCTCCTCTGCCCAACGAATTTGAGGATAATTTCATTTATCAGGATGATAACCCCCACCACACCGCACACGAACGGTTCGAAACATTATTCAAGAGAAAAATATCCAGAGAATGAACTGACCAGCAAACTCACCAGACATTAATGCAATTGAGCACGTATGGGATTACTAAGGGAAAGCAATATGCAATCGTCAAAACCCACCTTCAACTTTTCAGGAATTGAGTATAGCCCTTGAGACAAAATGGGACGATATGCATGAAAATTTTATTAATGACTTGATTCCTGGGCGTATTGGGCAGTTGATTGAAAGAAGAGGTGGTAATACGGATTTTTGAATTTGGATTCAGTTGTGGAATAACTATATCCCGATAGAGCTTTGGAGAACATCTGAAGAGTTTCCTCAATAACAAAAGTAATTCCACTCATTCGAACCATTTGTTAGAAGCGGGACATACTTTCAACCTTAATTATGAAATTTTACATATAGAAAGTAAAAGTTATGCCTCAGATAGTTACAGCCACTAGAGATTAATAAATACAAGATCGGAATAGTACTCAACGAACAATTATAAATAAATAACAATCTGCTCTTGAATATATTCTGATGAACTGGTATTTCCAGAGAGCTACATTTGAATATCAAAACAGATTTAATCTATTAGTCTTCTACAATTTTAATTCCAAAAAAAGTTTTATTCAAAAAACTTTTAGAATTGAATCAATGTCTGAAATAAGCACCGCTTATATTTAATAGACGTATATAATCAAAACTCAATATATAGTGTCAAATGGAATAAATAAACCAACAGATATAAAAAAGTCATTAAAATTAATAAATAAATATTTAAAGGAGACAAAATTTTGTTTCTGATCTTACCTTTAAGAACACCAATTGCCTTTTAAAAACATAAACACAACTTAAGGACTTCTCAAAGAATATAATTTATTTGAAATATTTAATATATTTAAATATTCGAATAAGTTAATTCAGATATCTCTCAACACATGCACCATATCTTTGAAAAACAAATATAATTCTAGGTAATCTCTTCCTCGGTCCAAAATAATATTCCAAATATCAAAATCAAATAACTATCATTATATCACAACTTACACGTGTTAAGGATGAATGCTTCAAGCAGACTAACTTTAAAATTCAAGATGGTCTATGTTCTAACAAAATCACAGAACAGTGTAAGTTATTTTTAAGGTTATATTTAAAATCATTGACATTCCATAATGAGATTTATTGAAGCCTGAATATAATTATATATTACATATAAAAAAAAATAGAAAAAGGCTTTTTACTCGAATTTTAAAGTTAGTCTGTTTGAAGCGTTCATCCTTATATATAGTGTAATATAGTGATAGTTATTTGATTTTGATAATTGGAATATTACCGAGGAAGAGATTATCTAGAATTATATTTGTTTTTTAAAGATATAGTGCATGTTTTGAGAGATTTCTGAATTAACTTATTCGAATATTTGAATATATTAAATATTTCAAATAAATTATATTCTTTGAGAAGTCCTTAAGTTGTGTTCATGTTTTTGAAAGGCAATTGCTGTTCTTAAAGGTAAGATCAGAAACAAAATTTCGTCTCTTTTAAATATTTATTCATTAGTTTTAATGACTTTTTATATCTGTTGGTTTATTTATTCCATTCGACATTATATATTGAGTTTTGATTATATACGTCTATTAAGTATAAACGGTGCTTATATTAGACATTAATTTAATTCTAAAAGTTTTTTGACTACAATTTTTTTTTAAATTAAAATTGTAGAAGACTAACAGATTAAATCTGTTTAGATATTCAAATTTTGTTATATTTCTTCTATCAAGTAAAAAGCCTTTTTCTATTTTATTCCAGAGACCTTTTCGGGTTTTAGTGGTCAATAAAAAATTGTATCTACTCTAATAAAAAGATTTCGACAACAAATTCAATTATTCAAAAATGCCTACCTGAAGATGCTAGTGTGTTAGCAAAACGATCGTTTTATTATAGTAATAATAAAATTTGTAAAAATCAGAGTTACCTTATTTAACATTATGAAAACAGATGGACATGAGGATAAATGAAGAGGTTCAGTGGAGTAAAAAAAATTGCGCCATGGTACGTGCGAGCAAAACCGAATCGTGCTCAACCGAAAACGCATTTTATCGACTTACCTAATTAATTGAACTGGCACCTATCTATTGGCTGTCAATAATACCGTTATCACGCCATCGGCATCAACCTGCAATCGCGCGTTGCCGCCAGAATGCGCCCCTGCACTTCATCCATTAATTTAATTCGAAAATTGACGTGTCAATATTTTGAAAATAAGAATAATGAGCAGGTGCTCGCCCGCCTTCCTTACCTATATAAGTTACGGATAGAGTCTTGTATCTTGGTATCTTAATGGATGCACACGTATACTTATCTGGATGCCTACATATTAATTTCTGGCCCGGATCGAGATCCCGACGCGTTCGCCTCTCAGATAAGAAGACGTGGGAAATTACCAGCAACGACTGGTCTAGGTATTCGGTAGAAAAAACATGGCGGTCGATGAATCCGGAGGGCGCTTCCTGATGAAGGAATAAGTTTTGGTTTTTTCTCGACATATTAGGCGTAATAATTTGATTACGGAGATGATTGGACATGTGAGAGTTGCCGAGAGTTTTTTATGGTTAAAATTAAGAGATTCTGTGGTATTTATTTATTTATTTACTCACAAAAAAGGTATATAGGTAAGCCGAGATAAAGTATCCTCATATCAACACCAAATAACACATTTATCAAGAAATAAAACTATAACAAAAACATTTTTCAACATATTTTAAGAGTCCCAAAAGAACGAACCTTCAGAAACAACGAATTCAAATGATATAAGGATAAAACATGATAAAAAGTGGGGAAAATAAAATATGATTTCTAATTTACACTATACCGTGTGTTAAAGAACAAAAATTTCAATAATTTGGAAGCTGATTATAGACCTCAAAATAAGTAAAAAATTTCATGCAAACATGGGTTATACAATAAATTTTTATTAAGCACTAAAACCCAAAAAAGGTCTCTGTAAATTTCAGCTGAATATATTCAACAGAGGTGACTTATTCCAACCTACAGTGGTTATATAAAAATATTTCTATTCCTCAATCATATGAAAACTACAAAATATGCTAATAAAAAGTACAAAGTCTCAGTTCTACAGTTCAGTAATAGATAGATCGCTAAATAGAAATAAAACGGTTTGGCGTTTTGTGGGAGATCTCACAGGTAGAGTGAGAAGTAACGAAAATGATTTCACCATATACTATTGATTGTATATTGATGATGGTGAGTGTTCCGATCCAAGTCATGTAGCAAATGTTTTTGCCGAGCATTTTTCCACTGCCGCTGGTCTCAAATTGAAAAATCGTTATGGAGACCAACTGTCTCTGTCCTGTACATTATCACCTATGTTAAACAGTAATTTTTTCTTCTATTCTGTCTCTGGATTTGAAGTTGAGGATGCCATTAGGAGTTTGAAAAATAAAAAAGTGTAGGTGTTTGACTCCATATCTGCTAAACTGCTGAAAATATCTAATGAAATTATAAGTGGACATTTCGCACATCTCATTAATATATCTATTGCAACTGCGAAGTTTCCTAACATTTTAAAGAAATCGGTGGTTATTCCGGTGTTTAAAAATGGAAATATGCATGAAATCACTAATTATCGACCAATATCTATCTTGAGTGTGTTTTCAAAGGTATTTGAAAAGATAGTTCTTTCTAGAATGATGGGTTATCTCAACAGATTTCGGATAATTAATCGCGCACAGCACGGCTTTAGAAACGGATACTCAATCCAGACAGCGTCAGTTCAATTTTTCGAATCTGTTTATGAGTGTCTGGATAAAAACTTACTTGTTGCGGGTTTGTTTTTTAATTTGTCCTCGGCCTTTGATACGCTATCCTTTGAATTTATACTAGACAAGTGTTATAACTTAGGATTCAGAGGCGTTTTCCTGGATTGGTTACGTAGTTACCTTAATGAAAGAACTATGTCAGTTAAAATTGGTGAGAGTTATTCTAAGAGTCAAGGTATTGGCCTTGGAGTTTCTCAGGGGTCCGTGCTGGGACCGTTGTTGTTTATTTTATTCATTAATGATCTTCCCGCCCATTTCAGCCGTTTTTTGATAACACTTTTTGCTGACGACACTTCGGTAGCGGTTTCTGGCGGGACTCTTGGGGAACTCCAGGAGACCTGTGAGTATATTGTACGTGAATTTGTGAGTTGATGTCGAGCTAACAATTTGGTGGTGAATTTTGAGAAGACTGTATGTGTTTATTTTGCTCTTAAAAATAAGGGGATCAGTTCGTTTACTATGAGATGTGGTTTAGATGAGATCACATCTTCTGAGGCAATTAAATTTTTGTGAATTTATGTGGACAGATATTTAAGGTGGAGATACCATGTCGATGCTTTGTGTAAAAAATTAAACCAGTCATTTTTCGCCATTGTCAGGCTCAAAATGAATTTACCAAGGAGCTGTGTGCTCAATATTTATTATAGCCTAATATATAGCCATATATCGTACAATATCTTGCTGTGGGGAAGTAGTCCTGATTTTCACAGAGTATTTGTAGCACAGAAGCGAATTTTGCGTTCGATATTTAATTTAAGGCCATTAACGTCATGTAAGCAAGTTTTTGTTGAAAACCGTATTCTTACTTTACCATGTATATATATTTTGAAATGTTTAGTGTTTGCCAAGGAAAATGTAGGCGAATGGTTGAAATTATCAAGTCACCATGAATATGCTACTAGGAATGAACAAACAATGATGCTCCCTAAGCATAAAACTTTTAAATTCGAATGCTCTCCCTTATATCGAGGCATTAAGTTTTTCAACCATTTGCCTTCATCTTTGGAATCCTTGAATTTAAGAGGGTTTAAGAGGGAAGTCAAGGAACTTTTTTTGGAAAAGGGATTCTATTCAGTTGATGAATTTTTTTGTGATCCCTTGGCGGTTTAGTTTTCCAATTTTTTTTTATCTCTTATGACTTATCCTATACACTATGTAATGTCTCAATGGATTAAATAAAATTATTATTATTATTTAAATATAATTGCAACAAAATCAAAAAAATTTTTCACAACACATATTTTACCCCAGTTTCAAAAATCTTTCCGGAACAGCATTCAGTTCAGAAATTACTCTTTTGAATAAATAATTCAAATATAATATTAATTTAAATAACCAAAAAGACTCAGAATATGTATCAATAGGTTCAGAACTAACACTTAAAAATTTCGACAACACAAATATCGACAAACATATTACCAATATGATTACAAACCACCATAAATTACCTAATAGAAATTTCAGAATAAAAGAAGAATATAAGACTATTGAAACTATAAATCCGAAAATCACTGAAAATAATTTAATTTTCACCCGAGCCGATAAAGGTAACATCATTATTGTTTTACCGGAATGTGATTATATTAGCAAATCAGTTACTTTCCTAGAATTAAATAATTTTCAATTAAGCATACATGATCCGACGATAATTTTCCAAAATCAAATTAAATCCCTAATTATTAATTCAGCCTCTTTCGGAACACCCCGAAAAATAAATTCATTTTAATGAATCCACAACCTCCAAAAATGTAGCCTTTGATTAAATTACAAAAATAAGATTATCCTATTACACCGGTTGTTTCGTTCTTTAGTGCACCTTCATTAAAACTTTCTAAAGAACTTATTCAGATTATTTTACAAGAAACTAAATCCCAAGTTAAATACTCAATAAAAAATTCACTACATTTAATAAACTTAGTAGTATCCCACCAAACGAAACAATTGAACTAGTAGACAATGTATTAATCAACAACAGATGTAATATTATACAATTATCAAAGAAGATATTTTAGAATGTCTAGATATTTGCACTAAACAAAATTATTTCCAATTCAAAAATAAAATTTATAAATCTGAAAAGAGTTTGATTATGGGAAATCCTATAAGTCCTTTATTGGCATTTCATTCATGGACAATATAGAAACTAAAATTCAACAGAATCCCCTCAAGAAACATTTTTTATATTGGTATAGATATGTAGACGATATTTTCTGTTGCTTCACAGGTACAGACAGGTTTTTAAAAAAATTCTTTTTATTTATCAATGAAATACATCCATCAATATCATTCACTATGGAAACATAATAATTCTATTGATTTTGTTAATTTAACTGTTACTCCAATAAATAATTCACGTGATTTTTCAATATTTCACAAACCAACCTATACGGATTCTATTATACACAATAAATCAAACAATCCTTTAAATAAAAAATTATCAGCACTCAATTATATGATTCATAGATTAGTTAATATTTCCATGAATTGAGAAAATTATATTTCAGAATTTAACATAATTAAACAAATTGCTATTAATAATGACTATGATCCTACGTTGATAGACAAATTTTTGATGAATAAAAATAATAAAATAGCTTTAAATATGGTGTAGCCTAATACAAAAGAAAATTTTAAATACATTTCCTTAAAATACACTAAAGGTATTTCTGAGAAAATTGCTACATACCTCAAAAATAAATATGATTTAAGAACCTCATTTAAACCTATTTAAACTTGAATAAATTCATTGAAAATAATAAAGACTGTACACATAAAGATGATAAATCGAGGGTTTATAAGTTAACCTGCGGTGATTGCCCTAAGTTTACTTAGGACAGACTGAAAGAACATAGAAATGACATAGAATTTGTGAACATTTGAATAGCTTCCTCAATAATGAAAGTAATTCCACATTTTCTAACCATTTGTTAGAAACAGAACATACTTTCAACCATAATTTTGAAATTCTACATCTAGAAAGTAAAAGTTATGCCTTTAACCTATTAGAATCCCTAGAGATAAATAAACACAATAAAATTGGAATATTACTCAACGAACAATTTGATTTGAATAACTCAACTCTGTTAAATATATTCAGATAAGCTGGAATTCACAGAGACCTTTTTTGGGTTTTAATGCTCAATAAAAATTTATTGTGCTTCCTGTAATATAAATAGCAACGGATTTCGGAAACAGCTATTCAAAATGTAAACCTGCCTGATGATGCTACTGTAATAGCGAAACAATTGTTGTAAACATAAAAATAAAAATTGTGAAAATCAAAATAACCTTATTTAAATATCATTTGATATTCGATTTATTTTCATCTTTCAGATGTCTCGTTTACTGAACTTACAATTAAAATGTTTTTCAGTCGGTTCATTAAAAAAATCACAGCTGGCATCAAACATTTGGTTTCCATATGACATTTACGTACTTTTATTGAGTATTTTGCATCCGATTCGAGTAGTTTACTTTCTTGAACTTTGTTGGTGAGAAAAAGTTATTATTACTGAATTTGAAATGCCTTATTCTAATATTGAAATGAGTGATATGGTTTTCATGTATAGCCATGGTCCTGAAGCACGTCGCCTTTATGCAGAGGCTTATCCCGATTGTCAACTTTCTTCTCATGTGACGTTCAATCAAGTTTTTAGGCGATTGAGAGAAGCTGATTCCTTAAAAAAAAACTCTCGTGATACTGGACGTCGAAGATCTGTAAGTACTCCAGAAGTTGAAGAGCAAATTTTAAATATTATGACTGAAAATCCCGGTAGAAGTGTAAGAAGAATTTCAGCAGAAGTAAGAATAATAGGCCACCTTATCTGGAAAACTATGCATCAACAACTTCTCTATCCATTCCATATGCAACGCGTGCAAGCTCTTTACCCTCCTGATCATCAAGCCAGAATGACATTCTGTCAATGGGTTTTAACAAAGATTGCTGAACATCCGCATTTTACTTCTAATATCTATTTCACTGATGAATCTGGCTTTACCAAAAATGGAATTTCTATATTTCATAATAGCCATATTTGCGCGGATGAAAATCCACACGCCATTCATGAATCCAGGCATTAGCAGCGTTTCAGTGTGAATATCTGGCTAGGTATTTTAGGAGATCGTTTGCTAGGACCAGTAGATTTACCACGGAAGTTAACAGGACATACCTTAACTTTCTTCAAAATACCTTACCCGATATTCTAGACGTGTTGAATTATGTTGAACGGTTCCGAAGTTATGACTTTTTCTGTGGGTCTACGCACGACGCCATTTCGACACATAAATTGACTTAGGTCAAAAACTAATGCAAATAAATCATTGAATCCTGGATGCGTTTTATTGACAATTAAGTGGCAAATCCAAAGATGTATGAAAAATAGGGGGTTGCCTTTTGAAAAAACCGAACCTATGTATGTATTTTATTTTCGGACATCCTGTATGTGGATGAAAATATTTTTAGGATGTGCGGAGTGTACCACCTATCGTTTGAAAAAACAATCAAGTCGATAGCTTGAATAGAAACGAAGTTATGGTCCATTTACGCACCCCTGGATCACCCTGTATATTGGAATCGCTACAAATAAATATTTTGATCATTTGAGACCAAAAAAATTTGGAAATAAAGAATTAAAGAATCTGAAACGATCACCCATATTCTCCTCAGTTAGAGGTTATTTAGATGCTGAATAAAAACAATAAAAAAAATTTGTCTACATACCTTCATTCACCAACTATCTTGTTTGAAAGCGAACCTAAATAAATGTGAAATGAAAATGAACACTATTTATAAAACAAGCCTATTCCACAGAGAAATGTTGAAAAGAAGGTAAGATTATAGAATCAATATCTGAACTGCCACGCGGATGTGTGAAAATACAAATTAAAAATATAATAGTCAGATATTATATATATATATATATATATATATATATATATATATATATATATATATATATATATAATAGTCAGATATTATAGAATAGAAATAACTTCGAAGGGTTTTTGCAATATTACAGATAATGGCTGGATCAATTCTGTGGAATTCCTACAAATTTAATCTGAAAATCCCTGGAACATTTTTTAAAATTAAATTATTTTAAATGTCTTAGGAACACTGTTTCATTTTAAAGACATATAGAATTATGAAAACATATGAGCGGCAGTTAATTATAATAATAAAGAACCAAAAGTAGTACTGTGAAGTACTGACCGAGATCATCCAGAAACCTTGGATTATGGTTTCTGGATGATCATGATCAGTACTATATGTTTTCTTTTCATTCGTTATTGGTTGACTGCCGCCTTTCATATGTGTTGATAATTTCTTAAATCTTTGAAGCGGAACTGTTTTTCTAACACGTTTTATTCAATTTGATTCGCAAAAAATTTCAAGAGATTTATCGAATTATTTATTCGATGGATTCGGTCTTTACTTGATGGAAATTCATTTTCAACTAGTAATGAATAAAGTCAATCTCCACAAACAAAGTTTGTGGAATCTGAATATTATTTATTACTAGTTTCGTAGAATTGATCCAGCAATTATCTGTAATATTTCAAGAATACCTTCCGAAGTAATTTCCAATTTATTGATACATTATTGTTTACTGTAATTGTATTATTTCGAAAGGTGCTTACTTTGGACGCTATATAATGAATTTGGTCAAACAAAATGAAATGTTTGTGAACATTATCAATTTTATTTTCTGAATTCTCATACTCAATGAAAGATTGTATAGTTTCTTTTCTGCGGCGGACATTTATATAATCTATACCCACATTCCTCCTCAATATGACTGTAATTTGATTCACTTCCGAGTTCTTCGAATTAACTTTACCGTGTTTGTGAATCATGATCAGTTACGTAAGAATTAATGATCCTTTTTGATGATATCCGAATAGAAATGGAGGAGTTGAGTAACGTCAATATGTTATGGTATGTTAAAAGGGTTAGTGGAGTATTCGACTAGGAGCATTCTTTTTAGATATATAATCGATTTGAATTCAAGAAGCAATGACCCTCCTGAGACCATGTGAACTGGATCAATGATTATTTTGTCTGCAGGGGATGTCTACGCAGGGGCGTACTAAAATTTTCAATTTTTCTAATAAGGCTTTAAATTAACCGCATCTTATAAAATCAAGTGGAATGAAATTCGGAAAATCTCTACAAAATCATTAGTAGCAACATTATTGAAGGAAAAACACTTCACTTTATCAAATTCTTACAATTTACTTACTACAAATGTAACACGCGACTGTTACATCATCCTCAGGATGATGACGATGATGTAAATGTTGAAATGTGTTATGTCTCTAATTTTTAGTGAATGAATTGTAAAAATTTTATAGAATACATTGTATTATTTTCCAATATTCAATGGATTTTCATGAAATAAAAGACACAAATATTATCTTTTATACTAATATTCATATTATATCTGAGAAAAACAATTTCTTGTACTGGAATATATTGTTATGGAATATCTATTATCAAAATAAACAAATACCCTGAATTGACAAGGAAAGATCTTACTCATGAATATATGTTGAGTCTTTAATTAAATAATACACATATATAGAGGGTGTATATGAATAGTTACGAGAAAATTTTGGGGGTGATTTCTTGTTAAAAAATAGGGTGGGTCTTCAATATAAAGTTCATTTTTTTGAGCCCCCCTGCTTAGTTACAAAGATATAGTATACTGAAAATGGCGCTCGAAAAACAGTTTTAAATTGTTTTCTTAAAAACCAAAGAACGGACAAGAATGAAATTAGGCAGACATTTTATGCGGGCATAAAGGCATCCAAAAATTTTTTTGGTGTAGTTTCTTTATGGTTACAAGGGGTAGATAAAGCTTCCCTGAAACTTTCTTTCGCAAGAAACTGTTTTCCATATTTCTATAATATTTTACAATGAAAAATTTATTTTGGATAGCTTGATCCATTCTCAACAAATAAGGTCTCTTGTAATTTCTTGCTAAAATTCAAGGTTTTTGAGAAAAAAAATTATCAACATGATAGCGTGAGTCGCGGATTCTGGAATTATTTCCGAACTAGTATTTATCTAGTGAACGGATGTCATTTTGTTATGACAACTGACTAGTTTTGATTAACTTCGATTCAGTTACAATTATTGTCAGGTTTTCGGTTTTTAAAAAAAAAAATTAAAACTGTTTTTCAAGCGCCAACTTCAGGTGGCTGTAACTAAGCAGCGGGGGCTCAAAAAAATTAAGTTTATAAAATAGACCCACCCTATTTTATGACATTAAATCACCCCCTAAATTTTTTTGCGATAAACAAATCCTAAACAAACTGTTCTATCCTGAAAGAACCTGTAAGAGACAATAAAAGAGGAATATCCAGTGAAATTGGCACCGAAAAGGTATAGATAATTTTTTACTGAATTCAACAATTAAATATTAATGTTCTGGGTTATAATAAAGAATAAAATGATCTTATTTCGAATTTCCGTTATATTTATATAGATTTCATATTAAAATATAGAATATTCAAATAAGAACCCTGTCGTCTCTATCAATTCATAATGTATAAACCATAAATTTCAATTACAAAAATTAATTACTTAGTTGGCTGGGCAGGCCAAATTCAAACCTTATATACAAGGGTAAGTAAACAAAGTTTCTTGGCAACTTACTTGCACGAAGTGATGATATTTATATTTAATAAAATATTAGGAGTATAAACAAATGCGTGCAGTTTTATCGAAAATTGAAGCTTTTTTGTGAAAAAATTGTCCTGCATTCAAAGCTCATAGTATTGTACGGCGCTAGCCACAGCATAAAACGAAAAACGGAAAAATTCGCTTCATATGCTGCAAAATCCTCATTGCTGAAACTTTCATCATAATACTTTCAAAATTCTTTCATAAAAAATCAGAACTATGTCTAGATCTAGATTGAAGAGTCGGACTACTCAGAGTATAGGCGGCATCTTAACGAATATCTTTTCATCGGATTTTCCCATTAGTGTCCCTGCGTGAATGAACATGTAGACACTGGAAATTTATTCACATAATTTATAGGATGTTGGAATTAATTTTTGTAATCAAAAGTACAAGGCGGAATTTTCATGAAGCAATGTCGGGAAGAAGTTTCGAGAGCAACAGGTCAGGATTCGTGTATTTTGCATCCAATGAATTTTAAAAAACCTCCAGACGTCGAATATGGTTGGACAACATTGTTGGCTACCTTGCTCTAAAAATGAAAAGAGCATGTTGTACAACATTAGTATGAATGAGCTTTTTATTCAATTAAGTCGAAGCCGGTGCTCTAGAATTTGTGTAAATCAATATAAAGGGTCTTTCAATATGGTTGATAGTTTTTTAAATAGAAATTTCTCGGTTTCTTTTAATTTTGGTATGATTTCCAGATATAACTATATTGAATATAGTGTGCTGCTTCATGATGCACCCTTTGACTTCTCTCGATCGATCGGAAGTATTGAAAAATCACTGAAATGGTAGCTCAATAGCAGGTACTCATTGAATGTTCACAAGAGAATTGTGTCGTTCTCATCGGTATTCTCTTCAGGTTATAGACCGCTTTGTGAAATAGTGTAATCGTGAGTTAACTTTAAAATAAAATGAGTCAACAAAAAAACTTGTCAATTATATGTTGCTCGCAACAACTGGGCTTTTTTAGATGTTAACTTGGAGAATATTACATAAGGATCTGAGGTTGTATCCTTACGCAAACGTATTAACTCAAGAAATAAATACAAATGATCACAGATTATGTTGAGAGTTTGCAGACTCTCTTAGAACATGTATCTGATTTTGGCCAAAGAATCATCTTCTCAAACGAGGCATATTTTTTAGGTGAATGGCTTTGTTAATATGCAAATTTGCCGTTATTAGTGAAAAGTCTTTTATGAAAATTCATTGCATCTCGAAAAATCTAATGTGTGATGCGATTAATGTCTGATGTTTAACTTTTCTGGTGTTCATGAATTATTTTCTTGGCCAATTTAAATCATATAGCAATTATCACAATTTAATCTACAAACTCTAGATTTATTGTCTCTATTTGTTTTTATTTTGGAACCACATCTCTTCAATATTGAGGTTCTCAAATTCTGAACATAACACTTCGAGTACTATGGTCCTATAGCGGTTGCTTCATCTTCATTTAGGAATAAATAAGGTCCGATGACACCGCCATGCCATTAATCGCATCACACAGTAGATTTTTCAAAATTCAATGAATTTTCATGAAGACTTCTGGGTTGTCATCTTACTAATAACGGCAATTTTGCTTATGAACAAAGACATTCAACCAAAAATATGCCTCGTTTGAGAAGATGATTCTTTGGCCATATCCGAAACATGTTCTAAATGCTCAAGGGGCAGTCAGCAGACTCTCAACACAATCTGTGATCATTTGGATTTATTTTTTGAGTTCAAACGTTTTCATAAGGATGCAACCTCAGATCCTTTTGTAATATTCCCCAAGTTAACATCTAAGAAAGTCCAGTTGTTGCGATCTTTATGAAATCGACAAGTTTCGTCATCTTTTTGTTGACTTATTTTCTTTTAAAGGTAATTCACGTTCAAACTTCTTCACAAAGCGGCCAATAACCTGAACAGAGTACCGATGACAGCGACACAATTTTCGTGTGAACTTATGGTGAGCACCTAGTACTCAGCTACCATTTAAGTGATTTTTTAATACTTCGGATCGATTGAGAGAAGTCGAACGGTGCAACATAAATAGAGTTACATCTGGAAATGACACCAAACTAATACGAAACCGAGAAATTTCTATTTGAAAAACTATCAGCCGTGTCCAAAAGTGAGCTGTGGATTCATAAATCAAATTCAAAGTAAAAATTCTTCCAACATATTGACAGAGTTATTTTCATTCAACGACGAAACGGGCATTTACAGCTCCTATATTATTTACTCCACCACATTTCATCATTAGGGCCTATATAAACACTGGACCATTAATAAGTGGTTAACCCCAGAGAACCGTTAAAAATATCCTACGAGAATTTTACAAATTTCGTAGATACCTGTCTGGGCAGGGTTCTACGTGCCTCTGGTCATTCAGTTATCAGAAATAACAGAAGCGGCTCCCAAAGGGTTTTTAATACTAGATTCATTCTTCGAGAAATGAGGTCACTTGATATCATTATTCAGATTGGCTGTCTTGATCCTGAGTTATATTGACTTTTGCTTTTCTTCTGTAAAATGGGTGAAGTTGTTTGAATGAATTGAGATGAGGAAGGTTTGGTTGGGGAATAATAATACCTTCTCCGTTCTAGAGGATCTTCAGGATGAATCTAAAAATTGAAGCACACAAAAGTACCATGAAAAAATGAGAAAAACAATTTCTTGGGAATGCTAGGATTCTGGTACAAGCGAACAAAAACTACTGAAAGCATTCACGTAATATTAAGAGATTCCTTTTGTTTATATCTTGCTTAAATGAATTTTATATTTCTGCTGTCGAAATTAATTTGGCCAACTAGATTTAGATTTCAAATAATAAGATCAATCTCGTGAAATATGACCATTTGAAATTTTTTTTGCTATCTCGAAAAAAACAAATGAAGTGTATATTAAAAAAAAATCAAGGATATATTGAGATGTCAAACAGATATAATATAATAACATGAATGGTGTATGCGGTTGGCACTAGGTGAAACATTATAACAATTTTATTCAAAATAATTCACATAGCTTTTATGTTTCACAATTCATTCAGAATCCTGACACGTGTATCGCTCTTTCAACCATCTTCAAAGGAGCACAAAAAGGAACTGAACTTAAAATTGAAAAAGATTCTATTTATTACACTTCGGACATCTGTGTATTTTTATGGCGCATGGAGATAACAGCATCCAATTTAAGGTGTTGCCGAAAAGTAATTGGGAATTTGTTGAATTCTCTTTTTTCTCAAAGGCCTTTTTGATTGAAAGAATCTCCAAATAGTCCATCAATTCACCCTTATTAACATCTTATAGTAAAGTGACATCTTTCTCATTAAAAAAAATTAATGTTTTCTATACAATGTTCTGCAAAACCGGTTGATTTCTTGTATTTCAACCGGTTTTGCAGAACATTTCATAGAAAACAATCATTTATGAATATATATATATATATATATATATATATTTGTTTTTGTGACGCTATTTGTGTGGTAGATCGGAATCTTATCAGCTTATGAGTATGAAAGAATTTTTAGAACTGCAAATAATTAACAATAATAAATTTTCAGAACTATGCGATCAAGTATATGTATGAATTACTTTACCCTTTTTTTATTTGTTGTGGTTTTTGGGAATGTCGACTTTTTTTTGGAAATCTGTCTTTTCCAATTAATATTTTAAAAATGGTGAAAATACTGATCACTTGTATAAAACAAAAGCTCAATTTGACAAGGAATAACTTGAGATCTACAGAACTCCTAATGTGAGATTCAAAGTTTGCAGTATCTAGCTCATCGAGAAGTTGATTTCAAACCTGTTACAAAATTCTCGGCGAAAAAACTAACGATAAGCCAATAAAGGTATGAATATAAATAATATTCACATCTGGCCCTGAAAAATTTTCATTTACAAACATACATAAAAATTAATCGTCCACCCACTGAATTAAATTTCAATTTCAAAATAACATATCAAGATAACTGTCATATTAAATTTATGCAGTTTCGAAAGAGTAGTGAGAAGTTTCCGAAATATTTACTGACTTTTATCAATGAAGAAATGTCGATATTGAAATAACGGTTAATTCCGGTCCTGTATTGGTCAGTACATAAGGGCTTATATCTGACAGCTTATAAAAGCAACCCATCCTGATAATATATTCATAGTGCCCTGTGAAGTCAAAGGTGTTAGTGAGCTCAAATATTCTAGTGCCATCATGATTGTTTCAAGGCAGATAATTGTAAGTTTCCAGAGAAAAATTAACAAATACGGAAAATAATTACAAGTATAAAAGATCATTTATATTTCTAAATAATTTTTTACAGTTCAAACTAAAATTTTTATTCATATTATAATATTATAATTTTCGATGGTGATGCAAAAGTTTAACTCGACATTAAAAGTCTAGATATGCGAAGTTATTAAAATATTTCCAGTTCAATTCAATCAAATATTCAAATATGCAGAAAAACCGTAAAAATATTTTTTCAATTTATCATATCAAAAAATTTCATTAATTCTAATTAATTCGACCGTTTTTGCATTAACGATTAGGATAAAAACGTCTGAATATTGCAGATGAGTTAAATGTAGAACAATGAATTTCAGGATATATTGTATAACGGTTTTGTTTTCTTGCACATATTACCGTAGTTAATAAATTGGTTAAAAGTTTATTTTCAATTAATACAATTCAATAAGTAGAATAAGACTTTATTTGAATTCGCTTTAGACAAATCAAAGTTATAAAACATATTATTATTATATTTTTATCGAAGAAAACGATCATTTTCTATAAGATTACTTTTTTTTTCAGATTTTTGCAGCAACACTTTTAGTATTATTAAACCATGTATCAGCGTTCTTCTGGGGCTCAGGAGAAACGTAAGTTATATATTTTTGAAATAAAAGTAACAACTTAATAGTTGTGTGTATGCATTTGAAGAAGTTACTATATGATGAAACGCGTCATATTGGCAACTCAGAAATCAACTTAAATGTGTAATAATTGTACAATGGATTTCTATCAAGTTAAGCCCAAAATTTTTCGAAACATCTGTCGATCATTAAAAAGACACAAAGGCTTCTAGAACGTCATTTTGCATATTATAAGTTATGATATTTGTTATACTTACTAAATCAAGAAAATGAGTAATAGACAGAAACATCCTTATTTTATGATAGCATAGCATGAAAACCTACTACTTAATATTCTAAAGCGAAGTCTTTGTGGAAGAATATTCGAGTAGTTTCTGAATATTTTATTCATTTGTTGATGAGCAGACAATAAAATGTGAGAACTTTTCATTTATACAGGGTTATTGCTGTAGATAGTTTAGAGCATGATATATCGGATAGTTAAATGCTTACTTATGACAAGACCAATTTGAAGTTAGCATGTAGTTAAATATATAATTATTAATTCTATCACCGCCTACCTTTTATGTTTTGAAAATATCTATTGGGTGTTTTTTTATAGTATAATTAGAAGACTTCTAACTGAAATAAAATACATCTAAATTAAGATTGAAGCCCAAATTTTTTTTTATTTGAAAGATAATTTTATGACATTTATGTTTTAAAAATAATTTCCGGCATATGTCCACCACGACTAGCTCTAAGGGACCGCATTCGATCAGACCAATTTTGGACCTCCTTTTCGAGTAATTCAGGCCTTATTTCATCAATAATACGAGTTATGTTGGCTTCCTAAGCGTCTATTGTTTCTGGTTTATCAGCATAAACAAATGACTTGAGATAGAAGAAAATAATCCACTGGAGTTATGTCGCATGATTTTGGAGGCCAATTAATTGGACAATTTCCCGAAATAATGCTATCGCCAAATCTTTCTTTCAATAAATCAATTGTTACGATTGCAGCATAAGGTGTAGCACCATCTTGTTGGAACCAAAACACTTCTGGGTCGATACCTTTCAAATTTTGAAACAAATAATCATTGATCATCGATCTGTAAAGAGCACCATTCACTGTAACTTTAACTCCAGTATCGTTTTTAAAGAAATATGGACCGATGGTGCCTCCAGCTTGTAAAGGACACCATATAGTGAATTTTTCAGGATGCAATGGAACCTGCAGAACTTCTTGAAGATTGTTTTCACTCCATATACGGCAATTTTGCTTGTTTACATAGCCGTTCAACCAGAAATGAGCTTCATCTCTGAACACAATTTTACTATAAAAAAGTGGATCAACTTCAAGCTGTTCTAGGACCCAATCAGCAAACAAACGACGCCTATTATGGTCAAGTGGCTTTAGTTCTTGAACCAGTTGGATCTTGTATGGGTGTAAACCAAGATCTTTACGCAACTTGTGAACGACGACGAATAGACAAATCTGGATCACCATTAACACTATGACTTACAGCAGCGATATTTTCTTCTGAACGTACAGTTCTTTGTCTTGTTGTTGTTGTTGCATCGAGTAGAGAAAATATTGTCCGAAATCTATCGATACTTCGAAGAATTAGCTGCTCTGAAGGACGATTATGCAAACCATAAATTTCACGAAGTACTCTGTAAGTTTGGCGAATAGAACACTGATTTCGAAAATAATTATCAACGATTTGTAAACGTTGTTGCGGCGTGAGTCTTTCCATGATAATTTGTCAATGCTGACTGAACAGAAATGTCAAAACAACATGGCTTCTTCCCTCTGTCAAATCACAGTTATCCCTATGGAAAGTTCTATCACTCTAAACAAAACACCCGATTACATAAAAACTATTTGCATTGATATTTAAAATTGAGAACTATCCACTAAATTATAAAGTTTTGAAACAGGAAAATCCTTAACAAATATTGAAATGAACTGAATTCAATTATTGGATTGGACGGACGTTATCCTTATAAGAAAACTCTTCTGCTCAACCTTTATTTCCAAATCAACATCAAACCTGAGAACTATATTTATTTCACTACCTTTTTCAAGAAGCTTTTTGACTCTAAACATTTTACAAGGTGTATCCATATATGCGAAAAAAGGCTGAAACATGATTGAAGAAGTTGAAATTCGATTCGGTGCAAAAGTAAATGAATTTGAAGATAATAAAGGCCAGAATTTCAATTTGAATTTAGTTTTTCATGAATAATATTTTTAATATTTGGCATATTGTTACAAAATTCGGCTAGGGCGACTTTGAAGGGATGAAAACTTTCAATCTGTTGTCATATCCATTGTGAAATTCAAACAGAGGCATTTGTGGCAATTAGCATATTATTGAAATTAAATAATTATTTAACTTTTGAAATAACGTACTTCTGCGTCTTCAACAAAAAGTTTATTAAAATAGCAGATTTTGAGAAATCTGGATTTGAAAAATTAATTTCGTGTATGGCTACCATTGATAACTACAGGGTTATCCATTTTGTGCTTCCGAAAGTAAATGTAAATATAATGCTCTTTCATTTAGAAAATCGCTCACTTTTTTAATTTAATATAATGCTTGGGCCTTGCCATTATGAGTGAATACTGAAAGAAAACACAACACTTCAAAATGAAGGTGTTGCCAGATCTAACAATGGAATAAAAAATTAGTAATGACATCTGTTGTCAAAACATATATTGGGTGTTTTTTTAGAGTGATAGAACTTTCGCTAGGGATAACTGTGATTTGACAGAAGGTACAAACCATGTTGTTTTGACATTTCTGTTCAGTAAACATTGAAAAATAATCATGGAAAGACTCAAGCCGCAACAACACTTGCAAATTGTTGAAATTTATTTTCAAAATCAGTGTTCTGTTCGCCAAACTTATAGAGCACTTAGTGAAATTTATCGTTTACATAATCGTCCATCAGAGCAGCTTATTCGTCGAACTATCGATAGATTTCGGACCACATTTTCTTTAGTCGATGTAACAACAACAACAAGACAAAGAACTGTACGTACAGAAGAAAATATCGCTGCTGTAAGTCATAGTGTTAATAATGATCCAGATTTGCCATTCGTCGACGTTCACAACAAAATGAAAATTTTGCGTAAAGATCTTGGTCTACACCCATACAAGATTCAACTGATTCAAGAACTAAAGCCACTTGACCATAATAAGCGTCGTTTGTTTGCTGATTGGGCCCTAGAATAGCTCAAAATTGATCCGCTTTTTTATCGTTAAATTGTGTTTAATGATAAGCTCATTTCTGGTTGAAGGGCTATGAAAAATAGCAAAATTGCCGTATATGGAGTGAAAACAATCCTCAAGAAGTCCTGTAGGTCTCATTGCATCCTGAAAAATACACTGTATGGTGTGCTTTACGCGCTGGAGGCATCATCGGTCCATATTTTTTTAAAAACGATGATGGAGCTAATGTTACACTGAATGATGCTCGTTACAGATCGATTATCAATGATTATTTGTTTCAAAATTTGAATGGTATCGACCCAGAAGTGATTTGGCTCCAACAAGATGGTGCTACACCTAATGCTGCTACCCTAACAATTGATTTATTGAGAGAATGATTTGGATTCTGGATTATTTTCTTTGATGTTATGTCATTTCTTTGGTTTATGCTGATAAACCAGAAACAATAAACGCTTTGGAAGCCAACTTAACTCGTGTTATTGATGAAATATGATCGAAAAAGTGGTCCAAAATCGGTCTGGTTGAATGCGGTTCCTCAGAGCTAGTCATGGTGGACACATGCCGGAAATTATATTTAAAATTTGTGGTGAATTTGGTGAATTTTTGACGGTTTTCTGCATCAATTAATACTTAAGAGTAGTAAAACTTATGTCATTCGTATTTCAATTTATTTTACAGGACCCAACACTCGAACCCGTATTACATCTACCAGCGCAGGATGCCTCCTCCTTCTTATAACATCCCATACACTGAGCCCTCTCTGCCCTCAGTACCCATGCAAGTACCGCTTCAGGCCCAGCTCTCGCCACAACCATCAGTACAGAACGTGCAACTAGTGCCATGCTTATGTCCTATCTCAACCGACTTCGAACAAGTTAAACCAGAAAATATTTACTTAACTCCGCCAGCACATCCTGTACCAGCACCTAACAACGTGAATCAGGTTAAAAACTTGCAAAACTGAGGAAGAAAGAGCATTATCTAATCATTGACCATATCATCAAAACGAGAATGGTGGTCATAATAACATGAGTTTCCTAGACATCAATTCAATTTACGAATTTTATTGTCTAGACGTGACTTTCTCTCTCAGGAAAATTGACCATCAGCTACCGTTTGCCTCGTTAGTTCAATAATTATGTATTCGTCTAATTGTACAGAAGTTATTTATTTATTTAATGTTCATAAGAGACTGATTATATTTGAAGAGTATTTCAAGTGTAAAAACAAGAAATAAATTTATTCAGTAATGTTCTGCTCATTTTATTCGAATAGACACAATTGGGGACCAATGGTAGAATATACAGGTGCCCAAAAAGAGTATCGGGTATTTGTTACTTCGATAAAACAAAAACTACATGAAATAAAAAAAAGTTTGTTGCCATTTCTGACTTGATGATCTGCCTCGATTGCGTCAGGTTTGTCGGTTTTCTCTTATAGACCGTTCTTTTAAGGAATCACCATGCAAAATAGTCAAGTGGACTAAGGTTGGGGTTTCTGGGAGGCCAGTTGATGTTACCTCCACGCGAAATGACTTTATTAGGGAATAATTACTTATCAGCTTCCATTGCTTGGTTTGATGTGTGGCAAGTCTTGTTGAAACCATGTTCTTGAGTTGAAACGTTGAAATTCCTGTAACTCTAGACCCAAAATTTTTCGAGCATATCGCAATAACTGTCACTATTCACATTGTGTAATATCGTGGGTAAAATAATATAAGTATGTTTAACTCAGGCTTTAATAATAAAATAACAATATACACACCTCGAGTTACAACAGAGAAAGAGAAAGAGTTTTTAGGTTACCAAGCGTACCTAACTTAAACCATAGAATGCAATTAACATAGAAAGTATTCTCTTCCTTTATTTTACAATTACTACTTTTATTTATATACATGATATTACACTCCTCCGTCACTAAATCTTTTAGGAGGGCTTATATTTGTTCTTAAACGGTTTTTTATATTAGGGAATAACAAAGCACTTTCACTTGTTTGTGCACTGTCTCCCTCCACTAAAACTGACTCTTCATTATTAGACGGTAATTCATTTTCAACAGATTCCGGAACCCTATTGTGATCCTGAAAATCTGGTGGTTTAACTTCTTGACTAGGAACAATTTCTTTTGGTTCAATGTTATTACTTCTAGAGTCTTTTATAGAAACATATTCTTTCACATTAATATCACAAATGTCATCATAAAAACTTCCTACTTTCCTCATTTGATCAATATGCCTCCTCCAAATTAATTTTTCCTTCAATGTTTTACAATTATAATTTTGAGTACCGAGAATCTGTACAATTACAGCCTTTTCCCAAGTGATTTTATTTGGTGTTCGATAGTCTTTAATATAAACAACCTCACCTTCTTCAAATTCTACCATTCTTTTACCATGGTATTTAATCTGTCTTTCCAAAGCTTTAATTTTTTCTGGATCTTTGTGCAAACCATTTTTATCTATTATATGACCTAAATATGATATCCTTTTTTTAAAAAATTTGCATTTTTCTAAGTTCAGCGTGAAGCCAGCATTTAGTTATCTCTCAAAAACGTTTTTTAAATTTTCCAAATGATCTACCCTATTTTCCCCGGTAACCACAATATCATCTATGAATATTATTACACCTTTTAACCCTTGGAGAACTTTCTCCATGGTATTTTGAAAAATTGAAACCGCTGGTTTTGTACCATATGGCAACCTATTTACTTTATATATACCTCTGTGGGTACTCCACGATAAAAGAATTTTTGTTTCGTTGTCTAATTCTAATTGGTTATAAGCGCATAGCAAATCCAATTTAGTAAATTCCTTCCCTCCTTGAAGAGCTGCGAACAATTCTTCAATCCTTGGCAGGGGATGCTTATAATCTTCAAAATGTTTATTTATTGTAATCTTATAATCGGCACAAATTCTAATCTTGCCATTAGGCTTCAATACCGGAACTATTGTACCCCATTCGGAATTTTGAATACGAGTGATAACACCTTGTTTTTCTAACTCATCCAATTCTTTATCCATCAGTTCTTTGAATTTGAATGGAACCGGTCTTGGTTTACAAAAAATCGGTTTAACTTCAGAATCTACCGAGAATTTTACTTTTTCTAATTTATACAAGCCTAACTTATTTGTGAATAACTGTTCAAATTGTTTAAGAATTTTGTCTAAATTGTCGTTATGATCGAGTTTGTTCACATTAGACACCATCGAACTCTGCCAGGCAATATTGAATAATTTAATTAAATCTCTATCTAATAATGGAACCATTCCATTTTCGACTATAATGAGTTTGCAATTCCTTTTAAGAACATTTTGATATTCAATGCCCACATAAATCTCTCCATCTGGAACAATTACATTACCCTCGTATGTTTTCAACTTAATTTTCGTTGTAAATAATTTACAATTTTTAAATAAGTGTTCAAAAACATTACCAGGAATAACAGAAATTCCCGCTCCTGAGTCCAGTTCCATTGTCGAAGGTTTTTTATTAATATGCACTTGAACTTTAAATGGTTCAATAGAACTGGTTCTACGTTTAGTCACAAAAAACATATCATTAAAATCTGTTGGACTACTCTGATCCTCTACTATAATTTCTTCCTTTACAAAGTGATTGCGGTTTGAATAACAAACCTTTGCCAAATGTCCAACCTTTTTACAAATTTTACGTTTATAAGTTTTGAACTTACATTTACTGAAATTATGATTTTCCTCACCACAACTTCTGCATTTGGCTTTCTTTTCTTCCTGAATCTTCGGCTTGTTTTCTCTCTTCTCTTCCCTTCGGTATGATTTTCTTCCATCTGCTCTTTTCCTTGATTCTTGGATAAAACTAACCTTGTTTATCATTTGGGTGAAAGAACTGGTTACTGCTGCTTCTTTCCTCAATGCTACTTGCACAATTTCTTCCAAAGAAATGGTATGGTCCTCTTCATAAACTCTGTCTAGAATGGCACTCCTTTTCAAACCTGATACGAACCTATCCTTAAGTATTTCGTTCAGGTTATTTCCAAATTTACATTGGATCGCTTTGTTTTTTAAACGAACAAAGAATTCTCTAATACCTTCATTGTCTAATTGTGTTAGGTTGTAGAATTCTATTCTTTCCTTGAAGACAGAAATCTTTTGTGAAAATTGTTTCTTCAATATCCTGCACAGTTCGTGATAACTTTTTTCTTTTGGAAGTTCTGGATCACACAATCCTCGTAGTATTTCATATGCCTGTTCACCCACCATTGTTAGAAGAACTACTACTTTCTTGTTGTCCTCCAGTCTGTTCCCATTTGATATTCATTTAAAACACCTATCGTACCTCTTAAGATATTTGGATACTTGCTAACAGTCGCTGAATCGCCTTGATTCTTCTGTGAAGGTTAATAGTGTGCCATTTCGTATTATTGTAGATAACTTCACAAATACCAATGTTCATCGTCGCCACTTGTAATATCGTGGGTAAAATAATATAAGTATGTTTAACTCAGACTTTAATAATAAAATAACAATGTACACAACTCGAGTTACAAAAGAGAAAGAGAAAGAGTTTTTAGGTTACCAAGCGTACCTAACTTAAACCATAGAATGCAATTAACATAGAAAGTATTTTCTTCCTTTATTTTACAATTACTACTTTTATTTATATACATGATATTACACATTGAACAGTCGCCCCGTCGATCTTCATGAAAATAAGGACCGATTATGTAGACATAGAGGCCCAACAACGATCTTTGGGCTGTGCAGGGGTCGTTCATGCTTTAATCTTAGATTTTCCTTTGCCCATTACCGAAAATTCTGTTCATTGACATGACCATTCAGATGAAAAATTGCTTCAACACTGAAGAGTATGTTTTCAGAATTGTTGAATCGCCGATGTTATCAGAACTGTTGAATCGCCGTAACATTTCGTTGGCAAATTTCAATCGATTAGCATAGTCTGTATCCTTCAATTCTTGAACCGATTGAATTATAGGGAAGGGCTTTTAAATGCAAATCTTTTTTCAAAATCAAATGCAAGAACTATTTTTCGATGTTTAATCATTGACCTCGCTTTCGGATAGAGAAAGACGTATTTTGACGAACTGAATAGTTTCTTCGTAGCGGACTGAACGAGGGCGGCCAGAGTGTTGAATTTTTACCATCGCACCTGTATTGTCGAACATCTGGATCCATTTTATAATGCTGTCGTCACTTGGTGTATGGCGTGTACGATATTCCATAAACGTTGAGAAGCCACTATTGAATCACCGTTGGGATAGTACGCTCGTACGCAAAAAGCGCGATGAGTTTCCGGATACTGCTTCATCGTGACTAAAAGTCCACAAAATGGCGGACACCACGATCCCCTCCCCACTCCCTTCCGTCGCTCAGTTTTAAATGCAGCGCCAAAACAAATACCCGATACGCTCTTAGGACACGCTGTATTATACTGGAATTCATGAATAATTATTTGTACATACTCATTATATTCGCTCGTTGAATGATTCACCTCAACAGAAAAGGCCAGAATTAATGAATAGAAAAGGTGTAGTGTTACACTAAGATCATGCGAGACCTCATACAAGTTTGGTCACTCGCCAAAAGCTCTTACAGCTTTAATGGGTTACATCGCTACACCCACCGTATTCTCCAGATGTGGCGCCTTCGGATTATTATTTGTTCCGGTCATTGCAAAATTTTTTGGACGGTAAAACCGTTATTTCGAATGACGGGATCAAAAATCACCTGGATCAGTTTTTGCATGCAAAAAACAAAAAATTTTACGAACGTGGAATCTTGCTACTACCAGAAAGATGGCAAAAGGTGTTGAACCAGAATGGCCAATATATAATTTAATGAAATATTTATTCATTATACGAAAATTTTAAATTATTTTCCGAACAACCCAATACCTGTTTATGAAATCGAAACTAAGAACTCTAAAAGATGGGGTGGTATTTTACTAACACCTCTTTTTGAAAACTTCCGTCGAATGCCGATAAAAAAAGGTCATTAATCATACGAAATCTTCACCTCATATTAACCCGGCTAGCTCAGTCGGTAGAGCATGAGACTCTTAATCTCAGGGTCGTTGGTTCGAGCCCCACGTTGGGTGTTTAATCTTTTCATATCTAATATAGATCTATTTCGTTTTGACAATCTAAACGAATGATAACAGTTTAGTGAAAGTCTTCATGAATGTAATGAGTACAAATGTAGCGATAACGATATATACTGTGCTCATTTCTGTAGTTAAGAAATATGATTGTTTTGGAATTACAAAGTGCAAAACTTTGGCAAAAAATATTATGAACATCCTAGAAAAGTACTGACGTGAAGTCAGGAACCTTTGGGCGTTTGTTCATATAACCTACCATTCGCACCAAATTTAGCACTAGCTTTCTTGTCGTAGAACTAATGGTGTGGTTTCGCTAGCGCTCAAAGTTTCTGACAAACAATTTTCTTTTACATTCTGATCATACAATTCTCACGAAATTTTCTGAGAACATGCACATTACTATTGTTTTTCTAAACATCAAATTTCATATCGAACGAATCTATAATCTCGAAAATAAGTGAGTAGTTCAAATGTAATCGATTCTGGAATCATTCGACCGATTATGCTATCTGAAAGGTGATTCACAGGATAACGCTGTATCAATTCTGAATTGCTCCTGGAAGGTTTTTAAGAGAAGAGTTTTAAGAAGACTGCTCGATTATTTGAATAAATTCAATATCAACACTAGGTCTCAGTACGGTTTCTGACCAGAACATTCAATTGAAAGTGCGGCATTTTCGTTCGTCGAAGATGTCTATAAACATCTTGATGAGGGTATGTGCGTGGCTGGATTACTTTTCGATCTTTCTAAAGCGTTTGATTCGTTGAATTTTTTTGATGTTGAGCAAATGTTATAATCTGGGATTTAGGGATATTTTTGGTTTGTTTAAAAAGTTATATATCAAATCGCACTATGTTTGTCAGAGTCGATTAATCTCTCTAATATGAGTATCAGGTTGATCTGGGGCTTCCACAGGGCTCGATTCTGAGACCACATCTGTTTTCATTATTTATTACTGATTATTTGACAGCAGTGTTGATTGCACTTCTTGCTGATGCTACTTCAATAATGGTCGCAGCGCAGAGGTTTGAGAAGATGACAGCATTGGCTTTATCGGTAATTGGTACGTTTGCTGATTAGTGTAGTCGAAATGTAATGATTGTCAATCTTGACAAGACGGTCTGCATTCATTTTGGTTTGAAAATTGTAAGGCATGATCGCTTTGTGATGTCTCTATAAAACCTGAGAACTTCGCTGAGTTCTTCAGAATTTATATAGACAGTGGTTTGCGATGAACCCAACGTATAGATACAGTTTGAAAAAAATTAATTGCTCTTATTTTTCTATGAATAAAATGAAAAAATTGTTTCCTTTAAGATCCCTACTGGATATTTATTATTGTTCACGTTACCCCCATTAAGCCTATAATATTATTATATGAGGCAGTTCAGCAGATCTAGAGAGAGTTTTTATATTACAGATAATAGCTGGAATTAATTCTCCGGAAGCTCTACATATTTAAATCTCAATAAATCTCATGAAAACATTAAGAATTACCTTTAGAAAAAAATCAATTTTAAATGTTCACATGAGATTTATTTAGTTCATTTTAATTGGACTGAAATAAGAAGTCATTTTGTTTTCTCTTACTTCTTAAAAAGTGATAGAAAACAAACTGATTTCTCATTTCATTCCTGTAAAGTATTTTTAAGGACTCAGTCATATCCAAATGATACCGTGTGTACTATGGAAAAACCAAAACATAATTATTGTATATTAAATAATAAAAATGGAGTTTTCAGTTGATAGAAGGCTTCCACAATATTTTATATATCACAAAGACTAATTTTGCAGACCTCACTACAAATTTTAATTCTATAAGAATTTTTTCTTAGAAGCTTTTCAAAATTAAATAAAATAAATGTCTTAGAAAACAAAGTTTCAAGGATTCAATTAAAAAGACATAGAATCAACACTAATAACACAGCATCAAAAGGAATAAAAAAAATATATTATTATTATATAATAATTATATTATTATTGGATGAATATTTTATGATTTTGGGAAAAAATTTTGTTCAATTGAAATTAGTACTGAGGTTAGCAGAATTAATCTGTGTGATATTAAAGATATTTTTCTATCAAATAAAAACCTCCTTTTTCTTATTTTATTTTGTTTATATCCCCTCTGCCTATGAAAATTAAACAAAGAATGAGCGTTGAAAAGCTTGAGCACTATCATTCGTTGCTTTATTTTCATCGCATTCCTTAATGCATTATACTGCATGAGTGCTTAACATAACTTGTTTTAATGACTTCAAATGGCATTGTGAAATTTCATGTGGTGTTAGTTTATTACTCTTTACAATAACCAAGTACTTCAATCATATTTCATTACTTTTATTGCACGTAATTTAGTTTCAACGCTATTGACTTCCAATAACTTCCAAATTTTAATTTAAAAAAAAAAATTCGACAATTTTTTAGGATTTGATTAAATAAATGTCTTAGAACGCACAGTTTCAGTTTAGTAGATATATAGAATTAACACTTCTTACGCAACACCAGAAGGAATAAAAGAATTCAAAAAAATTTAAATTATTAATTGAAAATAATAAATAAATACTTGAATGATACAAAATTTTGTTTCTTGGATAATGAAAACCAAATCCCTTTCCAAAAATGCAGAAAACAACTCACAGAACTTCTTCAAAAATAACTTACTACAAATAAGTTCATCTTCAAAAAGTAATTTAGAATTAACTTCCGATACAATTTTTTTTTACTGTCATGCATCCTAACACTTTTTTGCACAGTTCATTTAAATTCAAATATTGTAGAAATTCGAATGTCTCAAGAATGAAGATAGAACATTCTATGCACATAAGAAAGGAATTTCCTGTGGGGAACTGTTTACAATTCAGAAATAATTGTTATTAACGCTCCACAACTAATGAATTAGACTCAGCAGATCATGCGAAACGACTATTCCTTATATTGGCATGGAAGTAGGCAGAGCATACTTTCGATTTTCCGAGATCGTTAACCATAGATACCTAAGAACAAGAATATCACAAAAAAATTATAAGTGTCGCTCGCTCTGAAACGCGTTAGATGAAGCAATCGTTTAAAAATTGAATAACATCAGTATAAGATCTGCAGGTTTTTATAATGGAATTATGAATTTGTTGAATAACAAGACTCTGTTATACCAGATGAAACAATTGGGTTACGCTAAGAAAGCATCTGTGTCTATCGTGACCAAACTGCACACAGTGACTTATAGGAAATATGCAAACATAACAAGTGTCTCAGAAATATAGAGTGATAGAACTTTAAATTAAAATAAAACACATTTAAATTAAGATTGAAAAGATTTGAAAGATAGTTTTATGACATTTATGTTTTAAAAATAATTTCCGGCATATGTCCACCACGACTAGCTCTGAGAAACCGCAGTCGACCAGATCAATTTTGGACCACTTTTTCGAGTAATTCAGGCCTTATTTCATCAAGAACACGAGTTACGTTGGCTTCCAAAGCGTCTATTGTTTTTAGTTTATATAAATATATTATATATTATAAACCAATAACTTGACATAACCCCAAAGAAAATAATCCAGTGGAGTTATGTCTCATGACCTTGGAGGCCAATTAATAAGGCCATTTCTCGAAACAATGTTATCGCCAAATCTTTCTTTCAATAAATCAATTGTTACGGTAGCAGCATGAGGTGTAGCACCATCTTGTTGGAACCGAAACACTTCTGGGTCGATATCATTCAAATTTTGAAACAAATAATCATTGATCATCGATCTGTAACGAGCCACATTTACTGCAACAGTAGCTCCAGCTTCGTTTTGAAAGAAATATGGACCGATGATGCCTCCAGCGTGTAAAGCACACCATACAGTGCATTTTTCAGGATCCAATGGAACCTGCAGAACTTCTTGCGGATTGTTTTCACTCCATATACGGCAATTTTGCTTCTTTACATAGATGTTCAATCAGAAATGAGCTTTATCACTAAACACAATTTTACGATAAAAAAGTGGATCAATTTCAAACTGTTTTAGGGCCATTAGCAAACAAACGACGCTTATTATGATCAATAGGCTTTGGTTATTGAACCAGTTGGATCTTGTATGGGGGTAGACCAAGATCTTTACGCAAAATTTTCCATGTGGTGGATGCGCAGAGTCCACCTTGTTGTGAACGTCGACGAATAGACAAATCTGGATCATTAACACTATGACTTACAGTAGCGATATTTTCTTCTGTACCTATAGTTCTTTGTTTTGTTGTTGTTGTTGCATCGAGTAGAGGAAATTTTGTCCGAAATCTATCGATAGTTTGACGAATAAGATGCTTTGATGGACGATTATGTAAATCATAAATTTCACGAACTGCTCTATAGGTTTGGCGAATAGAACACTGATTTTGAAAATAAATTTCAACAATTTGTAAACGTTGTTGCGGCGTGAGTCTTTCCATGATAATTTGTCAATGCTTACTGAACAAAAATGTCGAAACAACATGGCTTCTAACTTCTGTCAAATCACAGTTAACCCTATCGAAAATTCCATCGCTCTAAAAAAACACCCGATACTAGCGCCATCAAGAGTATGTAAATACATACATACTCCTTATTAAAGATCTGGTGTATTTGAATGTATAGGGTTTCTAGTTGAGTTACCCTTCTGATAATATTCAATATCATCAATAGCTTTTTAACTAAAACACATCCGCCATCTCAGGTGATTTTTTGGAACAATGTCGTCATAGGAGTTATTTCTCCCCAATACAGAACTTGAAAATTATTTTTGAATTCTTCAAAACTCTTAGGTGCTTGAGTTTGGGCGATTCAGTTTTCTGTTCAACATCACCTTTTGATGGCAAGTTCAATTTTACATTATTTCGTGAATAATGATCTGATTTTGAAAATTTCAACTGGGTTGTGCACAGAACATGAATAACTAACTAACACTCGACTTCTCTTCCATAGAAAAAAAAATAATCGGGGTGGTTTTTTCGTAACAAACTCCTGATGGAAATTCGTCCCCGTCAAAACAGAAGTTACCTATTTTTTTAAAACCTTCGAAAGTTCTTCGTTTCTGAGTTTAGCGGGGTCAAATTTTCTTTGGGAGATCCTGTATAGATGGATAGATAGATTGTAAGTGTAATGTCTTATAAACCGTGTCTCTTTTTATAGATATATAGAATTATCTGATGAAAAATTATTCGAATTCTCCTATATAAAATTCCTAGAGCGCAGAGGCCAAAAAATATCTATTCATTAAAAACGCATCGAACCGTTGTAATGAAGCCAGCAATCAGGATATGACATACGGAACAGATTAGCAGCGACACGGATTACGATTTTTTGCATAATTAATATTCGTCTTATTCTTTTTTGCAATGCATATTGTGAAATATCTGCCTTTTTTCGTACGTGCAGAACGGCATTTACTGCAGGCATCTCATTTTTGCCGAATCGGAAGTTCAATAACGAATGCTCACTAGTGAGAGTTAGTTTCTCTCTCCGTTCTGCCCGAGTTATATTTCTTGTACCTCATATTTCCTTAAAATGAGAATCCCCGTCCATTTGTCTTATATATAAAGCAGGAAATGGGTTTAACAAGCACATAACGTCTACCGTTCATCACCAAAACATATCACAGTCAAGATGAATTTCAGTTTTTGGGTAACTTGAAAGGATAATTTTGTGGAAAAATTTCTGATCCTTGTTCGAATTTTTTTTTGTTTCAGATCTTCTCAGCCCTAGTTTGCATTTTGGCACATTTGAGTACCAGTTACGCCGGCGATGACCAGTAAGTTGGGTGATTTTTTTTACATAATATCAGAATAGTAGGATCTTGTTTTATCCCTTTCTCAAATAATAAACCTTTGTGGTCGAACAAAAACAAATTTTAGTACCTGCAAATAGTCTTTCATATCAATGCTACATCTAACTGCTTACAAAGGTAAAGGATGGGCCATAAAATTGACTATTTTTTCAAAAATAGGAGTTTATTAGGAAGGTTTAAACTTGACATTTACTAATGAATAACAATATTATTCAAATCACCACCATGGCTGCAATACCACATCTGATCAACCGAATATTTCAGTACATTGTCAATTGTTTTGGGCTTAATCTCATGCAAGGCTACTTCGATTTTGTGTTTCAAGGCATCATAGTGAATTCTACCGGTTAGGTTACTGCCATGTGGGCGTGGCTCTTTCACTAGGTGACTACTCAGCTGTCTCCACAATCTGCCCAGGATGCAGATAGTGTGATAAGAATACGCCTTACCATCGCGCATTAGCAAGAACTACTCCGAAGAGTTGAATTCACCAAGCTTCCAGTTTCGACTTTAGCCCGAAAACTTACACCTTGATTGGTGGCAGCGTAGTACTTTACAACCTCTACTGGCTCTGCAATGTCTCAGTACCCGAGTTGTTTTATGACGCAACTCAATCCATCCGAACGCAGTCCAATAAACCAAGATAATCTCAAGATTGATGCCTCAATTGATCTTGGTACGAGCACCTTCAATCCGGCCTGTACGTGAAGACACACGAACCCTTTTGAAATTTTTCAATTGATCCTTCAAGCACCAAAGGTCTAGCCATATCGTCGAGATCCACAAACCCCAGAAACATCTCGCAATCGATCCTGGTTCAGGACGAGGCTGGTTGAACCGTCAAGTTCCGCTAAACTCTGAAGCATTTTCTCCTGAACATGAGTTCCTACGAACGGATAGATGGAATACTCTTCTAGTCCAGCATGCGGACTTTCAACCAATCGAGTCCAACACCAATTGGGTGGCCAGGTCGTACGAATACTTCCCGAGGGCCTCCACCCTCTGGAGGTAACGCAGTATGTTATATAACGCACTCACCCATTGGACAGAAAAATCCAGAGATTTACCGCAATAGGGAAGAGTACGTTAGTTTTAAGAGTGAAGCCCTGTGCTGGGACAGACATCTTTGTCTGAGTGTTTGTTTGTTGAAACTAGGGTCCTAGAGAAGACAAGCGCCCCCAGCGCGTCAAGCTATAATGCCATGGGAGGTGGTTTCAAGGAGGCATCATACTCAGAAGTTAGAATGTGAGCAGAGCTCTCTAATAACATTAAAGTACCATTGTCATCACCGTGGTCCCGGGTTTCTGCTCAAGCTTTGACACTCCAGCAAACCCCCGATAAGCTGAAAGAGAAAGATAGGAATTTTGAAGTTTTATAGGGAACTTTGCGCCAGAATAACTAGGTGAGGGACCCCCAAAGTCACCTACGCCATCCCAAGAGATGGATCGCCGTGCCGATCCCAACACTCAGTCATTTGAGCAGAGTGTCTCTATGGTTATGAAAGATTGAAGCAACGAACCAACACAAATAACAGCTTCTCAGCATGGACCTCCCGCTCAACAGGGCTGCTGTTGCTGTTCACTGTTAAAAGCGAGGCACCGAAGCATCGAAGGATTGGGCTTTAGGATCAAAAGGTTGCCAGAGTTGGGGGAGAGCAAAGCGTATCTTCCAGGACCCTCAAACCTCGTCGAAACTTCGTAGTCTCCCTTTCCCTCTAACGGACCACTTCCGACCCCGCAGCGGATAAGATAAGCTTAAGGATCCACGAATGGGGCCGAAGTTAGGGGCGAGCAGAGCGAATTTCCCAAGGCCACCAACTTGTTGAAAACGTCGTAGTTTCCCTTTGTCCTCCAACATACCAATCAGGACCCCGCAGCGGAAGCTTCAGGATCTAAAAATGGAGCCAAATTTGGGGGCGAGCAGAGCAAATCTCCCAAGTCCAGCAACTCGTTCGAAACGTCGTAGTCTCCCTTTTTCCTTCAGCAACCATTTGAGATCCTTCAGCGGATATGAGCACGCTGAGATTCAGCAAGGTATTGCCTTCGCCAATAAAAGGATTACAAAACTCTAATCGATCGCAGGATCGTAGATTCTGGTCGTCAGTCAGAGCCAGCTTCCCCGTACGATTTCAAGCCTTGCGGTAGGAAAAGGATGGAGTGGGAAAACATGATGGAATGGTATTATGCAAGAAAGAAAGAAAGTAAGGAAGTTTGGATTGCGAGTCATCTGCTTTAGGCATCATAATCTCCATTTCATAAATGAAACTAGGACACTAGTTATGACAAGCTTCCACACCACGACAAGGTACAGGGACAGAGGGGGAGTCTAGGAGGCATCAGTCGTTTCTGGATGGTTAACGTAACAATTAGCCTCAACGGATCCCCACAAAAAAATTGTCCTCCGAGGTGAAAATCAGCTTCATTGCTAAAGATGATTTTTCTGGGAAAATACTCATTTCCGGCCATGCGATCATTAGTCTAGCGGAGTCGAAACGCAACAGATGGTCAGGAGGTTTCACTTCTTACACTAGTTGAACTTTGTAGCGTTATACCGAGGTCTTTGTGAAAAAATTTTTTAGAAGAAATGCGAGAAATGTTCAGTTCTCGAGAATGATGAGGTGTTGATATTGATAGATGTTCAGCCACATTCTGGACTACTGCCGCAATGCTTTCATGTGTGCTCACTAGATCATAATGTGAACTTGTTGTTTTATCAAATAACGGTCCACTTTCACGAATTCTCTCCACAAATTGCCCTTTCATTTCTATTAAATTTTCCACGTAATAGTTTGGATAGAAGATTCATTCATTCGAAAATAAATTTTCAATATTTTTCACTTTGGTTCAAGAGTAAATCGACCTATTTCGATCATTACAAATATTGAGCCAACATTCTGTCAAAACGCAAATGAAGTAGTATTGCCAGGCTCAAAATAACCACTACTTCAAAATGCGAACTCTAGATGGCTACATTAATACTTATGTTCAAAAACTAACATTTAGACCCCAATGAGTATTTAAAGTTTGTCTCATCGTTTGAAAAATGGCATCATAAAATAATCATCCTTCCATTCCTCAGAAATAATATGATGAATATATATGGCGACACTGATTGATTTTGTAACAGAATACAGTTTAAGATTTAAATTTTGCTTCATGCAATACAACTTAGTCTTGGTTATAATTCAAAATTCATCAACGCCCACCTGCATTTGATTGCGAATAAATTAGTCGTAAACATGATGTCAGGCCATGCAACATTCAAATATAATTAAGGTTATCTTTCATACAAAAATAAAAGCACAATTCCATTCCGTGGCTAGACCTAGTTCTTCATTTAGCAACATATGAAGAAACTCTGAAAAATCTTCTTTCTGAATACAATAAAATAGTGATTTAGGGTCAACGACATAGCTGATAAGCTTAAAAAGGGAAAATCGACAATCACTTTCACTTTGTCGTTTTATCATTAGATTTATATTTGTAGTTGATCCGGACCATATAAGTATATTAATGTACTATAACAGGCCATTGCATCTTACCACTGATGGAATTTTTATATTATTGTTTTTCAACTCAAAAGATTAACTACCAGAGTATTTCGCTATTGTCGAAGACATGATTATAGGTTTCATGGAAAATTTTTTGTTACAGTTGAAGCTAATTTCTTTCATTTTATTCATTGAAGGAAAACTTCGTACTAATTGAAAATTTACGGATATAGTTCTTACTTTTTATAGAACTTAGATAGTTTCAATTTTTTAAATATCTAACAGGTTAATTCTGTTAGCCCCCTACAGATTTCAATTTACAAAAAGAAATTTTATTCAAAAAACTTTTAAGATCTTGAATGAAATAAATTTTTTTAATTCAGTTCTAAAAATGTTTTTGAATAAAATTTTTTTTAAATTAAAACCTGTAGGAGGTTAACACACTGTTGAATATTTAAAATATTCTAATAATACTTCTATCAAGAGAAAACCTCTTTCTTTTATTCAATTAGAGGAGTATCAGTATAATAATAATAATAAAAAAAATAATAATAATATAATAATATTAATACTAATAATAATAATAATATCAATAATAATTATAATAATTTTAATAATAATAATATTAATAATAATAATTACTTTCGAAAAACTTTATATAACAAGCGAGCATGAACACTTTATTCTAACGTGTTCCCACCTGCTTCATAACATCATAAAATAAGGAATAAAAAGTTTTATGGATAAAAACATATCAGCAATTTCAGTAATTTTTATGTTTCCAGTCATCATGTGATCATCCATGTACCGTACCATGTGAAAACTATAAAGCACACACACACAATTTACAAGGTAATAAAGGATGAACCACACCATGATAACTACGAGGAGCATGACTGGGCATGATCTATCTAGGAAATTCAGCACTTCTACGTCTTGTACCTATTTTTACTGTTTTATTTTGTACAATCTACTTCCTGTTCTGTGATTTTTAATAAATTTTATTTTTGTTACGTTATGTTTGTTATTTTTCATGATAATCATACCATAATAAATATTGAACAATGAAATATTAAACGTATACAGGTGACCTGAAAAATAATTTTCAAATCTGACATTCACTTGTTTTATAATGGGACATTTTCGAGCTACCTGTATTTAAATAGGCTGTTCATTTTATAGATTTCTTTATAAATTTCCATAAAGGAATAAACTATATTTTTTTGATTCATGGAGTCATCAAATAATACACTTTGGAAATCGTTATTTATCTACTACTTCTTGAAATTTCCAAGGTTAATAACGTTTTGAAGAAGGTAAGAATATTGTTTTCAAATTTCAGCCTCCAATTTCCCATCACTCAACTGAATTATCAGGTTAAAAATTTCAGACTATCAATTTTAAATATTTTAGGGATAAATATTTTAATTTTTTTCAGTTTTTATTTCTAAAAAATGTTTATTAATTAAATCCTTAATCTGTCACCCTTAGAGCGAATCTAGCAGGCTGAAAATTTTTAAGGACACACTTCTAACAGCAACTCATAACTATAATCAATAAAAAAATTTTTCAGCCTAATGATAGGTGGTCTTAAAAAAAAAAGAATCATTTACCATAAAAGCAGTAGACGAATAGAAGAATAATTGATATTAATTTGAATAATTTAACGTTAATGTTTGGAGAATCTCAATTCCTTCTTGAAAATTTCCAACTGAACGTGAGGTTGAAAGAAATTAATGTTTTAAAAACATTAGCGTCAAATAAAAGGTGAAGCATGAATATAATAGACAAACTAATTTCTAAGAAACAATATGAAAAAACACTATCTTCTGTTAACTCACCTTTCCAGGACAATGAAAATGAAGATTTTCATAGCATAAACTTTAGGCAATAGCTTAAATAAAATAACGTCAATACCATTTATACAAATAAGAAAAATCTAGTCTCACTCTTAGTTAACGGTTAAGTTTGTATATTTTACTTAATAGAATCCATCTTGTTGCTGGATGACCACGGCTTTTTCTACCATCTCTCCTATAACAACTTGGTCCATTTTTCAGTTGACATCCTTGCTACATAACCAGCCCAAGACCACTTTTTCTTGAACATTTCATTGCCTACATCTTTTATTTGTGTGGTTCTTCTGATATCTACATTTCTTATTCGGTCTTTAATTTGATTCCTTATAAACATCTTTCCATTCTTTTTGACTTACTTTTAACCATTTTTTTTTTCAGTCAGTTGATATTCATGGAAAAGTCACCCTCTAGGATAAACGCAAGTGGCCAATACTGATTCCAAGCGTTTTCTATTCTCCCCTCAATTTGTAAAAGAAACGATCTGGCCAAGATAACAATAACCCTGAACATGGTCATTCATTTTAATTTTTTTTTCTTCACTGTTTGTCATCATTTTAAAGGGCTTTCCTCAATGTATTTGCCAAATTTCTGAGAAATACATTCATTGTATATTCAATCCTCAGTTGTGAATCCTTTATGATAAATTTCATAGAATCCATTGTCCATTGTGTAATCGGTATTCTCTGAATTTTGTACAAAGTTGGTCGAAAACCTGTTAAATTTATATTTTTTTCATTTTCAGCCTTAACAAATTGACTTAGAAGTAAAAGATATATTATATAAAAAGTTTAAAGTATCGACTCAGAATAGTACGTGGTTTTGTATTCAGTGCTGTTTTCTTCCACTCAACTTTTAGGAGCTGAAAATTTTTTACGGAATTAGGAAGGAAATTTGAATGCCAAATGAATTAATTAATGCGGCTCTTATTTTGTTCGAAATATAATAAACAGTAAGGAAATATAATCATGGTTCAACAAAAAATTTTCGATGTAAATGAATATGTCATATTTGTGCCAAATACTTTCCAATGTAAATTTTTACGTGGATGTTGAAATCAGGAAAATTCTAAAATCAATAATTCGAGAAGTAAAAAGGAATTACATGGGTAGTTTATGAGTAATTAATTATTATTTGAATTTATACTCAATAGTGTAATGATTCACTTAATTACAGGTGAATTTATCATGTTACGTGCCTGTACTGTTTTTCAGCTTTAGCAAATAACTTTGGAGTGATATTTTCTATATATTTTATAGCACTATTTTTATAATAACATGAAAAAATATCCCTATTTTATTTTGAATCTAGGACGTCATAGTTAAGTATTAATCTTGTGTTACTTCGATACTTTGAAGAAATTTAACGACACAATATATATTGAAAACGGTTGAGCATTTTTGCTTCTAGGGCTTCCAAAAGCAATACACCTATGTGCATTATTGTGTAGTAGAGTAAAAAACCACAAATGGTCTCTTTTTGTGATATGTCCTGATAGAATTGGGAACAATTTCTTCATAAAACATTATGGAGAAGTTTTTGACTTTATATAACTTACCTGAATTACGTAGGCAATGCAATATTTTTACGCTTAAGAGCAGATATGTTATGATAATTCCTACGGAAAACGCAACATTAATGAAAAATAGAGCAAATAATAAAATTATCCACTTTTTTCAATTATACAATTAAACACCCAAAAGTCCATTGTTCTCAAATCAACAAACAACTGTAGAAATGAACCAAATGATATCTGAAGTCAAGCGTAGAATAATAATTGTGAGAAAGCATACCAGATTCTTTCATCTATTTTTTTAACGGATAAATGGCGCTTGAATTAGAATCTTGCCGAAAACCACAAACGAACATTTTGCTACAAGTTGTTTCCAATAATATAAAGTACTTTCTTGGAAAATATCCCGCAGTTTGTTTCATGATCTGTTAGTGGAAGAATTGAAGAACCGACGATAATTTCGATGTGTTTTTTACTCTGTGTTGCATCATGATTTTGGACTTTAATTTTGTTAGTTTACTTCTCATTGGATATTTTGTGCAGTTTTCTTATGGAGGCGGCGGAAAGAAAGAAAGGTGAGTTGCCGCTTTAAGGAGATTTTAATGTTTCTGAATTTTTTTCATATACATGATAATATAATGCCTTTCGTCCTTTTTGATAACAAAAAATTTTTTATTGTTTAATTGAGGAAAAAGAGAAAATACGAACTGATTTTCACCTTGCTTTAAATTTTTTTTTAATTGAAAAAATCCTTGAAATGAAGACAGTTTCTTCTTGTATCTATTAATATGTCCCATTAATTAATTATTCATTATGCAAGTATTATCTCCTATATTATTTTTGTAATATACACTTGTCATATATTCAAATTGTTCCTTATTATTGGCCTCAATATCAATTTGCATTAGTTGAACTTAGGATCAATTGAATAAAATAATATTTTCTTTCAAAATGTAAATTTGACGATGATGCCAAATTGAGGGCGAAACAATTGTCGTTAACATAATGAATTATGAAAATAATCTATATTATTTCATTTAATTAAAATGAATTTCCATCAGGTAAAGACCGATTCAATTGAAATTTTTTTTTAGGATTAACTTACAATGGAAAATATTGTTAACTAATTTTAACATTTCAAAATGAGCATCTGAATGAAAACAATTCATAATTGAACCTATTAAACCATTGTGAGATTTTTCTCTGATATACCTTCTAAACTATTTTATCTTAATATTATATACCATCAATCTTTATATTGATTCCATACTTGATTGAACGAATTAATTTATTATTAAAACCTAATTATTGAAACTTCATAAAAACTTTACACGGTCTTCGACAACAATTATTGAGCAGTTGTTCACTAATTGATTTCATTCGTCAATCTACGAATGATCTAATTGAGAGTTATGTTTTAATGAAAATATAAGGATAAATTTTACATGAATTGAGATTTTAACCTTAGCTTCTTATATTTGGAAGTATCAAAGGTTTTTCAACACATTCTTCCAATTGAATTTCTTATAAATTAAAAAGTTGTTATCGTGTAATATCCAAATTAATATAGTCATATTCACCAGAAATATAATTTTCTTTTGAAAGGTCATCCGAGAAATTTTCTACAAATTAAGAACTACTGATCCATCGAATCAAAAGGAAAACACCTAAAAATTAAACACAGGATACAAATATTGCGTTCGCTCAGGTAGGTTTGAAGCATTCACAAAGATTCTATTGTTACGTTTCATTATTGAAATCTTTCTTGCGTGAAAATGGAAGATTCATGATCACTTTTCCTTTTTACTCGAAAGGTAATTCTATACCAATTTCAACTACGTAAGAAGTTTGAAATAAAACTTCTCTGCAATATTCTATTGCAGTTCAGGAATTTCACCATCACAAATAATATTCAAATGATTATATTGCTTTTTTGTTTTCTTGGGAATACTGACGGAATCTATATAAATATTTTATGCAATTTGAATCTTTACAATTTCTTCTTCGTTTGCTTCATTATATCCTAGAATTATGGACGAATAAGATATTTTCCATAAAATTTTTAATTTATGTATGAATTTGGGTGTAAGCCGTAAAAGGTGATGAAGCCCCACATGATGACGTTACATAAATAATATATTTGTATTATCTAACCCGATTGATAACATTTTTTCGAGTAGTTCAATGCCGGTAGGTCAGAGAATGACAATTGAGGCCAGGGGGCATGTCTTATTTTTATCTGTGACTTCCAAGAATCGTGAAAAATTGAGAAACGTGACACGAAAACGTTCGTAGCGATAAAACGGAAAATCATACAGGAATAAAAATGCTTTTATAAATATAACGAGTATGAGCATGGTAAAGAGGAAGCCTTTCGAATCGAAACAGTGCAACTTACATTACATTGTTAGAGTTTGAAACTGAAATACATCCGAATATTTTTTTCTTCGTCGGGCATAAGCCGCAGAAATGCATGTTTTATAGCTATTTGGCTAATCATCAGTCAATACTGTTATGCCAACGGATGCAACACAACTGAGTTTCGAACTACCAGGTTTTCATATTGGCATGTGAGTAGGGCTCTTCACCAAGTGACTACTCAACAGTCTCCAGAGTCCACCCCTAGAGGTAGAAAGTGTGATGAGGATCACGCCATATTAAAGCGCGAAGCGAGAACCTCTCCCAAGAGATTAATCCACCAGTTTCCAGTTTTGGCCTCGGCTCGAAAGCCAAAGCCGTCTGACTGGTAGCAGCGAAGCACTATTCTCTGCAGTTCAGTACCCGAGTTGGTTTGTGACACAACTCACCCGCCGGAAGGAATTCTTATCCAAGCACCCATGAGCTAAGATAATTCGAAGATTGATGACTACAATTGATCCTGGTACGAGCACCGTCAACACGGCCTGAACGTCATGACCCACGAAACATGTAAGGTCTTTTGATTGATCCTGGCGTCAAGCACTAACGGCTAAGCCATTTCTTCGAGATCCACAAACCCAAAAAATTTACGCATTGATCCGGGTTCAGGACAAGGCTGATTGAACCGTCAAGTCCCGCTAAACCTCGAGTCATTTCATGAGAATATCCCTAACATGGGGGGTCTGCGAACAGATAAATGAAACACCTCCCTAGTCCAGCATGCGCCACTGCCCCCTCGAATGCAACAACAATGGGGTGGCCAGGTGGTACAAGTAACACCTGAGGACAATCCACCCCCCGAGGTAATGCAGTATGCTACATAACGCACTCGGGTATTACACAGAAAAATCCGGAGATTTACTGCGATAGGGTAGAGTACGCCAGCTTTAAGGGAGAAGCCCTGTGCTGCGACAGACTCCCTGTCACTGAATTAATCAACCGGCTCAGCCCTCCATTTCACCAGAACGGCAAAACTAGGGCCCCATTCGGAGATCTTCCACCACACAGGTCCAGTGACTGGCACGAATGACATTACGTTAGACACCAAGACTTAATCCTCCATTTCGCCGGGACGAAAATAGGACCTGGGGGGGTGTGAGTTTCGAACTGTAACAGAGACGAAATTTGGGCTGTCTCGATTCGAAAAGCTTCCTGTTTACCATGATGTTAGTTGTTATCATATAATAAATATCCGACGAATGAATATCCGCCGATTCTATTAATTCATTTGAAACCTTAATGTATGCTTTGTTACTAGATCATGTAACTTGAGCAATCTATTCAAATTGTGCTGGAAACTATAAACAAAAGGAATACTCAAATGAAGAAATACCTCTCTCCGATCTCTCTATCTTTCTATAGAAATGGGCCCATTTTGAGGCCATACAAAAAACATCAGGAAAAATTTCAATCTATGTGACAGTTATAATAATTTCTTAGCATCGTAAACAAAGTAGTATAATAATTATGCACTTATTTCTTTCTTATTTTTTCAGTGTGCACGTCAAAATACATGTACCAGAGATCATAAAACACCATCACCATACCAAAGTAGTGTTCATCCATAAACCACATCATAAACCAGCACCCAAGAAACCGCTTGTCGTCCATCATCACCATCATCACAAGCACGACCATGGCCATAAGCATAAACATGGGCATAACCACGGGCACAAGCACCAACACGGTCACAAGCACAACCACAAACACAAACATAACCTCTACCATCACCATGATAAGCACCCTCATCATCATCACCATCACCATAAGAAGCATAATTATGTCACAAATGAACACTATGTCGACCATTTTCCAGTTAGTGGCTACAGGACGTCCCACAAAAAGAACGAACGTTATCAGTCACATTCCTATGGGAATCCAAATGTATTCCCTCCTTTAGTGCGGCAAAATCCGAACTACTATCAGTTGCACGGTTACAAAGTGAGAGAAAATGGAGACGAATACACAACCTCAGGTTATGATTTTAATTCCTACCCTCACTTGAGTAGTCTCGTGAACCCCGAGGCTGAATATATTGGTCAACATGAAAGTGCGGGTGGAGACAGCAGTGAAAACATATCAGAGGAAGATGGTCCAGCAGATTACGCTTCTAATGAACACTATGAACACTTGAGGGAACCTCTTCATGAAGAAGGATACTATGATTATCAAGAAGAGACCCAGAAGAGACTGGTAGGACCTGATGGTCAAGTACTGGTTACTAAAACGTTGACAGTAGGTGATAATAATGGCGAACATATTTCACAGAGTACTGAAATCATTTGAACAATATTGCTCAATTCAATTGTTTGTGTTGTTCTCAAAGAGAAAGGGGATTTTGAGATATTTTATCTTCATCCCAAATCGAACATGAGATAATTATCTCAAAAGCAATTAATCGAGCTGTATGAATATTTCTTTTCCATTCTCAATCTTTTAAGTGTTAGTTGATCTTACAACTTTGTTGTTTATGATTTCAAGTTTTTTACTGTTATTAATAAAAGTGTTTTGTTTTTATAACTTTGATGCATATTACATGTTCAGTGATATTCCACTACCCAAATGTTTGACGATTATTAATTCGATTTTTCTGTATATTGGAGAATTTAAATGAGTCTTGAACTATTCTCAGAAATTTATATCGGCATGCCACTTAAATGAAAGTGCAATAATAGAATGAAAAAAGACAAGCTACTCACTCTGAACATAAGTTTGATTAAGTCTCATGTAATCTCTAATTGTTAGAATCATAGGTCGTAGAAATGATTTAGTAAATACCTTTTTTTTTTTCAATGCAAAAAATATTACAGTATAAATTCTCCAATGGTATCAAGTAACCAAATTAATTCCAGAACTTTTCTTAAAAAACTAATATTTAATAAGGAAAAATGTTTAATTTACATTACACTCAATAACCTTTTCACAATGTTACAACATTTTCTGTATATAGCTGCTGTTGAACTTTCAACTGAATAAGTGACTAACAGGATTTATCACATCAGCTCGAGTTTCAAACTATTTATGGTTTATTCGTTTGTACAGATTAACAAAAAATTGACGATGTCAAGAAAATATATGGAGTTTGAAGGGATTTTCATCCAGTTTTTAATTTTTTTCTGGAGAAATAATGGGATAATGGCTGATGTTATCCTAATTCTTTCGAGTGTAGTCTTTCGCCCCAGTAATTTTCCATGCTAAAAGGTTGCAGTGATGTTTTGACATTTCTAAGATAATAGACTAATATCAATAATATCTAGTATCCGGAACGTATTATTTTTCATAATTTTGATATACTTCTTTTCTGTTACATTCTAAGACAAAAGTAATGTATCAAAAAGATTGAGCAGATAGTCGGTTATGGCCAAAGTTGCATGGCAACACTATTTGTCAAATACTGTTGATTATTAACATGTAAACAATTCATGAAATAATGTCCCAACTAGAAAAAAAACCAGGTAGAATATTTCTATAGAACAGGTTTTCGAAACGTTAAAAAAATTAGTGCAATAGACTGAACTGGGAAAAAGTGCTGTAAATGAGACAATAAAGAGAATAAAAAATTGCATGGATATGTTTCAGGAAGACCGCGTAAGATTAAAGAAAACAATTTAAACGCTTTATTGGCCTTAAAACTACACAATGTACGTCTGGGTTTCGCAAACTGGCTAACAGATTTGGAAATCAACGAAATATAAAAAAGTATGTCCAGAATCCGTTTGTATGTCACTGAAAAGACATGGCTACATATCAAGGAAACCAAAAAATTCCTATAATGACGCCTTTACAAAAGGAACGAAGGATATAATTTTGTCAACGTTTTCAAGAAGACACATTTTGTAATGTCTTTATATATATGAAAGTTGTTTCCAACTTGGTGAAAATCACTTAAAAATCCTTTCAAAACAACTTGTTACTGTTCAAATTTCCACATTTACCACCAAAATCATGTTTTGGGGAGCAATATCTCAGCGTGGTGCTACTCCTCTCTGTACTGTTGATGGTACAATTAATAGTGAAAAGTATTGTGGCATTCTAAACGATTTTCTCCTTGAAACAACGCATGCTTTATATTCAGAGGGGTGGCATTTTCAGCAGGATAATGCAAAATGCCATACTTTGGACTGTACTCGAACTTGGATGCAAGATCACCAAGTGACAGCTTAATGATTCTCAGAGTATCGTTGACGGATTCTCCAGTTTCTTCTCTAGTTTCTTTACTGCCTCTGACGTAGATTTTTCTCCCAAGTATTACTTTAGACTTTACGCCGATCACTCTTCCATTTCTCTTCCGGCTATTTCTGAGATTGACATAATCAGGGCTTCTAAGAAGCTCAAAGATAAATTTACATCTGGCGTCGACCATATACCTGGTTTTTTGGTCAAAGACTGCATTTACTCTTTTGCCGAACCATTGTCCAAAATTTTTAATATTATTCTGAGGAATATGCACATTCCGAAAATTTGGAAATTTTCTAAAATTTGTCCGGTCTAAAATCTGGCAATCCTGCTCTTATAATCAACTATACACCCATAGCTGTTTTGTGCAACTTTGCTAAAATCTTTGAAATTATTGTATATGACACTATATATCGTTCAGTTCGTCCATTTATTTCACCTCTTCAGCATGGATTCATGAAGAATCGCTCAACTGTTACTAACTAGGAATGTATTACTCAGTCACTGTCTGAATCATTGAATGAGCGTGGTCAGATGGATGTTATTTACACAGATATTCAAAAGGCTTTTGACCAGATTGATCATAGATTATTGTTGTTGAAACTAAGGTCTATTGGATTTTCGCACCAGTTGTTGGTGTTGATGCAGTTATATTTTTCGGATCGTCTTCAATATGTTGAGTAGGGGGGATGTGAATCTGCACTCTATCCTGCCATATCCGGTGTACCGCAGGGGAGCAATTTGGGCCCATTATTGTTCCTAATTGATATCAATGATCTGTCTCTTCAACTTGACTGTATGCACCTGCTCTTTGCTGATGATTTGAAGATATATGCTGAGATTGGTGATCGTTGCTATTATCTCAGGTTACAATCTTCCTTAGACAGGGTCAATTTATGGTGTTCTAACAACGTACTTAAACTCAATATTGGTAAATGTAAAGTGTTATCATTCTCTCGTAAACTGTATCCTATTCATTATGAAAATACGTTGGATGGTCATATCCTGGACAGATGTGTTGGGTTCAGGGATCTACGAGTTTTTTTTTTGACCATAAGCTTTCCTTTTCGGAACATATAGGTCAGATCACGGCGTCAGCCTCTAAAACACTGGGTTATTTTGTCAGAAACTGGAGCGGCTTTGTGAACCCTTGCACGATGAAAACGCTGTACTATTCTTTCATACGTAGTCAGTTGGAATATGCCTCTGTGATTTGGACTCCACTATATAATAATTCTGTCGTCGACTTGGAGGCTATTCAAAGACGGTGTTTGAAATATATCTATTTCAGATGTTATGGAAGGTATCCTGTGAGAGGATTCGACCACTCTGTCCTCACCATTAATTTCGGAGTTGAGGTGTTGAAGTTAAGACCTGAACGTTTCGCCTTGACTTTCCTTTACAGGATTTTGCATGGTACTATCGACTCGCCATTTCTTCTAAGCAAAGTAAATTTTCACGTACCTAGGCCTGGTCTGAGGCGGAGTTATACCTTCTATGTTGATTACAGCAGACTAAATGTAATGTTACGTTCTCCTGTAACTTTTATGTGTACTATATATGATCGATATTGTAGTCAATGTGATATTCATTTTAATAAGTTATCTTCAATTTTAACATGCCATTCAGAACGGCACACTCGGGTATTGTAAGTATTTTTTCTATATTTATTTCTATTGTGTAGACGTGTTTGAGCCGTGAATGCTATTTTGATTCATATGCGCATATGTCTATATGGGTATGTGCTTATGATTTTCTTCATTATGTTAGCATAGGAGTCTTTTATGCATATATTTGTTTTTCTATTTCGTATTTTCTACTTTTTATTTTAAAATTTTCTCTGTAATTGGGTGCAGACCTGTTAGGAATAAATGTATTATTATTATTATTAAGTGACAACCATGTCATAGCCAGCAGCTTCATCAGATCATAGCCTCATTGAAACCATCACCGAAAATTATGGAGGTGATATAGTTTCGGGTGTACCTTGACGTTTAGTTAAGTGTTTACAGTTAAAGGGAGGTTATTGAAGTAAATTATATGAATATTGTGTTATAATATTCTTTTTCAAGAATAAAAAATATATACCAAATAATTACAATTGAGCTTTGTTTTTTCCATATACAGCAAGTAATTGGTCAGACATTGTAGTGTTTGATAAAAAACCGTAATACGTATTTCTGATGTAGCTGTCCCTAATAACAACAACGTATTATCAGAACAAAAAAGAAATCGAAATCCAGTAGAAGTGACAATCAAAAAGTGAACATAACTCCAATAATGAAGTCGTTAGAACAACTCATTCAAAAGATACTCTTCAATGGACCTATCAAGCTAGGTTTTCGCAAAATTATCTATATCAAAATACAGAAGGCGGTTGTCCTTAATACATTCTACATAGGTGCCTACAGGTTTAGCGACTACATTAACATTTTCATGTACCTGGAATTGGTGAATTATATCCAGCTCATGCTGAGACAAACAACGTATAATAATAACAAGAACAATTCTGAAGAAAGGAGAAAAAAACAAAAAATAACATGGAGTAAATAATGAAAGGGTAGAAGTAGGAAATCAGTTAAAAGAAATAAAAACTCTAAAAACAATTCCAACAAAGCATAATAAGGAAAAGGGAACAGAAATGGCTGCAAAAAGTAAAAAAATGCACGGAAAATAAGGTAGCATCATGAAAGAGAAGGCCTCAAACAGGAAGGCGACATTAATTCGGCTAAAATAGGGTGAAGTGAAAGGAGAAACCAAGGCTGTGATTGTAGCAGCGCAAGATCGTACAATATGATTCACTTATATCAGAATAAGAATATTCAAGGAATAGTTTGACAGCAAGGCCAGAGTGTTTAGTCGAAGGAAAAAAACAATAAAATATTTCATATCTGGAATCCATATCAATATATAGGCAGTTTTAAGAACTATCGGTAACCACCGAAATAGGCTGAATTAACGACAACATTTTGGTTATGTGAAAGATGTTCAGAAATGCTATGATGTCATTTCATTTATATCATCTCAAGGTTGCTCTGGTCGTATTAAAATCACTTAAGTACTTCTAGACATCTTCATTTTGAAACTTTTCGAAAACGTCTTTCATTCATCTCCTGTCATTGGCTTGAAAAAGAAAAAGGAAAGATTCAAAATAGAAAGGTCATCTCTTTTGTAAAGAATGAAACGAGAAAATTTAAAACAACAGATTTATTTTTAAAATATCAAGAGTCAACAAGTAGATACTTAAATCTAAACATAAAATAAAATAGGACTAGTGAGATTCAAGAAGGTACAGCGTATTCCATACATTCAAAATTATTTACAAGTTCAGAACGAGCTGTTGATTAATCGTAGCCCGGATGACCTTCATCTCCACCACCACCACCGTAGCTTCCGTAGCTAGAATGGCTATCGTAGCTACCGCCACTGGCTGGTGGGCCGTAACTGTCTCCGCCGCTGTAGCCCTCTAAACTCTGGTGATCGGACAATCCTTCGTGACCTCCTCCATAAGAACCGGAGGACTCTTTGAATCCACCTTCCAAACCGTGGTGTCCTCCGTAGCTAACTGAGCCGCCTCCATAGCTGACGTGGGAACTGTGGCTATCATCTCCTCCTCCGTAGCCTTCTAAGCTCTGGTATCCTCCGCTAAAAACTCCGTGGTCTCCTCCTCCGATGCTGTAGCCGTGGTCACCTCCACCATACCCTCCAAGACTCTCGATGCTGTGGTGTCCTCCGTCGTACGATTCATGACCTTTGCCAATGAATTCTCCCTTAACTGGTTCTAGGTGTTCGTGGTGATCATGATGGTAAATAGGGTGCTCATCTATGTGAGGTGAATGTCCAATGACTTTCTTCTGTTCTTTTACGTGTTTTATTATCGTGTGGGTATGGTGAATGTGTTTCACTTTGTAGGGAACGTGGATGATGACCTTCTTGTGGCCGCCACTGAAAATAATATTGGTTAGACTCGTGCTGTAAGATTTCAAATAATATCTGGGAGGAAAAAGATGGCCATAAATTGTATATCATATATTAAAGAAAAATCATATGGTTTATTGTTGCTTTAGTTCTTCGTCGCTGAAAACCAATGAAATACTCTCATCAGGGGCAAAAATATTCGAGTAAAATTAACCAAATACAATAAATTTTAAACAAACGTGCCATATCTGATAATGTTTCATCCAAAAGATAAAAACTAAATATCTCCTAACCGAAACCACAATAATGAAGTCTGGGATCTAAAATGATTCCAGATCGTAGAAATTCATTTGATGTGAGACCAATCATCCAGAGCTTTTTTAAACAAGTAACTGGCGATAAATATGCTCGAGGGTAACATCGTATATACGAGCATGTTTAGAATCCCTCCAAATCAACCTATACATTTGCTTGATAGCAGACCACAATAAGTATGAATGAAGACAAAATTAAGATTGAACCGACTCTATATCAGTTTGCAATTCGGGATTCGTTAAAAGATTATCGCTAAGAGAGAAGCCTGATAAACCTTTGTATCGTACAGGGTTAATTCAATTTCAAACTTTTCCAATAATACGGGGAAAAAAGTAGGTAGCAACATTGTAGTAAATACTATGCGAGAATGGCTCTTCAGCAGGTGATCATGTAAGCAGTCTACATGGTTCCCTTAAGAGGTTGGATGATAAGGGTTACGCCTTATCGCCTTGCAAAGGACAGAACAATCCTACTTCCAGTAGGCCTCAGCTCTAGGAACTCAGACCGTGACTGGTAGCAGCGAAGCACAACCAAATCTCTACTGACTGAACAGTAACCGAGTGATATGGAATGCAAGTCACACGCCAATGGGCTAGTTTTCCCCTCCAGGTCGCAAATTTAGGACCTATAAACCGTCGAGAATAGTTGTCTTAATTGTTCCTGGTTCGAGCACTAACAGTCAGCCGTAACGTCAATACCCACAAACCACTGAGAAGTCTCCCAGTTGATTTTGGTTAGGGCACATCTGTCTTCAATCGTATCTTCAAGACCTACAAGTAGTCTTCCAATTGATTCTGGGGATCGAGCACCTTCTGCCAGATGTATCGTCAAGACTCATAAGACAATTTTCGATCAACGCTAGTTCGAAAATGGCGCATCGTCAGGTGAGTGATATACCCTTCTGGCCTAGCTCCTATAGGCTATCTCTCCACCTCATGGTAGATGTGTTATCATACGGATTCTTTGAATGCTACCGATCGCCAAGCACAATAACTTCATACTAGAAACCACGAACTTGAGAAATCTTACAAGTTATAGTATCCCTTCCCTACAGCTAGCCTTGACCTGACAGATAAACTGTACTTAGGTGGAGTCAAACCTGTTTTAGAGGTGAACGCTCTCTTTTGCAGCTTCTACCCGCACACGATGGAAAAACCATGTTTTTGATAAAATACTCTTTAGGTAGCAAAAAAACTTCTTGAACTGAATATCTCAAAAGAAACCTAGTTGGTATGAGTCGTCAAATTCTGGCTATCCCCTTCGGAAAGCAGGTTATGCGATTATTCGATGAATAATAATGGTCATCTATGTACTTAATGCAATTATCTTTCAGGAATTTTTTGGTGCATATCCTAGAAAAAATAGTATCATTTTATGAATCATCAGAACTTCAAAAGTGAATAGAACAATCCGTCTATCATAAGAAAGTGTGAAACGCTGAATTCCTTGATTGCGAAAGCAACTTTGTACTTGACATTTCACTTACTGTTCTTTTATGGATCAATTACCGTTTCTGGCTAAATTAGAAACGAAGAAATCTTGAACTCCATCACTAAGGTTAAGAGCAAATCAAGCTAGGTCAATGTTAAAACCGAAGAAAAAAATAAGAGTTTCTGGAATGATATGTTTTCAGGTGTAGGTTAGTTTTCGACTGAATTTGGTCCTCAGAATGAGTTGTCTTACCAAATATCGACCTTGAAGAGAGTAAATAAATTATGAGCAACTGCATTCGTGGAAGTATAAAATAAATTTCCTTTATTTTAGTTTTTATCAGATTTTTCGTGTAGCATACTCACAATGAAAATGGGTATAATACGCTTTTGATCGATTCCTTGAGGAATACCTATTTTCGCTAATTTGATACCAAGGTCGAGTTCTAAACAGTATAGGGGGACTTATGGCAAAACTCTTAAGGCATTAAGTGGCTCAAGTTGAAAAAGCAAATTTGTGAACTATTGTCGTCAGCAACTAATATGACCATAGCAACTCACTGAGTTACTTGAAAAAAAGCTACACATGATGAGTAAAAACACAGAATTCAGGGTTCTGTCATCCTAAAGTTGAATAAATATATTTATTCGCCATTATAGAACTATTCTTCTGGAAAAACGGAATATATGAAATCGATCGGATTTGTACCTCAAAAATATTTGAAATGTAAAATTTCAAATGAAAATTACTCACGAACCATTAAAAGAATTCTGTCCATTTCTGAAAATAACTGAAATATTCAGACTCTTAACCTACTCTGGAATTTCAAGTCTCGAAATCTTTTCATTCTGAAATTAGCTTTTTCGCCTTCAGCCATCCTCATGGACGGCAAATCCTCACGAAATTTTGCATAATATTCTTGTCGTTAATGTACACCTAAATACCTAACATGGTTTCGATTGAATCGGTAGATTCGGATTTATTGGAAAATAAGAAAAAGTTTCAAATGTGAAAAACTGCGAAACCATCGGATCAATTTTGTTCATTAACAAACTTAGTAGGGGTATTTAGTCTCCGAACCTACACTGAAAAACTTTTTAGCTTTCGTCGTTCGAAAGTTAGAGTGTTTGCGGATGGGCGACAGGAAAGAATTACTTTAAGCCTTGGATTCTTCATCAGTGAGTCAAAGCTAATTATTTAACGATATCTTTGGTACAAAATTAGAAAATCATAAATATTTGGACAAAAGTATAGCATGCTGTTGCCTAGAACAAGCGTCCAAAAAGAACGAAACAGAAGGGGATAATGAAAATTTCGCGGAATCTATTTCGGTTACAATCAATATATTAAATATTACTGATCTTCATAATAATTATGTTAGACCAACAAGAAATTCTGATATCGTATGAATCATAATTTGCAATAAATATTCCTCTACTCTCTTAGCAAGTTGATTAAGTCCTTGAATTTGACGTGAAGATTTCTTACATTTCTCCTTTTTTTAAAAAAATCTTTATTTTATAGAAGAGTATTTGTGGACTACAGTTTTAACTTTCTTTATGAATGCTGTACGTATTTATTGATTCAACAAATGCATAACTGTATTGATGAAATCATCAACAAATATTTGACAAATTGTATACCCATTTCTAATGTCACTTCCACCGATTGCCATTAATTCTTATTCAGGACCATTCAGTCCACATAACTACACATTCTTGACACGAGTTGGTAATCAAGACAAATGAAGTTCATTTTCTGCCAAGGTTTACAATTTTTTAAGTACTTTGCTGATTAAATTTCAAAAAATGCGTGAAATGCTATTCTTCAATTGACAAAAAATTTACAGAACACCAAAAACGACCTACACGAATGAATAAAACCCCAGAAAGGGAAAGAAAAATCATGAAAAACTTTTTGTAAAATCAAATGAGAGTATACTATTCAGAATCATGAGATAAGAAGTATTTAGTGCAGAGTTCTATCTATCAAACTACAGCCAAATTATTTGTCAAAAAAGAATTTTGTATATCCTGAATTAATTCCATTGATAATGAATACTTTAAAAAATACATTTTATGAAATTTTAATTCATGTTTTTTTGTTGTGTTCTATCTACTGCCCGCTTCTAAATATAAAAATTCTCGACTGCATAACAAATACCTTCCCAATTTTTTTCATAACAGTTAAATCTAACAAGTTAAAAGTATATAAATACACGCATCCTGTAAATTGCTCAGAACTGATTGATTTGGAGTTTTTAGTCATTTTGTACAAATATATCGGAGAGAAAATTTTATTACGTCATTCAATAAAAATTCTTACCCTCCATCTGCACTACAATATCCAATGAGGATCAATAGACCAAAAGATAAGATCTGAAAAGAGAAAAATTATGAAATATTTCCATCTTATAATTTATCAATTTTAGTTGTTAATTGTTATATGAAATAAAATATATAAAACACAATTTAGAATTTATCACATGTAATGGTGAATATGGTGAATCTACCAGATTTCTTTTGAACGAAGGGAAACTAATGAAATTATAGATTTCGATATCGAGGTAATAATTTTCCGAGAACATGATGAATATTGAAACATTCCTGAAGAATCACAGAAATTCCTATATGAACCGAGCACACTAACAAGGAACTATGCACATTAACAATCACTCCTCACCGTTAGATGTAGAGCCATCTGTATGAATTCGAAGCTACGATGCTGCACCTTAGATCTGCACTGCACTAAATCCAAGTGTGTTTTGCTGAATTAACCAGATCGTTTCTGCTATTTATGTCGTCCATATCATAGTTAAAAATGAAAGGTGAGATGCATAGATGATAATAAGAAAGTACACCTGAAAAACGCACTCAACCATTCACCCCGGGTTCCTACAGTCCCCCCTTCAAAGAACGATGGATCATCCATTGATGTGTGGTTGGGAGGTTGCATCCAGCTTTGACCGGAAATGGCAATTTGCAAGAACGTCCAGTTCCTGAGTTTAATGTTCTTCGTTCTCTTTCCGCCAGGTCTGAGTGGGTTCATGTGAGATTTCTTCCATGTAATTAATTGTTTCGTAGAACGAACGAATTTTATACGATTAATTGACGGTTGTTTAGTTCCAATTACACTTGTAAGTTTTCTCAGATAATGAGTTGTAGGATGTAAGAGAGTTGCTCAGAATGTTTTTTGATAAAGTAATGAAAGCGAGTAGCATTCGTTAAATACAACGATGGAATGTACTTTACATAAATTTGAAATATCTATGAGATATCTAGGATCAAAATTACATTTCCGGAATTGTTTTTGTTTCAGATTTTCATCAAAAATGATTGGAAAGCGATATAAAAAATCTCCAAATATCGAATTTTGTTATTTATAAGTTTTCAAACTAATATGCTTCAAAGATATAGATATCTATTCATTATAAATTCTGTTAAATTTGTGGATGAAATGATTTAGCATTCAAATTTTCGTTTATACCGGATGCCTGAATTATCTCCGGCCTGATTTGACAGGCAATTTGCAATAAAAAAATTACCAATTATCCAATTATCTTCCATTGTGAAGTTGTCCAACATTCTACTATTTTGTAACGTTTCATAATTTTTTCACTAAAAACATAGCATAACTTGAAAACTATCATATTAATCAGAATTCAGTGTACACCATTGGAAAGATCGGAATATTCTCTTTAGAAAAAATTTTAAATATCATACAGATTTATTCTGTTGACCTACAAATTTTAATTTCAAAAAATTTTTATTCAGAAACTTTTAGAATTAAATTACAAAAATGTCTCTAGAACACACTGTGTCAATTTAGTAGACATATAGAATTAACACTTATTGCACAGTAACAAAGGGAATATGAGAAATATAAATTGTCAACTAAATATTACTAAATAAATACTCTAAGAGTACAAAATTTGGTTTCGTTCCTTATTTTATGAAAACTAAATCCCTTTCCAAAAGTGTAAAACATATCCTCAAGAACTTCTTCAAAAACAACTTGCTCCAAATAAGTTCCTTCAAAAAAAAAACACTGCGTGTTCTAGAAATCAGCTCTACTTCATATGTAAAAAATAAAATGATTAACAAAAAATATCTCACCAAACCAACTGAATGATTTTTACTGGACAAACACTATAACGAAAGGAACTTTTAAAAATCCTACGTATTCTATGTTCTCCACAGATTTTACATAAAAATTGCAGGGTAATTTATGGAGTCCCTTAAAACCAACTGATGACATGTAATAAGCGTAAACCAAAATATATAATTATCATATATATCGGGTATTTTTTCAGAGTGATAAAACTTCAAATCGAAATAAAACATATTTACATTAAGATTGAAGCCAAATTTTTTTTATTTGAAAGATGATTTTATGAAATTTATGTTTTAAAAATAATTTCCTGCATACATCCAGCACGACTAGCACTGAGGAACCGCATTCGATCGGACCAATTTTGGGCCACTTTCTTGAGTAATTCAGGCCTTATTTCATCGAGTTATGTTGGCTTCCAAAGCGTCTATTGTTTCTGGTTTGTCAACATAAATCAATGCTTTGACATAACTCGAAAGAAATTAATCCAGTGGAGTTATGTCGCATGACCTTGAAGGCCAATTAATTGGACCATTTCTCGAAATGATGTTATCGCCAAATCTTCCTTTCAATAAATCAATTATTACGGTTGCAGTATTCCATCTTTTTGGAACCAAAACACTTCTGGGTCGATACCATTCAAATTTTGAAAAAAATTATCATTGATCATCGATCTGTAACGAGCACCATTCATTGTAACATTAGCTCCAGCATTGTTTTTAAAGAAATATGGACCGATGGTGCCTCCAGCCTGTAAAATACACCATACAGTACATTTTTCAGGATGCAATGGAACCTACAAAACTTCTTGAGGATTGTTTTCACTCCATATACGGCAATTTTGCATGTTTACATAGCCGTTCAACCAGAAATAACCTTCATCACTAAACAAAATTTCACGATAAAACAGTGGGTAAACTGCAAGCTGTTCTAGGGCACAATCAGCAAACAAACGACGCTTATTATGGTCAAGTGGCTTTAGTTCTTGAACCAGTTGGATCTTGTTTGGGTGTAGATTAAGATCTCTACGCAAAATTCTCCATGGGGTGGATGCACAGAGTCCAACTTGTTGTGAACATCGACGAATAGGCAATTCCGGATCATCATTAACACTATGACTTACAGCAGTGATCTTCTGTACGTACAGTTCTTCGTCATGTTGTTGCTTCGAGTATCTAATCTATCCATAGTTCGACAATTAACCTGCTCTGATGGATGATTATGTAAACAATAAATTTCACAAAGTGCTTTATAAGTTTGGCAAATAGAACATTTGAAAATTTCAATAATTTGTAAACGTTATTGCGGCGTGAATCTTTCCATGATACTTTGTCAACCCTTACTGAACAGAAATCTCAAAACAATGGCTTCTACCTTCTGTCAAATAACAGTTATCCATATCAAAAGTTCTTTCACTCTAAAAAAACACCCGATACAATAAAATAATAAAAATAGGTTTTTTTCTGATTTTTGCATTTTTGGAAGGGAATTTAGTTTTCATAAAACAAGGAACAAAGCAAAATTCTTTACTCTTCAAATATTTATTTAATAATTTTCAGTTGACAATGTATATTTCTTTGAATTTCTATCATTCCCTTTGGTACTATGTAATAAGTTTTAAATTCTATATGTCTACTAAATTGACACAGTGTGTTCTAAAGACATTTTTTCAATTTAATTCTAAAAGTTTTCAATTGAAAATTTTTTGGAATTGTTTGCTACAACATAATTTTAAGAACTTCTTGTAAACCAATTTATTTGAAATATTTAAATAAATTACTTAAAAAATTCTCGAAACATGTAGCACATCCTCAGTTAAGTGAAAAACCGTTTCTTATTTTATTTTATATTTAATATATAAGTATATTATTATAGGTTTTCAAATAGAGAGATTTATTATTGAGCGTTGAATATTTGTAACTAAGACCATTCAAATGCCCCATAAACTTTGTGTGATTTTGTTTTTAGCATAGAGTACCTTGGATATTAGATTTACCTAGTTGAATGTTCAACAAATCACATATTCCAAGAGATCGCATTCGGTAAGTCTATTTATTGTTAATTGATTTTATCTTTTATATGTCAAGTTGAACTGATCTTATCTGAATTCTAATTATTTTTTGAGTTTTTGAGGTAATTTATTTAAATATATTAAATATTTTAAATAAATTGGTTTTCAAGAAGTTCTTGAAATTATGTTGTATATTTTTCAGAAAGATTTAGTTTTCATAAATATATGATCAGAAAACAATACATTTTGTTACAAGCAGGGCTCGTACGCTTGTCTGATGAGTTCATTACGCATGCCCGGAACGAAATAAAAAATATTTATTTATTTATTAATTTTAATTGACAATTTATATTCGTTGGGTGTTTCTTAATTCCATTTGATATTGTATAATGAGTTTCGATTTTATACGTCTATTAAATATTAGCAGTGGTTTTAAAGACATTAATTTAATTCTTAAAATTTCATGAATAAATTTTTTTAAATTAAAATTGTAGAACACTAAAAGTTAAATTTGATATGATATTCAAATTTTGTAAATTTAAGAGGGAATGAAGAACAAATCATTGTTGAAAAACCTCAGAAAAGTATCCATCCAATCAACATTTCCATTCAAGTTCATCAGACACCATATTAAGGGAAAGTGACTGAAATTGAAAGTTCCAATATTCCAGTTCGACCAGTCTAGTGGGCATTAAGATGTCAAAGACAGATATTTATTTTCTACTTAGTGCAGCTCCTGGCTTTGAAATTCATTCAAAACAAAAAAACCATGACCGAAGGAATTGATTCATACCTGAACTAGGCGTGTTCTTCTATCTGTACTTAAGAAATATGTTTAACGACCAAGAATTAAACTATCTGGAACAAGAAGAAATTACTTTCTACGTTCTTCGAGTGAGCTGTCCATTGCAACTTCACAGATAATCGCTCGCAATGATATCACATTCGTCAAAATTTTTATATTATTCACACCTTCGCCTTTCTAATGGAATGTTGAAAGTGCATCGAGATGACGAAGGGATTCGTCTAATTATATGACTTTAGTATGAAATGTCGCCGACTCATAACTTGTTATAACTTTTCGTCCGTCTTCTGTTAGCCTGTGAGAGTGGATTTTCTGAAAATATAAAAATTTATAGTTTCTTGTACGATGTGGTTTCAAAATCGTGAGTACCTGTATATTAGGATAATATAAAAATCTCGTATTGAAAGATTAATTAACCTCAATGATAATTTTTCAATAATTGCATATATGCACTCCTAAATATAATAACTTCTTTAAAAAATATTCAATTCGATAATTTTTTTAACCATTTTATCATAGAACATAATAATAATGATAATTGATATTGATTTCTCGCATATCACTTGGTGAAACATTTTTAAATTAATGAAGTAAATAAAAACAACCTGGCAAAATTTTCACTGTTTATTTCATGTCTGTTGACATATATGTTTCGGGTTTTTAGCTCATTTTCAAAACTGAAGAGAACAGAATTTAAAATCCTATTTATATAAGTAGGGTAGATAACAGGTATAATTTTAAAGAGTATAAAAATAAGTTGTTAGTTCGATCTTAATCTTCTACAGATAAGAGCAACGGTGATAAATTAAAATAAAATTGTTCATTTTTGGATTGGTAGCTTCTTTCCATGTGCCAAACAAATTTCCAAATTTCCTTGAAGTTTCATTCTTCTGCTTCTATAACCTCAGTGTAAGATCTCCGTTCTGCTGAAATCTATCGGGTGTTTTTTTTAGAGTGATAGAACTTTCGATATGGATAACTTTGATTTGACAGAAGGCAGAAGCCATGTTGTTTTGTTTGTTCAGTAAGCATTGACAAATTATTATGGAAAGACTCACGCCGCAACAAAGTTTACAAATTGTTCAAATTCATTTTCAAAATCAGTGTTCTATTAGCCAAATTCATAGAGCACTGCGTGAAATTTATGGTTTATATAATCGTCCATCAGAGCAGCTTATTCGTCGAACTATCGATAGATTTCGGCCAACATTTTCTCTACTCGATGCAACAACAAACAAGACAAAGAACTGTACATACAAAAGAAAATATCGGTGCTATAAGTCATAGTGTTAATGATGATCCAAATTTGTCTATTCGCCGACGTTCACAACAAGTTGGACTCCATTCATCCACCAAATGGAAAATTTTACGTAAAGATCTTGGTCCACACCCATACAAGATCCAACTGGTTCAAGAACTAAAGCCACTTGACCATAATAAGCGTCGTTTGTTTGCTGATTGGGCCCTAGAACAGCTTGATATTGATCCACTTTTTTATCGTAAAATTGTGTTAAGTGATGAAGCTCATTTCTGGTTGAACGGCTATGTAAACAAGCAAAATTGCCTTATATGGAGTGAAAACAATACTCAAGAAGTTCTGCAGGTTTCATTGCATCCTGAAAAATGCACTGTATGGTGCGCTTTACACACTGGAGGAATCATCGGTCCATATTTCTTTGAAAACGATACTGGAGCTAATGTTACCGTGAATGGTGCTCGTTACAGATCGATAATCAATGATTATTTGTGTCAAAATTTAAACGGTATCGAACCAGAAGTGTTTTGGTTTCAACAAGATGGTGCTACACCTCATGCTGCTACCATAACAATTGATTTATTGAAACAAAGATTTGGCGATAACATTATTTCGAGAAATGGTCCAACTAATTCGCCTCCAAGATCATGCGACATAACTCCACTGGATTATTTTCTTTGGGGTTATGTAAAGTCATTGGTTTATGCTGATAAACCAGAAACAATAGAAGATTTGAAAGCCAACATAACTCGTGTTATTGATGAAATAAGGCCTGAATTACTCGAAAAAGTGGTCCAAAATTGGTCTGGTCGAATGCGGTTCCTCAGAGCTAGTCGGAAATTATTTTTAAAACATAAATGTCATGAAATTATCTTTCAAATATAAAAAAATTGGCTTCAGTGTTAATTTAAATGTGTTTTATTTCAATTTGAAGATCTGTCACTCTAAAAAAACACCCGATACAACCTGGTTGTTATTTATACAAGATTCCAGAAAACCAGATGTTATTTTATTATGCAATATACTATTTTGTGTTCTTCTACTATGTTTATAAATCGTCCTGTCTGACCTATGTAAAATGCGGGGCATTCATTATATTATAATATAATTTGTATATTCTGCTTTTTTCACACGTTTTACGAGTCTTTGCAATTGACTAAGAGTGGACCTAAGTTTTTGTTATTTGTACAAATAGTCTTAATATTATTTTGTTTCTAACACTATTTGTACAAACAAAAAAAATCTTAATAGTCAATACCAAAGACGGTCGTGAAACGCGTAAAAAAGCGGTGTATACAAATTATATTGTAATATTTGCCCTGCAATTTACAAAGGTCAGACAGGATGATCTATAAAAATGAGGGTAGATTAACACCAAAAAAGCATATTGCACAATAAAATAACATCTGGTTTTTCGGAACATTGTATAAAATACAACCATTTTATAGATTTCAGTAGAACTGAGATCTTACACGAAGGTAATAAAAGCAGAAGAATGGACCTTTTAGAAAGTTTGGAAATTTGTTTAGCACATGGAAAGAAGCTACTAATCACAAATGAACAACTTGGATTTAATTTATCACCATTGCTCTTATCTGTAAAAGATTACGACCGAACCAACATCTCATTTTTACACTCTTCAAAATTCTACCTGTTATGTACCCTACTATTATAAATAGGTTTCAAGTTCTGTTCTCTTCAGTTTTGAAAATGGGCTAAAAATCCGAAACATATATGTCAACAGACATGAAATAAACAGTGAAACTTAAGCCAAGTTGTTTCTATTTACTTTATTAATAATGATAATATTTCTTGATCCTACTAGATACGAAAATTCATATAGAACATGTCAAAAAAATTATCATATGAATATAAAATTACAAGCTCACTCAATTCTCCAGCTATGGCATATTATCTCTTTAACAGAGTTTCAGTCCGTGGGGTAAATAATTGAATATTTTGGTAAGTAGGAGAAGTTTCCTATGTGGAAGTTCCGTTTTTTGGTAAAAGCAGTGTTGACTGAATTTTCGCTGGTGAAACCCAGAGATTTTTGAGAACTTCACTCTCATTATTTTTCAAGTATACTTAGGGCCGACCAAAAGAGGAGTAGGGAAGTCAAAATTCCCCGAGTCACTGTGAATAAAGAATTAAGTTACGAAAGCGATATATTTCCTTTCCGTTTGAAATATTTTTGAATCGGTATTACAATGTTACGTACTACTAAAATTCAGACTATCAAAGAAAGTGTTACCAATTTTTTTTCGAATGCTTCACTAGAAATTGAATCGCATTGTTATTTTATTACTTTACTGCTTCATTACGCCTTATCCCTCCATTTGTAGATGCAGATATTGCCGATTTAGGTTTTCATTTCTACTTGTTGCAATGGGAGACGGATTTGGATTTTTCTATTGATAAAAAAAGTGAGTAATCGCTTATTTCGAGGTGAAGAAGTGTGGTAGTTGTTTCTCTATGTTTTCGAAAAGGCTGTTCCGTCTCATTAAAGACGGCCCTGTTGTTCGAAATTATTCTGTCATTCGATACTTAGGTCTTTTACGTTGATATGCGATCTAGCAGTTTTGAGATTTGTTTCGAACTGTTTAGTTTTACTCGACACTTCAGATTATTGGCTTTCTAATTATTATATATGGCCTTAGAAAACATGGAAAGTCAATTAGAGATTTGGGGTTTATTTCGTTCATTCAGTTCACCTCCAAAGAACCTTCCAATTATTTACGTTAATTTCCTTCTTTTGTTAGAAGGAAGCACCTCTAACGTTCAGTCTTTGAAAAGAATGTGAAATTATTATTATTCCTAATAGTCAAAGTGGTCGCATCTAACCTTTACTACATCATGCATTATTATTCGAGTAATATTCAGAGTTGTCGCATGTAGCCTTACCTATATTATGCACTATCATTCGGATAGTGAAATTTGTTTTACGTAGCTTGTGACATTTTGGTCGAAGCTATAGCGGTTATTATTGTTAATATAGTAATCCAGTGGATTGCCAAAGTATAGACAAATTCATTACATTTGTTGTTAGTGTTATAATCATACCTTTGACTTGGTTTATATACTGTAAACCAAGAATTATAGTTCGTTGTTATTAAAGTGTATTACGAGTGTTTTACTTTAATTCCTTGTCATTTTCGTTGGTTTATCTTATTGGATGAACAAAGCTAGTTCATCATCGAGATAACTAGATCCCTTGAAGAAAACTATTCGCTAATCTACATCAAAAATACAGTCCAGTAAACCTTTCGAAATTAATTATCGAGATCAATTAATTTGCATTTGCTTGTTATTTCAATATGCTGAAATTAATAGGCAAAATACTGCGGTAAACTAACCGTGGTACGAAACAAAGGCTATGAGGTCCAAGTGCGGAACGGAAGAGATGGATCGGTGCAACTATTTTGTATAAAGTGCATTCCGAAAAAATATTTCGTTAATTTCAACAGTGTTTACAGTGAATATTCATGTTTTAATAGGTAGGTAACTACCGTCATTGTATTTATCCCAATTTTTTATCATGTCCAATTTTGGTACTTTCCAATTTAAAAAAAAGTTTACACCCTGTATCCCTGTATTTAGAAAACCAGCCATATTTTCGTAAGGCATCTTTGGCTTAATAGTCATGAAATTTCATGCAGTATCTTCAGTTACTGGATTTTTTTCCATTTTGAATTACTCCACACTATAAATTCTTTTTCTTGAAGCATTAACAAAATGTTTACTTTTTTGGTTTAATTTAAGAATCTGAAATGGCATAACAACACAAATCTAGAGCGACTAAGTGCAAGGAAAAACGTGAAAGAGAAGGAAAGACAAAGAGAGGTCAAACCAACCTGTTGAGTTATTTTTCACAGTCGGAAAAAGCTCTGACTCAGAAGGTTCAGCTGATATAGAGAATAAGCCCTCGACATCACACGGTACTTCATAATTACTGCCATTTTCTGGAAATTCGAATGTTGATGATGAAGCATCATCTTCTCTGAAACGCGAATATTCTACAACCGTACCACAATTACGGGAACATGACGAAAATATTGAAACACCATCAACATCAACGCATTATGTGTTAGAAGAAAGTGTTAATAGAGGTAATTTTGGTATATTGGAACTCGCTATAAAAGATGTAGAAACTGTTGTGTCGAAAGAGCCTGGAGTCCATCCGCAATTCCTTTATGTGAAAGATATCATAAAAAAGAAACACCATGGAAAACTGGAAAGCCAAACAAACCATCTATTGTATCCATTGGTAATGCCTTAATATAAATAGAAGACTAAGAAAGAAATGGCCAGGTGACTTGCGATATAGTTGAAGTTTTTTACTGGAAACAACCTTATAACATCATGGGAGAGCCTCAAGCTCCATAATCAGCAACTTATCTTATAGAATGTGTAGATTCTGATTGCTAATAAATGAATTATAATGAAAAAAGGTTGTTCTCAACAAATTATTGTTTTTCATTAGGAAATCTTCTAGCAGGTCTCTCATACTGTGAGATACCATGTGAATGGTTTATTATGTAATATCCATAACACTACCTACTCATATATAAGATGCCAGGCAATTTCTCACAGCCAATCAGTTCAGATGCAAAATCTGAGGAAGCAACAGTGTTGTGAAACAATTGTTGTTTATTAATACAAAAAAATTTTGGAAATTGAATTTTATTGACTATTTATCGAAAATGAGTTTCCATCAAGTAAAGATCGAATCCATTAAATATACACTTGATGGAAGTGCGACCAAGAAATTTAACACTTTAAATGAGTGTAAAAATAAGAAAGTCAAAGACTGATATTCCGCGGGGGAAGAACGACATCAATGATGAAATATGATGTATGGTTCTCACTAGCTCTATTGTAGTTGATAGAGTTATCCAACAATATAATTTTAATCAATGAAGACGCTCTTCATTGCAATTCTTCACGCAATCCTGCCTCAGGTTATTAAAATGTTCATATAAATGAAACGTTGTCCGGAATTGCCGAAGAAACAAAGTTCCTGATTACTCTAACGGACGTCGGTACGTAGAAATAATGATGATCATTTTGTAATAATATCCACAAATTGCATGCAAGAATAAAATTGCTGGAGGTGATTTAATCCTTCTGCAAATATTATACTTTCATCGAAAATAGTAACATAAAAGCGTGTCGAGCAAGCGGTGCATCCTCAGTACAGAATAATCAACATGAAAAGTTATTTGCATACCTATCAGGTAAGAGGAATGTTTAATTTATTTCTTTGGAATATCAATAAGTAACTGAACATGTCAGAATATGACATATGTTGTCACGCTTATATGAATCAGTCAAGAAAGTACCAGGAAATTATCACTAAAATTATGCTCTCTATATTAGCGTAGTTTGTGCATCATTGGTTATTTGGTTTGTGTACTGTGCTTTATTTTGTCAGTCGATATTAAATCTATTTCGCGATTTTTACAGCGAATAAAAGTATCAAACAATATAGTTTCTTGATTTCTCATCGCAAAGGGAATTTTGTATGCGGATGTTCTGAAAATATTAAACACTTGGTTGAAATATCGGTTAAATATATTACGATTACGATTTTAATGCTCAATCAATTAAAAAATACGGAATATTCTGTGAACTTCACTGAATTATTTAATATACATTCTGTCAAGAAAGTACCGGGAATTATGGATTTAAATCTGGCGGGGCAATGAGGCAGGTAAAAATTTTTTTTCCTAGGTTGGTACCACTGTCCTTAATTACTATGCCAAGCTTGAGCGGGATCTGTCAACTAGTGTGTTTGCAACAGCTGATTAAGTCAGTCGATGTCAGAGTGCGTGCCGATTTTTACTATGGGTGATTACATTGAGCAAAGAATTTGTTTAAAGTTTTGTGTTGCAAATGAATTTTCGTGTGCCGATGCATTGAAAATGTTGCAAAAGGCCTTTGGTGATAATGCTCTATCGAAAACTCGTGCATATCAGTGGTACAGAGCCTTCAAGGACGATCGTGAAGTGGTCGCCCATCGACGGCTTCGATCGAAGATAACGTCGATAAAATTAAGGAAAGGGTGCTGGAAAACCGTCGTACCAGCTTGAGAGAGATAGCACATGATCTTAAGATATCCCACGAGTCCGCACGTCCGATTTTGATTGATATTTTGGGCATGAGAAAGGTGGCCGCACGACTCGTACCGAAAGACCTGAATTTTCTTCAAAAACGTCATCGCGAACAGGTTGCTTCAGACATGCTGCATCGCTGTAACGATTAAATGTAAAAATGTTGTTTTAATTGAAAATTCCCGGTACTTTCTTGACAGAGTAGTACATGATTCAATGTATTTATTATATTAAAACAATGTTGCTGTAACTGTATTTCTGTTACTGACGTGTTGGGTAAACTGATATGCGAAATTTAAATACAATATAAAATTGATGAAAAGCACTAACGTCAAGTCTTAAGCTTTACGCTTTTGCGTGCTTGCTGGAAGAATATCAAATCTTTGAAAAACCACTTAAGAAAGCTACATATGATGAATAAAAACACATAATCCCGTGTCATCCAAAATTCAAATAATCGTCATTTTATCTTTCAATCTATATTGGCATGAAAAAGTGAAAAAAATTAAATTATTTGTTTATTTTTATTTATTTATTGGACCCATGGATACAAACAAACTGAAGTCCATTAAAGTATCTACATTGGGTTTGTTCTGTGTAGGCGTTGCTACTGTTTCCTTAAGCCACTTTAGGAACAGCGCTGTTAATTGATAACCCAACAGCGAATTGTTGGACGGTCCCTCGAAACCAGAAAATTTCTTTCCTGTCCAGCAGTTGGAACTCTTAAGTTCACGATTATCAGTCAAATATCTAAGCCACAAGACTACCGCCGTAGTTAATGAACAAAATTTCATATTATTTTCATATTTTTTGCCGAAAAGAGAAAGATTTTTGAAAAATCTTGCCTGTCTCTGGATTCGAACTATGATTTAAAATTTTTACCTATGCTTCGCTAGCTATTAAGCTCAATTATTAGAATTTGTTACTCTCTTTATAGATATATTTGTATGTTCCAAACCTCCATTTTAAAGGTTTGAAAAGTAAGATTTCTATTATTATCTTCACGAAATTATGCATGAACGACACGAAGGCGATATTTTACATCTAAATACTAAATTTGAACTCTATCGGACCTGTACTTTGGGAATATTTGAAAAATGAGATTTCAAATAGAAATAACTCACAAGCTATGTATCTATTTTTGAACATAACAACCTATTATTATACAGTCTTCTAATAGACCTTTGGAAATGACTTTAAATTAAGAATTATATATGCTAACATCTACAGTATGTATTGAAACTATATACAAAAACTATAGATTGATATCCTTATATATAATCAATATAAAATATTTTTCAACGTCTCGGAAAAAACCTCTTTACATCCCAACATGAAATGTATTAATACAAATGTATCAACAAAACTATATAAGTGTGTATATTAACATACAAATACAAGAAAATCCACTATTCAAATTAATTTTTAAATTATGAAATAAATTCATATGGAGTCTGAATATCCACAATTTATTTCTTAATTATTCATCATTTTTGAAATTCTGGTTATTTTTTTTATCATGGGACATTATTTGGGGTGAATAATTTTGGTTATGTTTTTCTGTGTTCCGAGTACAAATCTTTATATTTTATACGTTACAACACGTTGTTCATTTCTGTTTCATTTTGGATACTTTAAAGCTTACTTCGAGTTTATTCGTTCCAGGTTTTATCTTATTTGGTGTGTTAAGTTTTGATCTCGTGATATATCTGAATCTAAATTCAATACATTTCTGAAGAGGTCTGGAGACAGAAATAGCTATCAAATATTGGAATTTTCGTTCAATTATTTTTATTTGATTCTTTATTTTGATAATTTTAGATAATTTTGGAATAGTGGATTTTGTTGTATTTGTATGTTAATAATATATAATTATATAGTATTTGTTAATACATTTGTATTAATACGTTTCATGTCGGGATATAAAAAGGTCTTTTCCGAGGCATTGAAAAATATTTTATATTGATTATATATAAGGATATCAATTTGATAGTTTTTGTATATAATTTCAATATATATTGTAGAAGTTAGAATATAAAATTATAATTGACCTTTGGAAAGTTGAACACCCTGTACATGTATTATGAAACACTTGCGGATCTCTGTTTATAGAACATTTTGGTCTTGGAGTTGACCATTCTATAGACTGTTATAGTTATTCTAAATAGTAGTGGAACACCTTGTATATATAAATAAAAATAATTCATTGAATACATGAACTTAGTAAAGGTTCATATTTAAGTTAAATATGAAAACAGAATATTCTGTGCCCTTAACGAAAATATTTGATAATAAACCATTAGGTTAGTATTCGTAGACATAGAAATTCAAGCAAAAATCCCCAAATTTGAATTATATTTTTAACGATGCTTTATATCTATATAGTTTTTTTAATGTTCGGAACATTGTACGCTGGATATTTGAATTTCAATAGGTTTATAAAAAGCATGTGTTTCTGAGTCACTATTATTATTTATTCAATATTTATAATTTTTAAGAAGGTTACAGAATGTTTTTATATTCAAATTGAATATAGGAATAAACCTTCCTCAAATATATTCTCAATAAAATTTCACAAAGATTTATTCTATTAAACTCCTAAAAATTTTAATTCAAAACATTTTTATTCAGAAAAATTTTAGAATTAAATTGAATAAATGTCTTTAGAACACACTAAGTCAATATATTACACAGTATCAAAGGGAGTAAAAGAATTCAAAGAAATATAAATTGTCAATCAAAAAAATTTTAAATAGATACTTGAAGAGTACGAAATTTTGTTTCTTTCCTTGTTTTCTGAAAGACAAATGCCCTTCCAAATATGCAAAACATAACCTCAAGAACTTCTTCAAAAACAACTTGTTCAAAATAAGTTCTCTTCGAAAAAATTCCTCAGACATGCAGAACAACGTCAAAAAGCAATTAAGAATTATTACAACGGAAAATTATCAGCTCTACTTAATTCTGAAAGTTTCTTGAATAAAAATTTCTTTGGAATTAAAATTTGTAGGTCAACAGAATAAATCTGTATGATATTCAAACTTTTGTAATAATACTTCTATCAAGAACAACCTCTTTTTATTATATTCTACTCAATAAATTATTTTTATTGATTGATTTATGAAATGGTGAGTTAGACGTTAAAATAAATCAAACCAAGATGAATATTTAAAGTTCTTTTTTTCCAAAATTTCTCATTAGTTTTCATTAGAAATACATATGACAAACCTAGTAGAAAAGGTACAAGAAATTTTTCGGCGTAGGCAAATTTCAATTTTAGCTACCTAAATATTCACAGACAAAATTTTTCTTGTACAATCTTCTAGAATTATTCAAAGAATCGAAAAATGATAACAGTTGATTCAATAAGAATTCATACATATCTATATATGCCATGAATTAACTGATTGCTTCGTTTAAAGGACGCTCATAATGAAAAGGTCTGAATATCAAATAATTATAGGTAATTACCGCAAATGAGCCAGAATTAAATCTTTAAAACCCAGATTTATCTATTTAATTACAATAAATAAATTCACGCTAGAACTTGCTTCTTAAGAAAATAAATCAGGTGAAATAAAATTGAAAAATACATTTTTTCTTCACATTTATAATAAAATTTCAAGTAGTTCTCAATTCTGCAGGTTAACTGGATATTTCTCTAGATATGTAATTGAATTATTCTATTTATGGTAAAATTGATTAGATTTTATTAGGAACTTGCATTTATATATGAATTGTAATTAAATATATTTTTAAATGAGACATTCGTTTAAAAAATATAAATTTATATTATTTGCTTTAATTTAAATCAATATACATAGCGCGCAGCATTCTGTATCTATAAATTCCGTACTATTCCAACAGCTCCAATAGCCGTGATCGTCTAGTGGTTAGGACCCTACGTTGTGGCCGTAGTAACCCAGGTTCGAATCCTGGTCACGGCAATGTATAAAGCATTGTCACGGAGGGGCTTACTTTTTAGAAAATTGTGTTTTTTGCCTTCCTAGAACATAATAAGGAATAAAAAATCAAAATTCTGGGCAAAACACAGGTTCGGTGCCAGGCAATAAAGACAACAAAATACTCAAAAAATTTTGGAATACGAGAATATAATGCGATAGAAACAAACTCAATTATCTTTTTCAATGTGAATGTGTTTGTATTTATATTTCTGAAGTTCCTACTGATATTTTTGAAGGTATAATATAATCTACTCCTTAAATAGAATTGTGAAATAAATAACTTGGCGGATTCTAAACAGGAGTGATTATGATTGTATTATTTTTGAACAGATCTTTCTCGAAATCTTGTTGAAATATACATTCTAAATTCGGAATAAATGAAACGAAATCATCATGTGGATTTCTTCAAATACCAAATGTCACCAGAATTATGATTTTATGCTCTAAAATGGATATTCAGAAATGAATTGTTTTATTCTTGATTAGATTCAGAATATTCAAAACAAATAGCACATTTCTGAAATTTTTCGCATTTCAACGACAACTAACTTGACAAGTTGTCAACTAAAATCAAATCTTATTGCTGATTATGGTTCAAAATAACCAGATTTAAAATAATAAATATATAAAATAAGATTAAAATAAGGTTATGTTGATTTTTTTTTATTATTATATTTACAACAATCGTTTCGCTATCACAGTAGCATCATCAGGCAGGTTTACTTTTTGAATAACTAAGCTTGTTTCCGAAATCCGTTGCTATTTATATTACAGTTAGTACAATAAATGTTTATTGAACACTAAAACCCAAAAAAGGGTATCTGTAGATTCCAGCTCATCTGAATATATTTAACAGAGGTGAGTTATTTAAATCTGATCGTTCGTTAAGTAATATTCCAATTTTATTGTATAAATAATATTTAAATAAGGTTATTGTGATTTTCACAAATAACTCACCACTGTTAAAAATATACAGATACGCTGCAGAGACCCTTTTTTGGGTTTAAGTGCCCAATAAAAATTTATTATACTTACTGTAATATAAATAGCAACGGATTTCGGAAACAAGCTTAGTTATTCAGAATGTAAACCTGCCTGATGATGCTACTGTAATAGCGAAACGGTTGTTGTAAACATAACAATAAAAATTTGTGAAAATCAGAAAAACCTTATTTAAATATTATTTGATATGGATTTTCACCAAGTAAGGACAAATTCAATTCAATAATAAATATATAATAATAATAAAAACAGTTTCTTTGGAACGAAACATTCAAATAAATATTTTTTAAAAATTTGAATATGAAAACAGATTTAATCTGTCAATCTTCTACAATTATAATCACAAAAAATTTTTTTTCAAAAAGTTTTAAGAATTAAATTAATGTCTTATAAGCACCGCTTATATTCAATATTTTTTTTAGTAGTCTTAAAATTGTGTTTTATGTTTTTGAAAGGGAATTGATGTTCATAATGGTAAGATCAGAAACAAAATTTGTCTCCTTCAAATATTTATTTATTAATTTCAATTGACAATTTATATTTGTTGGTTTATTTATTCCATTTGATATTGTATATTGAGTTTTGATTGTATACGTCTATTAAATATAAGCGGTGCTTATAAGACATTAATTTAATTCTTAGAGTTGTTTGAATAAAATTTTTATTGAATTAAAATTGAAGAATACTGACTGAGAGATTAAATCTGTTTTGATATTCAAATTTTGTTATAACCCTTCTACTAAGTAAAAAGCCTTTTTCTATTTTATTTTATACATAATATATAATCATATTTAGGCTTGAATAAAATCTCATTATTGAATGTCAATGGTTTAAAGAAAAGCTTATAACACCTTACAATTTTCTGTAATTTTTGTGATCATAGGATATCTTGATTTTAAATTTAGTTTGTATAAGCAATGATTCGGTTACCACTCTGAAATATTGATTGTTAGTTGATTTTGATTACAAATATGATTTAGGGCCGATGAAGAGATTATCGGAATCCTAATTATTTTTTGAAGATATAGTGCATGTTTTGAGAGATTTTTGAATTAACTTATTCGAATATTTGAATATATTAAATATATTTAAATTCAAATTATTCAAATAAGTTATATTTTTTTCAGAAGTCCTGAAATTGTGTTTTATGTTTTTGAAAGGGAATTGGTGTTCATAATGGTAAGATCAGAAACAAAATTTTGTCTCCTTCGATTATTCATTAATTAATTTTAATTGACAATTTATATTTGCTGGTTCATTTATTACATTTGATATTGTATAATGACTTTTGATTGTATACGTCTATTAAATATAAGCGGTGCTTATAAGACATTAATTTAATTCTTAAAGTCTTTTGAATAAAATTTTTTTGAAATTAAAATTGTAGAAGACTGACAGATTAAATCTGTTTTGATATTCAAATTTTGTTATATCCCTTCTATCAAGTTAAAAGCCTTTTTCTATTTCATTTAAATATTTCTTTATTTATTAATTTTAATTGATAATTTATATTTGTTGGTTTTTTTCCCATTTGATTTTGTATAGTGAGTTGTGATTTTATACGTCTATTAAATGGAAGCAGTGCTTATAAGACATTGATTTAATTCTAAAAGTTTTTGAATAACATTTTTTTAAACTAAAATTTTAGGAGACTAACAGATTAAATCTGTTCTGATATTCAAAGTTTATAACCAGATTTTACAAACCTAGGAGAAAATGTTGATCAAAGACACTATAGCGATTTAGTGTAAATTTGAACATATTATCGATTAAAATCCATTGTATGTTTTAGCACATTCATAAATTGAATTCTAAAATATTCAAATTGATGTGTTACTTGAACTCTACTGCTATTTAAGATTCTTGAGGGGGTTGCTACCCCGCTTAGGGGATGATCGTGAGCCGACGAATTTACAATCTCTCTCCAAGTAAATAATGACGTGAAAAAACTCAAACTCACTGAAATATCAGGCTTGACCTGTTCTGTGAGCCCTCCGGTATAAACAAAACAGGAACATAAAAGTTTCTGTCAACACTTTGTATAAGTCTGAATTTAAACTACTGCCTTATAATTTTTTTTCAGATATTCCTCCTTCTGTATATATCTAAAGAAATCAAAGCCATTTTTGGCGAAAGGTGAGTTTTTGTTTCTGAGTGAACATTTTCACTACAACCCATTGAATTAAATGATTTTTTCAATAGTTTAGTTAGCTACATTTACTCAGCTGTGTGTTGAAATATAAAAAAGGTGAAAAACACAGACGTAATGAGGAGCTTTTGCGCGGTTGTTCGCATCACTCATAATCGTCAACAAATAACTTTTTTTTGATCTTCTAATTATACCATCTTCACAATATTTTATATTCTTCTTGTGACTATTTCACATTTGAGAGCTAAATTTAAACTCTTTCGTGGAACTTGGTTTCTTTAGCGAAAGACGGTGCTCCCCTTACAAAATTTTTATCTTTGTTTTAAATCTTCTAATCATACGATCCTAATGAAATTTTGCAGTAACATGTGCGCTACCGTTGTTCTTCTAATACAGATTAATCGGATCTGTAGTTTGGAAAATATTATTAACAACGAGAGAATAAAAAAATGTGAATAACTTCCAACCATTGGACTGATTATCTCAACTGAGATACTGAGGCCCCAAACAAACTTGAATGTTTCAAGTCTCTATCTTTTCTCGTTCGAAAATATTGAGAAAATATGAAAACTTTTCAAATATGAATAACTGCGAAAATATTGAAGCGATTTGGCTCATTAATGACACCAAACTTTCCTTGAAAGTTTCAAGGCTCTTATTGAAAAACAAATTATTACGCAGTATATAAAATTTTTTATCTAAGAAAATGTCAAGATTAAAAGATAAGACACAATATACTGTTTTAGGAATAAACTTATTATTTTCCAAAAACTTAATTTTTTTATACAAAAGTTCATTAATCCATATAAAAACCGGCAATAATTTTCCCAGTAAAGGATAACGACCTTCACGATAATTCATCTGTACTATATAATGAGCATTTCCAACAACTTTCTTTTAATTGGAGTATCTTAATGATCAAATTATAGATCCAATCAAGGAAAGTAGAATAATTCTGCTTCGTTTATATTACATTTTGAACACGAGTGTGAGTGATAATGAACAGAAAGTAACTTAAAAGTGCATATTTTCACAATATTGCAATTTAAAATGCATTCTTACCTACTTGTTTTCCAGAAAAGAAGAACATTCATATTTTAGTTCGTTTTCCCTTTAGATAATTTCAGAACAAGAAAGAAATTAGGCAGATGCAAAACTATAGGAGTTCAAATAGTCTGACCAAGATTTTTGGCTGATAAAATCTACAAGTACCGGTTGTATAGAAATTATCTGATTCCATCTAACAGCACTATCAAGACTAGTTAAAGTCAAACAGCTCAAGCGCGAATTTAACAAGTCTATATAATGAATTAGTGCATTTCAGTGCTTAACGACTGAAGTTATTAAGAGTTGATTATGTAGAATACATATTTTTGTAGATGTCATAGTATTTTTTCTGTATCTGCATCTATATATATAATAAAAATGTTTTCATTTGACGTTTATCTCAGAAGATTATGCAGATAGTAATGGTTTCGATGAAAAATAGTTTAATCCTCTCGAAATTCTGCATCTGCCTTCTTTATTCTACATATAAACGTTAAATTTAAATTTCAACACACTTTTACGATTATTCTAATTTTGATTTTAATGAGTCTCCCTAATTTGAATGATGAATTTCACTTCAATTAAATAATACACATATATATGTTGATTTCTTTTCATTTTTGTGAATTGCTCTCATGACGTGTTTCGTTTACGTATTAACTTTTCTGAACGTTTATAACAACTGGTCTAAAATTTTGTTTCGTAAAGTATTTAAATGGTTTCTGGTCTGAGATAAAGGTAACAATGAAGTATTTTATTACATTTTGTTGTCACCAATCTACCGAAAATGATTTGAAGTAAAACACTTTATTTCCGCTTATTTTATTTTTCAACGACAACTGTTTCGTCAATTACATATTGACTTCGTCAGGTGAGCATGGTAAAATTACCATACTCACCTGACGAAGTCAATATGTAATTGACGAAACAATTGTCGTTGAAAAATAAAAAAAAGCGGAAATAAAGTGTTTTACTTCAAATCATTTACGATGAATTTCCGTCAAGTAGAGACCGAAACAATCAAGAACCAATCTACCGATTTGAATTAATCTTTTTGTTCCTAGAAAGCAGCTCTGAATACATAAAACTGATAATGTTGTATTCTCATTGATTGGGCTTTTTCATTTCCTCTATATCAATCAAGACCGATTCCTTTCGATGTTGTTGTAAATTATTGATTTTTTATACCAGTGGTTATCCGTTTTAGAAATGTCCAATTTCATTTCGTTTAAAATTCAAATCGCAGATATCGAAATGGATTAATTTGAATTAATTTCTTGGAACTCGTAAGAAACCCGAATATCGAGTTTTTCAATGTATTCAATATGTTTTGAATGATTTTCAATTGTTATGTGAAAAACATTAAATTTATTTTCAATCTTAAAGCACAACGATCCGACTCAATTATATGTATATTAATTATACAGTGTGGACCAACAAAAACTCCTCGATTTTCCGGCTTTAAAATGAAAATGTGGAAAGTCCCTTGGACCCGTCAATTTATGATTCAAGGGGGAACAACTTTTCCGCTCTTCGATTCCCTGTAACTGCAACCCTGACAGCCGTGAGTCAACCCCTTGATTTAGAATAGGTATGAGGGGTATTACGTACCTCATTTTGAAGATCTTATCGAGTACTATCTGACCCTAAAACTTCGCTTCAAAATTTCCATCGACAACGAAATTACAGGTAAAATAGTGACAGAGTACTTACTTTTGTGATTAGTTTATTAAATGCTGAAATGGGCACCATTCACTTCCAAGCAGTAAAATAATTTTTGCTGAAAACGTTCACGTACGTTACTCAAGAGTTCTGGTGTAATTTGACGGCATTCATTAATGATCCGAGTTCGAAAATCATCCAGTGACTCAGGCTGGGTAGCCTAAATCTTGGATTTCAGGTAACCCCATAGAAAAAGTTCAGTTGAGCCAGATCAGGTGATCTGGATGGCCAGTCAATATGTTCCCTTCTTCCAATCTAGGCGTGAGGAAAAGTTTCATCTAAGAACTGACGCACCGATTGAACGAAATGAGGTGGTGCGCCATCTTGTTGGAAAATGATCGTTTGATGGTCTTCTGCATTCTCCAATACTTGCACGAGGGCTGGATAAATAGCATTCTCTAATAGCTCTAAATAAATTCAGAGATTACCAGGTATAAAAAAGGGCCTATTAAATGATTTCCATAAATACCCGCACAAACATTTAATTTTTGGGGACGCTGAGTATGCACCTCACGAAAAAATCTTGGATTTTCATCTCACCAATACCGACAGTTATGCCGGTTTACAATGCCGTTAAGGTAAAATGAACACTCGCCCGAAAAACAGATATCGAACATGTAGTTTTGATTACCGTTAATCATTTCACTGACCACTTCATAGAACTGGAGTCGGCAATCGGTATCATCCTCATTCATTTCCTGAACTAATCGTATCTTAAAAGGATGGAATTTATGTTGTTTGAGGATTCTCATGATAGTTGTGCGTGAAACACCAGATTCATCTGACAATTTCCTATTAGTCAAGGTATTTTTTCTAAGAAATAATTTTATCATTTCCACCCTTTCTTTTACGGAATGCACCATTTTAATTCTACTACAAATTTACAATCGCTTTGACACACTTGTAACATTCTTAAAAATTCACGATAGAATAAGGTAAATTAAAGACAGGGTTCGTCTACTTTTTTAGACAAAAAATTAATACTTTTTTGGACAAATAATTAACAACATAACTACTAAATTCCTTTTAAATGTGTCGGATACGGATAATATTCTCTAGATAAATTCCACATTGCCTCTTTCTCTAATTTCGCTGTTATTTCATTATCGATGGATATTTTGAAACGAAAATTTATGGTCAGATAGCACTCAATACGATCTTCAAAATTAGTTATCGCAACACCTCTCATCCCTATTCAAAATCAAGGAGTTGTGCTCACGGGGATGAAAAAAGCAGCAAAGTTGTTCACCCTCAAATCAGAAACTGACTGGTCCGAGAATTTTCAGCATTTTCATTTTATAGTCGGAAAATCGAGGTGTTAAATTTTCGTTGGACCTTCCTGTATGTATATTTGATTATTTGCAATGATCTGGCCTACTAAGTTCCGTTCTGGTGATTTCTCAATAAGAATGAACTTTATCAAACCAATTTCAAAACTAACTTCTTGTTGATCTTTACCCTGAACTTGAATAATAAAAAACTGAACCTTATCACAATAAATATACATCATTTGGTTTCTGAGACTAACAGGTGATAATTGCCGCAACTTTAGAGGGTGTGCTTAAGTACGTAAAGAGTAAGCCATCTAGTGTTTGCATTTTGAAATAGTTAGTGGTTATTTTGAGCCTAGCAACACTTCTGTCTTGTGTTTTTCGACAGAAGGTTAATTTAGTATTTGACATTCAGGGAAATGGATCGATTCACGCTTGAACGAAACTGGTAAATATTGAAAACTTATTTCTAACGTGGTGAAATTTCTATCCGAACTATTAGAAATTCACGTGGAAAATTCAATAGAAATGAAAAGTTGGATCGAGTAGTCCGTTACTTTGTGATAAATCATTTTTAAATGGAATGAAATGAAGTTTTCTTTCACTTTTTAAAAACTAATAAAAATATATTCCTGCTAGGTGAAAAGGAGCTTCATTGCAAACGATTATTTTTCTGGGAAAACGCCCATCTTCAGCCATGCGATCAAGAGCCTTTTGTCCGTAGTGGAAACGCATCGGACGATCACGAGGCTTTACTTCTTGAACTTTGTGAGCCTTTATATCGAGGTCCTCACGAGCACGATGACGAGTTGATATTGATTGATGCTCAGCTAAATTCTGGGCTACACCTGCAATGATTTTAGATGTGCTCCCTCGACGAGAACATGAACGGGTTGTTTTATCAATTAACCATCCATTTTTTACGAAAAAATTGATCCACAAATTGCCGTGAGGGCATTTCATTTGTATCGAATTTTCCATGTGAATCTTCTATCCAAAAACCAAAGTGATAGAACTTTAAATTGAAATAAAACACCTTTTAATTAAGATTGAAGCCAATTTTTTTTATTTGAAAGATAATTTTATGGCATTTGTCTTTCAAGAATAATTTCCGGCATATGTCCACCACGACTAGCTCTGAGGGACCGTATTCGACCAGACCAATTTTGGACCACTTTTTCGAGTAATTCAGGCGTTATTTCCTCAAAAACACGAGTTATGATGGCTTCCAAAGCGTCTATTGTTTCTGGTTTATCAGCATAAACCAATGACTTGACATAAACCCAAAAAAATAATCCAGTGGAGTTATATCGCATGATCTTGGAGGCCAATTAATTAGACCGTTTCTCCAAATAATCTTATCGCCAAATTTTTCTTTCAATGAATCAATTGTTACGGTAACAGCATGAGGTGTATCACCATCTTGTTGGAAACAAAACACTTCTGGGTCGATACCATTCAAATTTTGAAACAAATAATGATCGATCATCGATCTGTAACAAGCACCATTCACTGTAACATTACCCCCACATCGTTTTTAAAGAAATATGGACCGATGATGCCTCCAACGTGTAAAGCACACCATACAGTGCATTTTTCAGGATGCAATGGAACCTGCAGAACTTCTTGAGGATTGTTTTCACTCCATATACGGCAATTTTGCTTGTTCACATAGCAGTTCAACCAGAAATGAGCTTCATCACTAAACACAATTTTACGATCAAAAAGTGGATCAACTTCACGCTGTTCTAGGGCTCAATCAGCAAACAAACGACGCTTAGTATGGCAAAGTGGCTTTAGTTCTTGAACCAGTTGGATCTTGTATGGGTGTAGACCGAGATCTTTATGCAAAATTTTCCATGTGGTGTATGCACAAAGTCCAACTTGTTGTGAACTTCGACGAATAGACAAATCTGGATCATCATTAAGACTATGACTAACAGCAGCGATATTTTCTTCTGTACGTACAGTTATTTGTCTTGTTGTTGTTGCATCGAGTAGAGAAAATATCCGAAATTTATCTATAGTTCGACGAATAAGCTGCTCTGATGGACGTTTATGTGAACCATAAATTTCACGAAGTGCTCTATAAGTTTGGCGAATAGAACACTGCTTTTGAAAATAAATTTCAACAATTTGTAAACGTTGTTGCGGCGTGAGTCTTTCCATGATAATTTGTCAATGCTTACTGAACAGAAATGTCAAAACAGCATGGTTTCTAGCTTCTATCAAATCATAGTTATCCCTATCGAAAGTTCTATCACTCTAAAAAAACACCGGGTATCTCACAATAAATTTTAATTTTTTTGAATTTCTCGAAAACTTTTTGAAATTAAATTAAATTCTTTTTTTGATTGACATAGAAATTAACACTAATCACACAGTATCAAGAGGAGATAAAAAAAGTTCAAAGAAAATATAAAATTTTGATCGAACTTACCCAAAAAACATTTAGTGGAGATACCACTGTTTCATACCGGTTTTATGACAGGACTAATTCCACTATAAAAATGTCCAACATAAAATTGAGATATTCTTTGAAACAACCTCTCTTTAAAGAATCTGTATTTCAAAAAACTTTTCATAACTATGTCACACGTCTGCAGTGGTTTTTTTCTTACAGTGATTACTGTTAGTTCTATATATCTCTTAAGAAACTAGTGTTTTCTGAGGCATTTATTCAAATTTAATGTAAAAAATTCTTTCAGACATTTTATTGAATTAAATTTTATTATATGTCTGTAATTTTCGAATTCTGTGCCAAAAATTATATCAAACAACTGAGTTCGAATCATGGAGGTATTGTTTTCCAGCTAAATGTAGTGTTTGATTAACACACGAAATTTCTTTTTATCCATCGTTCAAACAAAAACAAATTTTCACAAGTAACTTTTGAAGGTTGGCACTGGCGACAACAACTGTATGTTAGTCCTGGCTTTTAATTAAAAGATATATTTTTTGTGATTGATAATTGAGACAGTGAAACGTTAGGAAAAAAATTCACAATTTTCGTGCGAAGTTAGGGCTCTATTTAATATGTTTCGGATTGTCTGATTTGTGTCAAATGAGCACGGTCCTGTTCTTTAAATTGTTGTCATTTTAAAGGAAGCTTCCTAATGTCTCTTACATAGAAGTCTTGGTCCTTATTGCCGAAAAACTCAAGTAATCGATTTTCACAATCTTTTCTTGATGCCAATTTCTTATGACTCGGCTTTTGCAATGCAGCAAGAACATGATAATCGCTTGGTGTCAGATCCGGATTATCTGGTTGATGCATTTAAGCTTCCCAACGTAAAACACACCATAAAATGCATTTTTCAGGATGCAATGGAACCTGCAGAACTTCTTGAGGATTGTTTTCACCCCAAATTTGCTTGTTTACATAGCCGTTCAACCAGAAATGAGCTTTATCACTAAACACAATTTTACGATAAAAAAGTGGATCAACTTCAAGCTGTTCTAGGGCCCAATCATCATGGTCAAGTGGTTTTAGTTCTTGAAACAGTTGGATCTTGTATGGATGTAGACGAAGATCTTCACGCAAAATTTTCCATGTGGTGGATGCACAGAGTCCAACTTGTTGTGAATATCGACGAATAGACAAATCTGGATCATCATTAACACTATGACAGCAGAGATATTTTCTTCTGTACGTGCAGCTCTTTTTCTTGTTCTTGTTGTTGCATCGAGTAGAGAAACTGTTGTCCTAAATCTATTAATAGTTCGAGGAATAAGCTGCTCTGATGGACGATTATGTGAACCATAAATTTCACGAAGTGCTCTATTATTTTGGCGAATAGAACACTGATTTTAAAATGAATTTCAACAATTTGTAAACGTTGTTGCGGTGTGAGTCTTTCCATGATAATTTGTCAATGCTTACTGAACGGAAATGTTAAAACAACATGGCTTCTACCTTCTGTCAAATCACAGTTATCCCTATCGAAAGTTCTATCACTCTAAATAAAACACCTGATACTAGAATTGACTTTTCAATATTCCTCAGTTTTGTTCAAGCTTAAATCGACCCATTTCGTTAATGTTAGATATTGAACCAACTTTCTGTTATTACACGAATTGCAGAAGTGTTGTCAGACTCGAAATTACCACTACCTCCAAATGCAAACTCTAGATGCCGCAACCCAAAGATGTTCTTCAGAAACCAGTCAAATAGCCTATTAATTTGTTGCTAACCTTATGAATACATAATTAGTGATACATCTACCGTTCTAAATATGGCTTCTATATTCTTTTAGAATATGATAATTGCGGACAATGAAATTTCTTGGTATTGGGTAATCCGTTATTTTGAAAAAGTATGTATAACATTTCGTATCAATATATTCAATCCAAACATTCATGTGTTGTCGTTTAATGTATATGGTTACTAGATGTATGCATAAATCCCCACACTTAAATAGTATATATTTCCTGAAGGCGCCGTTACAATAAACAACCTCCAGAACAAGCGATAATCATCCCTGACTTAAAGCCGCAATAAACACTCATGAATCCTCCTAATCCAATTTTTCAGGCGACCCAGAGAAGGCGGCCTCCTAATCTACGTAGACGATGCCGACCACCGGGCTTTAATCCATCCGAAACCGTCCCATGTCACGTACGGATTCCACTACACGAGTCCCATCATCGACGATAAATTCTATTACGACCTATCGAAGGTAAACAAAAAACGTCCCAGGTTGAAGCCGACGCTGCTCTTCGACGGTCATCAAGAGGAAGTGGTGGACCTCCATGGACTGGGTCAGTTGTTCCGACAAGTTTCTTCGCCTCTGATTGGAAGTTACGGCAGCGCTTACAAGGAAGACGTCAAACCGGTTAAAGAAATTATCGAAGATGATCTCAAGTACGATTTCAGGACCAAAACCCACTCGTTCAGATGACGCATTTCAGTGAGTGACCACGGTTCAAAGAAGCCCGTCAAATTACCATGATCATTTTAAGAAGAATGGTACTTCTTGAGGAGGTAGTAGTCTATGCGACAGTATGGAACAGCGTCGTTTGTAACCATCAACTTGGACAGTTGTTTATTCAAAATATTGACGATTTGGAACGAAACAGTGAAACCAACCGAACGTAGGACCAAAACATGTTTTCAAAAAATTTTTTCAGCAGAAACAACATTTTGGATTTACCACCTATATGATAAAAAATTATGATTTATCTTACCCCCTTAAAACTCTAGCTGCTTAAATATTCATATTTCATTTCATGTACTTCCCTCTGTTTGAATCAATTCCTCCAATATACTTTCGTAACAATTTTTTTTATGTAATTCCAACCTGTAGTGGCCGCTTGCGGACATTTGAAATTAAAGAATAAATTTATTGTAACCAGTCAATTAATTTTAAACAAATATAAATTAAAAATTTACTCCGGTGGGTTTTTTTGAAATATTACAGATAATAGCTGGATTAATTTTCAGAGAATTCTATAAATTAAATCTGAAAAATCTCTTTGAAATTTTCTGAAATTGGATTTGAATATAATGTCTCAAAAACACTGTTTCACTTAAGAGACATATATCGGGTGTTTTTTTTAGAGTGATATAACTTCAAATTGAAATAAAATACATTTAAATTGAGATTGAATCCAATTTTTTTATTTGAAAGATAATTTTATGACATTTATGTTTTAAAAATAATTTCCGGCATATGTCCACCACGACGAGCTCTGATGAACCGCATTCGACCAGACCAATTTTGGACCACTTTTTCGAGTAATTCAGGGCTTATTTCATGTATAACTCCAGTTATGTTGGCTTCCAAAGCGTCTATTGTTTATGGTTTATCAGCATAAACCAATGACTTGACATAACTCCAAAGAAAATAATCCAGTGGAGTTAGGTCGTAATGATCTTGGAGGCCAATTAATTGGATCATTTCTCGAAATAATGTTAGCGCCATATCTTTCTTTCAATAAATCAATTGTTACGGTAGCAGGATGAGGCATAGCACCATCTTGTTGGAACCACAAAACATTTCTGGGTGGATACCATTCAAATTTTTAAACAAATGATCATTGATCATCGATCTGTAACGAGCACCATTCACTGTAATATTAGCTCCAGCATCGTTTTTGAAGAAATTTGGACCGATGATACCTCCAGCCATTTGTATACGTTGTTGCGGCTTGAGTCTTTCCATGATAATTTGTCAATGCTTACTGAACTGTCAAAACAACATGGTTTCTACCTTCTATCAGATCACAGTTATCCCTATCGAAAGTTCTTTATCACTCTAAAAGAAACTCCCGATAGAATTATCGACACATATGAGTTAATCAATAAAAAATCAAAAGAAAACAAAGTACTGACCGTGATTATCCAGAAAAATCATCCAAGACAAACTTGTTTCGATTGTATAATCAGTAATAACAGATTTCATTACCAAAGGATACTACAGGTAGAATTTGAAAAGGTCTTTTTATATCCCTTTTTAAAAATGGATAGCACATTCCCCAGAAAAAAATCTGAATTTCTTATCCATATTATCCCCAGTTGGAAGGTTGGAATATTTCAACAAATGTTAATAAGAATTTGTGTAAATATATTATTAGATAAAAACTCCAAAAAAAAAAATCTGCACTCCTTATGCACCTCTAGACATCTTGTAGTGATGTTTATTCTCAGGTCACCTGTACTTCATCGGAGGTCTGTGAAGGATTTGATAAATTGGCTTATATCCTTTCCATAAATCACAGATGAGTTCAATGGGTGAAATAAATATAAAGATCGGAGTGACCATGGCAATATACTCACTCAATTTTGTTCAAAGTAGAGCAAAGTAATTATCATTACATGTAATGGGGCATTATCTGGACGGATTAATTTATTGCAATGGCTGGAACAAGCCTTGCATGTATATAAATACAAGTCGCTCGTATTGCTTCTTATAAAAAGCAGAGCTGGTGTCAACGCCGATATTCGCGTTAGTAAGCAATTACATTTGTAGCTGGTTAATGGAGGAATATTTTGCTGAGGCTATCAACTAAGAAGGCTCTCTAGAATGCTATGAATTTTTATGATGATCTATGTTTTGAGACTTGGTAACCTTGTAAGTGAGACCTAACAATCTAGGTCTTAATCCTTAGGTTCTATACCAAGTGAGATTCCTTTTAACATGTTTCAGTTATATTTAAAGTTTCATTTATATAATAAAATAGAAAGGCCTTTTACTTGATAGAAGAAATATAACAAAATTTGAATATTAAAACAAATTAATATATGTTTATCTTCTACAATTTTAATTTAAAAAATTTTATTCAAAAAACTTTTAGAATTAAATTAATGTCTAAAACAAGCACCGCTTATATTTAATAGACGTATATAATCTAAACTCAATATACAATGTCAAATGGAATAAATAAACCAAAAGATATACGAAAGTCCCTAAAATTAATAAATAAATATTTAAAGGAGACAAAATTTGTTTCTGGTCTTGTCTTCAAAACGCCATTTGTATCTTAAAAACATGAACACACTTAAAGGACCTCTCAAAGAATATAATTTATTTGAAATATTTAATATATTTAAATATTCGAATAAGTAAATTCAGAAATCTCTCAAAGCATGCACTATATCTTCAAAAAACAAATATAGTTCTAAGCAATCCCGTCTTCAGTCCTGAAATATATTCAAAATATCAAAATCAAAAAACTAACCTATACCAAACCACTCACCACGTGTAAATGAATAATGTTTCGAGACATAGATCATCTTTATAATTCAAGATTTATCTATGCTCTAACAGAATCAAAGAACAGTGTGAGTTATTTTTAAGGCTTACTTAAATTCATTGACATTGCATAATGAGATTTATTGAAGCCAAAATATAATTATATATTATATATAAAATAAAATAGAAAGGCCTTTTACTTGATAGAAGAAATATAACAAATTTTGAATATTAAAATAAATTAATATATGTTTATCTTCTACAATTTTAATTTAAAAAATTTTATTCAAAAAACTTTTAGAATTAAATTAATGTCTAAAACAAGCACCGCTTATATTTAATAGACGTATATAATCTAAACTGAAGGCAAGACCAGAAACAAATTTTGTCTCCTTTAAATATTTATTTATTAATTTTAGGGACTTTCGTATATCTTTTGGTTTATTTATTCCATTTGACATTGTATATTGAGTTTAGATTATATACGTCTATTAATTATAAGCGGTGCTTGTTTTAGACATTAATTTAATTCTAAAAGTTAAAAGTTAAAGTAGAGCATAGATAAATCTTGAATTATAAAGATGATCTATGTCTCGAAACATTATTCATTTACACGTGGTGAGTGGTTTGGTATAGGTTAGTTTTTTGATTTTGATATTTTGAATATATTTCAGGACTGAAGACGGGATTGCTTAGAACTATATTTGTTTTTTGAAGATATAGTGCATGCTTTGAGAGATTTCTGAATTTACTTATTCGAATATTTAAATATATTAAATATTTCAAATAAATTATATTCTTTGAGAGGTCCTTTAAGTGTGTTCATGTTTTTAAGATACAAATGGCGTTTTGAAGGCAAGACCAGAAACAAATTTTGTCTCCTTTAAATATTTATTTATTAATTTTAGGGACTTTCGTATATCTTTTGGTTTATTTATTCCATTTGACATTGTATATTGAGTTTAGATTATATACGTCTATTAAATATAAGCGGTGCTTGTTTTAGACATTAATTTAATTCTAAAAGTTTTTTGAATAAAATTTTTTAAATTAAAATTGTAGAAGATAAACATATATTAATTTATTTTAATATTCAAATTTTGTTTCATTTATATATAAGGCTCAACTAAGCATCTATTGTTGTGAACAAGAGTTGAAATAATGTCGTCTATTCAATATTTGCGTAATGCAACAATTAGATACCGACAGGTAAATATCCCAATATTATATTTATATTTAATGAATTTTCTAAATACGTAAATACTCTTGAAAAGTGTTCACCCATCGTTTAATTAAGGAGCAGAGTATTCACTTACATCATTTTGAAGAAAATAACTATCGCGTGTTTTTAAGAGTGATAGAACTTTCGATAGGTATAACTGTGATTTGACAGAAGGTAGAAGCCATGTTGTTTTGACATTGACAAATTATCATGGAAAGACTCACGCCGCAACAACGTTTACAAATTGTTGAAATTTATTTTCAAAATCAGTGTTCTATTCGCCAAACTTATAGAGCCATTCGTGAAATTTATGGTTTACATAATCGCCCATCAGAGCAGCTTATTCGTCGAACTAACGATAGATTTCGGACAACATTTTCTCTACTCGATGCAACAACAACAACAAGACAATGAACTGTACGTACAGAAGAAAATATCGCTGCTGTAAGTTATAGTGTTAATGATGATCCAGATTTGTCTATTCGTCGATGTTCACAACAAGTTGGACTCTGTGCATCCACCAAATGGAAAATTTTTCGTAAAAATCTTCGTCTGCACCCATACAAGCTCCAAGTGGTTCAAGAACTAAAGCCACTTGACCATGATTAGCGTCGTTTGTTTGCTGATTGGGCCCTAGAACAGCTTGATTATGAAGTTCATTTCTGGTTGAAGGGCTATGTAAACAAGCAAAATTGCCGTATATGGAGTGAAAACTATTCTCAAGAACAGGTTCCATTGCATCCTGAAAAATGCACTGTATGGTGTACTTTACACGCTGGAGACATCATCGGTCCATATTTCTTCAAAAACGATGCTGGAGCAAATGTTACAGTGAATGGTGCTCGTTACAGATCGATGATAAATGATTATTTGTTTCAAAATTTGAATGGTATCGACCCAGAAGTATTTTGGTTCCAATAAGATGGTGCTACACCTCATGCTGCTACCGTAACAATTGATTTATTGAAAGAAAGATTTGGCGATAACTTTATGTCGAAAAATGGCCCAATTAATTGGTCTCCAAGATCATGCGACATAACTCCACTGGATTATTTTTTTGGGTTTATGTCAAGTCATTGGATTATGGTGATAAACCAGAACCAATAGACGCTTTGGAAGTCAACATAACTGGAGTTATTCATGAAATAAGGCCTGAACTACTCGAAAAAGTGGTCCAAAATTGGTCTGGTCGAATGCGGTTCATCAGAGCTCGTCGTGATGGACATATGCCGGAAATTATTTTCAAAACATTAATGTCATAAAATTATCTTTCAAAAAATTGGCTTCAATCTTAATTTAATTATGTTTCATTTCAATTTAAAGTTCTATCACTCTGAAAAAACACCAGATACGAGCGGTTATATCTCAATTACCACTTTTTTTTGCGCAAGGTTTCCCGATATAAGCAATTGCTCTCTATAACAGTATGATGCACATGTCCTTTCATAGAAAATTGAGGATCATCTATTTCGTCTTCTCACCTTTGCTTGACCATTAATCACCTAAAGACAATATGAATTCGTCAATGAAGACAATAATATTACTTTCTTGGTACCGGAGGAGTCGTTCTCTGCAATATATTAATCGGCTATGCCGGTGTTTAGGTTTAAGAAGTAATATGCAATAAGGACGATACGAGTATCGTTCAAAGCTTAGTATTCGATAAAGTACATGTATACTAATAGGATTCACACGTTTTTGCACCTTAAAATTCGAAGGCGATGATCTACATGTTTTATTCCGTGTACTGGCTTTTAATGCTTGACTCTCTCAGAACCATGCTTGAAAAAAGTTTTATAAAAAAATTTTCTCAAAAACTTTTCGAAATTGAATTGAATAAATGTCTTAAAAAACATAGTTTAAATTTAGTAGACACAAAGAATTAACACAAATTACACAGCACCAAAAGGAATAAAAGGATCCAAAGAATATATAGAATATTGATTGCAAATATTAAATAAATCCTTTGGGATTAATTCAATGAAAAAATTGCAAATACTTTGCATTTTTAGAGAGAAATTTGGTTTTTATTATACATCGATACGATACGAAACAAACGTTTGTATCCTACAAGTATTTATTTAATATTTTTAATTAATATTCTATATTTTCTATGGATGCTTTTATTCCTTCTGGTGCTGTATAATGAATGTTAATTATATATGTCTACTGAATTGAAAGTGTTTTTCAAAGCATTTATTCAGTTCAATTTTCAAAAGTTCTCGAGAAAATTTGTTTATATAATTAAAATTTGTAATAATGTTAGCAGAACTAATCTGTTCGATATTTAAGTTATTGTAAATCCTTCTATCAAGTCAAAACCTCCTTTTTTATTATTTTATCATTTATCTTGCCGAATGAAACACTCAAACCGAAAATAGTTAAAATATTCCCACCAGTAGTAGGTGTTTTTATGTGTACATTAGTTAGTACAAATTTCCGAACATCTATTATGAAAACAGCTACCTGTTATTATGAAAAACAAATGAGTCTGGAGAAGGAGATCCCATTTATGGAACGAAGAAAAATATTAAATATAAACGATTTCTACTGATTACAGTTTATCCTAATGTTTGTGTTTATATTTCGTATTTATTTTGAAACGCTTGAGCAATTTTCACCAATCACGTTCATCTGCGGAAACATATTTGGATGTGACTACTAAAACCGAGTGCTTCCTGACAAGAATTATTAATTGTTGAAAGCCGCATTGCTATCCATGCCAACTTCCTGGAAATTTTTTTTTAAGGAGTTAGAACATTTCCGTAGGAAGTAGCAATGCTGAATTTTTCATTTTATTTCTGTAAAAAAAGCCTGTAAAAAAACTGCAACAACAGAATAATTTTTTACATTGTTTATACGTAAATTCTCTCATTCCAAACCCATAGAAGTTTATAGATATGATAATATAATCAATTTTGAGAATTGCTCATAATAACAAGATTAAAAGTTACCCTTCAAGAAAAAATTCTGAACAAAACCCATAGCTTTCATATAGTGTTTAAACTTCCGGCAATAGTTTTTAAATTGAAACACAGAATTCACAGACATCTTTTGAAGATTATTACTTTCTAACAAAAATATTAATTTTGTATTTATGGCGTCATTTGTGTGTTGGACCGAAAACTTATCAGCTAACGTAATATTTTTAGTAGTGTATATGGATATTACTTCCTCCTGCATATTCCTTGAGTCATGCCGCAACTTTCACAAGCGCATCATGAACATCAATGGTGCGAAAATATTCATAATTTGCAACAAAATCAATTGTAAGCAACACAAAGAGGAATCTTTATTTTCAATATAAACAATTTTGATGACCGTTGACGACCATGATTCAAATTAGTTCATTCAACTAGAACGAACTCCTCGGAGAAAGCAGAAAACAGGTTAAAAATTGCATTAGAAATTTCCTCATTAATAACGAGCTTTGCATAATTATTATAGTATAATAATTTCACTGTTGCCAAAGTATAACCTGACAATATTTCCCTATATTATAAAGAACAACAACTTTAGCTATGTTCTTGCAATAATTCCATTTCTTGCCTGTATCTTTGTTTTTGTTAATTTTTCAAATTAACTTCCTGGTGAGTTAGAGACTTGATGATTATAAATCTCGGATTATTTATCTGTCTTTCAATTATACAGGGTGAATCATCACTATTGGGATAAAGGTTAAGGCAAAAATATGGCGATTGGACCAAGTATGCCTTAATAAAATATTGCTGTGAAAAAAGAAATAGGGGATTGAAATTGAATTTTTTTTCGTATTTTGATAATAATTGCACTATTCATTTCTCAATTGTTATCAAAATCCGCACAGCAGCGAAAATTTGGACGCGGGCTTCATAGTGATTTTGGCTAGAAAATACGATGTAAAAATCATTTGTACACAAGATTGGAAATTTTGTGTTAATGCGATAATTTCACCCGTTATTGAGGAAAAAGGAATTAAAAACAATTTAACATAAAGATAGCAAACTTAAAGTAAATTTTCTACGTGGCCTCCTTATGTCTTATGTAAATGTTGTAATAATCCTTCCATCAGGTAAGAACCTCCTTTTATTACTTTTTTGTGTACATTCTGTCAAGAAAGTACCGGGAATTATCGATTTAAATCTGGCGGGGCAATGAGGCAGGTAAAAATTTTTTTTCCTAGGTTCGTACCAATGTCCTTAATTACTATGCCAAGCTTGAGCGGGATCTGTCAACTAGTGTGTTTGCAACAGCTGATTAAGTCAGTCGATTTCAGAGTGCGTGCCGATTTTTACTATGGGTGATTACGTTGAGCAAAGAATTTGTTTAAAGTTGCAAATGAATTTTCGTGTGCCGATGCATTGAAAATGTTGCAAAAGGCCTTTGGTGATAATGCTCTATCGAAAACTCGTGCATATCAGTGGTACAGAGCCTTCAAGGACGGTCGTGAAGTGGTCGCCCATCGACGGCTTCGATCGAAGATAACGTCGATAAAATTAAGGAAAGGGTGCTGGAAAACCGTCGTACCAGCTTGAGAGGGATAGCACATGATCTTAAGATATCCCACGAGTCCGCACGTACGATTTTGATTGATATTTTGGGCATGAGAAAGGTGGCCGCACGACTCGTACCGAAAGACCTGAATTTTCTTCAAAAACGTCATCGCGAACAGGTTGCTTCAGACATGCTGGATCGCTGTAATTCCGATTCTACATTCATGGAACGCATTATAACTGGTGACGAGACCTGGGTCTACGAGTACGATATGCAAACAAGCCAGCAATCATCGGAATGGGTGGCAAAAAATGAGCCGAAACCGAAAAAACCACGCCAAAGCCGCTCGAAAATGAAGGTGATGCTCATTGTTTTCTTCGATATCCGTGGGTGGTGCACTACGAATTCGTTCCAGAGGGTCAGACGGTAAACAAGGAGTATTACCTAGGCGTTATGAAACGTTTGCGTGAGCGTATCCGTAAGAAGCGGCCAAATTTGTGGGCGAACAACTCATGGATTTTGCATGACGATAACGCGCCTTCTCATCGAGCTACGATTGTGACTGACTTTCTCGCCAAAAACTCAACAAACGTGCTTCAGCAACCACCGTATTCGCCGGATTTGGCTCCCTGCGACTTTTTCCTCTTCCCAAAACTAAAATTGCCCCTTCGTGGCACCCGTTTTGAGTCGATTGAAGCCATAAAACAAAATTCGGCGCGAGAGCTAAAGTCCATCCCGGAAAGCGCCTATAAAAAATGTTTCGATAATTGGAAGTGCCGTTGGCATAGATATATTGGAGCAAATGGAGCCTATTTTGAAGGCGATCCAATAAATTTTGACGATTAAATGTAAAAATGTTGTTTTAATTGAAAATTCCCGGTATTTTCTTGACAGAGTAGTATATAAGAATCATATTTTGGTTTATCACTCATACATATTATCATTTGGATTTAACCGAGTCCATAAAATACCTGACAACTTTGTGTAATTTCTGTGACGAATATAAAATACTTAGATTTTTTTAAAAGTTCACTTTATTCTGGTGTTTGTTAAGAAGATATTCAGCTACTCTGGTAAGATATTTTTTGTTTATTATTTTTATTTTTTAAATATGAAGTAGGGCTGAGGAGTTTTTGTTGAAGAAATTCTAAATTGCTTTCTAAGATGTGCTACATGTTTTAGGAATTTATTTAAGGCAAGTTGTTTTTGAAGAAGTTCTTGAAGTTATGTTTTGCATTTTTGGAAATGGATTCGGTTCTCACAATACAAGATATAAAACAAAATTTTGTATCCTTCAAGTATTTATTTAGTATTAAATAAAAACTTGAAAAAATGATTTTTGATTAATAATTTATATTTCTTGAAATTCGTTTATTACCTTTGGTACTCTGTAATGAATGTTAATTCTTTATGTCTACTAAATTGAAGCAGGATTTTCTAAGACATTTGTTTAATTTAATCCTAAAAAGTTTTTGAATAAATTTTCTTTGAAATTAAAATTTATAGGAAGTTAACAAAATAAATCTGTATGATATTTAAAATTTTCCATTATAATAATCCGTCTATTAAGTAAAAACCTCTATTTATTATTTTATGGTCCACAAAGCATACTTGAAATCATGAAATAATAAAATTTGAATATCAAAACAGATTTAATCTGTTAGTCTTCTACAATTTTAATTTCAAAAAACTTTTAGTTAGTTTTGATATTCAAATTTTGTTATACTTCTTCTATCGAGTAAAAAGCCTTTTTCTATTTTATAATGAAATAATATTTGAAATCCCCTTCGGAGACAATGGACTCGTTTTTCAACTGTGTTTTCTCCAAAACCACAGCAATATTTTATTAAGGTATATTTGGTCCAAATAACCTGTCCTTAACCTATTTCATAATAGTTATGATTCACCCTGTATAATTGCATCCTTATCGAGAGAATATGAGAACTGAAAGTGAAGTAACTGAGGTTATTTCTGGAACTAAGTTCAATAGTGATTATGTAATCAGCCATTAGAAAACAGACTGGTCAACTCAAGTCATTAATTCATTTGCCTATTTGAGTACCTCATTTCTGAGAAATCAAGTCATTGTAAACTGGTATCAAAAAGTTAAGTACATTTCGAAGCCACTCTTGCATCAAATTACTGAATCTCGAATGAATTCCGGAATGATTTATAGGAACTGACCATAATTGACTATATTACAACCCGTTGTTAATTGAACAATCAACATAACAGAAACATTTGACTTTAGTTGGTCCAGTCGAACATTAGGAGAATATTTATTTCATTCACTATCCTGCTGGGTATCATTATATCAAATTGAACATTTTTTATCGTCAGTCGAGTTTTACGATGCTTTTTGTAGTGGATGACTTTATACCGAGAAACGTCTTTAAGATCTGATTACTTCTCGACTCTTTCATATAAGAACCATTCAGGTTTTACCATACTTCTAAAGATCATTTTGTGAGGGGAATTTCATGTGTAGTTGAACAAAAACACTCAAATAACCAATATACTGAAATTATAACTAGACAGAATATATTTAATAAAGTAAGAATAAGACAATTGAATTAATTTTCACTACTTATTTATGTTTTTGACATTATTTTGGAGTTTTCGAGCTTGTTCCAGTTTCCTATCATTTAGCACACTTGTCTATAATTCAGAAGAAGGAAAAATTTATTTTCATGAGTATGTTCATGGTACAACAGTTACGGTGAACGGATTGCGCTACAGAGCTACTATTAATGATTTTTATGGCCGGAATTGAAAGGTTTAGATGTGGACGACGTTTATTTTCAACAATTTTGCAGAAAAAGTATCCTGGTCTTATTATTTCTCGTAGAGGTGATCAGAAATGGCTACCGAGATCTTGTGATTTAACAGCTTCAGACTTTTTTCTTTGGGGCCACGTGACAGGTAAGGTCAATGTCAATGCTCCACAATCGATTCAGACCTTTAAGATGGAATTCGAGCTACAAATGTGCGAATTAGTTATGGAAAATTTGTAAATGGCATACTTTGCTCACAATAAAATAAACAATCATTGATTTTTCTTGAAACTCAATCATTTTTTCCAATATCAAAATGAAACTATTTAGAATCCATGACAGTATTAACAGAGTTCGAAGTATGTGATTTTTGTTTCCTAGATTATTTTGAAGTCCATAATAAAGTTTCCAGTTCCTTATCAACACATAATGAAAAGAAGACTTTTTCAGAAGCAAAGCATCTCATTGGGACTGAACAAGTCGTATATCTGGATATTCGAAAAAACATCAATAAGGAACTGAACATTCGAGATGAAATAATCGATACCGCTCCTGGTGCAGATTGCATAATATAGGTAAACATCTTCTTACATAACCTTGTAACATGACACACAATATCCAAACAGGATTCAGTCAACCGTTAGCTAACTATTCTTATCGCAGATCGATGTGGCAAGTGGAAAGTAAAAGCCTTGGCAATGGATGGCAATCCGAGTTCATTGGCATTATTGTTAGTCAACGTTGGCTGTGTATAATTGTAACAATCAATCAGTTTCCTGCAACATTCTTGCTTTTTATATTAAACTTGAAGTATTCACTTTCATTCAGTTATTTCAACTTTCATCGACGAATAAGGGCTTAGAAAATGTACAATGAACGGTAAAAAGAAACTATTAATTATACATTCATTGTCTTGGAAAGTGATGAGAAGTTACCAGATATTGCAACTTGGGAAAAGTATCGGGTGTTTTTTTTAGGGTGATAGAACTTTCGATAGGGATAACTGTGTTGACAGAAGGTAGAAGCCGTGATGTTTTGACATTTCTGTTCAGTAAGCCTTGACAAATTATTATGGAAAGACTCACGCCGCAACAACGTTTACAAATTGTTGAAATTTATTTTCAAAATCAGTTTAGAGTTTAGATTATATACGTCTATTAAATATAAGCGGTGCTTGTTTTAGACATTAATTTAATTCTAAAAGTTTTTTGAATAAAATTTTTTAAATTAAAATTGTAGAAGATAAACATATATTAATTTATTTTAATATTCAAATTTTGTTTCATTTATATATAAGGCTCAACTAAGCATCTATTGTTGTGAACAAGAGTTGAAATAATGTCGTCTATTCAATATTTGCGTAATGCAACAATTAGATACCGACAGGTAAATATCCCAATATTATATTTATATTTAATGAATTTTCTAAATACGTAAATACTCTTGAAAAGTGTTCACCCATCGTTTAATTAAGGAGCAGAGTATTCACTTACATCATTTTGAAGAAAATAACTATCGCGTGTTTTTAAGAGTGATAGAACTTTCGATAGGTATAACTGTGATTTGACAGAAGGTAGAAGCCATGTTGTTTTGACATTGACAAATTATCATGGAAAGACTCACGCCGCAACAACGTTTACAAATTGTTGAAATTTATTTTCAAAATCAGTGTTCTATTCGCCAAACTTATAGAGCCATTCGTGAAATTTATGGTTTACATAATCGCCCATCAGAGCAGCTTATTCGTCGAACTAACGATAGATTTCGGACAACATTTTCTCTACTCGATGCAACAACAACAACAAGACAATGAACTGTACGTACAGAAGAAAATATCGCTGCTGTAAGTTATAGTGTTAATGATGATCCAGATTTGTCTATTCGTAAAATTTGTAAATGGCATACTTTGCTCACAATAAAATAAACAATCATTGATTTTTCTTGAAACTCAATCATTTTTTCCAATATCAAAATGAAACTATTTAGAATCCATGACAGTATTAACAGAGTTCGAAGTATGTGATTTTTGTTTCCTAGATTATTTTGAAGTCCATAATAAAGTTTCCAGTTCCTTATCAACACATAATGAAAAGAAGACTTTTTCAGAAGCAAAGCATCTCATTGGGACTGAACAAGTCGTATATCTGGATATTCGAAAAAACATCAATAAGGAACTGAACATTCGAGATGAAATAATCGATACCGCTCCTGGTGCAGATTGCATAATATAGGTAAACATCTTCTTACATAACCTTGTAACATGACACACAATATCCAAACAGGATTCAGTCAACCGTTAGCTAACTATTCTTATCGCAGATCGATGTGGCAAGTGGAAAGTAAAAGCCTTGGCAATGGATGGCAATCCGAGTTCATTGGCATTATTGTTAGTCAACGTTGGCTGTGTATAATTGTAACAATCAATCAGTTTCCTGCAACATTCTTGCTTTTTATATTAAACTTGAAGTATTCACTTTCATTCAGTTATTTCAACTTTCATCGACGAATAAGGGCTTAGAAAATGTACAATGAACGGTAAAAAGAAACTATTAATTATACATTCATTGTCTTGGAAAGTGATGAGAAGTTACCAGATATTGCAACTTGGGAAAAGTATCGGGTGTTTTTTTTAGGGTGATAGAACTTTCGATAGGGATAACTGTGTTGACAGAAGGTAGAAGCCGTGATGTTTTGACATTTCTGTTCAGTAAGCCTTGACAAATTATTATGGAAAGACTCACGCCGCAACAACGTTTACAAATTGTTGAAATTTATTTTCAAAATCAGTGTTCTATTCGCCAAACTTATAGAGCACTTCGTGAAATTTATGCTTTACATAATCGTCAATCAGATCAGCTTATTCGTCGAACTATCGATAGATTTCGGACAACATTTTCTCTACTCGATGCAACAACAACAAGACAAAGAACTGTACGTACAGAAGAAAATATCGCTGCTGTAAGTCATAGTGTTAATGATGATCCAGATTTGTCTATTCGTCGACATTCACAACAAATTGGACACTGTGCATCCACAACATGGAAAATTTTGCGTAAAGATCTTGATCTACACCCATACAAGATCCAACTGGTTCAAGAACTAAAGCCACTTGACCATAATAAGCGTCGTTTGTTTGCTGATTGGGCCTTAGAACAGCTTGAAGTTGATCCATTTTTTATCGTAAAATTGTGTTTAGTTATGAAGCTCATTTCTGGTTGAACGGCTATGTAAACATGCGGCCGTATATGGAGTGAAAACAATCCTTAAGAAGTTCTGCAGGTTCCACTGCATCCAGAAAAATGCACTGTATGGTGTCCTTTACACGCTGGAGGCATCATCGATCCATATTTCTTCAAAAACGATGCTGGAGCTAATGTTACAGTGAATGGTGCTCGTTACAGATCGATGATCAATGATTATTTGTTTCAAAATTTGAATGGTATCGACCCAGAAGTGTTTTGGTTCCAACAAGATGGTGCTATACGTCATGCTGCTACCGTAACAAATGATTTATTGAAAGATTGGCGATAACATTATTTCGAGAAATGGTCCGATTAATTGGCCTCCAATATCATGCAACATAACTCCACTGGATTAGTTTTTTTGGAGTTATGTCAAGTCATTGGTTTATGCTGATAAACCAGAAACAATAGACGATTTGGAAGCCAACATAACTAGTGCTATTGATGAAATAAGGCCTAAATTACTCGAAAATGTGGTCCAAAATTGGTCTGGTCGAATGTGGTTCCTCAGATCTAGTCGTGGTGGACATATGCCGGAAATTATTTCGAAAACATAAATGTCATAAAATTATTTCTCAAATAAAAAAAAATTGGCTTCAATCTTAATTTAAATGTGTTTTTTTTTTAATTTAAAATTCTATCACTCTAAAAAAACACTCGATATATATTGTATTATTTTCTATATTCCATAATAACTATCTAATGGCAAACTTATTTCGTCTATAAAATATCATCTGCTAATTGTTCGAAAAAATGTGGTGAAATCGTCCAGCAAAATGAACTTTCAGTGCAGAGACAAGACGGATGAAAGAAATTGTGAAATACCTAAATATACAACATAGTATTAAATAAAATAGAAAGGCCTTTTACTTGATAGAAGAAATATAACACAATTTTTGAATATTAAAACAAATTAAAATTTGTTTATCTTCTACAATTTTAATTTCAAAAAATTTTTATTCAAAAAACTGTTAGAATTAAATTAATGTCTAAAACAAGCACCGCTTACATTCAATAGACGTATATAATCAAACCTCAATATATCATGTCAAATGGAATAAATAAACCAAAAGATATACGAAAGTCATTAAAATTAATAAATAAATATTTGAAGGAGACAAAATTTTGTTTCTGGTCTTACCTTTAAGAATACCAATTGCCTTTTAAAAACATAAACACACTTAAAGGACTTCTCAAAGAATATAATTTATTTGAAATATTTAATATATTTAAATACTCGAATAAGTTAATTCAGAAATTTCTCAAAGCATGTACTATATCTTCAAAAAACAAATATAATTCTAAGCAATTCCGTCTTCAGTCCTGAAATATATTCAAAATAACAAAATCAAAAAACTAACCTATATCAAACAATGTACCACGTGTAAATGAATGATGTTTCGAGACACAGATCAACTTTATAATTCAAGATTGATCTATGTTCTAACAGAATCAAAGAACAGTGTGAGTTATTTTTAAGGCTTATTTAAATTCATTAACATTCCATAATGAGATTTATTGAAGCCAAAATATAATTATATATTATATATAAAATATGTGTGCTTGTTTTAGACATTAATTTGATTCTAAAAGTTTTTGAATAAAAATTTTTTGAAATTAAAATTGTAGAAGATAAACATATTTTAATTTGTTTTGATATTAAAAAATTGTGTTATATTTCTTCTATCAAGTAAGAGGCCTTTCTATTTTATTTTATATATAATATATAATTATATTTTGGCTTCAATAAATCTCATTATGGAATGTCAATGAATTTAAATAAGCCTTAAAAATAACTCACACTGTTCTTTGATTCTGTTAGAACATAGATCAATCTTGAATTATAAAGTTGATCTGTGTCTCGAAACATCATTCATTTACACGTGGTACGTTGTTTGATATAGGTTAGTTTTTTGATTTTGTTATTTTGAATATATTTCAGGACTGAAGACGGAATTGCTTAGAATTATATTTGTTTTTTGAAGATATAGTACATGCTTTGGGAAATTTCTGAATTAACTTATTCGAATATTTAAATATATTAAATATTTAAATATATTAAATATTTCGAATAAATTATATTCTTTGAGAAGTCCTTTAAGTGTGTTCATGTTTTTAAAAGGCAATTGGCGTTCTTAAAGGTAAGACCAGAAACAAAATTTTGTCTCCTTTAAATATTTATTTATTAATGTTAATGACTTTCGTATATCTGTTGGTTTATTTATTCCATTTGACATTATATATTGAGTTTTGATTATATACGTCTATTGAATGTAAGCGGTGCTTTTTTTAGACATTAATTCAATTCTAAAAGTTTTGTGAATACATTTTTTGAAATTAAAATTGTAGAAGATAAACATAGTTTAATTTGTTTTGATATTCAAAAATTAACATACTATTATATCAAAAATAGGTTTTGGCCCAAAAGAATTCCTATTTTATATTCGACGCATACGTCGATAAAAATATCTTAAAATAAAGAATCATATAAAAAGTTATTTATAAGTGTCGATATCTTAATGGTTACAGCATTGGGCTCGAAACCGTCACGTGGAAAAGAAATTCTCTAGTTGGACGTATATGGGCCACCATTTCACATTTGGGTCGAAAATTGATAGTGCTGTGACATAAAGTGGCGTAAGACCGCAGTAACAAAGCCTACCCAGAACACAACTGAACAAGGTGAAGAAGCTTCTGAGGGATCTTCACAGAAGCTCTAGGAGTATCAGGATAATATAAATAAAAAAGGTACACTCAACCAAAGCTGAATAGCTCTTCATTAAAAAAGTAAAACTGACCTATTGAGATATTTGTCATAAACTGGACTTTATTTATTTTGTCGATTAATGGTAGAAACTATTTATAATTGACTCATTAACGGAACACATGCTTCTATTTCTACTGAAGCTCTTAAGCAAATGTGGTGTTATGTTACCTCTTAATTTCGGGAGGTAGTCGTCTCGTTCCAACTTGCAGCTCCTGAATTCTTCAGATTGACGTCGTTCCACGTCGAAACGTGGGTTGTCGGAACTTTCGCACTCCGGTATACTTGAAGTCAACGAGGAGAGTGAGCTAGTTATCGTGAATTCTACCGGTTAGGTTACTGGTATGTGAGCATGGCTCTTTCACCAGGTGACTAAGCAGTCTCCACAATCTGCCGAGGAAGCTGATAGTGTGACAAAGATACGCCTTATCATCGCGAATTAGTGAAAACCACTCCGAAGAGTTAAACGCACCAAGCTTCCAGATTCGGCTTCAGTCCGAAAACCTACACCGTGACTGCTAGCAGCGAAGCACTATCCAACCTCTATCGGATCTGCTGTGTCAGTACCAGAGTTGCTTGGGACGCAACTCACACGCCGAAGGGGCTTCTTATCCACCCACCCGAACGCATTCCCACGAACCAAGATAGTCTCAAGATTGATGCCTCAATTGATCTTGGTACGAGCACCTGTACGTCGAGACTCACGAACCCTTGTGAAGTCTTTCAACTGATCCTGGCTTCAAGCACCAATGGTCTAGCCGTATCGTCGGGATAACGTCTCGCAATCGATCCTGGTTCAGGTGCGCTAGGTATTATCGGGCAGTCCGCCGCTGAGCTGGATGCGGTGCCATTTCAAGCGAGGAATAGTGTGGGACGAAAAGTTACCTCGGAAATTTGTATGGGATAGTCGGGATCACCAATGAAGAGATCGTCAGGTGTTCCGATCACGTCGAGCTTACTAATTAATCTCTTAAACGAATTCGGTGTTATGGAAGAGCTTCTAACCTCTTAGTTTCGGGAGGTAGGCGTTACGTTCCAACTTGCAGCCCCTGAATTCTTCAGATTGGCGTGAAGTGCAAGTCTGCCAAGCTTTGCAGAAGGGAAGGTTTTCGCAAGCAGGAGCTTCGCAATAGAGGAGTTTTTCTGATGCGCTAGATCACTGGAGACTTCAACGGTCAATGTAGAACCGAACCTTTACCTAGTGAGATCAACGGGTGGTTAAGCGACAAACTGTAGGATTACTGGAGATTTCAACGCGCGGCCAAGCGAGATTGGATCGAATTGCAATACAAACGAATTAACATTTTCAGTTTGAATAAGTTCAGTTTGAAAATGTAGTAAACACTGTGAAACTCGAGTCACTGTAAATAATATTTAAATAGGGTTATTCTGATTTTCACAAATTTTTATTGTTACGTTTACAAAAATCGTTTCGCTATCACAGTAGCACCATCAGGCAAGATTACATTTTGAATAACTAAGCTTGTTTCCGAAATCCGTTGCTATTTATATTACTGTAAGTACAATAAATTTTTATTGAGCACTAAAACCCAAAAAAGGGTCTCTGCAAATTCCAGCTTATCTGAATATATTTAACAGAGGTGAGTTATTTAAACCTATTTGTTCGTTAAGTAATATTCCAATTTTATCATGTTCATTTATCTCTAGGGATTCTAACACATTTAAGGCATAACTTTTGCTTTGTATATGTAGAATTTCAAAATTATGGTTGAAAGTATGTCCTGTTTCTAACAAATGGTTGGACTATGTAGAATTTCTTTTATTATTGTGGAAACTCTTCAAATGTTCACAAATTCTATTTCAGAAAGTTCTTCCAGTCTGTCCTATGTAAACTTTAGGGAAATCACCGCAGGTTAACTTATAAACCCCCGATTTATCATCTTTATGTGTACAGTCTTTATTATTTTTAATGAATTTAGTCAAGTTTGAATTGGTTTCAAATGAAGTTCTTAAATTATATTTATTTTGAGGTATGTAGCAATTTTCTCAGAAATACCTCTAGTTTATTTTAAGGAAATGTATTTAAAATTTTTTTTTATATTAGGAAACACGATATTTAAAGCTATTTTATTTTTTTTATTCATGGACAATTTGTCTATCAATTGAGGATCATAGTCATTATTAATAGCTATTTGTTTAATTATGTTAAGTTCTGAAATATAATTTTCTCTATTCATGGGAATAGTAACTAATCTATGGATCATACAATTAAATGCTGATAATTTATGATTTGAAGGATGATTTGATTTATTGTGTATAATAGAATCCGTATAGGTTGGTTTGTGAAATATTGAAAAATCATGTGAATTATTAATTCGAGTAACAGTTAAATCAAGAATTAATAGAATTATTATGTTTTGTTTCCATAGTAAATTTAATTGAAGGATGTATTTCATTGATGAATAAAAAGAATTTTTTCAAAAGTCTGTCTGTACCTGTGAAGCAACAGAAAATATCGTCTACATATCTATACCAATATAAAAAGTATTTCTTAAGGGAATTTTGGTGAATTTTAGTTTCCATATTATCCATGAACATTTCTGCTAATAAAGGACTTAAGGGATTTCCCATAATCAAACCGTTTTCAGATTTATAAATTTTATTTTTGAATTTTGAATTGAAAATAATTTTGTTTAGTGCAAATATCTAGACATTCTGAAATATCTTCTTTGATAATTGTTTTACATCTGTTGTTGATTAATAGATTATCTACTAGTTTAATTGTTTCGTTTGGTGGTATACTTGGAACTTGAGTAAATTTATTAAAGATAATAAAGATGTACACATAAAGATGATAAATCGGGGGTTTATAAGTTAACCTGTGGTTATTGCCCTAAAGTTTACATAGGACAGACTGGAAGAACTTTCCAACATAGAATTTGTGAACATTTGAAGAGTTTTCCCAATAATAAAAGTAATTCTACATATTCCAACCATTTATTAGAAACAGGAAATACTTTCAACCATAATTTTGAAATTCTACATATTGAAAGCAAAAGTTATGCCTTAAATCTGTTGGAATCCCTAGAGATAAATAAACATAATAAAATTGGAATATTACTTAACGAACAAATAGATTTAAATAACTCACCTCTGTTAAATATATTCAGATAAGCTGGAATGTGCAGAGACCCTTCTTTGGGTTTTAGTGCTCAATAAAAATTTATTGTACTTACTCTAATATAAATAGCAACGGATTTCGGAAATAAGCTTAGTTCAAAATGTAATCTTGCCTGATGTTACTACTGTGATAGCGAAACGATTGTTGTAAACATAACAATAAAAATTTGTGAAAATCAGAATAACCTTATTTAAATATTATTTAATATGGATATTTAAGGACTGATTCAATTCAATATTCGTGTCACTGTATGTTCAGTTAATAAAAAGTGATAGAAAACTGAGTTATTTCTTATTTCTTTCCATTTTCAGGAAGTTTTACAAATACGTAACAATGAATGGAGGGATAAACACATGAAATATGAATAGATAATGACAAGATTGAAAACAATATTTCGAATAAAAAGATTTCGAAGTTTTTCTTCGTCACCAAAGCGAGCAAGTGGTAAGTAGGAATTCTTATATTTCTTAGTTTTTAGACAAATCATTATTTTCGAATTTGATATTGAAAATTATTAAATTAGAATGCCCTGTCCAAATTTCCAATTCTTAAATAAAATTATGTTCTTCCGATAATGAGTGATTTCAGTAATTTGTATTTCTTATACGCAGAAGAGACAGTTCACCAGGAATATTACCAATTAAACGACTGTTTTCCTGAAAACATCAAGGTAGGCTCTATTTCAAATTTGGCATATACACAAACAAGTTTTTAAGTTTTTCAAGAAGGTGGCTACAAAGTATAAAATGAAATATTGGGAAAGTTAAGTTGATGTACAGAGCCATCTATGGTGTAGATATTTATACGAAGATATTTTCTATGCAGAGTTCGTTTGAAAAATATTTACAACCCAATATTTACAATAGCCAAAATACAATCAAGTAAGATTTCTCAAAGTCATATTACTCACCGTCACTGGAAATCAGAACATCTTTCAAAATGCAGTCTTATTGCAACTCGTTACTGATTTGGTTGTATAGTGCCAGACTTGGCTTATAGATGGAGACACAATATCTCTACCCAACCATGGCAAGGAATTTCTTCAGATAGATACAAATAATTAATGAATCGGTAACCTAGAAGTAACCACGAACAGAGGGCAGCAGCTATTCAATAGAAGAAAGAGTGAAAACGTACAGAATGTTTAATTGTTCATGAAATGTTAAATCCAAAGAAGCGACTTAATCTCAAAATATTTTCATTTGTACATTACAGTATTCAGTTACCTTTTTCACGAATTCAGGTTATCTTTCGCGAAATGTTTTAGAATTTACATTAAAAGAATTTCTAATACGGGCTCCAAATTTGTTTGTTCAAACCTCATTTGATGTGAGAATATATTATATCTATCACTAACTGCACTATAATGAAAATATTTTTGAAAAGAAGAATATTTTGAACATTGTTTCAGACAATTTTTTTTACAAAATTTCAATCCCTTTCTCATTGTTGAACTCAATCGTTAAACCAAAAGGAAGTTTTTCACTTTCCTAATACGAAAAAGCTCAGAAAATCATTAAATAATATAGGTTATTCGTGACACAATCCATTACGTACCATTCACACTGAATGCATGAGCAATTGAACCCCAATTAATTAGCATCAAATATGGTTACATCATCAACCAAGATGTTTTAGTTTTTACTGTACATGCATATTATTACACGAAAAATAATGGTGGATGCGATACACAAACATTCAAGCTCCTTCAGTCAATATAAGTTACATGAATAAATATCATTTTTAGGCTCAATTTCAGTACTGGACGTAACAAACAATATGATTTATGATTTTTCATGAACGAAACTGGAAGATATTGGTGCGGACGACGTTTATTTTCAACAAGACAAGACACAAGCAATGAAACAATCACAATTTTGCAGGAAAAGTTTCCTGACCGTGTTATTTTTCGAAGAGGCGATCACAAATGGCCACCGAGAACTTTAGAATTTTTTTCTTTGGGGCCACGTGAAAGGTAAGGTGTATGCCAATTCTCCACAATCGATTCAAGACCTCACAGATGGAATTTGTGAAGTTATCGAAGACATAGAACCAACCGCAAATATGAGAATTGGTCATGGAAAATTTTACGAAAATGATATGGTCCTGTAAGCGTAGCTGCAGCGATAATTTGGCTGCAACGAAATGAACATGCATTGCATTCTCTCAAAATATACCCGTTGTTTTTTTTAAATAAAAAATCTTATTCGAAAGCCCTTTATCTATTATCATTTTGCTTTATAGATTATCTGTAATTGACGGATTGAAAAGATTTCTTGAATGAATTTTTTCAGCGTATTGTATTTTTTATCGGGAGCTTCAACACCACCATCAAAAATTGTTTGCTTTTTTGATTTGATGATGAAATAAGGATGTTTTGAAGAGCTGTAGTTGAAATTCTGCAAGTGACCAAAATTTGTCATAATATCGTCAGTTGCTGAGATTTGAATTATATGGAAATTAATAAAGTAATGAATAAAATAAATTGAAATTTGGAAAATTTGAGAAAAGCACTGACGTGAAGTATTTTATGCGCTTGTTCATGGACCCTTCAATCTATATTTGTTTGTTATATTTATAATTTTTACTTTCACACATTTTCGTGTAAAGAAAAATATATAATTTTAATATATAAATAATAATAATAAAACGAGGTTTTTTCTTGATATAAGGATCATTACAAAATTTTAAATATCATACAGATTTATTCTGTCAACCTCCTACAGATTTCAATTTCAAAAAGTGGAAGTTTTTGAATAAAATATTTTTTGAAATTAAAATTTGTAGGAGGTCAACTGAATAATTGTGTATGATATTTAAAATTTTGTAATAATCCTTCTATCAAGAAAAAACCTCTTTATATTATTTTATTGTATATACATTCTGTCAAGAAAGTACCGAGAATTATCGATTTAAATCTGGCGGGGCAATGAGGCAGGTAAAATTTTTTTCCTAGGTTGGTACCACTGTCCTTAATTACTATGCCAAGCTTGAGCGGGATCTGTCAACTAGTGTGTTTGCAACAGCTGATTAAGTCAGTCGATGTCAGAGTGCGTGCCGATTTTTACTATGGGTGATTACGTTGAGCAAAGAATTTGTTTAAAGTTTTGTGTTGCAAATGAATTTTCGTGTGCCGATGCATTGAAAATGTTGCAAAAGGCCTTTGGTGATAATGCTCTATCGAAAACTCGTGCATATCAGTGGTACAGAGCCTTCAAGGACCACGCCAAAGCCGCTCGAAAATGAAGGTGATGCTCATTGTTTTCTTCGATATCCGTGGCGTGGTGCACTACGAATTCGTTCCAGAGGGTCAGACGGTAAACAAGGAGTATTACCTAGGCGTTATGAAACGTTTGCGTGAGCGTATCCGTAAGAAGCGGCCAAATTTGTGGGCGAACAACTCATGGATTTTGCATGACGATAACGCGCCTTCTCACCGAGCTACGATTGTGACTAACTTTCTCGCCAAAAACTCAACAAACGTGCTTCAGCAACCACCGTATTCGCCGGATTTGGCTCCCTGCGACTTTTTCCTCTTCTCAAAACTAAAATTGCCCCTTCGTGGCACCCGTTTCGAGTCGATTGAAGCCATAAAACAAAATTCGGTGCGAGAGCTAAAGTCCATCCCGGAAAGCGCCTATAAAAAATGTTTGGATAATTGGAAGTGCCGTTGGCATAGATGTATTGGAGCAAATGGAGCCTATTTTGAGGGCGACCCAATAAATTTTGACGATTAAATGTAAAAATGTTGTTTTAATTGAAAATTCCCGGTACTTTCTTGACAGGGTAGTATAATGATTATATATTTTGGTTTACTCATACATATCATCATTTGGGTGGGTTAAAATACCTTACAAACTTTGTGTGATTTCTGTGACGAATATAGAATACGTAGGATTTTTAAAAGTTCACTTCATTTTATTGTTTAGTTCAAATTAATACATTCAGCTTGCCTGGTAAGATATTTTTGTTAGCTATTTTTTATTTTTCAAGTTTGAAGTAGGGTGATGAGTTTTCTGTTGTGTCAATTAGAGTTGCCTTTTAAAGATAATTATGCATGTTTTAGGAATTTTTTGAGGGAACTTATTTTGAGTTGTTTTTGAAGAATGTCTTGAGGTTATGTTCTGCATTTTTGAGAAGGAGTTTGGTTTTTACAAAACAAGGTACGAATTAAAATTTTATATCCTTCAAGTATTCATTTTATAATTTTAATAAATGATATATATTTCTTCGAATTCTTTTATTCCCTTTTGGTACTGTGTAATAAGTGTTAATTGTATATGTGAGTATTCATTTCATAATTTTAATTATTGATATATATTTCTTTGAATTCTTTTATTCCCTTTTGGTACCGTGTAATAAGTATTTACTCTATGTGTCTACTAAATTGAAGCAGTGATTTTCTGAGACATTTATTTAATTTAATTAAAAAGTTTTTGAATGAAAACTTTTGTGAAATTAAAATTTGTCGGAGGTTGACAGAATAAATCTGTATGATATTTAATAACTTCCAAGCGTTTTTTGATGATGGAATTTGTTATTCACTAAATATCCAATCGGAAAAAGTTTGTCCTGGATGATTAAGGTTAGTAAGTACTTTTTGTTTTTTTTTTATTCTTTATTGGTTAATTGCCCCTCATCTGTATTGATAATTCTATATGTCTATAAAATGAAGCATACTGTCCTATTTAATTTAATTGTAAAATGTTTCTTAGAGATTTTTCAGATTTAGTTTGTAGAAGTTTCGGAAAATTAATCCATCTTTTATCGTTAATTTTCGAAAAAACTTGTGATTTTTCAATCTGTTTTTCATTTTCATTATTTATTTTTTATTTCTTCAGGAAAACAGTTTCAAAAGCACACAAAATTACAATTAATTGTCTCTCTTAAGACAAAACACAGAATTGTGTTTTTCCATTAGTTGCAGCATCTTTGAGAATCAACAAATTTGCAATTTTCTGGGTAAATGGACCGTTAAACAAGCGAGCAAAGGCTTCTTTCTGACTTCACGTTAGTGCTTTTCACCATTTAATTTTTTTAAGCATCGCAAACACTGCTTGCTTAACATGTTCAGGTTGGATAACCACATCCTGTTCAAGAGAGCTGATTAATCGACTCTCATTGATTTTATTACTTAAAATTGACAATTTGAAGAATGACGAATGCTCAATAAAGTCAGGTAAAAATAAATCCATTGATTTCGAAGCCATATTTCATTGTGAACTCCATGAGTAGTAAAATACTATCGATGCACCTGTTTATCTCCAATAAGAGGAAGGAACTCATATTAATTGGCATTTCACGTCGTGAGAATATTTCGAATATCAAAACAGATCCAGATAATGAGGAAAGCGAAAGTATTTCCCGAAGTCCGTAACTTTCATAACATTTATTATCCCCGAGGCTACTGCAGCCTCCCAGACAACTCAACCCAAAATCAGGGACGTACTTTATCGAAGAAATTAAAGTTGTGGTTGATTTTTCTACTCGATGGTATGCTGAGAAGGTGTAGGATTTGATTTAACGCAGATTGAATACAACAGATAATGAAAATACGAGGGTGGATCAAATATGAGCTGGTCTTAGGTGATCAAAATACATATGAATTATGAAATAATATTATAGAAAGGGGTTTTTACTTGATAGAAGGATAACCATACATATTCATTCTGTTAATCTTCTTCAGATTTTAATTTCAAAACAGTTTTATTCAAAAAATTTTCAGAATTAAATTGAATAAATGTCTTAGAAGTCTCAATTTAGCAGACATAGAATTAACACTCATCACACAGTACCACAAGGAATAAAGTAATTCCAAGGAATATGAATTATTAATTAAAAATATTTCAAAATTTTGCTTGGTGTCACTTTCCAAAAATGCAAAACAAAACCTTCAGAACTTCCTAAAATTCCTAAAACATACAGCACATCTTCAAAAAGCAATTAAGAATTACAACAAACGATAACTCTTCTGTCCTACTTTATATCTAAAAAATAAAAATAATAAACAAAAAATATCTTATTGAATATTTTGAATATCATACAGATTTATTCCGTTAACCCTCTACAGATTTTAATTAAAAAAAAATATTCAAAAACCTTTTAGAATTAAACCAAATAAATGTCTAAAAAAATACAGTTTCAATTTAGTAGACATGAAGAATTAAACACTTATTACACAGTACCAAAAGGAGTAAAAGAATTCCAATAAATATAAATTATTAATAAAAAATATTTCAAAATTTTGCTTCGTATCCCTTTCCAAGAATGCAAAACAAAACCCCAAGAACTTCTTCAAAATAACTTACTTTAAGTTTCTTCAACAAATTTCTAAAACATGCAGCACATCTTCAAAAAGCAATTAAGAATTACAACAAACGATAACTCTTCTGTCCCAATTCATATTTAAAACATAAAAATAATAAACAAAAAATATCTTCTTCAAGATGGTACAAACGTAAGTTAATACCATTAAAATAAAGTAAAAATAGGAGCATGACTCTCATTCATTAAAAACCAATTATGAAGAATTACCTCCAAGCATCGGATAACTCAATCTAAGAAAAAAATATTCTTTTAATTATCCATGAAATGAATGACAATTATCTTCGCAGTTTTAAGGAATATATATATATATATATATATATATATATATATATATATATATATATATATATATATATATATATATATATATATATATATATATATATATATATATATATATATATATATATATATATATATATATATATATATATATATATATATATATATATATATATAAATATATATTCAACTATTACCATGTTATCAAAAATATATAAAGTTTTAGAAAAATTAAATATCAAAACCGATTTATTCTGTTAGCCTCCTACAAATTTTTGAAGTTTTCTAAATTTAGTGTATGTTAAACAAGGATACCAAGTGATTTGTCTGGTAAGATATTTTTTGTTAATAAATTTTATTTTTTAAAGGTGGAATAGGACTGATGACGATCCTATTTAATTTTAAATTTTTTGTTTTGAGAGATTTTTTGAAGTAACTTATTTGAATAATTAAATATATTGAATATTTGAAATGAATTAGTTTTGGAGAAGTTCTTAAAATTATGTTTTGCATTTGTAAAAAATATTTGGTTTTAATAAATATAAGATTAGAAACGAAATGTTGTCTCCTTCAAGTATTTATTTAGTAATTGTAATGGATAATTTATATTTCGTTGGGTTTTTTATTTCATTTGATATTATATAATTAGTGTTGATTTTATATGTCTACTAAATTGAAGCAGTGCTTATAAGACATTAATTTAATTCTTTGAATAACAATTTTTTGAAATTAAAAGTTATAGGAGGCTAACAGAATAAATCTGTTTTGATATTTAAATTTTGTTATAATTCTATCAAGTAAAAAACCTCTTTTTATTATTTAATTTTTTTCAAGAAGTTTGAGCACAGTTGAAAATAAGTGAAAATTTATTTGTCTCCTGGGTGACGATGATAATATATGATTGCTTCTGAATGGTGCGAATTAAAATCTAATCATGAAATCAAAATCATCACATTCCGTTGGCGCTTCAAATTATTGATACCTGCTAAAAAACGGTATCATTCCATTTAAGAAGCATAAACTGCTTCCTGAAAAAAGAATTACATCAAGATCATTTCCTAGGTTGAGAATAGATCGAATATATACTAATGAATGATGGAAAATTTATACCTCAAATTACATAATTACTATACGGAAATCGGTATGGCATTTGCATTTCTTGTGAATAAGAAAAAACCCATTATAGCAGTCTTAAAATGACATCAAGGTGAAGAAAGAACCGCTCAAAAATCTCGAATATTATCATTATTTGTAACAATCAATCCGGACCGATAGCTTGTGTGTTGTTTATCCACTGAGTCTGTTGAATGTGTAGAGTTTTATAGGTAAGTTATAGATATTTTGGTGAATATTTGATTTGTACATCATTATTTCTACCCCCCTTCATTTTCTCTTGATTTAAGGAGATTTCAAAAAAGTAAATAGCAATGAAGTTTCAATTTCGAATAAAAAATTAATGTCAGAATTCTGAAAAACTTTCACTGTGTTCATTGAAAATTACATTTAAGATTAAAATGAAATCAATAATTGTCCAGAGAATACAGAAATGTTAAATGTTAAAAAAATACTTAATTGATAATATGAGGTATCTTACGTATTTCATGTTTATACCCAAACAGCTTCAAACAGCTCTAACCGAAAATATTAACAACATTAAAAACTAAGCAATTTGAGAAAGTTCTGAACAAAAACCAAAACACTGTCAGTTATGAGAACATTTTCCTACCTCATAATAACTCTTTAATTAAAATATTGTATTTTAAGGTTATCAACAGATATGTCACAAGAAGCACACGAAATTTTCTCCTTAACAATATCTTCGTGAATTCAGAATCTTTCACATAATTCGCAAAAGTTTTCACAGCATAGAAAGAGAGTGATCTTGATTGTAAGAGCTGCCTGAAGATTGGAAATAGCCATGAAATGCGTATATTATGAATTCAGTTTTTTCGTAATTTCTATTTTCGGTTTTCACACCAATGGATAAATCAACATATACATGTAGTATATTATGTATGTATATTATTACAAATTATATAGGGTGTTTTTTTAAATGTGATTACTGTGATTTGACAGAAGGTAGAAGCCATGTTTTGGAATTTCTGTTCAGTAAGCATTGACAAATTATCATGGAAAGACTCACGCCGCCACAACGTTAACAAATTGTTGAAATTTATTTTCAAAATCAATGTTCTATTCGCCAAACTTATAGAGCACTTCATGAAATTTATGGTTTACATAATCGTCCATCAGAGCAGCTTATTGGTCCAACTATCAATATATTTCGGACAACATTTTTTTCTAATCGATGCAACAATAACAACAAGACAAAGAACTATACGTACAGAAGAAAACATCGCTGCTGTAAGTCATGATCCAGATTTGTCTATTCGTTGACGTTCAAAAAGTAGGACTCTGTGCATCCACCACATGGAAAATTTTGCGTAAAGATCAAGGTATATTCCCATACAAGATCCAACTGGTTCAAGAACTAAAGCCACTTGACCATAATACGCCTCGTTTGTTTGCTGATTGAGCCCTAGAACAGCTTGAAGTTGATCCACTTTTTCATCGTAAAATTGTGTTTACTGATGTGGCTCATTTCTAGTTGAACGGCTATGTAAACAAGCAAAATTGCCGTATATGGAGTGAAAAAAATCCTCAAGAAGTTCTGCAGGTTCCATTGTATTCTGAAAAATGCACTGTATGGAGTACTCGCCCCCCAGGCATTAGATCTTGACGTGATGGGGGCGCTCTCCTGACTAGGACCCTAAATTCGTCCCGACGAATTGGAGGGTTAAGTCTTGGTGTCTAACGTAATGCCAATTCGCGCCAGTCACTGGACCTGTATGGTGGAAGATCTCCGAATGGGGCCCTAGTTTTACTCAGGTGAAATGGAGGGCTGAGCCGGTTGATTAACTCAGTGACAAGGGAGTCTGTCGCAGCACAGGGCTTCTCCCTTAAAACTGGCGTACTCTACCCTATCGCAGTATAAATCTCCGGATTCTGTGTAATGGCCGAGTGCGTTATGTAGCATACTGCGTTACCTCGGGGGGGTGGACTTGCCCTCAGGTGTTACTTGTACCACCTGGCCACCCCACTTGGTGTTGGACTCGAGGGGGCAGTGGTTGAAAGTCCGCATGCTGGACTAGGGGGGTATTTCATTTATCTGTTCGCAGACCCCCATTTTCGGGATATTCTCATGAAACGACTCGGGGTTTAACGGGACTTGACGGTTCGACCGGCCTGTCCTGGCCCCTGGATCTGTGCGTAACTATTTAGGGTTTGTGGATCTCGACGAAATGGCTCCGCCATTAGTGCTTGACGCCAGGATCAATCAAATGACTTCACATGGGTTCGGTGGGTCAGGACGTATAGTCCGCTAGACGGTGCTCGTACCAGGATCAATTGTAGTCGTCAATCTTCAGTTTATCTTAGTTCTTGGGACTGCGTTCGGGTGGATGGATAAGAATTCCCTCCGGCGGGTGAGTTGCGTCTCAAACAACTCGGGTACTGACCTGCAGAGCCAGTAGAGGTTGGATAGTGCTTTCGCTGCTACCAGTCAGACGGTTCTGGCTTTCGAGTCGGGGCCCAAACTGGAAGCTGGTGGGTTCATCTCTTCGGAGGGGTTCTCGCCACGCGCGATGATATGGCGTAATCCTTATCACACTTTCTACCTCTGGGTGGACTGTGGAGACTGCTTGGTAGTCACTTGGAAAAGAGGCCATGCCTCAAATAGCCAATAACTATTCTGGTAGAATTCACCTGTATGGAGTACTTTACACGCTGGAGGCTTCATCGGTCGTTACAGATCGATGATCAATGATTATTTGTTTCAAAATTTGAATGGTATCGAGCCAAAAGTATTTTGGTTCCAACAAGATAGTGCTACACCTCATGCTGCTACCGTAACAGATGATTTATCGAAAGAAACTTTTGGCGATAACATTAATTCCAGAAGTGGTCCAGTTAATTGGCCTCCAAGATCAGCGAAATAACTCCACTGGATTATTTTCTTTTGGGTTATGTCATGTCATTGGTTTATGCTGAAAAATCAGAAACAATAGACGATTTGGAAGCCGACATAACTCGTGTTATTGATGAAATAAGGCCTGAATTACTCGAAAAAGTGGTCCAAAATTGGTCTGGTCGAATGCGGTTCCTCAGAGCTAGACGTGGTGGACATATGCCGGAAATTATTCTCAAAACATAAATATCATAAAATTATTTTTCAAATAAAAAAAATTTGGCTTCAATCTTTATTAAAAAGTGTTTTATTTCAATTGAAAGTTCTATCACTCTAGAAAAACAGCTGATAGTATTTAGGTTTTTCTTTAGAATTTTCCCAAATGATTTAGGTTCTAATCTTGTTATTATATTCAAATTAAAATGTTAGAGCTGTCTGTAGATTGGAAAAACCTTAAAATAGGTAACAAAGCTGGTATTTCGAATCGAGTATTTTATTATTTCTTAGGTGGTCTTTAGGTTTTCACCCATTTACGTATCCATATATATTTACAAAGTCATGAAATGAATATTTTCCTGGGCATGAATTATTATTATTATTAATTTAATGTATTTAAAAAAAATATATGTGATAGTAACTTTTAATAATGAATGAATAATCCATTTATCAAAACAATATTCGAACGTACTACACGATGACAATTTGGTTGTTTTTTATTTTTTGAGATACTGGGAAGACGAAGTTTCTAATAGATATCTTGTTGAATTCAAAAGGTAGATTTTAACTATTCACGAACTTAATATTTTTGAATTGTAGCTTTCAATCTGTCCTGTAAATCACAATTTTAATTGATCTCCCTCGAAAGTTATAGCCTGCAAGATTGGCAAACGGGCATTCTTCTTTATCGAGTCTGATGTCATTGTTCGAAAATTCTTCAGACTCAAAACTCGCGGAATACTGACATTTTAGTGAAGTAAAATCACTCTAGTACGAGCGCTAATAAACACTTTCAATCGTCGCTTGAGAGAGATTAAAACGTGGGAATTCTATTTACGTTCTATCACGGTTTAATATTATTACTGCTGGACGTACGAGTAGAAACTTGAGATTTATCAAAAGGAAGTGGGAAAATATTCGATGCATGAAATGATATATACTGGGTGTTTCAGATGAGAAGATATCGGTGAAATTATAAGGAAATTAGTGTATCTAAACAGAAATGTTGTATTGCGAAAACTAATGCTTTCTGTTTTTTTCTTACTTTGCACTGAAGGTCTCTGTAAAGCGGTACTTAAGGACCTCTTATTTGAGGTTGGTGGATGTTTTATCCCAGCATTACCCACAGACTCTTCGGATTGGCCATTGGGTCTACCAATGACGGCTATTGCTTTGTTTCACTGAAAGCGAGATGCTTCAGTGACTGGTACTGGTGCTAGCTATTTGAAACCAGAGAGAACGGTGGACTGAGCGATATGGAAAGTGGCGGCGCCCTCTGTGATGATTAACTAGATGACTGGGAGGCGCTTAAAGCGCCCTCACGTCACGTATGATGATCGGGAGCAAATAATATAAATAATCAATTACCTGTGGATTTTAACATTAGTAATTGTTGACATGAATGAAGTTACACAAGTAGCTGAGGGATCAAAATTTGCATTTTGATCAGCTACATAAAACTAAAAAATAATTTTTCAAAGTTTGAGTCTATTAGAAAGGATGAACCTTGGAATTTATGAATGAAAAACAATATCATTCAAATGACCACCACGACTGGCTACAAAACCCCATCCAATTAATTCAATTTTTCAGTACGTCGATTGTTTGGAGCTCAAACTCATGAATGGCAACTTAGATTTAGTGTTTCAAAGCATCAATAGTTTCTACCGTAACACTTATACGTAACGGATCCTCACAGAAATAAGTACTCTGGGGTGAAACTATTTTTGATTTATCCCTTATTATGGATATTCCTTATAATTTTGGAATAGAAGAATTATTATAATTGAATATATTAAATTCCCAAAATAAAGGACTAAATGAAAAAACTATTTTTATGTGACATTTGATATAATTTTGGAATAGGAAATTTTTCTTTATATGTATCTGTGTTTTTTTAAAGTGATAGAACTTTAAATTTAAATAAAACACATTTAAATTAGGGTTCAAGCAATTTTTTTTCATCTGAAGGATAATTTTATGACATTTATTTTTTTTAAATAATTTCCGGCATATGTCCACCTCGACTAGTTCTGAGGAACCGCATTCGACCAGGCCAATTTTTGGCCACTTTTTCGAGTAATTCAGGCCTTATTTCATCAATAACACGAGTTATGTTGGATTCCAAAGCGTCTATTGTTTCTGGTTTATCAGCATAAACCAAAGACTTGACATAATACTAAAGAAAATAATCCAGTGGAGTTATGTCGCATGATCTTGGAGGCCAATTAATTGGACCGTTTCTCGAAATAATGTTATCGTCGAATCTTTCTTTCAGTAAATCAATTGTAACGGTAGCAGTATGAGGCGTAGCACCATCTTGTTGGAACCAAAACATTCTGGGTCGATACCATTCAAATTTTGAAACCAATAATCATTGATCATCGATCTGTAACGAGCACCATTCACTGTTACATTAGCTCCATCATCGTTTTTAAAGAAATATGGACCGATGATGTCTCCAGCGTGTAAAGTACACCATACAGTGCATTTTTCAGGATGCAATGGAACCTGCAGAAATTCTTGAGGATTGTTTTCACTCCAAGCAATTTTGCTTGTTTACATAGTCGTTCAACCAGAAATAACACTAAACACAATTTTACGATAAAAAAGTGGATCAAGTTCAAGCTGCAATCAGCAAACAAAAAACGCTTATTATGGCCAAGTGGCTTTAGTTCTTGAACCAGTTGGAGCTTGTATGGGTGCAGACCAAGATTTTTATGAAAAATTTTCCATGTGGTGGATGCACAGAGTCCAACTTGTTGTGAACATCTACGAATAGACAAATCTGGATCATCATTAACACTATGACTTACAGCAGCGATATTTTCTTCTGTACGTACAGTTCTTTTTCTTTTTGTTATTGTTGCATCGAGTAGAAAAAATGTCGTCCGAAATCTATCGATAGTTCGACGAATAAGATGCTCTGATGGATGATTATGTAAACCATTAATTTCACGAAGTGCTCTATAAGTTTGGCGAAGAGAACACTGATTTTGAAAATAAATTTATCAATTTGTAAACGTTGTTGCGGCGTGAGTCTTTCCATGATAATTTGTCAATGCTTACTTAACAGAAATGTCAAAACTACATGGCTTCTACCTTCTGTCAAATCAAAGTTATCCCTATCGAAATTTCTGTCACTCCGAAAAAAACACTCGATGTGTCTATATTCATACCATGTATTTTGTTAATACATTTGTATTAATACGTTTCATGTGGTAAAGGCCAAAATTTTTTTCCTAGATATTGAAAAATATTTTATATTTATTATATATTGTGATATCATTTTGATATTTTCAATATATACAGTGGAAGCTCGAAGATATATTCCTGAATTTAAAGTTATTTCAATGACTTCCATCTGGTATCTCCTAAAATTTTAATCAATTCATCTAAAAGAACAGCATTTTCAATATGTCCATCTAAAACCATTGAACAAAATATCATGTCAACAGTGAATAGATTAACATCAGGTATTTATTATTTATATTATAGTGAGAGTCTTTCTACCCTACCATTGCGTCCGCACGGACTAATGTTGTGCACCCCTAATTTATATTTTCCTGACGAAATCCTGTTTTTGGATAAAATCGATAATCTAATTTGGGGGTAATTTTTTCTCTTCGCAGTGGGCTTTAAAAACCTGACCAAATACCCCGAATCTGATTCGACTCACCGCTGGGCACTCTGAGAGGATGCGCAAGGCTGTTTCAGAGTCCTCAAGACACAGCCTGACTCATCATCTTCAGCTAGACCGATTTTGTGTAAATGCGCTTTCAGACTGTAGTGACTTGTCATAATTCCGACAAGTTTGGCCCTGTCCAGACCTAGCGGTAGGTCCGCCATTTTGTGGTTCAGGCGAAGATGGCTCAGCCAGAAAGACTCTAGTCTTGAGTTCAACTAAGCCTGTTATGGCCCGTTTGGCCACGTCATGTGGTACTCCCAGAAATGGTTCCGGGCTTACCAGAGGAAGCGTGGCTCTAGCAAACGCCAGCTGATCTGCTTCTTCGTTACCCAAATAGTTTACACGGCTCGGTATCCAAACAAGAGTGATTCCGTTATACATATCGAGCCTGTTTAAAGCTGTGCGGCAACTCCAGACCGTTTTCGGATGTACTGACTGACTATCGCTAAATATTTTGATTTTGTCGTGGTGGATTTATCGTTTTATCAGCAGATCTGCCGCGGCCTCAATGGCAAATAGTTCCTCCTGACTCAATGAGATGTTGATTCTAGGATTGCTCCCATAAACTGTGAACAAGCCAAGGTCGGTCCTCAATAAAACCTCAGCATACTGGTTCCATTCGTTCCGGCTGAGGACCATTACATTGACATGCCGTTCTTGGTTCATGACTTTCGACATTAGGTCCGAGGGTATCGATAGGGTGATGTTCGTTAAAAGCTTCTGCAGCTACCCTGAGCCCCCCACCGCTATTGCCTCTGGCCTGTCGATCGCCAGTTGATGTAGTTTGTATGTGGTTCGTTCGGCCTCCCTTTGCACAAGCAAAAGCAGGGATGGTAGATTTAGTAGGATCTCTGGGGCTGCTCAGGGTGTGGTGCGAAACGCACCTGTTATTGTAAGGCAAGCCCGTCCCTGTAGTCTGGTGAGCTAATGTTGGTCAATCGTTTATTGGCCCTTCTTCCACCATGCTACAGCGCCAAATGTTATCTGTGCTCTAATTACCATAGAGTATAGCCAATACATCTGCCTGGGCTTCAAACCCGATTGAATGTATAATCAATTCTTCACAATATGTCTTCAGTTTTCTACAAAAAAACAGCACAAACTTAGTTTTACTCTTAAAACATCATCATCCTCTCTCTATATCTAAAATTTTAATTGGTTCTAATTGTTTTGATCGGACACCACGTTTGCAAAAATTACGGATACGCCCCTGTTTCGAATCCAAATTACTGCTGTCTTCAAGAAAGCTGTCTCAAATACCTTTCACTTCATGTACCGTCGATGTGCGGCATAGCAGACCTTTGATAGAGGATCACTGAACTTTCCCAACTGATTGACAATACCAAATGTGGCGATTATTAACTACTTGGCCAAAACCTGTGAACGAGCGAACAGATGGACCTATTATATCACTGGTCCGGAAACGATGTCGCAATCTGTAGAAAACAGACCCTGTGGGTGAACTCGAAAAGAATGTTAAATGTTACTGTTACCCGTCTCGAGACCGTCTCATAATACCTTTCTGTAATAATTCTGGTGAGAGTGGATCTTTAAATTGCTCGGATTTGTTGTGCCGGGTATTTACATCGGCTTAATAAATATAAATTTTGATTTTTGCCTGTGCGAAAGCAGATTGTTTTCATGTGCATTCAGGTATTTCGAATTCCCTATCGATCATCAATAATTCATCAGCTCATATAAAAATTAAATAGGGATAATATTAAACGACGTTTGCATTCAATTACACAGTACTACAAAAGTATCTATTGTTATAAAGAGTGGAAATAAATTCCTGCGGTTCACCATCATTTTGAAGTGTCATCATTAGAATAAAATTGAAAAAGGCTTTTTACTTGATAGCAGAAATATAACAAAATTTGAATATCAAAAAAGATCTAATCTATTGATATTTTAAATATTATCTAGGACCGATGAACAGATTATCGGAATTCTAATTGTTTTTTGAAGATATAGTGTTTCGAGGGATTTTTGAATTAACTTATTTGATGAAATAGAAAAAGGCTTTTTACTGGATAGAAGAAATATAACAAAATTTGAATATCAAAAAAAGATTTAATCTGTTGATTTGTTAGTTGATTGGTAGTTGATTTTGATATTTTGAATATTATCTAGGGCCGATGAAGAGATTATCGGAATTCTAATTGTTTTTTGAAGATATAGTGTTTCGAAGGATTTTTGAATTAACTTATTTGATGAAATAGAAAAAGGCTTTTTACTTGATAGAAGAAATATAACAAAATTTGAATATCAAAAAAGATTCAATCTGTTGATTTGTTAGTTGATTGGTAGTTGATTTTGATATTTTAAATGTTATCTAGGGCCGATGAAGAGATTATCGGAATTCTAATTGTTTTTTGAAGATATAGTGTTTCGAGGGATTTTTGAATTAACTTATTTGATGACTTAGAAAAAGGCTTTTTACTGGATAGAAGAAATATAACAAAATTTGAATATCAAAAAAAGATTTAATCTGTTGATTTGTTAGTTGATTGGTAGTTGATTTTGATATTTTGAATATTATCTAGGGCCGATGAAGAGATTATCGGAATTCTAATTGTTTTTTGAAGATATAGTGTTTCGAAGGATTTTTGAATTAACTTATTTGATGAAATAGAAAAAGGCTTTTCACTTGATAGAAGAAATATAACAAAATTTTAATATAAAAAAAGATTTAATCTGTTGATCTGTTAGTTGATTGGTAGTTGATTTTGATATTTTGAATATTATCTAGGACCGATGAAGAGATTATCGGAATTCTAATTGTTTTTTGAAGATATAGTGTTTCGGAGGATTTTTGAATTAACTTATTTGATGAAATAGAAAAAGGCTTTTTACTTGATAGAAGAAATATAACAAAATTTGAATATCAAAAAAGATTCAATCTGTTGATTTGTTAGTTGATTGGTAGTTGATTTTGATATTTTAAATATTATCTAGGGCCGATGAAGAGATTATCGGAATTCTTATTGTTTTTCGAAGATATAGTGTTTCGAGGGATTTTTGAATTAACTTATTTGATGAATTAGAAAAACTTTTTACTTGATAGAAGAAATATCACACAATTTGAATATCAAAACAGATTTAATCTGTTAGTCTTCTACAATTTTAATTTCAAAAAAATTTTTATTCAAAAAACTTTCAAAATCAAATTAATGTCTACAATAAGCACCGCTTATATTTAATAGACGTATATAATCAAAACTCAATATATAATGTCAAATGGAATAAATAAATCATTAGATATAAAAAAGTCATTAAAATTAATAAATAAATATTTAAAGAAGACAAAATTTTGTTTCTGATCTTACCATTATAAACACCAATTAATTGCTTTTCAAAAACATAAATACAACTTAAGGACTTCTCAAAAAATATAATTTACTTGAAATATTTAATATATTCAAATATTCAAATAAGTTAATTCAAAAATCTCTCAAAACATGCACTATATCTTCAAAAAATAATTATAATTCTAATATTTAAATAAGGTTATTCTGATTTTCACAAATTTTTATTGTTATGTTCACAACAATTGTTTCGCTATCACAGTAGCATCATCAGGCAAGATCACATTTTGAATAACTATGCTTGTTTCGGAAATCCGTTGCTATTTATATTACAGTAAGTACAATAAATTTTTATTGAGCACTAAAACCCAAAAAAGGGTCTCTGCAAATTCCAGCTTATCTGAATATATTTAACAGAGGTGAGTTATTTAAATCTATTTGTTCGTTAAGTAATATTCCAATTTTATTATGTTTATTTATCTCTAGGGATTCTAACAGATTTAAGGCATAACTTTTGCTTTCTATATGTAGAATTTCAAAGTCATGGTTGAAAGTATGTCCTGTTTCACCAAGTAATGACTGATACAATTCAGTAATTATAATTCTGATACTCTATACAACGGCCCTAAATAATATTCCATAATAAAATTATCAAATAACTATCACTATATCTTACCTCCACGTGTTAACAGAATGAATTGCTTTAAACAGACTTACTTTAAAATTCAAGATAGTCTATGTTCTTAACAAAATCACAGAAATGTGTAAGGTATTATAAGGTTATCTTTAAACCATTGACATTCCATAATGAGATTTATTATGGCCCAAATATAATTATATATTATGTATAAAATAAAGTAGAAAAAGGTTTTCTACTTGATAGAAGAAATATAACAAAATTTTAATATCAAAACAGATTCAATCTGTGAGTCTTCTACAATTTAAAGCAATTTATCCTGTTAACACGTGGAGGTAAGATATAGTGATAGTTATTTGATTTTGATATTTGGAATATTATATAGGGCCGATGAAGAGATTATCAGAATTATAATTTAACATAAATAGAGGTTAATTCTTTAATATTAGCCTTCTACATATTTAATTTCACAAAATTATATTTAATGATTATAACTTCTGAAATAGTTAATTTATAGGATTTTGGTTAACAATTTTTATTTATTGGATTTTGTTATACCATTTGGATGTCTTATAATGAATGTCTATTTTATATGTCATTTGATATAAGTGGTACTAATAGGACATTATTCTAATTTATTTTCAGAAATTATAATCATTAAATATAATTTTTTGAAATTAAATATTTAGAAGGCTAATATTCAAAATATTTGAATAATAGAATTATAATTGTTTTTTGAAGATATAGTGCATGTTTTGAGAGATTTTTGAGAAAACTTATCTGAATATTTGAATATATTAAATATTTCAAATAAATTCTATTTTTTGAGAAGTCCTTAAGTTGTGTTTTACGTTTTTGAAAAAGAATTGGTGTTCATAATGGTAAGATCAGAAACAAAATTTTGTCTTCTTCAAATATTTATTTATATATTAATTTTAAATGACTTATTATATTCGTTGGTTTATTTATTCCATTTGACATTATATATTGAGTTTTGATTATATGCGTCTATTAAATATGTGCGGTGCTAATGTAGACATTAATTCTGAAAATTTTCTGAATAAAAATTTTTTTGAAAATGAAATTGTAGAAGACTGACAGATTAAATCTGTTTTGATATTCAAATTTTGTCATCATTAGTGTGTCCAATGTTCGTTCGAAATAATGTGCCTAATTCATCTACTGTAAAAAGAATAATCAGAGAAATCGAAAGTTCTGATTCTGTTAGTGATGTGAAATATACGATACGAGCTCGAAGAGGTTGTTCAGAACAAAACATTACGGCAGTTCGCTAGAGTGTGACAGAAAGCCCAGAGACGTGAATTCGCCATCGGTCACAAAAATTGGACATTTCGACAAGCACTCTTCAGCGAATTCTCACTAAAGATTTACAGCTGCATCCCTACAAAATCCAACTGACTCAATAACTTTTGCCAGTAGACCATGAACAGCGAAGAGAATTCACCAATTGGATCCTTGTTCAACCTTCCCGATTTGGTGACCAGAATTGGCCTCCACGCTCTTCCGATCTAACGCCTTTAGACTTCTGGCTGTGGAATTATCTAAACTCACAGGTTTATGCCAAAATTAGACTCTGTATCAATGAAATACCACCACATGTTTTCAATAACGTTATTGAAAATTTCGTCAAAAGGGTACTAGGTGCCAGCAAAGCCGTGGCAGCTATTTACAAGATATTTTGTTCCTTTCATAATTCCCAAATGTAAATGTTCTAAATCAATAAATATTTCAATACTTTGCTACAGAAAACCATGTTTTATTGAACACTGAAATCTTGCCCTTTTATTAAAACACCCTTTAGATCCCAGGAATATCGGATTAGTTTACGCTATACTTGAGAAGAAAAATATAAATATGAAAACAATTTTTCTCTATCACCTATACTACTTCAGGTATCTCCTTGAGCTCGGGACTGCAATAAGGCCCTAATCATCCCCCTGGCTTATGGGAGTACAAATTGATTCCATACGTTTTCTTAGGTCAAAAATGACTGCTTACTAATTTCCCTCACCTCTCAGGGAATTTCCGAATCCCGTCTCGGAAAAACTTGACGTACCAAATTCTGCTACATCCGTAAACAGAGCTATTAGCCAGAAGCAGCAATGTTCGCAGAAGTATATTGCATTTGTTGCTTTTTGACAACTTCTGCAAGGTGAGACCGAGTGTTGTCATACTGAAGAATAACTTTATTATGTCTATCCCATCTTACTTAACCTGGGGTTGTATGCTGCATATGTGTATTCAAGTGCATAAGATGGCGTTGTTGTTTGGCAAAATACTAGGGTCGCTTTGTAGGACGAATATATGTGCGTGGTTGCTTTGTGTGGCATTAGAGCAATGCACTGATAAATAGCCAAGAAGCTAAGAAACATTCATGTCCACTGCTCTTACCTGATAATCAACAAAACCTATTCGGATTTATTTAAGTTTCGCACTGTAACACATATGTCCCTGCTAGTTTATTATTCCATTATTTCATCTAGCAACACCTTCATTTTGAAGTGTCATCATTAAGCTTCTTTTCAGTATCTGTCATTTCGCTGAAGTGCCAACAACATTTTTTCTGTGTGTTCAGAGAATGTCAAGTTTTGTACCGAATAAAATATTTTTCCGGGGAGTTTTACTCCATTTCTTCAATATTAAGGGAAAGGCTTCATTTTAGTAGATTCTTATGATTATTATTAATATCCTGATACCTCTAGATCTTCTGTGAAGATATCTCAGAAGCTTTTTTCAGCTTGTTAGGCGTTCATTTTTGCTCTGGGTAGGCTTTGTTACTGCGATCTTGCGCCAGTTTAGGTCACAGCACTGTTTATTTTTGACCCAACAGTGAAATGGTGACCGACAACTGTCCAACTAGAAAATTTCTCTACCACCTGAACAGGATTCGAACCCGGACCTTCCGATTACGAGCTCAATGCTCTACCACTGAGCTGTCAGCACACATGATGACCATGCTCTAGCTGAACGAATGTGTCAGAAACAGTTTACCCTATTTAAAAGTGGAAATTTTTATTTGGAAGATAAAGAACGAATGAAGCGCAACCAAAGTTTAAGGATGTAAAATTAGAGGCACAGGTTTATGAAAACCATCCCGAATGCAAGAGGAACTCAAAAAAACACTTGGCGTCATTCAACCAGCCATTTGCCATCGTTTTAAAGCAATGGGAATGATCTGACAGGTAGGAAAGCGGATGCCGTATTAACTGAAGTTAAGAAATGTTGAACGGCGTTTTTCCACGTATGAAAAACTGTTCCAACTTAAAAAAAGAGTTTTTACGTCGAATTGTGACTGGCGATGAAAAGTGTTTTATGAGCTGCTACAATCGTACGAAAGGTTCACAGGGAAGGTCTACCGACGACAATTGATGCGTTTGAGCGGAAACAGAAAGATGGGAGAATATATTGGCTAGCGATAGACATACTTTGAACTTTGAATGTACGAGGGGCGTTCAATGTTTTTTCGGTATAGGCACATCTATCTTTAGGGAATATCTATCTTTATTTCTCATTACATGTTCCAGGTATTTCAGTTTTTTTATGGTTTAAAGGATTTCTAAGTCTCTTCTCATTCTTTTTAACATTTCTTTGTTTGTTATGCGAGCTGTCCGTCCTATTTTAAGCATTCCCCTATACAGCCACATTTAGAATGCTTAAAATTTTTTCGTGGTTGTATCTGTGAGTGTCCAGAATTCCACACCATGCAATAATATTGGGAAGACATAGCATAATTGAATTATAGCCGTTATTGGATGCAATTTGTCTAATAATATTAAATTCTATAAGAAAGTTATCGCGATTTATAGGTACGTTAACTAATCCATGATGATGATGAGATTTGCTGCCATTTTCTGGTTAATAAGATGAATCGATGTATGATGAATATTGACATCTGTAAACGGGAGTTTACGAAAAGTCATGCAAACCATCCTTTCTCAAAATTTTAAGATCAACCAAAGTTATACTACTATTCCTTCCTTTCTCAAAAGTGAATTTAATGTTTGGATGATTTCATTAATGAACTCATAGTGACTATATGTTCCTCTAAAGCAACAAATGATATCATTCCCATATCTAAACCAATAAAGAAAACATTCACTCAAGGGATACTTGTAAGTTTCGATATTCGTTATGAAAATACGAGGGGCGTTCAATGTATTCTCGGTAAATGCATGAAAAAAACTTTGAAAATTATAAAAAGATTCTATTTTTTATTATAGTCCCGTAGAACTTCAATACATTTGTTAAATCGAGAAATAAGCTTCTTTGAACCTTGTAAAAAATATTCCTCCAGTTTCTCCTCAAAATAGGTATTAATTGGTACCTTCAGTTCTTCATCGTCGGAAAATCGTTTTCGACGAAGATATTTTTTCACATTTAGGAATACGTTGTAGTCACTGGGGGCCAAGTCTGGACTGTACGGAATATGAGTAATTTCTTCGAAGCCACATTTTCGCACAGCAACCTTCGCCACGCGGGCCTTGAGAACTGGCGCGTTGTCGTGAAGCAGCAACGCCCTCTTAAACTGCGCAAAGTGATTGCGTATGATTCTGACGTGATGACTTCACCCTTTTCAGGGAATTCTATCGATAAAATACCTTTAGAATTCGAATAGACCCTAGCCATTATTTTTCCAGAGAATAGGGTGACTTTAAACTTCTTTGGGAGCTGCGCATAGTGATGAACCCACGTCCCATCCCAGTAACCAGCCGGTTGAAAATAGTTGATGGGTCTTCTCAAAAGAACTCTAAAAACTCCTTACAGCGTTCGGCTCGCATTTGCTTCTTAGGTGCGGTGAGTATTCTCAGTATCCATCTTGCATTGACTTTTAACAGGTGAAGATGGACATGAAGGATAGCATGTATGGCACCCACGGATAGGTTTATCATCTCTGCTAACTTTTTGATTTTTATTCTGGCATCTTCAAGTACCGGCTTTTCCACTCTTTTCACATTTTCTTCAGTAGTGTCGCTCGTCTTCAATGCATTGTCTGCCTCTTTTGAATTCGCTTGACCACTATTGAACGGTGGATAACGACGGGGCACAGTCTTGGTAAACAAAAACTATCTCTTCATAAATGATTTTTGACTTTTACCCTGCTTAGTGAGGAACTTAATAACGGCGCGATGCTCGATTTTCTTCATCATTGTGGCGTCGGTCATTCTGGTCATCTTTCACTGAAAAAACCTAGAAAATTTATGATCGTAAATTAGTGAAATTTTATATTTATACCCACAGATAGTGCCATTAGTAAATGGGATAATTAGATTACTCACTGTGTCTCCTAATTTTGATTATAAAACACTTGGGTTTTAACACTGATTTATTTGTTTATACGATACAATTGTAGGTTATGAATTTTTGGAGTTATGTTATAAGAATAAATGTACAATGATTGTGTCGATATTGTCGAGTGTCAACCGAACAGGAGCAGAGTCAGAGAGAGAGATAGAGATTCTCTCTAGGGATATCAACTTGTCATAGAATATTCTACATATAATTTTCTGCCACTCTATGATATTTCTTACGTGGCTTCTGTTCAAAATTTAATTTTGATATGAAATATTAACACTCACATTATTAGCAAAGCACCCCGATACCGAGAATACATTGAACGGAACGCCCCTCGTGTACCCTGTTTTTCACAATAAATCTTCAATTTTCCCACGAACTTCTTTATACTCCTAACATGATGTAGTGTCCTGATTCGAAAAACTTCCAATTTACCACTTCAACATTCGTTATCATTTTCGAAAATTACAACCTTGCGTTTAAATGCTTAAGTTTTGTGTTGTCTACACCACATCGATTCAATAAAATTTCCTCATGTTCAATCAGCAATTATTCAAATTAAAGCTTTCTCCTATTCATCACATAGCGAAATTGATGTTTTATGAGGATGGCCACTAGATACTCTTTTTCATTTACAATAGTCCTCAGATGTTTGATAAAATCTTTCCGATGTTATGCATCAGGAGTTCAATGCAACCTGAATGGTCTTGAACTCTGACTTGAAAGTGAGAGTGCCTTCGCGAAGATGTTCTTCAAGAGAAATTCTCGGTTAACATGGAAGTCTTTCCGCAAGCCTTGGTATTGAAATTCCGGTGAATATTGCTGGTGTACATTTTAGGTAGTCGATCAATATGTTGAAGTGAGAGTAAATATTGGCATTTGAAGGATTGCTGAGATAATAATTCATTTGCAAAGGTGTACAGGTGTTCTCCGACCAAAGTTGCATATGTTCTCGATTGTGTGCATGAGCGCGCAATCTCAAAGATTATGCAATCAGTTTTACGATTGTATCAGCGGATTGGCCGTTTAAAATGTGAATTTTCAATCGGCTACAAATGAAAAACTAATGAACATTTTTTTAAAAGTTGAGTTTGAAAATTTGAACCTTGACATTTACAAATGCAAAACAATAACATCCAAATGACCCCCACGACTGACTACAGTACCATATCCAATGAACCCCATTTTTGTGGATAGTTTGCGGCTTAATCGCACGAAAAAATTCATACAGTTTTTATGCTTCACAATTTATTCAGAATCCTGACACGTGTTTCCGTCTTCCGTCCATCTTCGAAGGAGTACAAAAGGGAACTAAACTTAAAATTGAAAAGGTTCTTTTATTACACTAAGGACACCTGTGTATTTTTATGGCGCATGGAAATAACAGCATCCAATGTAGGAGTGTTGCCAAAGAGTATTTGATAATTTGTTAAATTCTCTTTTACCTCAATGGCTTTTCTGATTGACAGAATCTCCAAATAAGCCATCAATTTACCCTTATTAGCATAATATAGTGAAGTGACATCTTTCTCATTAAAAAAATATTATTTTCTATACAATGTCTGCAAAACCGGTTGATTTCTGGTTTTTAAAAATAGACATCCTATATTCTTTGATTTTACGTTGTGAAAATCAGCCTGTTGGACCTATATAAAGCATTATATTAATCACATTTAATTTGTTAAATCCCCGATTCGGTAAAGTTGGAGTTTCTTTCTTTATTATGAAAACTGTGTGAATTTTTTTGAATAAAATTATTATAATGTTCCACCTAGAGCCAACATATACTCCATTCATTTAATTATTGAAGACAGGTTGGATTAATTTTTAAAATATTATTTTTTCTGTAGCCAGGTTGGATTAATTTTAACACATTATTTTCTGTGTAGCAATATCTATTACAAATAACCTGTAAATTTTTTGAACAGTCGTTTCGTTCTTTCAAGTTCATAATCATTAATTGAGCCCGACAGTGTTTTCTGATTACATAATATCGCCGAAAAAGTGTCACATTTGTTTTTATTATATTTTTGGATCTACTCTGTGTTTTATTCATGAAAGACCATCTATTAAATTATCGAATTATATTTAACATCATTATCAGCCAACTTAAATCAAAGAAACAGAAAAACAAACTTAGAAATATAAAAAACTTGTACTGTGATTGAAAAAGCTTTCAGCTTCACTCAACAGAGATAGAAACATCAAGCATTATCTCTAAAAAGTTTAGAACGAGCCCAATATAATTCAACATATAACTCATATGTCTGTGGTATTTTTTAGTTACAAGAGCAATACTCATGTAAGGATGAGACTAATTATTTGATTTTTTGGAATTCTCCCTATGATAATTCATTTGCGGAATGAAGTATTTCTTTCCTTTTGTACAGTAGTATGAGAAAATATCTAAACGCAGGCAGGAATTTAGATATACAGTCAATTGTGAGAAAAATCTTCAAATTACTAAATAACAGAATATGTATGTATCATTTACTAAAAAATATATCCTTCTTTGTCTTCAATAATCGCTTCAGACTGTTCAAGCAATTTAATCCACTTCAGACAATATTCCCCAATTTTCTCATCTCACTTTCATCACGAAAAACAGATAGCAGGTACGTTAGTTCGAATTAAGTTGGTCAATTGCTGGAAAAAGTCAAGAATTATTGCAAAAAACTGGACATTCAAATATTCGATTCGATAAAAATGAACCCAACAAAATCATTTTCAATGCAAAATAAAAAACCGACAAATAAAATAAAGGTGTCGAGTATATTATCAGTTATAAATATCAATTAGGATCATAAATGTGCCATAACTAGAACCAAATATTATTTTTCTGGTAACCGCATAAATTTATATCTATTAAAGGCGTGTCTAGAAAGTGCTAAAACATGGTTAAAGAATATTGATTTCTCGCATATCACTTGGTGAATCATTTTTGAATTAACAAAGTAAACAAAAACAACTTGGCTTAAGTTTCACTGTTTATTTCCTGTCTGTTGACATATATATTTTATGTTTTTAACCCATTTTTAAAACTGAAGAGAACAAAACTTAAAATCCTATTTATAAGGATATCTTTGCTTCGCAAGATAATTTGATGAGTTTTTTATTGGAAACGATATGTTGATGATGTATTTTGCATTTGGTTAGATTCTATTAGACAATTAGAAATGTTTCTGAATTTGTTAAATGCATTTTTCAATTCTGTCAAATTAACTATTGAAATCGAAAATTCCCAAAAATCAACAAATGTTTTAGATATTCAGATCACAAGAAATGTTAATTCGACATACATAGATTCATTAATTCATAATAACAGTTCCCACCCTCATAAAATAAAAACGTCCCCTTTTCACACCTTTGTACATAGATTACTATTAACCCCTCTCTTAATAGAAAACTTTAACAAAGAAATTGAAGTTTTAAAGTCATTAGCGTCGAACAATGGTTACAATACGTAATAGATAAGTTAATAATTAAGAAACAGCATAAAAAACTCCAGCTTCTCTTTACCCCTATTCTTCAGGGCAAAGAAAAAAATTCCATAGTATAAAGATCATACCACAAATTAGTAACAAAATTTGCAATAGACTAAAACAAAATAATATTAATACTATTTGTATGAATAAGAAAATCTTAGGTTCATTCTCAGTCAATAGCAAAGACTATCAGTATATACAAATTATATTGTAATGCATTTTACATAGGTCAGACAGGACGATCTATAAATATAAGGGTAGAAGAACATAAAAAAGTATATTGTATAATAAAATAACATCTGGTTTTTCGGAACATAAGTAATCACCATTTTATAGATTTTAGCGGAACTGAGATTTTACACGAAGGTAATAAAAGCAGAAGAATGGACCTTTTAGAAAGTTTGGAAATTTGTTTAGCACATCTACCTAAAACAAATGAACAACTTCTATTTAATTTATCACCATTGCTCCTATCTGTAAAAGATTAGGACCGAACTAACACCATATTTTTACACTCTTTAAAATTGTAGCCGTTATCTACCCTACTCATAAATAGGATTTTAAGTTGTTTTGAATATGGGCTAAAATCCGGAAACAGATATGTCAACAGACATGAAATAAACAGTTGAACTTAAGCCAAGTTGTTTTTATTTACTTTATTAATGGTTAAAGAAGCTGACTATGAGCGTCTTATACACCTAACCTCAGTTCTAATGTGGATAATTTAGAAGGAACAGAGTATTTCAGATATTAACTGGATCAATACTTAAATGATTCAAAAATGTTTTTGTTATTGCCTATTTAAAAAAAATGTAGTACATTCTCCAAGAAATCATTTGAAATTCTTAGCCATATTCTCATCAGTCGGAAATTATTTGGATGCTTAATGGAAACAATCAATAAAAAATATAATTATCTTTATTCCATAAAGCAGTTCAGCAGCGAACTGAGCAGCATTTATAGAATGTAATATAGGCTCTTCCATAGAAAAATCTGAAAAAAAATTGATTAAAACATTGGCGTGATCCTTTTTCTGGAGAATGTACTATATATTTTTAAAAAAAGAAATAAGGAGTATTTTTTGGGATTGGAATTTATTATTTATAAATAACCGGAACTGGATTTTGTAGAGTGAAAAATTTTAATCTGCTCTTATTTTCACCGTATAATTTAGAGGGCCAATCTTTTTTGAGCCAAATCGTATTTAAAATATAAATAAAAATTTTCATTCACCAATGTCTTCAACTTAGAAACGGTATACTTCGTAAGAGTTGATTTGAGCAGCCGCTTTCAATATCTCTGAATTGATTTCATTCATATAGCGTATGGCTGCAAGTGAATTCGAAAATTTAGGCCATTTTGAATATTTGTTATAAGAAAATTATTTCTTGCTGATGAATATCTGAGCAATCATTTCCTAGTCGAGAATAAAATTAATAGCACATTCACTTGTTTTTGTAATTTTAGTGTTTTCCTTGTGGCAATGCAACAATGAGTAAGACTCAAGAATCAAACATTTTCATCCAGATATGTCAAAAACATCTGCTTCAATCGACTGATATACCTTTTTTAAGAAAATGACGTTATGGAATGAGAATTTTCATTCATTAACTAAATACGTTGTGGCTCAAGAAAATTATTCCGTTTAAAATGTGACGGTCTCTGAATTTTACACTGAAAATAAGAGCAGATCTACAATTTTTTCTCAACAAAATGTGACAATACTCTCACTGTTCCTAAAATTATTCATGAAAAACTAACATCATATCAAACTTTTGACACTTTGTACAGAGTGTCCTGGGAAGAATGCGGCAAATTGATACCATGAATCAAGGTCATCATGAAAATTAGTAAGATTCATTAAACGATTAATATAGCAGTAACATCTTCCATTAATTGTTGACTGAAAATTAGGTGATAATTTGTACTTTATGGGATATTAAATAAATGATTTCAATCTGGAAGTCATTCACAGATAAGACAAATGTTAAATTTGCTGACTTTTTATCTCCCACACATGTTTTTTTTTGTACATTTTCACCTTTTAATCAATTATAAAATATATATTCATCAATTAAGTATTCACTAATTAAAGAAAAGAAAGTGATAACAATGAATTGATGTGTATTTTATTTCCCGATAATATAAGTCTGGTTCTCAGGCAGCATAGTTGTTGCCTTTTAAAAATGCACGTTCACTTCTTAGTAATTTCTACATTAATTAAATTACAGATTAAGATAGAGTGAAATTATTTGAATAGCCATGAGAAATATGATTCATCTTCTGGTTAGTTGAATCTTGATCATCATTACTTTCAAACAAATCAATTTAGAAGTTGAAAATTAAAGATTGAGGTAAAAACGAATTCATTTAAAAAATCATCAATTCGTTTTTACAAAATAATGCAAAAATTGGATATCGACCGTCTTAACTTTTTAGTTTGATTAATTGAATTTGAAAGTTCCAAATTGAGGACTGAAATGTAGAAATAATCGTAAAGGAATTCATTATTGAATTTTTTCTTATGCCAGTCTGAAAATCGCCTTTTTTCCTCTAGTAATCTTTGCCGATCGAATAGCTCAGAAGTTTTGAAAATTAAAGGTTAGAATAAAAATCTTGAAACACACTGACGTAAAACTTCAAATCTCCGAAGAACTTCCTTAGAATTTAGATATGATGATTGAAAATAAAAAATTATATGCTTTGTTATACAGAAGTCAACAAATTTAGTAATTCTAGAACTGTCCTCGAGAAACGGAAAATCATTTGAAAAGTTATATTGGCGATCACTACATACATTCAATATTGATGACACGTAGTTTGAAATGTTTTTTTTATCCAAATGCACTTAAACAACTCAAATTTAATTTATGGTAGGTACGAAATTCTTACCTTGAATTTTGTACATGTTGTGCTTATAGAATTAGCGAATGTGAGTAATTAGTGAAAAAATTTGTTCCACTTCCTATCATATTACATATTCAATTCCTAATTGAAATAATGGCTGCCAAGTTTGTGCCTATATACGAAAGCATTTCGATAAAAAGCAATTTAATTCGACCCGAGAGAAATTTGGATGCTGGTGGAGATGGAAAATTTAGGTAGAAAGTAGTCGGATATACTCTAATTATAACCTGATAATATTATTTATGTTTATTAATTCAACTCACAAATATGATCCGTTGATTATGAGAATTGACTGTTGTATTCTTCATTGTCGGCTTATTTACGGATTTGAGACTTTCCGAATTTCACAACAAAACAAATTTGGAGATTTGTATTTTGTTTTTTGGGGATTTCTAATTTTCAAAGACATTCACAGCTATTTGAAGAATATATCCTAAATATCATACAGATTTATTATGCTAAACACTACAAATTTTAATTTCATGAAACTTTTTGAAAATTAAATTAAATGAATGTTTTACAAAATACATCTAGAATTAAGACTCATTACACCGCACTAGAAGGAATAAAAAAATCCAAAGAAAATATAGAAAATCAATAAAAAATAATAAATAAATACTTGTAGGATACAAACTTTGTTTCGTAACGGAGTATCGGGTGTGTTTTTTAGAGTGATAGAACTTCAAATTGAAATAAAACACATTTAAATTGAGATTGAAGCAAAACCTTTTTTTATTTGAAAGACAATTCTATGACATTTACGTTTTAAAAATAAATTCCGGAATATGTCCACCACGACTAGCTCTGAGGAAACGACCAGACCAATTTTGGACCACTTTTTCGGGTAATTCAGTCCTTATTTCATCAATAACACGAGTTATGTTGGCTTTCAAAGCGTCTATTGTTTCCGGTTTATCAGCATAAACCAATGACATGATATAACCCCAAAGAAAATAATCCAGTGGAGCTATGTCGCATGATCTTGGAGGCCAATTATTTGGGCCATTTCTCGAAATAATGTTATCGCCGAATCTTTCTTTCAATAAATCAATTGTTATGGTAGCAGCATGAGGTGTAGCACCATCTTGTTGGAACCAAAACACTTCTGGTTCGATACCCTTTAAATTTTGACACAAATAATCATTGATTATCGATCTGTAACGAGCACTATTCACGGTAACATTAGCTCCAGTATCGTTTTCAAAGAAATATGGACCGATGATTCCTCCAGCGTGTAAAGCGCACCATACAGTGCATTTTTCAGGATGCAATGAAACCTGCAGAACTTCTTGAGGATTGTTTTCACTCCATATACGGCAATTTTGCTTGTTTACATAGCCGTTCAACCAGAAATGAGCTTCATCACTTAACGCAATTTTACGATAAAAAAGTGGATCAACATCAAGCTCTTCTAGGGCCCAATCAGCAAACAAACGACGCTTATTATGGTCAAGTGGCTTTAGTTCTTGAACCAGTTGGATCTTGTATGGGTGTGGACCAAGATCTTTACGTAAAATTTTCCATGTGGTGGATGCATGGAGTCCAACCTGTTGTGAACGTCGGCGAATAGACAAATTTGGATCATCATTAACACTATGACTTACAGCAGCGATATTTTTTCTGTACGTAAAGTTCTTTATGTTGTTGTTGCATCGAGTAGAGAAAATGTTGTGCGAAATCTACCGATAGTTCGACGAATAAGCTGCTCTGATTGACGATTATGTAAACAATAAATTTCACGAAGTGCTCTATAAGTTTGGCTATTAGAACACTGATTTTGAAAAAAATTTTCAACAATTTGTGAACGTTGTTGCGGCGTTAGTCTTTCCATGATAATTTGGCCTTCTGCCAAATCACAGTTATTCCTATCGAAAGTTCTATCACTCTAAAAAAAACATCCGATAGGTATAATAATATATTTAATCCTATTCCATTTGTTTGATTTCGGGCTTCCATTGCCTGATTTTTTTTTTAAGTGTAATATTCCTTTATGTGGAAAAATTTTTAAATAAAAAGTTCCAAGAAAAAGAAGGAGTAGAATGAAACAGCGGTTTTTTCGTTTAATACAAGGTTTTTCAATATCCCAAATATCAAACATAGTAATTTTGTTATTATATAGTATATCTCACAATAAATTATATTTTTTGAAACTTTTCAAAATTAAATTGAATAAAGGCCTAGAAAATACTGTTTTTTTAATGGACATATTGAATCAACACTAACCACACACTATCAAAATGAGATAAAAGAATCGAAAGAAAATATAGAATGTTGATCGAACTCACCCAAAAAACATTTAGTGAAGGCAAAACTGTTTCACACCGGTTTTATGGAAAAACGAATTCCATTATAAAAATAACTAACATAAAATTGAGAAATTCTTCGAAACAACCTCTCTTTGAGGATACTATCTTTCAAAAAAATTTTCAAAACCATGTATTACGTTTTCAATTGTTTTTTTATAGTGATTAGTGTAAATGCTATATATCTCTTGAAAACAAAAAGTGTTTTCTGAGGAATTCAATTCAATTTTTTCGAATTAAATTTTATTATGTCCGTAATTTTCGAATTATGTGCCAAAAATGATCTCAAACAACTAAGTTGGATTCATTGAGGTATTGTTTTCCAGTAGAATGTAGTGTTTGATTAACACACGGAATTTTTATCCATCGACTAAACAGAAACAAGTTTTCACGAGTAACTTTTGAAGGTTGGCACTGGTGACAACAACTGTATGTTAGTCCTGGTTTTTAATTAAAAGATATATTTTTTGTGATTGATAATTGAGACAGTGAAACGTTAGGAAAGAAATTCCTCAATTTTCGTACGAACTTCAAGACTCTATTCAACATGTGTCGGATTGTCTGATTTGTGTCAAATAAGCACTGTTTTGTTCTATAGTTTGTTGCCATTTTAAAGGAAGCTTCATAATGTCTCTTTCATAGAAGTCTTGGTCTTTCTTGCCGAAAAACTCTAGTAGTCGATTTTCACAATCTTTTCTTGATGCCAATTTCTTATCACTCAGCTCTTACAATGCAACAAGAAATTGATAATCGCTTGGTGCCAGATTCGGATTATCTGGTTGATGCGTTTAAGCTTCCTAACGAAGCTCCCGGAGTTTCTGGCGAATCACCACAGACGCGTATGGCCTGGCGTTGTTCTGATGAATCACAACACCTCTTCTGTTGGTCAATTCTGGTCGTTTCTGGTCAATAGCTAGCTTCAAACGGAACAATTGTTAACAGAAGAGATACGAATTTTCTGTTTGGCCATATGGAAACATATTATAATAAATGATTCCCCTTCAGTCCCGCCAAATGCAGTTGAACCTTCCAAGCCTTAGTTCTGGTTTGGAAAAATTGTGAAATGTACAGAATTTTCTCTTTGTTAACTTTAGTTTTTAACACCATGGATGAAATGAAAAACAGCAAAAGAATTTTTTTAGTGTGAAATGTCACCTTGACTACGAGCACAAATCTGAAATAGTTTGATCGATACTTTACGAGATATCCATCACTACACCTAACCACCAAAAAATGATGGATTTTTTTCTCCCGAAACTTGTATTTAATAATTTTTTTTCGACAAAAATTATCACATATTTGATCTCGGCGGTTTTGATAACAACTTGGCAATTAGGCGGTTCTATGGTTAATCTACGTGACCTTTTTTCAGTTTCAACTTGTTCAGCAAACAGGAATTTACGATACATCTCAGATGACAGTGAATGATAAATAATATTGATTATTGAAGATATTTATGAACAAGTGAGCTGAAGCAAGCTTCTTGTGCCAAACACGTACTCTTATTGATTTTAATTCTTATAATTGTATTGTTCGTTGAGAGATCATCGAGATCACCATCATTCGAGTGAGTGAATTAAACTCTTACGCACCATACCGTTAGTATCTTCTATTCAAGTGAAGAAACGCTAATTTCAAGAGCAAGGATCGACCTCTCCTCGTTCTTTCACTCTCGCTCATGCATGGCTCTAGGTCAGGGCTCTGATCTTGTGGACGAGGGAATATCCCCAGTCCTCTCTTATCCCCGCTTTAGCAGAATTTCGATGAGACACACTAAGATTATGATCCCTATAAAATAATGGCGTCAAAATTGTTTCTTCACAATACAAACGCAGATCGTACAATAAACATCTGTGTTTGAAGTAGTACTGGAGGTCGAGTTCGATGGCTACCAAGTTAATTGTAAGTAGTCGAAAAAAGAAGAAGAAGAACTGTAAAAAATGCTCCAGATTCTGTGACATTTAACAAATATTATTGTTTCAGGTGCTGTTGGTACTACCAGCACTAGTAACTTATTGTGCTGCAACATTTGGAAAGGAACAGTAAGTACTACACCTAAAATTTAAATATATATATTGAAAATTTACTATGAGAAAGTATTTGAATATAACAGAGAAAGCTGAAATTAAATCTCCGGAATCTCTACATATTTAAATCTAAATTAATCTCATGAAAACATTTTTCTAAATGTTATTTAGGACATGTTTATTAAAACTCTAATTCTTTAGAGTTTTAAAAAACATGTCCTGGATAACACTGTATCACTTCATAGACATATATAATATCTCTACATGTGGTGAAAATTAACTGATAAAGAATCAAAAGAAATATAAAGTAATGACCAAATTATTTAGGCATCACCTTATACATGCATGTTTCGATTGGATCTTAAAAAATAAAAGTTCCATCACCAAAAAATTTTCAACATATAATTCAAAAAGGTCTTTTTTATTTTTTTTTTTTTAAAGAGTATTTAGCAGATTCTTTAACATCTAATCGAAACATGCATGTATAAGGTGATATCTATATAATTTGGTCATTATTTTATATTTCTTTTGATTCTTTATTATTTAATCTCCACCACATGTGATGACGATATATAGGTCTATAAAACGATACAGACATGTTTTCATATCATTTAATTCTAAATGTATTCATGAGATTTATTTAGATTCAAATCTGTAGAGGTTCCGGAGAATTAATTGCAGCTTTTATCTAAAATTTAAAGTTAAATGTATATAGTAACTCATACAGATTCGGAAGAAAGATTTCTAGTGATAAGTGACCTTTAAGAATTTTTAGTGAATCTTTAAGGTTATCGTCATTGTCTATCAACGTCAAAAAATGATAATAAAAAGTGAAGAAATTGATAGTTTGTTTCGTTTCGATTTATTTACTCTTTAAAAAACAAGAATATTATTCATCAAATTTGTCAAGTTTAGCAAAAAAGAATGGGTTTCAACATTCTTGATAAATTTTGCTTTAAAGGAATTCCGGATTTTTTTGTTCACTTCACTTCTTTTCTTTTAAGACCTCTTGATTCGTTTACTTTTCGTAATTGGTTCCTATCTGAATTGAAAGAGCTTTTTAATAATCACCAAATTTTGTGTTTTTAATGCTTATCTATTTAACTCAATATATTGATTATCTCAAATATTGAATGATTTAATCAGGATTTTTCGCTGTGTAATACACAAGAAGTCATCCTAAAATTCATCAGATTGAATATTATATTCTTCACCATTGAGGAAAATAAACATTTTTTATCTTGACAATAAAGAAAATATTATCAACTCGTCAAGAATTGAGCAAAATTTTTTTTGCACATAAGCAACTCTTAGTATGAATTTTCTACTTCGAGGTTTAGATCGTGAAAATATGTCCAATTGTAGTAGAATCAAAATATACAATTGATTTTTATAGGGAATTGGGGATAATTCTATTTTTACTAATATAGAAGTTTCGTTTAGTTGTCGCTTAGCGAAAAACTAACAACATACAAGTACTCTAAGCATTTTAACCAAAATTTGAGGCATTCGTGAATCGAAATTTTCAGCATATACTAACGTTCGAACCACTTACTTGAGTTCATAAAGTTTACATTAAGGTTTGAATCATTACTGACAGAGTTGTTTATAGTTTTTTGAATAGAGTACAACTTGGAAAAATATTTTCGAATTATTTCAATTTTAAAGAATATGTTCATAATATTCGGATACATAGATATATATATATATATATATAGGTATATATAGATTAATTTTCCTATAATTCGTATTTTAAAAAAGTCATCAAATCAGCGCAACAGATTTAAGGAAGTAATGGTGAAAAATTTTGAAGAAAATACGAGAAAAGCATTCACGCACATTCATATTTAAGTCAGGATCTTTTGCCTGCTTCTTTATATCACACTGGATCCTCACGAAATTTTGTGTTCTCTTTCTTGTAGTTATTTCACATCTAAATGCTAAATTTGAACTCAATCGGTTTGGTTATTTTGAAAATGTTCGAAAAATATAATTTCGAATGAGAATAACTCTACAACCATCTGGCAGATTTTTTCCATTAAAGAAATCAACCGAGATATTTAGGTCCTAAAAGTTTCAAGTCTCTAGCTTTTTTGTTCGAATGTAAAAGGATTGTTTTCCCTAGGCTCTTGCTATGGACTTGTAGCCTTCAACGCTGCACTGTCCACAGTTTTTTTTGGAATTATACGATACTCAAGAACCTTTTTTCTTCTATATATTTGCTCTTTTTGATGGACTGTAAATAAAACAACTATTGAATATTTTTTCAAAGTTACGAGTTTATTAGAACGGTTGACCCTTGAAAAGCAAAATCATACAAATGACACCCACGACTGGCTACAGTACACCATTCGATCAACCAAATTTTTCAGAACATCCTCGATTGTTTGGGGCTCAATCTTAAGAATGGCAACTTCGGTTTTTTGTTTCAAGGCACAATTTTTTTCTGGATGGTTAGCGGAACACTTATCCTTAACGGATCCCCACAAAAAAGTCCTCCGAAGCTATGAGCTTCATCGATAAAGATGACCAGGAAGCTTCACTTCTTGCACTGATTGAAGTTAGTGGGGGTTCATACCGCAATCTTTATGCAAAATTCGCCTTTAGAGAAATGCGAGAAATGTTCAGTTCTTAAGCGCGATAACAAGTTGATGCTGATGGATGTTTAGCCGAATTCTAGGCCACAGCAGCAATGTTTTTAGGTGTGCTCACTGGACGAGAACGTCAACGGGTTTTTTTTTTATCAAATAAAGATTCAGTTTTCACGAACAAACTGACCCATAAATTGTCCTGACGGCATTTAATTTCTATTGAATTTTTGCACGTAAATTTCTAAAAGTGTGGATAGAAGATTTACCACCTTTATATTGCCAACTTTCCATACATAATACCCTATATTGATACTAATATTATTATTTTACAGCGTTCACATCAGAGTACACGTTCTGCCTCCAAAACATCACGAGCACCACGATGAAGGTCCTCATAAGGAAATTATAACTATCCATGGCGGCGGCGGAGGATTCGGTGGAGGAGGAGGCTTTGGAGGTGGTGATCACCATGGAGGAGGCGGCGGATATGGTGGCGGAGGAGGATTTGGAGGAGGAGGCTTCGGTGGTGGAGATGATCACCACAGCGGAGGTTTCGGTGGTGGATATGGAGGTGGCGACGATCACCATGGAGGAGGCGGCGGCTTCGGAGGTGACCACCACGGTGGTGGTGGAGGAGGAGGTTTTGGAGGAGGCTTCGGTGGTGATGATCACCACGGAGGAGGCGGAGGAGGATTTAGCGGTGGATTCGGAGGAGGTTTTGGAGGTGATGACCATCATGGAGGAGGAGGCTATGGCGGCGGTGGTGGACATGGCCATGGTGGTGGCACCATTGTACTTAATACCGCTGGCAGTTCCCTAGGAAGTTTACTAAGTGGGGGAGGTCATGGAGGCGGATATGGAGGAGGAAATGGAGGCGGATACGGTGGTGGTCAAGATGATCATCATGGCGGAGGAGGTGGTGGATTTGGAGGAGGATTTGGAGGTAGTAATGGCGGCGGCCACGATGACCATCACGGCGGCGGCGGTTTTGGGGGCGGAGGAGGATATGGAGGTGGAAGTGGTGGTGGTGATCATCATGGAGGAGGCAGCGGCTTCGGAGGTGGATTCGGAGGAGGCTATGGAGGTGGGAATGGTGGTGGTCATGACGATCATCATGGCGGCGGCTTCGGAGGTGGATTTGGAGGAGGATTTGGAGGTGGTAATGGAGGAGGCCATGACGATCACCATGGTGGTGGAGGAGGCGGTGGCTATGGAGGGGGATTTGGAGGTGGTTACGGCGGAAACGCCGGAGGAAGTAGCTACGATAGTCACCATGGCGGAAGTGGAGGCGGTTTCGGAGGAGGTTTTGGAGGATCTTCTGGAGGATATGATAGTCACCATGGAGGTGGTGGAGGAGGAGGCTTCAGCGGTGGTTTCGGAGGATCCGGTGGAGGCCACGATAGTCATCATGGAAGTGGTGGTGGAGGAAGTTATGGAGGAGGCTTTGGAGGTGGTTTTGGAGGGTCCAGTGGAGGTCACGACAGTCATCACGGAGGTGGTGGTGGAGGAGGAGGATATGGTGGTGGCCATGGTAGTGGCGGATTTAGTCCTAGCTCTGGTGGCCACGGTGGTGACAATGGAGGTTATCACTACTAATTTCCGTACTCTTTACCAAAGTACCTCTCAAACAAGTCTGCGTCAGTTAGCCTCTAAGTCCATTATTTATCGTCACTCTTATGTGTCATGTGTGCCGTATGAATGTATTGTATATATTGTTAAGTTTTTAATGCATTGCAATAAATCGTTAAGTAACATTAAAACTCAGGAGTTTGCTGAAGAAATTCCCCTGAAATCATCGAAGTAAAATAAAAGTTTTAATTTAGAGCTACAATTTCGAAAATCCTGCCAGTCAAAAATACCATATTCTCCTCCTGAAAATATAAAAATTATCCTTTTTTGCTCAATTGGTGCTCATCTCATTTGAACTATGATTAGTAACTGACTAGATTTATTACCTAATTGATATGATCAATTTCTGAAGATATTAAATATTATATTCAATCCAAAATCATCCAGCACAAAGTAATGAATCTTCAATAAAGAAACCTTTATGTACAAAAATAATTCTGAATCATTTCAGCGATATTTTACCCGATAGATAAAATGAAACTAAAGCAGAGCATGGAGCGAATAGCTTCATGAACACGGAGAGAATTCGATCAATATTTTTTCCAATAGTTTCTTCTAGGTTTAGATATATGCGATTCAACACTCGTTTTACTTAGCTCATCGTGGACAATATTCAACAGTCTCTGGTTGGTCAGCTTCACAGCATATGCACACTCTTTCAAAACAATCAAAGATTACAAATTGTTATTTAGGATTTGATCATACATGGATAGTCTATAAAATAATTGTGTAATTAAAAGAAATTACACTCGAAATAATAGGAGCATCGATAATTTGTTTTGATTACAGTCTTTTGATATATTTCAAACATGTAGTTATATTTAAAGAAATGTTGCAAGTTCATATCATGAAAGAAAAACATGCAACAATAATCAAGCAATATGAGAATATTTGAACTGTAAAAAATTCCAACAAATAGAGCAATTCAAACCATGATTGTCATTGTTTTCTTGAACACTACAGTGTATGTCGGTCTATCCATACAGTACAAGGAAACTAGCATTTTTATTGTCTTCGAGAGTCGGATGGCACTGGAGCACCCGATGCCCAGTGGATATAAGCCAAGAAGCATCTGGACCTGTAAAAAATCTCTCATATAATTGGCAAAGTAATTCTACTTTGGGTTCCAGCCTACCAGGGTAGTGAAGGAAATATGGAAGCAGACGCTTTTCCCAAAATGAAGTAAACACTCTCTTCACCAAACCGGTAATTTAGTGTTGGGTATCACCCATACTGATGAGGACTGAAGTCGATGAATGAGAAAAGGGAGAGAACAATTCTCACTAAATTATTACCCCAGATCAATAAAAAACCAAGGGACTCATCGTACCCTCTAAAGAAAGTACCCAATTAATATTATCGCTGTCAAAAAACGAGCGAAGCTTATTTCAAGGCTACACTAGTCACTTGGTTTTGAGATGTCACCTACACAAGATTGACAAAAATACTCTGATATCTGTAGTTTATGTGAATCGACAATAGATTTTCCTCTACCATATTAAATGGCATGACTCTCAGGCTAACCTATATACGAGCAAGTGGCTAAGGAAAATTATTAACTTTACGAAGGAGATACCTGGGAGAACTCAGCAATTTGGTACCGCACAAAAATCCTCATAGATCGCAGTGCAGAGGGGTTGTTGATGAGCCAAAGAATCACAACTAATATAATCTAATCTTATTATCTGCAGCGGCAAAAGAACGCACAATGACTTGTAGAATGCTGAATATTGGTGTGCTGTCACATCTTACAATAGTTGAACAAGTTTTGTTGAGCTGCCAATAATAATTTTCCCTCGTCTAATGAGAACAATTCTGCACATTCTGGACGACAAGAATTTGGATGGAATCATAATCAATAATGACTCATCCGTAAGTAAAAATGTAGCTAAGTCGTTTGCAACCTAATTGATGAAATCCTGGAAATCACTTAGAACGTTCGGCTGGATTAGCCCTAGACAGAGATGGATATCTAATACGGTCTCCAGAATATTGTCAAGGCGATTCCGTACAATATCTTGGCTAACGCTTGTGTTATTGGTTAATTATTTGAATTACTCAAGCTATTGTAGGTTGTGTCTTAGTAATAATTAGAAGTAAAATTCTTTTCTGATCTGCTGTAGCCAAGAGCGGGAGACTTGGTTTTTCTCAAAAGCAAATAACGTATGACACTATGTCAATGAATTTTTATCCATTTCAGCCCGATGATCTCCTAATTTCTGAATACAATGAATTCAAAATTTCCTTCTTCAATAATTAAAATCAATCAAATCAAAGCCTAATCAAAATTTATATACACAAGTATCGTTCAATACTTCAGGAAAATTTGAGCACTAAATATGGTACGAAATATGCATAAGTAATTTGTATAAATTTTGAATATCTCGAGAACAATTAACTACTTGTTTGAGCTGAAAATTAGCACATAAGTAGCTGAATAGCTGTTTCACCACAAAAGAAAATAACGTTTCCCTTGAAATCTCACGACTAATTAAATAAATCATTGTGACAGTTAATGTATCCAGATATAATTATTCGTGGTTTGTATCATGTAAATTTTAATTTATATGAATAAGTCTATGAATATTAATATATTGCATAATTAAAATTAATTTCAACTCATCATTCTGTTGATTTTAATGGTACGTAAGTAAATAGAAAATATATTGAATGTTTCTTGGAAACTGGGTGAATTAGAGAGAAAATTAGTTCGTCTTGTTGCGCATTTTTGTGTTTTCTGATTCAGTATACATTTACGAAAAAATAGTATTCTTTTACTGTAGGTACATGAAATTTACTTCATGTTATCATCGAAAACGCTATTTAAGAGCTCGAAGTTTCGCATCCACCAAATATTCAATCAGCGAAATTCAGGTTGAAATCGTTATGAAAACAAGAAATAAATGTTGAAAATAGGCGATTTCATTCACACCAGCCTATTGAGTTATGATTTTCCTTTAAAACTGTATTCATTCTTCTGAAGCATTGAAGAAAATCGTAGTTTTTCAGAAAATTAAATTTGGTTAATATAAGTTACAACAACAAAAGCAGAGGGAAACAAGTTCAGGATTAGAAACCGTTTTTTAGTTTGAAATAAAATAGGAAAAGGCTTTTTACTTGATAGAAGGAATATAACAAAATTTGAATATCAAAACCGATTTAATCTGTCAGTCTTCTAAAATTTTAATTTCAAAATAATTTTTATTCAAAAACTTTTAGAATTAATTTGTCTTATAAGCACGGCTTATATTTAATAGACGTATAAAATCAAAACTCAATATACAATATTAAATGGAATAAATAAACCAACAAATATAAATCGTCAATTAAAATTAATAAATAAATATTTGAAGGAGACAAAATTTTGTTTCTAATCTTATCATTAGTAAAACAACCAATTCGTTTTCGAAAATACAAAACATAATTTTGGGAGCCCTCAGAAAATATAATTTATTTGAAATATTCAATATATTTAAATAAGTTTAAAAATTTCTCAAAACATTCATTATATCTTCAAAAAACAATTAGAATTTCGATAATCTCTTCATCGACCCTAAATCATATTTAAAGAATCAAAATCAACCAACAATAAATTAAACTTACCTAAAACTTGTCCTGGGATTATCGTTTGAACAACTAAGATATTCTATGTTCGACACAAAAATCACAGAAAGCTGTAAAATATTATAAGGTTTTCTTTAAACCATTGATATTCCATAATGAGATTTTTATTCAAGCCTCCATATAATAATATATTATGCATAAAATAAAATAGGAAAAAGCTTTTTACTTGATAGAAGGAATATAACAATATTTGAATATCAAAACAGATTTAATCTGCCAGTCTTCTACAATTTTAATTTCAAAAAAAAAATTATTCAAAACTTTTAGAATTAAATTAATGTATTATAAGCACGGCTTATATTCAATAGACGTATAAAATCAAAACTCAATACAAAATATCAATTGGAATAAATAAACCAACAAATATAAATTGTCAAATCGATAAATAAATATTTGAAGGAGACAAAATTTTGTTTCTGATCTTACCAATATGAAAACCAATTCTTTTTCAAAAATACAAAATATAATTTAAGGACTTTTCAGAAGATATAATTTATTTGTAAGTAAAAAGCATTTTCCTATTTTATTTTATACATAATATATAATTATATTGAGGCTTGAATAAAAAAAATTCTCATTATGGAATATCAATGGTTTAAAGAAAACCTTATAATACCTTACAGCTTTCTGTGATATCTTGAGGATCATAGAATATCAGAATAATTTCTAATAAGATGGGTTGATTGACAATATGCTCATTTTGTGGAAAATCAAAAAAGTATTATGAACCTTAATAGTATGACATTATTAGATTTCTAAAATTATGATTGAATAAACTTGAATTGACAACATTCTTGATTTTGATTCAGTTTCTAAAAGTGCATTAGTTGTTAGTTTATATACAAATATGGTGAATACCCTAGTAGTCTCATAGAAGAATAATGTTAACGTCGTTAACAATATTGCGTATTGGCGTTAATAATCATTTCCCTTTTTGTTGGTTAATAGCAGAATATTGTGCTGAGTCCATCGTCCAGTAAAGGTTCATTGCTCTCTAGAATACTGCGAATTAGCATAATTTTTCTATTTATCGAAACCAGGTTTACCTACCCTTATCATCTTAAGACTTTTGTGTTGTCAGACTGTAAGTCAACGTGTACTACAATGTAAGTTAAAAGTAAGTTTCATTTAGATATTGTGTTCACCTAAATTTTTTTTTTGTGAATTGAAGTCATTTCGTCTATTTAATATTCGCGTTTTGCAACAAGTACGTACCGACAGGTAAATAGCATTATATAATATTTTTTTTGTGAACCAGGAAATTTTCTAAATATATAGAAATTGTTAAGAAATGTTCCCTGATCGTTTAATTAAGGAACCTGGAGAAGAAGGTTTTTTGACGCAATCAATAGATTACGTCATTTCAGATATAGTGACAAAACCTTGTGTTCTGGGAGGTGCTGTAAAGTTCTAGTGATCCCTATCTGTTAACTCTGCAAATGTCGCTTGGTTTCACTTAAATTTCACAAGTATACATTCTGTCAAGAAAGTACCGGGAATTATCGATTTAAATCTGGCGGGCAATGAGGCAGGTAAATTTTTTTTTCCTAGGTTGGTACCACTGTCCTTAATTACTATGCCAAGCTTGAGCGGGATCTGTCAACTAGTGTGTTTGCAACAACTGATTAAGTCAGTCGATGTCAGAGTGCGTGCCGATTTTTACTATGGGTGATTACGTTGAGCAAAGAATTTGTTTAAAGTTTTGTGTAGCAAATGAATTTTCGTGTGCCGATGCATTGAAAATGTTGCAAAAGGCCTTTGGTGATAATGCTCTATCGAAAACTCGTGCATATCAGTGGTACAGAGCCTTCAAGGACGGTCGTGAAGTGGTCGCCCATCGACGGCTTCGATCGAAGATAACGTCGATAAAATTAAGGAAAGGGTGCTGAAAAACCGTCGTACCAGCTTGAGAGAGATAGCACATGATCTTAAGATATCCCACGAGTCCGCACGTACGATTTTGATTGATATTTTGGGCATGAGAAAGGTGGCCGCATGACTCGTACCGAAAGACCTGAATTTTCTTCAAAAACGTCATCGCGAACAGGTTGCTTCAGACATGCTGGATCGCTGTAATTCCGATTCTACATTGATGCTCATTGTTTTCTTCGATATCCGTGGCGTGATGCACTACGAATTCGTTCCAGAGAGTCAGACGGTAAACAAGGAGTATTACCTAGGCGTTATGAAACGTTTGCGTGAGCGTATCCGTAAGAAGCGGCCAAATTTGTGGGCGAACAACTCATGGATTTTGCATGACGATAACGCGCCTTCTCACCGAGCTACGATTGTGACTGACTTTCTCGCCAAAAACTCAACAAACGTGCTTCAGCAACCACCGTATTCGCCGGATTTGGCTCCCTTTGACTTTTTCCTCTTCCCAAAACTAAAATTGCCCCTTCGTGGCACCCGTTTTGAGTCGATTGAAGCCATAAAACAAAATTCGGCGCGAGAGCTAAAGTCCATCCCGGAAAGCGCCTATAAAAAATGTTTCTATAATTGGAAGTGCCGTTGGCATAGATGTTTTGGAGCAAATGGAGCCTATTTTGAAGGCGACCCAATAAATTTTGACGATTAAATGTAAAAAGGTTGTTTTAATTGAAAATTCCCGGTACTTTCTTGACAGAGTAGTATTCAGAAAATCCACTTACACAGATACATTGATACATACCAATAGTGCTCACCCTCATAAAATTTACTGAATTCATTATGGTTTCAAACATTTTAGATACAAAGATATATTGGGGAATTCTTAGTTTACATGAATTTGAATGACATAAAGGGACATGAAATATTGAGCGTGTATTCCAACCCCTCAAACAAATGGAAACACCCAAAGATTTAAATTTCTTATATTTTTGAATAAAAAACATAAATTTCTTTTCAATTATTAATTATAAGTATGAACACGTACACAGATGACACTCATTATCAGAGTTTGATCTCCTTCAATCGTTGCCCTGTGGAATCTTGAACTGGAGTGCTACCAAAACGTATGTTAGTATATTGGCAAAAATCTGAAAAAACAAAAAGTATTTTCCGTTTTTTTTCTTGCACGAAATGAATTACCGGTCCGGCTATGCCTAAGTCAATACTAAATATTCCATTTGCAGTGAGGCACTTATGCTGTTTAATTTTCTCAATGAAGATACGCAGCTGTAAATGGTCAGGAGGTGTTGAAACTCTTGTGGAGTATTCCATCAGGAAACAGGTATATCCATGTATCTACGAAGAACACTCAATTTTGTATACTCAATTATATATACAGGGTATTTTCAAAGGTGAGTTTTTTTAACAACTCTTGCGAATAAACCATTTCAACAATCGTCCCTATAAAACAATGTTGTGCCGCGATATTTTGAGTACGGTTCAGTTATTTAAACGCTTCGATAGCCCCCTTTGTCAGATTTGAAAACGGCAACTAAATACGAATATTAAAAAATCGAGTAACTTATTCATATTTGTACTATCGTAAATTTATTGAAAGATGCTGCATGTTAGTCAAAAATCGAAGGCTTCAATTTTCTCTAGGCAAGTATAGTCCGTCTATTAAGGATTCGGAAAAAACAATGCCCAATTGTAATCATTAAGTATATATAATCATTAAGTGAATATTTTGAATTAGAAAATTATAACAAAATATTCATATTATTTACTTATACAACCTCCATTTAATTGTAAACACTTGACTCAACATCGAGGTACACCCGAATAGTTTCGGTCTAGTGATTTAGTGATCAGCTCCTCAATTTTCGGTGATGGTAGTCCAGGACTGTATAACTGACTGAATTAAATCATCTTCATTTAGTGATGCTAAGATATTGCTCCCCAAATGATTATTTTGGTGGGAAATTTGAACGGTAACAGGTTGTTTTGATAGGATTTTCAAGTGATTTTCACTAAGAAGGAAACAACTTTCATCAGAAATAAAGACGTTATCAAATTTATATTCTTGAAAACGTTGACAAATTTCTATCCTTCGTTCCTTTTGTACAGGTGACATTACAGGGATTTTTTGGTTTCCTTGATATGTAGCCTTGTCTTTTCAGTGACATACGGACGGTTTCTCGACATACTTTCATATTTCGTTGATTTTCAAATCTGTTAGCCAATTTGCGAAATCCCAGGTGCGAATTGTGTTGTCCTAAGGCCAACAAAGCGTCTATTCCTCATATCCATGCCATTTTTATCCTCTTTATCGTCTCATATACAGCATTTTTTCCCAGTCAACTGTACTAATTCCTTAATGTTTCGCAAACCTTTTCTATACAAATATTCTACCTGTTTTCTTTTTTCTAGTTGCGACATTATTTCATAAATTGTATACCTGTTGGCAATCAACAATATTCAATAAATAGTGTTGCCATGCAACTTTAGCCATAGCTGACTATCTGCGCAACTTATTTAATACATCACTTTTGTCTTAGAATATTACAAAAAAGAAGTGTATTAAAATTATGAAAAATAATAAATTCCGGATACTTTCTAGACGGACTTTATATGACGTATTCATTTATCGCTAGATATATTGGAATACTCCAAAACATCCAAAATGTATTGTAAGCATCGTCCTGTCTACATATATAGGACAGACAAGCCCATGTGTTTAACATAGAATCAAAGAAGATATGATGTCTATTTTGAAAAACCAGAAATCAACCGGTTTTGCAGAACATTGTGTGGAAAATAATATTTTTTTAAAGAGAAAGATGTCACTCTACTTGATAATGTTAATAAGGGTAAATTGATGGACTATTTGGAGATTCTTTCAATCAAAAAACCCATTCAGCAAAATAAGAATTTAACAAATTTCAAAATACTATTTGGCGACACCCCTATATTGGATGCGGTTATTTCCATGCGCCATAAAAATACACAGATGTCCTAAGTGTAATAAAAGGAATTTTTTCAAATTTAAGTTTAGTTCCTTTTTGTACTCCTTTGAAGATGGTCGAAAGAACGAAACACTTGTCAGGACTCTGAATAATTTCAAACAATATTTTAATTTTTTAAAAATAAATCAACTTTCTTTGAAAATCTTCATTGCAATTCTGGGTTTTCAGATTTTATTAGAAAATCAGTTCAATTCAACTTACCAAATTATATAACTTTTGGGCATTTCTCAAGAATATAAATAGTCCAACTGTGTGTAAAAGTGTGAACTCTACACTCAGAAAAAAAATTGTCTGAGCATCAGGAGAATTGAAAGTGTATGCCATACCAATAATCACGGAGTACCAGTTGATGACCAGCAATATTATTTCAGTAACTACGTGTACAAGAAAAAGTGGATTGAGGCATTTATTTATATTGTACATTATCTCGCTGATTTCTTCATGTAAAATTCTCAAGTACTCAATCATCTCTGCAGAAGAAAGTTTGAGCAGTTCAGGAGAGGAAATTTCGTGATCAGTTTTACAGACTTCGTACGAGAAAAACACAAATATATCTTGTTTGTTGTCAGAACCAGTAATTTTCTTCATGGGATATATTTCTTTATATTTCAGAGCGTTTAGACTTAGTTTTTCGAAACAAGTAAAGGCACCGATAAGAAGACTGATATTTGTCAAAACTATGACATAAAAGAGGAGTATCCCATTCTGTACGATTTTTCCCAAAATGAAGGCAAAGGTGAATTTAGTTTCATAAGATGTGGAGTAATGAAGATAACTTAGTAAACCAACGTCCAATAATAGAAGGAATATAAAAAAGAAGAAGAAAATAGTGTTCACGCTTTTTATTACGGTCAGCGCCGATTCACAGAGTATTCCATACCTTGTAATCTTACTTAAATCGTTAAAAACTTTAGCCCATTTATGAGCCTTCCAGTTAGTGATGCCTATAACTATTACAAGATACCAGTAGTAAGTTAAATCAGTTATTCCATTTAGAATAACTGGCAGAACATTCTTCGTTGATAAAACACTGAGTTCAGCGTAAAATGATAGGTGTAAAATCAACAACACCACTAAAATAATTGACCAGCATACGCTGAGCAGCGACCTATGATAAGTACATTGTCCATTTTCGTGACTAGATTTCAGAGAAAACACACCAAAAACCCTAGAAAACACGTGAATGATTTTGACTGATTGACACAAGCATATTGTTTGTTTAGATTCTACGATTGGTTTGATAGTATTGTTTACAGATTGACGCATTTTGAACTAAAGAGGATTTGAAGGGTCTATTAGTCTCTCCAAGCTGGTCTGAATTGTAGGGCCACCAAGACATATGTAACCACTGTTCCAGATATCTGAAATGAAAATTATGATATTACTTTCAGGGAAACTGAGCTATCAAATTTGAAATCAAATTATTTCAGAGGTTTAATGTTATATTACTGCAAGAGTTCTGAAAACAGTTGGAATATTCAATGAAGAAAACATAACTTTTTTGATCAAATTTGACTTTATTCATCAACACAATCTTCTTCAAGAGCCTCTCGCTACATTTCTTGGAGAACTTGGAGGCTCCAAAATAGGCGTTTTTCCGACAAGCAGTTTTTAGGGTATAAGTTACACAAATAATATCGTTTTTGTTAAAGATCACTATTTTCTTGCATAGGGAGCTGTTTCGTCTAAATTTCCTCTTTCAGTCAGTCTAGTTGAGCCATATGTCACGGTTTTGAAATTTTGTTGGAGATGTTCTGAGATTGAATTAGTGGATACGCTTGGTACGTTCAATTTTATAGGTTTCTCGTTCTCCAGCGCCAATAAAATTTGAAAAGTCATTGTTTTCTAGAGACTTCGTCTGCGCTTCATCGATATGAATCATCTGGTTGGTTGTTTGTAATCAGGGAATTTCCGGTATCCCCTGTTAATTTTGGTGGTGTCTTTGTGTGGAAGGATATAGATCAGTATTTCAAGTTAGAATCGTCTTGCGATGGGTTTATAGAGATCCGAGTCAGGTTGACGTTTTTGGAGTTTCTGGAAGTTTAGTAGATTGAGCAAACTTGTTGAGTTGAAAGTTTGATGGTGATGTTAATTGGTAAAGTATTGAAAACCTGGTTGAAGTATTGAGTTTCGGCTATAGAATAGCTGTAAACCAGTTATATTGGGCATTGGAACTTGCAAACACATTGTGAAATCGCCGACGTGAGAGACCTCATGTAGTGGAAAGATTTGTAGAACAACGCAGTCCCATTAAAAAGGCTATCAGGTTCGTGAGTAGCTGATAATTGTACTGAAATATTTATTTTCTATTGAAGTGCTATGTAACTGATTTTTTTAAGACGATCAAATAAGAGGTTCATATGCAATGTACGGACATACTACTCTGTCAAGAAAGTACCGGGAATTTTCAATTAAAACAACATTTTTACATTTAATCGTCAAAATTTATTGGGTCGCCTTCAAAATAGGCTCCATTTGCTCCAATACATCTATGCCAACGGCACTTCCAATTATCGAAACATTTTTTATAGGCGCTTTCCGGGATGGACTTTAGCTCTCGCGCCGAATTTTGTTTTATGGCTTCAATCGACTCAAAACGGGTGCCACGAAGGGGCAATTTTAGTTTTGGAAAGAGAAAAAAGTCGCAGGGAGCCAAATCCGGCGAATACGGTGGTTGCTGAAGCACGTTTGTTGAGTTTTTAGCGAGCAAGTCAGTCACAATCGTAACTCGGTGAGAAGGCGCGTTATCGTCATGCAGAATCCATGAGTTGTTCGCCCACAAATTTGGCCGCTTCTTACGGATACGCTCACGCAAACGTTTCATAACGCCTAGGTAATACTCCTTGTTTACCATCTGACCCTCTGGAACGAATTCGTAGTGCACCACGCCACGGATATCGAAGAAAACAATGAGCATCACCTTCATTTTCGAGCGGCTTTGGCGTGGTTTTTTCGGTTTCGGCTCATTTTTTGCCACCCATTCCGATGATTGCTGGCTTGTTTGCATATCGTACTCGTAGACCCAGGTCTCATCACCAGTTATAATGCGTTCCATGAATGTAGAATCGGAATTACAGCGATCCAGCATGTCTGAAGCAACCTGTTCGCGATGACGTTTTTGAAGAAAATTCAGGTCTTTCGGTACGAGTCGTGCGGCCACCTTTCTCATGCCCAAAATATCAATCAAAATCGTACGTGCGGACTCGTGGGATATCTTAAGATCATGTGCTATCTCTCTCAAGCTATACGACGGTTTTCCAGCACCCTCTCCTTAATTTTATCGACGTTATCTTCGATCGAAGCCGTCGATGGGCGACCACTTCACGACCGTACTTGAAGGCTCTGTACCACTGATATGCACGAGTCTTCGATAGAGCATTATCACCAAAGGCCTTTTGCAACATTTTCAATGCATCGGCACACGAAAATTCATTTGCAACACAAAACTTTAAACAAATTCTTTGCTCAACGTAATCACCCATAGTAAAAATCGGCACGCACTCTGACATCGACTGACTTAATCAGCTGTTGCAAACACACTAGTTGACAGATCCCGCTCAAGCTTGGCATAGTAATTGAGGACAGTGGTACCAACCTAGGAAAAAAAAATTTTACCTGCCTCATTGCCCCGCCAGATTTAAATCGATAATTCCCGGTACTTTCTTGACAGAATGTATGTACGATGTTTGATAGATTCGGTCTTGACTTGGTGGAAACTCATTTCAATTAAAAAAATGTATATAAGACAGTAATTTATTTCCACAAAAATGTTTGTACTAATACAACAATTGTTTCACCACGATGTGGCTTCTTCAGGTATTACATTGTACTGTCTATCAGACAGTACAATGTACTTGAACTGCGAGATTAGCTGATTTAATGAAAAATTCTTACATCCATAAAAACCTACTGTGTGATGAACCATATTCCTTAAGAATAAGGTAAAACGATTATTTCTCCAATTGTCATTGAAAACTAAGCGAATGAATTCTGGTACCAACAAGTTAACCCTTCGTGCCATACTCTCAACCGAACAATAGGGTTAACCCAGGAGAAGCTTGATGAAAAACTTATTCACAGAAATCATCAGAAATTATCCAGCAAGTTCTTGTGATTTGATACCGAGTGTTGTATCCCTGTGGACCTACCTGACATCTAAGGTTTACGCTGATAATCTAAGAAGAATTCATTGTTTCAAATCAACTCCTAGATCAGTTATTCGTGAGATACTGGCATCGAATGGGCTGTTGTTCTTTCGTGGATCAAATTTGGACGATATGATTCTCAACTTACTTAGTGTTTCAAGTGAATATATTCCTTTCACGTAGCAATACTTACGTTTCATTCCATAAAATTATGATATGATAATGTATCACCCTTTATTCAGAAGAATAAATGAATATATCTGTAAAACACTTTGCAACTTGTAAAGCTCTGTATTTTTCGACTGAAGATTTCCAATTTTCTTGAATCCCTTCAGTATAGCGACTTCATATGTGGCTACTATACCTTTTCAGCTTTGTGCAGTTACTCTGAGATAGAATTAATTTTCCTGAGAATTCACAGCGAAAAATTTGTCTTTCGAAGTAAAAACATTCACTAACGCATGATGTACAGAGAGATAAACTCACAAGTACTAAACTAACTGTAATCTTGCCAGTTCAATGAAAAAGCCAATAACAGAAAGCAATCCAACACGAAATACAACTTTGTTAACCCTTATATCGATACGTTAAATACCTTAAGAGAAATATTTTTAACTCTACTCACCGAAGCTAGGAGTTTAGTTCCAACTGTAAAAATATCAGAAGCCTTAATTGTTGGCTTGTGTGTAGTAAGGGTGTATATTAACATTTCAACCTGAAAGTTTATTACCAAATTAGACAACTCGATTAAAATAACAGCACTCTAATTCATTTACCTGATATGCCTCAGTTTCACTCAATTTACTAATGGGGTATTTGAACAGAAAAGACAGAGTATCATCACTCTGAAAATAAATGAATTAAGTAATTAATCTAATTGTATCATAAAACCAGGAATGAACGAAATGATAATATAACATGGAGAAGGTTGGTCGGAAACTTTTGTTAGAAATATCCATGTACAATTCAATTCATTATCGGACTGATGGTATCTCAGTATATTGATATTTGAGGTCGAAAGAAAATGAATAAATTATAAATTAACGATTACGTGGAAAGTTGGAGTGAACTATCACGAAATTATTCAATTATTTTCTTTAATCTGAAATAAATGAATACAAAAAAGGGAGAACAGCACTGACAAGAAGTCTAGAGCGTTTGCGCGGTAGTTCATTTCCTCTGCGATAATGTACTAGATAGCCTGTCTAGAAAGTATTCGGAAAAAACTATTGTAAATATTTTAAATCTTGAATTAGAAAATTATAACAAAATATTTTTCTTATTTACTTAAACAATCTCTACTTAACTGCAAACACTTGACTAAACGTCGAGGTAAACCCGAAACTAGATCACCTCCGTAATTTTCGGTGATCCAGGACTATAGAACAGACTGAATTAAATCATCTTTATTTCGTAAAGCTGCTCCTTCAACTTCAATCTTCATTAGTCCCCACATGTTTTCAATGGGACTAAGATCTGGTGAAGCTGCTGGCCATGGAGTGGTTGTCACTTGGTGTTTTTGCATTTAAGCTGGAGTATCTGCCAAAGTATGGCATCTTGCATTATCCTGCTGAAGACGCCACCCCTCTGGAAATAAAACATGCGCCGTTTCAAGAAGAAAAACGTTTAGAATGCCACAATACTTGAATGGAACCATCAACTATATACAGAGGCGTAGCACCACGCTGAGATATTGCTCCCCAAACCATTATTTTGTTGGAAAACTTGGAAATTTAAACAGTAACAGGTTGTTTTGATAGGATTTTCAAGTGATTTCCACGAAAAAGGAAACAACTTTCATCAGATATAAAGACATTATTAAAATTATCTTCTTGAAAAAGTTGACAAAATTCTATCCTTCGATCCTTTTGTAAAGGTGTCATTATAGGGATTTTTTGGTTTCTTTGATATGTAGTCCTGTCTTTTCAGTGACATACGAACGGTTTCTGGACATACTTTTATATTTCGTCGATTTCCAAATCTGTTAGTCCATTTTCAAAACCCCAGGAGCGGATTGTGTCGTCCTGAGCCCAATAAAGCGTTTAAATTGTTTCATTCCATCTTACTCGGTCTTCCTGAAACAGGTCTATGCCTCATATCCATGCCATTTTTATCCTCTTTATACACAGCACTTTTTCCCAGTTCAGTCAATTGCACTAATTTTTTAACGTTTCGAAAACTCTTTCCATACAAATATTGCCAAATATTCTACCTGTTTTCTTTTTTCTAGTTGCGAAATTATTTCATACCTGTTAACAAGCAACAATATTTGACAAATTTTTGTTGCATTGTAACTTTGACCATAGCCGACTATCAGCACAGCCTATTTTATACATTACTTATGTCGTAGAATGCTACAAAAAAGAAGTATATTGAAATTATGGAAGATAATAAATTCCAGATGCTTTCAAGATGGACCATAGTTTCCAAAATATTGGCAAAATATGAAAAATTTTCAAACGCGAATAACTGAGAAACTGTTGAACCGATTTTGCCCATTAACGAACTCAGCTCTAATTAAAAGAATAAAGTTATAATATAATAGATCATAAAAGACAAATCAGATAGTAGGTGTATAAATGGTAAATCTAATATTTGATGTTATTCCTAACCACAGGGTCATGATTTAAACTACCTTGAAAACCTTTGTATTCGCTCATTATACTGCTGCATTTACATTTATTCGCATATTAACTATGTTTTAAGATGTAAAAAGGTTGGCGATATCTGTTAAATTAATTTTTAAGTTAACTTAAGTTTTTGGTGAACAACTTTATTAGATGTTATTCAGTGAATCATTCAAGAAAGTATAGGATTGGTTTGACTTCCATTTATTGACTATAAACATAACGAAAGATACATTTCTTCCATTTAGCTCTTATTGAAACCACCTACCAAGCTTTCAAAATATTCAGGAGAATAACACACATCTTAGAATAAATAGGGAAAAATGCAACAAGTACCATGGATAATTATATAAGATGGAGAAAATATGTTGCGACAGTAATTAAAGGGTTTTCTCGATATCATTTTTAGAAGAGATCTCATAGTGGCTATATGATGAATCCGAAATCTTCAATATGAGAAAACTCTACTGTGAAGGTCTGTTAAACTACCAACACAAACCAGAAAATGTATTCACACCACAACATGAATACTTTACAAGATATCGAGAAAAGAGTTCCACCATTCTAGGAATGCAGAAAGCAATCGGACCAAAAAATTAGAATTACCTAAAGCTACATATTATGCATTGTGTAATTACATTAAAGAGGTCACTTCTAGACGATCCAAGGTATAAATGAAACAATGGCTTATTCCTTGCTCCCATCAAGGAAGTGATACTTTTGTGAATATTGGCGATTTCAATTGATTAGACGAAGAAGAGAACATCTGCCGAGTGATTCGTTGTCTGCAAGAGAATGAAAAAAAAGAGGATATACATCAGGAATATTTTAAATACATGACAAAATTGCACCATTCAACGGTTTGTTGGGATTAGTTTGGTTGTTGATTCAGGAAATGCTTTTTTATTACCTTGCCATACTCTTGGTAATGAAATTTTTGTTCATTTGTCGTTTGATAACGTTATAATTTTGGTATTTGGGATGAACAATTCAATTATACTAGAAAACCATAGAAAGCTAAATTTAATGTTTTATTGTTGCTACAGATATTGTTACTATATTCATCTTGCTGAAGACAAAGTATGCATGATTAAAACATCTTTTAATACTTAGACTCAAAGCGACTTCTGCCTTAATGAACGAATCATGCCAGTTCTTGCCTTATATCACAACAGCATGGTCCGCAAAAAAGATACACTCTAGCTGGTAAGCTAGCGTAGCTACGTAGCGTACGTGGAGCATCCGGTTCATCTTAACCAGGAAGAACAGCCGTCTGAGCATGAAACCCTGAATAACACCATAATTAATTGGATTGCACGTAATTAGAGAGACCACTTGTCTTTTATCCGTGGGGAAACTAGTGAATCATGTTTTTAACCCAACTCCTCTAAGATCACTGATTAGTTTTTTCTTTTCTATAGAAGTGAACGCCTCTTCTTCATTCAAGAAAGTTACGATGGCATTTTCCGTGTTTTCCTGATTATAAGGATATCAGGTACAAAGTATGGCCGGTCCTATTTACTGATCTGAAGCCAAACGGGTGCTCTGAACGCAGTACTTTTTTCTCCAGAAACAAAGAAAACCCCTTTTTCACGCACCCTTGCCAAATCTTGAAAAAAATGCAAAGCATGTTGGGGAAAAGTTGCAACGTACATCTTTCGCCCCTCTTTTGTATAGAGGAATAACTTTCGCAGCATATTGGAATAAACGTCAGATCAAAGAAAGGTCATTGATTGTATCAGTTTTGAAGGTGACTGTTGATGTTGTTGACTAAAATGAAATTTTGTCAAAAAAGCTGGGTTTTCTTCATTAGAACGGGAACTGTGTCAGTCGCTGTGTTGAAACGTCATTTTCTGCGAAATGTGTGTGAAAACTGAAAGCCAACGTGGCAACCATCTGCACGAAAGTATATTCAAACATTTAAACCATAAAATTGGATAAAATTAAGCCAATTGGGTGGATATTAAAAACATCTTCTGTGTTTCATTTCAATTTGAATTTACCAGCTTGTACAAAAAACACCTTTCAAAAGAACCTTTGTAAAAAATTTGCAGCGTTTTCTTTTGGATGGTTATATTGATACGCTGAATCACAGTTTTTTAGGTCAAAAGAACCTTTGTATCAAATTTGCAGCGTTTTCTTTCAGATGGTCATATTGATACGCTGAATCAGAGTTATTCAGTTTATTATATAACTTACCAGGTGGTAAACTGCTTGGGTGCTAACACAAAAATCGATCACACCAATGACTGATAAGTAGGCAAAGAGTTGCATCGATAGGATTCTTCTGATATTTTCCGCTCCGTCGTACTTAACCGCAATATAAACATTCAAGATCAGAGTTAAGCAAGTTGACATACTCCATAGAATGAAAACTGGGCTCATGAATTCGTTTAGTTCATCGACTGCTTTCACCATCTCTAAATGACCATGTTTGAATCTGTTCAATCTAGTGACCATATTCATTTCACCAATACGCCCTCCGTCTCCCAAAATATTCATCATATATTTTTTCAGAGATTCAGAGTACGATTTATAAATTTTTTTTGTTATCATACCTTCAGTCTTGAACTGAAACACGATGTCCATTTGGATATAAAAACTCAAAATCAAGCAAACTGTCCTGGCGGCTGAACTATAGTCTGTCTTAAGCGTGAAATAGACAACAGAAAAAAATATTTCCCATACACAAATGAGGTAATTTATGACTATCCACCTCCGAGTGAGTTTTTCGGATATGACATCTTTTACCCCATAGAAGTTCCTTCTGTTTATCATATTCGATGATGTGTTCATCATATTTTCTCTGTGTTTGAATTTTAATAGAGGAAAAAAGGACAAAAATAGGGCTGTGGAGACTGTAACACATTCACTTGCAACATCTAGACAGATTTTCGTATCATCCATACATTTTTGAATTGATTCACTGATGTACAATAAATCAAAAAAGAAAAGAGTTATTTGGTAGATATAGTTGAAGATTAATATCCTTTTAACACTTGTAAAATGAGGAGGTCCTTCATATCCTGGATTTATGTGTTTACAGATTCCCTTTATTGGTAAAGCCATCAAACTTTTGATAACAGTTAAATGGGTAAGACACACATAACAGTTGGATGATGTAATTTTTTTATTTTTATGCATCACAACAGAAATAGCCATTGTTGAATTCTTCGTCGGTTACAAGAAGATACATGGAAACATGACGAAATGCCAGTTATCCCAAAGGCTTCTAATGAAATGTAGTTGATATGTCTCATCAATTTACAGAACAATCGGATATGATGAATTCACTTATGCCATCAATATTCCAATACTTCATTTAGTAAGTAATTATTATTAGGACAAACGCATATTGTTTTCAATTACTTATTTGAACGGAAATGGTTTTGACGCGCTTGTTTTGTCCGAATTTCTTCCTGTTTAAGATTTTAAAAAAGCGGTCTCTTATGATAACTTTCCATTTACTGTAGAAGATTTCTATCTAGACAGATTGAATTCACTCAGATCTTACGGCCGTCTGACTGTCCGTTAGTAAGTCTCCCCCCCTGTCTCTGTACCTTGTCGTGGTGGGGGAGCTTGTCATAACGAGTGTCCTAGTTTCATTTATGAGATGGAGGATATGGTTATGATGCCTAAAGCAGAGACTCGCAATCCTAATTTCCTTTCTTTGTTTCTTTCTTGCATAATACCTTTCCATCATGTTGTCCCAAACCTACCTTTTCCTACCGCAGGACTTGGGATCGTACGGGGAAGCTGGCTCTGATTGACGAACAGAATCTGCGACCCTGCGATCGATTAGAGTTCTGTTTTTCCTTTCATTGGCGAAGGCGATCCCCGCTAGTCCTTAGCGTGGGTTTCCAACCTTCGTCCTCTTAGCCCGCTGAAGGATCTTAAATGGTTGCTGAATGAAAAAGGGAGACTACACGTTTCGAACAAGTGTGGGACCTTGGGAGATTCGCTCTGCTCGCCCCCAAATTTGGCTCCATTTTTAGTTCCTGAAGCTCTTGCTGCGCGGTCCTGATTGGTCCGTTGAAGGACAAAGGGAGACTGCGACGTTTTGAACAAGTGTGGGACCTTGGGATATTCGCTGCGCTCTCTCCTAACTCCGGCCCCATTCGTGGATCCTTAAGCTTAACTTTTTCCGCTGCGGGTTCGGAAGTGGTCCGCTGGAGAAAAAGGGAGACTACGACGTTTCGACAAGGTTTGAGGGTCCTTTAAGATACGCTCTGCTCTCCCCCAAACTCTAGCGCCCTTTTGATCCTAAGGCCCAATCCTATGATGCTTCGGAACCTCGCTTTTGGCGGCGAACAGCAACAGCGACCCTGTGGCGCGTGGGGTCCATGCTGACAGGCCGTTATCTGTGTTGATTCGTTGCTTCAGTCTTTCATAATCCATAGGCACTCTGCCCAAATGATTAAGTGGTGGGATCGCTACGGCGATCCTCTTAGACATGGGAGAGGTGACTTGTGGGGGTCCCTCACCTAGTTGTGCTGGCGCGGAGTGTTCTATAATCCTTTCTCCAAAAAAACTCCTTTCTTTCTCTTTCAGCTTTCGGGGGTCTGCTGGAGTGTCAAAACTTGAGCAGAAACCCGGGACAACAATGATGACAATGGTACATTAATGTTATTGGAGAGCTCTGCTCATATTTTAACTTGTACAATTCTGAGTATGTCCGTTAGTAAGTAAGATAACTTTCGAAGATAAAAACTCAGAGACTTGTACAATTTTAAATATCACACAGATTTATTCTTTTAACCTCCTACAATTTTAATTAAAAAAAATTATTCAAAAACATTTGGAATTAGGTATAATAAATGTCTTTAGAACATACTGTACCTTTATAGTAGACATATAGAATTAATACTTATTACACAGTACCAAAGGGAATGAAATAAATTCAAAGAAATAAAAATTGTCAACTAAAAATTATTAAATGAATACTTGAAAACTTCAAAATTTGGTTTTTCCTTGTTTTATTAAAATTAAAATCCTTTCCAAAAATGCAAAACATAACCTCAACAACTTTTTCAAAAAACTCGCTAAAAATAAGTTCTTTTAAAAAAATTCTTAGAACATGCAGAACATCTTTACAAAACAATTTAGAATTATTACAACGGTAACTAATCAGCTCAACTTCATATTTAAAAAATAAAAATAATTAACGAAGGATATCTTACCAAACCAACTGAATGCTATTTACTGCACAAACACTAGAATAAAGTGAACTTATAAAGATCCTATGTCACAGAAATTACATAAGAATAAATCTGTATGATATTTAAAATCCTTCTATCAAGAAAAAACCTCTTTTTATTATTTCAGAGAATTGTAGTTTTCGAAGTTGATATTAAGCCTTAATGTGAAGACCAAGTTTTTAGTATTTAAAATAAGCAATTTGAATTTTAATGCGAAACTTTAAAAATATTTTGAAAAAATGAGTAAAGCACTGACGTGAAGTCTGGAGCTTTTGTGCGCTTGTTCATATAATCCAGGATCCTCACAAATTTTGTATTAGCCTTCTTGTCCTTACTTAATATCTGAATTCAAACTCAATATCACAACTATTTCTGTTGATTCGGTAGCGCTAATTGCTGCTCTATAACAAAGAAAAATTTCAAATGTGAATATCTACGAAACCATTAGAATGATCCTTAACTAAATCAATCGAGATATTCAGACCCCAAACCTATACCGAAAGTTTCAAGTTTCTTCCATCTCTGCTTTCGAAAGTTATGGTGTTTTAGGTAGAGCGCTCAACGATGATCCGATCACAAAATGTTTTGATTTTGAACTTCTAATCAAACGATCCTCACAAAATTTCGCAGGAACATGTGCTGTATTATTCTATTTCTAAATACTGAATTTCAGATCGATAGAATTCGTAGTCAATCGAGCGAAAGAATATTTTAAAATATTCCTTCGCTCGTTGAGTCTATAATTAAATTTATGTCTAAATCGAGGAGACTCAAATATTTCAACATGATAAGTTTACAATTAAATTGTTTAAAAAGTGAGCATTATAGCACTTATAAGTGTAAACCAAAATATATAATTCCTATATATAATGGGTGTTTTGTTTAGAGTGATAGAACTTTCGATAGGGAAAACTGTGATTTGACAAAAGGTAGGAGCCATATTGTTTTGACATTTCTTTTCAGTAAGCATTGACATATTATCATGGAAAGACTCACGCTGCCACAACGTTTACAAATTGTTGAAATTTATTTTCAAAATCAGAGTTCTATTCGCCAAAGTTATAGAGCACTTTCATTTCGGACAACATTTTCTCTACTTGATGCAAGAACAACAAGACAAAGAACTGTACGTACAGAAGAAAATATCGCTGCTGTGAGTCATAGTGTTAATGATGATCCAGATTTGTCTATTCGTCGACGTTCACAACAAGTTGGACTCTGTACATCAACCACATTTTGCGTAAAGATCTTGGCCTACCATAGAATATCCAACTGGTTCAAGAACTAAAGCCACTTGACCATTATAAGCGTCGTTTATTTGCTGATTGGGCCCTAGAACAGCTTGAAGTTGATCCACTATTTTATCGTAAAATTGTGTTTAGTGATGAATATTATTTCTGGTTGAACGGCTATGTTAATGAGCAAAATTGCCGTATAAGGTGTGAAAACAATCCTCAAGAAGTTATGCAGGTTCCATTGCATCCTGAAAAATGCATTGTTTTACACACTGGAAGCATCATCGCTTCATATTTCTTCAAAAACGATGCTGGAGCTAATGTTACAGTGAATGGTGCTCGTAGAAGATCGATGATCAATGATTAGTTGTTTCAAAATTTGAATGGTATCGACCCAGAAGTGTTTTGGTTCCAACAAGATGGTGATACACCTCATGCTACTACCGTAACAATTGATTTATTGAGAGAAAGATTTGGCGATAACATTCTTTCGAGAAATGGTCCAATTAATTGGCCTCCAAGATCATGCGACATAACTCCACTGGATTATTTTCTTTTGGGTTATGTCAAGTCATTGGTTTATGCTGATAAACCAGAAACAACAGATGCTTTGGAAGCCAACATAACTCGTGTTATTGATGAAATAAGGCCTGAATTATTCGAAAAGGTGGTCCAAAATTGGTCTGGTCGAATGCGATTCCTCAGAGCTAGTCGTGGTTGATATATGCCAGAAATCATTTTTAAAACATAAATGTCATAAAATTATCTTCCAAATAAAAAAAATTTTGCTTCAATCTCAATCAAAATGTGTTTTATTTCAATTTATAGTTCTGTCACTAAAAGAAAACACCTGATACAAGAAAGGGTCCATATAATACCTTGCAAACTTTGTATAACTTCTGCGATGAACATAGAGAACGTACTAGTTTTAAAAGTTCACTTCATTCTAGTGTTTGTTCAGATAATTACATTCAATTCATTTGGTAAGATATTTTTTGTTAATCATTTTCATTTTTTAAATGTGAAGTGATGTGTTTCGGTTGTGAGAATTCTAAATTGATTTTTGAAGATGTTTTGCATGTTTTAGGAATTGGCATTTATTTAGTAGATTTAATTGATAATTTATATTTCTTGAAATTATTTTATTCTCAAAAAAGAAGAACCGGTTCAAGGCATTTCGAAAGGCAATTACTTTAAAAAAAGGTGAAGCTGTCTGTTTGGTGGGATTTTAGAGAAATAGTTCTTTTTGAGCTTTTACGGGTAACACAACAACTGATCAGAAAATCTCCTGTCATCAGCTGGACAAATTGAATGATGCACTTCAATAGGAAAGGTCAGAATTAGACAACAGAAAAGATGTAGTGTTCCACCAAGATAATGCGAGACCTCATACAAGTTTGGTCACTCGCCAAAAGGTTTTACAGCTTGAATGGGATACCCTGCCACACCCACCATATTCTCCAGATCTGGCGCCTTGGGATTATTATTTATTCCAGTCATTGCAAAATTTTTTGGACGGTAAAGCCATTACTTCAAATGGGAGGTTAAAAATCACCTGGATTAGTTTCTTGCCAGCAAAAACCAAAAATTTTATGAGCGTAGAATCATGCTACTACCAGAAAAATGGCAAAAAGAGTTGGACCAGAATGGCCAATATATAATTTGAAACAATATTATTTCATTATTGTGTTTCATTTTCCCAAACAAAAACGAAATTAACCAAATCAACAAAAACTGTTTTAGCCGGTAATAATTAGTAGCTAGACATACTTGAAACAAGGTTTTCAGAAACTTCCTTGACGCTATCAACGCTCACTGTGAGGGAAGTGTATGGCTCTTTTTGTAGAATTCTACTATGATCGGCTGCAGCTTCCTGGTGTAGTATAGAGAGAGAGCGACAGGTCTCAGATAATACCCAACTCACCGTCTGCACCGGGTTCAAATAGAGCAGAGTACAAGCACTCGACGACCGTTACGCAGTGGAACACAAGGTCACTGGCGTCATAGGTAGACTTGCGCACTACGCCTATCTGAAGAGTTCAGGTGCGCAATTTCGGAACGAAACTCCGCCTCCCGAACTAAGAGGTTGAAGCTCCATCATGTAACACCCGCATTCCTTCAGAACTTCAATACAATTTACTGTATTGTTTATTTTCAGATATTAAATCATGTACAGGTGTGTATAGCTATGCATATCACCAAATTGTCAAGTTTTTTTTTCAAAATTGTCTAATCAAGACTCTCATCTTAACTACATATTCGGATTACATTCATTCATTGTATTAATTATTTTTCGTAATATCGAACTCAGAGTCACGAGTAGAACAAATAGAATGATTAATACTAAACATCTAAATACTCACAATTTTCCTGTTTGCGTCACTATTAAAGTTGATCAATACAATAGCCATAATAGATACATAAGTTCTTAAATGCACTATAAAATGCTGCTGAAAATCATGCACGCTGATAAGAAAAACTATGTTATAAACATTAATAGTGAGTGAAACCAACGTTGACAAAGACCAGATAAGTAGAGTTGGATTCCAAAAATCGTTATCCTCATGGAATATCAAGATGAACTCCTCATACATATGTTGAAACTTCTTTATCTTGTCTGTGAATTCTTGCTGAATATCATTACCCTGAATTTTCTCATTCATTATGCTTTCCACCCCATTTTTGAATGCGGAAAAAACCTTCAGGAATATAATCTGTACAATCGTGATTTGTATAACAGCTGTTAGTTGAATACCATAGCATATGACCAAGCAAACATCTCCACTTGTTAGTGCTCTCAAATTGATTGATACCATTAAAATGTACAGTGCCAGATATAAAATCGAACCAACTAAGAAGATCAACTTTGTCTGTTGGATCAATCGATTGCTGCATTTTTCGCAAATAAAATTATCGAAGTTGTAGTAACCCTTGTTATTTAGGATGTTACAAAATATATTCAAAGATGACACAAGAGTCTGTATCTTCCATAAGTTCATTAATATCATAAGGACAGGTGTAAGTACTATCAGATAATCTTCTACGCCAATGAGGCATTCCATAACATGCTTACTGCAATCGGCGATTGTTTCTTGTAAGTGGAATCCACATTTGATTAACAATATGAGAGCTATCACGTGGATGACTCTGAGGTGAAGTTTTACGATTTCGAAGTGGGCCTCGCCTTCGTACTGTGGGTCCAGATGTTTACAAAATCCCTTTAATGGTGCAGTATATACGGCTTGAGTCAGGCATACTAGGCAATTACTTGTCTTGTAGTTTGGTTTAACCAAGTTTCTCAGTGGTTTGAGAATCCAGTTGATTTTCTTTAGGAGTAATTCCATAGTTTAACACATCGGGTATCTTTTTGGAACGCACAAATGCTCCATTCAATCGCGAAAGTTATCTTTCAGCTAATGGCGTTATCGATTCGCGAATTTATTTGTTTCGCAGGCGTGGAAGGTAATTCATTAGATGGAAGTGCTCTAGGAAATATAGGATACTCAAAAAAGGTGATGATTGTATTTTCTGGCTTTTACGATATAATTAGGGACTAGGTTGTGCTGAGTATCTGTCGCAAATGGACCATAAAACTGTTGACTTTTGAAGTGATACACTAATACGCGTCAAATATTTAGGCCGCAGGTTATTTCTTGAAGTTCTATTTCTAATATTATGGAAAAATGATAAAAGTGGAGTTTGCTGATGTTTACTTAAATTCAATACATATTAGAGGCTGTTCACAAAAAAATAATATTAACTTTTAGGTGAAGGACAAAGAAAAGATCATTCAGAAATGGTGGAAAGTTCCACAGTCTCCTGAAAATTATAAATCTGAAAATTACTTCTTAAAAAGGTTACGTTCATGAAATTCTTCAAAAGTGCTATAGCAATATGACACACCATTTTGGATAACAAATTTAATATAAAATTGTTACACTTACCCTTGCAATTTTTATTGGGTAGATTGAGTGTTGCCTTCTAACTTCGTAAGTTAATTTTGATTGGTATTTAAATTTGATTTGACGAATTATTAGTGGATGAAGGTGAACGACTATGATTTAAATTTGGAACATTTTATTCTGAAATTAGTTGAAAAAAAGTAACACAATGAAGAAATGACGAAGTTTGCTTGATGAAAATCCTACTAAATGATGCTCAGGTTCTTTTTAGAAAATTCTATAAAATTAAAATATTCTGAATTTTGATCTGCATTACAGTACCAGTTTTTTCTGAATTTGAGTTTTAGTGACATTATTTATCTAATGTTCATCTAGGTGGTACAAGCTTAAAAAATTTCTTATTTCTAGAGCACTTCGTGAAATTTATGGTTTACCTAATCCCCCATCAAAGCAGCTTATTCGTTGAACTATCGATGGATTATGGAAAACATTTTCTCTACTCAATGCAACAACAACAACAAGACAAAAAACTATACGTATAGAAGAAAATATCGCTGCTGTAAGTCATAGTGTTAATGATGATCCAGATTGGTCTATTCATCGACGTTCACAACAAGTTGGACTCTGTGCATCCACCACATGGAAAATTTTGCCTAAACATCATACACACATACAAGATCCAACTGGTTCAAAAACTGAAGCCACTTGACCATAATAAGCGCCGTTTGTTTGATGGTTGGGCCCTAGAACAGCTTGAAATTGATCCACTTTTTTATCGTTAAATTGTGTTTAGTGATGAAGCTGATTTCTGGTTGAACGACTATGTAAACATGCAAAATTGCCGTATATGGAGTGAAATTAATCCTTAAGAAGTTCTGCAGGTTCCATTGCATCCTAAAAAATGATATGGTGTGCTTTACACGCTGGAAGGATCATCGGTTCATATTTCTTTGAAAACGATGCTGGAACTAATGTTACAGTGAATGGTGAACGTTACAGATCGATGATCAATGATTATTTGTTTCAAAATTGGAATGGTATCGACCCAGAAGTGTTTTGATTCCAACAGGATGGTGCTACACCTGACGCTGCTACCGTAACAATTGGTTTATTGAAAGAAAGATTTGGCAATAACATTATTTCGAGAAATAGTCCAATTAATTGGCCTCCAAGATCATGCGACATAACTCCACTGGATTATTTTCTTTGGGGTTATGTCAAGTCATTGGTTTATGCGAGTTATGTTGGGAGCCAACATAACTCGTGTTATCAATGAAATAAGGCCTGAATTACTCGAAAAAGTGTTCCAAAGTTGATCTGGTCGAATACGGTTTCTCAGAGCTAGTCGTGGTGGACGTATGCCGGAAATTATTTTTAAAACATAAATGTCATAAAATTATCTTTCAAAAAAAAATTGGCTTCAATCTTATTTTAAATGTGTTTTATTTCAATTTAAAGTCCTATTACTCTAAAAAAAAACACTCGATAGTTGATCGTTGTAAAATTCCTTCTCCATTATAAGAATTTTATTTTTTTTATTTTATAATTATGTATATATATATATATATATATATATATTTTTTTTTTTTTTTATTTTATAATTATATAAGAATTTGCTTTTTCTTGTCAAAATTACATTGTTTTCACAGGTTTTATATTCTGTTTCTCACATATAGTCATTATTTTTCCATATGTACCATTCTCTTCAGGATAATAGAAGAATTTTCTAATATTTTCTTATAACTTCTCAATATGTTATAATATAAATTTCGGTGAACTGAACTCTCTTTTTAAATATTTTTATATCTTTCTCAGGAGATCTTATAACTTTTCAAGAACTTTCATCGAATACTTGATATTCACTTCAAAAAGACTATTTATTTTAAAATTTTGACCTGAAACTATGCTATGTTATGCATATGTTAAATTATAGTACGTTTTGTCTAAACGAATATCATTTGATGATTCAGATAAAATCACTCTCCAAAGAGTCAAGTTATATCCAACGGCAAGGTCTTTCCTGGTCAGTTAACTTTATTTATTATTATATTAGATTCCATAATATATCTGAATAATAAAGGTATGGAAAGGTATTAGCGTAAATCATCCGAACTTCAAAATAATATTAACACTCGGCTTATAAGGGCTTAATTATGAAATTAGTATAGTCTGTTTAGATAGTATTCGGAATTTATTATTCTTCATAATTTTAATATACTTTTTTTTGTAACATTCGGAGACAAAAGTAATGTATAAAATAGGTTGTGCAGATAGTCGGATATGGCCAAAGTTGCATGGCAACATTATTTGTCAAATATTGTTGATTGTCAACAGGTATACGAAATAATGTCGCAACTAGAAAAAAGAAAACAGGTAGAATATTTGTACGGATAAGGTTTTGGAAACGTTAAAAAATTAGTGCAATTGACTGAACTGACAAAAAGTGCTGTATATGAGACGATAAAGAGGATAAAAAATGGCATGGATCAGTTTCAGGAAGACCAGAGATTGAAGGAAACAATTTAAACCTTTTATTGGCTTTAGGACGACACCATCCGAGCTGGGGGTTTCCCAAACTGGCTAACAGATTTGGAAAACAACGAAATAAAAAAGTATGTCCAGAAACCGTCCGTATGTCACTGAAAAGACAAGGCTACATATCAAAGAAACCATAAAAATGCCTATATATATACCTGTACAAAAGGAACGAAGGATATAATTGTCAACGTTTTCAAGAAAATAATTTTTGATATCTGATGAAAGTTGTTCCCAATTTGGTGGAAATCACTTAAAAATCCTATCAAATAAACCTGTTACCCTTCAAATTTCCAAATTTTCCACCAAAATAATGGTTTGGGGAGCAATATCTTGGCGTGGTGCTACGCCTCTCTGTATAGTTGATGGTACCATTAATAGTGAAATCTATTGTGGCATTCTGAACGATTTTCTCATTGAAACGGCGCATATTTTATATCCAGAGGGGTGGAGTTTTCAGCAAGATAATGCAAAATGCCATACTTCAGCCTATACTCAAGCTTGGATGTATGAACACCAAGTGACAACCATTTCATGGCCAGTAGCTTCACCAGATCTTAGTAACATTGAATTCATATGGGGACTAATGAAGATTGATGTTGAACGGGCAGCGCCACGAAATGAAGATGATTTAATTCAGTCAGTTTCACAGACCTGGACTATCATCACCGAAAATTACGAAGGTGATCTAGTTTCGGTTGTACCTAAGTGAAGTGTTTACAGTTTGATGGAGGTTGTATAAGTAAATAAGAGTAATATTTTGTTATAATTTTCTGATTCAAGAATTAAAAATATATACTAAATAATTACAATTGAGCTTTGTTTTTGCCGGATACTTTCTAGACGGACTTTATTTCATGATATATTTCGGATCTAAGATTGGATCTTTCTTTTCAGGATACAGAAAATACACATCAGAATTTGACGATTGTATTGAAAAACATAACGGGTAGAAAGGCGGACAAACTTACGGAATAAATATATATGTTGAAATAAAATGAATTACTATGTAATGCCTTCAGTAACTATCTTGCGATATTTTTATATCTTTCGATATAGATGGTTGTCTCTAAGGCACTGTTCCATACTTAGTTCTATTGTCACGCAAAAATTAGGTTAAAACTGCTTATTCAAGTTCATTCCTCAACTGCTCTCAAGATGGGAACATTAAGCAGATAAGCTGCCTCTGTGGTTTGCAACTGCTCTATGCTTACGCAAAAATTAGGTTATAACTACTTACTCATTGCTTAACTGCTTTCATGATGGAAACTTGTGAATATAAAAATTTATTATAATAGTGATAGTTTAGATTGGATATTTCTGTCGAGTTCCATAAAACAGGAATTATATGGACATATAAAATATGAATTTTTTGCATTGGAGTAGTATATTCATGAAATGAATTGCGTCCAAATAACACACCATGAGTGTACGTCACTGGTACGTCAGTTCTTGGGATATAATATAATATGAGTTTCGAGGACGCACAGGAACTCGAAGTGTATAACTTCTTGTAAAAGGGAATGGAAACCAGTCAAAAACATGCAATGTGAAAAACGCCAAGTCACGCAATGCCACAGCAAAATGCCCTGAAATTTCATATGAAACTGAGTCGGTTAATTTAGCCTATGAAACCACTTAGTTGATAAATCTATAAGTTGATATAATTATACTACTATAATTTACAGTAGCCCTATCAGTATTAGACCCTTTTGTATCTATATTAATATAATGATTTGGGCTCACTTCTACTTGATATTAATCCACTATTTTAATGGCTAAATATTACCAAACAATGCACTCAAAAATATATTATTCGTAAAGTGAAAGTGGGCCATCTACCGTTTGCGTTTTTAAGTAGTGCTTATTTCGAGTCTGGCAACACTTCAATCGTTCGTGTTTTGACTGAAAGTTAGTTTAATATTTGAAGTTAACGAAATGGGTCGATTTATGCTTGAACAAAACTGGAAAATAGTGAAAACTCATTTCTAAAGTAATGAAGAAACGAAGAATTTTCGAAAATCAAAAAGAAACAGGTCAACTTTTGTTTTGAGGAGGGACGAATTTCCATCATTAGTTTATTCCGAAAAAACTACCCCCATGAAGGTGGCATCAACCCCCAACATTTTTTTAATAGGAAAAGATGTCGAGTGTTGCTTATTTTGAAAGTTATTTATGTTCTGTACAAAACCCAGTTAAAATTGTCAAAATCGGTTCATTATTCCCGAAATAATGTAATATTGAACTTACCGTCAAAAGGTGATGTTGAACAGACAGTTTAACCGCTCACACTCAAGAACCTAAGAGTTTTGAAGAATCCAAAAATAATTTTTAAGTTCTGTATTAGGGAGAAAAAATTCCTATGACGACATTGTTCTGAAATAACCACCTGAGGATGTCAACAATTCCCAACATTTTTTAAATAAGGAGGAGATGTTGGAAGTGGTTAAGTTCAGAAGTTTTTTCTGTTCTCTAAAGATCGCAGTTGAAATTTTCAAATTTGTTTATTTAATGACGGAACAATTTGAGTTTTTGAATGTTTTCACTTTAGAAACATTCGATTTTCTTATCGTTCATGATTGGCAAATGTGTAAAACGCTTGAACTTCGTTACAATGTATACTATTTTCTTGGAGATTCTTTCTCAAATGTGTTTCAGTCTTTCGTTTCTGCATCATAATTGAATTTGAGACTCACTTACGTGGGAGAAAATGGTCTATTCTATGGAAGAAAGAATAGAAATTCAGTAGTCGATATCAAATTGCTTGAAAAAATCACCAAATTTGAAAATTTCAACAAGGATGTTTAAAGAACAAAAAAGCTTCTTAACTAAAACACATCCGCCATGTCTTTCCTATTAAAAAAAAATTGGGGGTTGTTTCCACCCTCAGGTGTTTTTTTCGGAACAATGTCGTCATAGGAATTCTTTCTCTCTAAAACGGAACTTGAAAATTATTTTTGATTCTTTAAAACTCTTAGGTTCTTGAGTTTGGGCGGTTCAACGTCTATTCAACATCACCTTTTGACGGTAAGTTCAATATTACATTATTTCGTGAATAGTGAACCGATTTTGAAAATTTTAAGGGGGTTGTGCACAAAACATGAATAAATTTCAAACTAACCTATACCCGACATTTCTTCCCTATTTAAAAAATGTTCGCTCATGATGGAAATTCGTCACCCTCAAAACTGAAGTTGACCTGTTTCTTTCTTCTTCGTTTCTGGGGCTAGTCAAATTTTCGTTGGGAAACCTTGTTTTTATTTATTTATAAGAGAAGAAGTACGCTCAAGTTTCTGCCACAAAGTAATGGATTTCAGAAATTTTTCATTGATACTCACAACATCATTTATGCTGGTTCCTCTTCTCATCAAGAAAATAACTCCAAATATATGTGCGTAGGTCCGAACTTCATCAACCAAATTCTTGTACCAAACGTCTTTTTCAATCAGCAAAATCATTATATAAAAATCCAATATGAGCATTATCAATGTTGACATACACCAAAGAATAAGAATCGGACCCAACAATATATTTAAGTGATCTTCTATGCAGGAATAAAATTCTGAGTAGTACATCTGGGTAACTTTCAGCTGCTCATTTAGAGTGACAAGTCTCGATGGTGCATCTATCTTTATAACACAGCTTTCATCTAAACCTACAATCAGTTTCATGTGGTTCATCAGGGATCTGTCGATTTTGCCTCTGTTTTCCACAAGTATCGACACTTCTAGAAAAACCTGAAGGCCCACGATCATAAACATGACAATGGTGAAGGCGAGGATGAAGTTGATGTAAATGATTTTGCTCTGCAAAGACACCAGGACCAGCATTATTTCGGTTGACACGAAAGTAAACATGGCTAATAATCTCTTCTTTTGAAACTTCAGATCCATCATACTCTTACAGTCCCACGGTGAACCGAAGATGTCTATAAAATTTCTGTTTTCGAGCATATCCACAACAGCATTAAGAAAATCCAGTCGCTTGCGACATGTCAGCAGTGCAACTAGATACATAATCAAGAAGAAAAATATGTAGCACAATTCTTCCATTGAAATCAAGCCGTCAATTTTGGAGGATGACTTTTCAGTATCCATTAGCTTTTTCTTGACATCTTGGAATTGAACAGAACACCCCGCGACTAATAACACTGTCAAGATGCAAGAAATCCAAAGCCATCTAGTCATCAGTCTGAAACATGGTTTACCCATATAACTTTTATTTAAGTGTTGGCACTCTCCCTTAATCGGAATAAAAAAAAATGTAAGTCTTACAGTCCTATATAAATGGCATATGATACACTGATTTTTCACATCGCATTTTCCGCCTATCATATTAGATATGTATTTAGGCACCATTTTCTCATTTTTCATGGAACCAAGTTAATCAACTGAAAATTAAAACCTTCCAACCCGTTTGTCGTGCCGTCTCATCACCATAATTGCTGTTTTACTTAAAATATTAACATACCATATTTCTAGTGTCGAACCGTTGTTTACACAAAGGACTAGGATTACGTAACACCCTTGTCGACTATGGTTATAAAAATAGCATTTTTTGCGGTTTAATTCTGAAGATTTAGGAACATATTTCATGAGGTTAGTTCATGTGAGGCAGTTATGCCAGATATGTGTGTATGGGGGTACTTTTATTCGAAATGTTGATTGTTAAATGCGATTCCGAGCAGTAGCGTAGTCGATTAACTGTTCATTGGAATTTAAATTGGACACGTTCCCTATAGACAATTTTCAGTTTTATACGCCAAAATAATTTTAATCAAATAATAAAATCAATTTTTCTATTTTGTCGTCTCGAGAAACGAGTTATGACTTCATCCACTTGAATGGGTATGCATTTGGAAAAGAACCTTTCTGCTATGGCTACACTAACTGTAGTTGTGTAGCAAGAATACATAAAAATTATCTTACACTAGGATACATTTTAGTATCACAATTTTCTATAAGATGAGAAATCGACTAAGAAATATTCTGATTCTGCTGCCATTTTACAATCCACAGCCGATATTCGTTTATAATTACAGAAACTGCTATCACAGTAGCATCATCAGGCAAGATCACATTTTGAATAACAGTTATTCAAAATGTGATCTTGCCTGATGATGCTACTGTGATAGCGAAACAATTGTTGTGAGTTTAACAATAAAAATTTGTGAAAATCAGAATAACCTTATTTCAAATCATTTCAATTATTCTTTGCGATTCATAAATTTACTGTTTCGTTTTTAAATAATAAAAGAATATGCAAAATACAACGGTCAACTAATCGTGGTACGATACAATAATCAACTACCAAATAGTAACGGCTGATAAAGTTTTATAACCTTTCCCTTTCCAGTCAGATTCTGTTCAGAATTTTAAGCCGAAATTAGTCAATGAAATTGGCCCTTCTGTCTAATAGCCAAAAGCTGAAACAACGAAATTGGTTATTTCATGAATTAGTCAGATCAATTTCATAATGATTGATATGTTATATTAGAATGAGTAGAATTGTAGCACAATTCGAACAAATTCAAGACTCTGGGCGCCCTCGTTCAGTCCACAACGAAGAAACGATTCCAGAAGTGGAGGCGTCTGTTCGTCAAAATCCTTCTTTATCCATTCGAAAAGGAGGACAATCATTAAACATCGAAAAATCCTCCTTGCATTTGATTTAGAAGCCTATAAAATTCAATTGGTTCAAGAATTGAAGGATGCAGACTCTGCTAATCAATTGATGTGATGAAGCAAACTTTCATCTGAATGGTCATGTCAGTAAACAGAATTGTTGCACAATCTGCACAACCCAAAGGTACTTGTTTGGGCCGCATTGTCTGTTAAAGGAATAATCGGCCGTATTTTCATGAAGATCGACGAGGCCGACCACTCAATGTCAATAGTGACCGTTTTTGCGATATGATGCGAAAGTTTTTGGGTCTAGAGATACAGGAATTTCAACTCAAGAACGTGGTTTCAACAAGGGGCCCCTTGCCTTACATCAATCAAGCAAGGGAAGCTGTTAACGAATTTTTCCTTAATAAGGTAATTTCGCGTAGTTAACATCAATTGGCCTCCTAGAAGCCCTGACCTTAGTCCACTTGTCTATTTTGCATGTGAATACCTTAAAAGTAAGGTCTATGAGAATAATCCGATGAACCTGACGCAATTGAAGCAAAACATCAAGTCAGAAATGACAGCAATATCAAGAGCTTGTGTCAGCGTGTGACCGCCAATCTTCGTTCCCGATAGAAGAGTGCCAGCAGCGTAACACTCACCATTTAGATAAAATCATCTTTTCCAAATAATTTTCCACTTTATATTGTAATAATTAACAATAAAGTTTTTTTTTATTTAAAGTAGTTTTTGTTTTATCGAAATAACAAATACCCCATACTCTTTTTGGACATCATATATATTGATAACAGAAATGCTATAAGAAGAATGGATCAGACTAACACTCAACAAAATAAAATTCTTCAATATTGGGGCTGCATTGGTGTTACGCCACTGATATGGAAGTAATTTAATTCATTCTAGGAAATACATCATGATTATTGAATGATTAATCCAATCCATCATATTTCACATGAATAGGAAACCTAATTCATTTATTTGATTATTTATAAAGTGTGACAATAAAAAAAGTTTCGGCTTGTATTGAACTTTCGACGAGTAGCGCAAAATATAAACGATTGGATATGAGACATTATGAGAGTGTCACTTGAAACTAACAAATCAATGAATATTCTGGTGATATCCGAATTTTTTAATGAATTAAAGTTATTATTTCTGCATAGAATAAACCCCATATACTTATTCCAATTTATCTCATTTTTCGAGATTGCTATCCAGGGACTGAAAATTATCGTCGAAATAAATTAAGATTGATTTCAGTATAAGAAAAACAAATGTTAACTTCCGCTATTTTATTGATTTACACGACAATTGTTTCGTCATATCATGACTTCATCAGGTGAGTATTTAAACCGAGGTATACAATGCAAAACATGACCCTAAATACACAGCTCTGGTACAAAAAATAGAGGGGTGGAAAGAGATGGTTTACAATTAATGAAAAATAAATTTGGAATTCAACTTATGCCAACCATTTGTTAGAGACTGGCCATAATTTTAATATGAACTATGAAATATTATTATACATATCGCAAACCAAAGTCAGAAACTAAATCTGTTAGAAACTTTAGAGATCAATAGATATAATGAAAGACAAATTTTATTGAATGATCAAATAGATTTAAACAGATCCCTCCTACTTAATATTTCTCATTAATTGTAAACCATCTCTTTCCACCCCTCTATCTTTTGTACCAGAGCTGTGTATTTAAGGTCATGTTTTGCATTGTATACCTCAGTTTAAATACTCACCTGATGAAGTCATGGTATGACGAAACAATAGTCGTGTAAATCAACAAAATATCGGAAGCTAACATTTGTTTTTTTCTAATTGAAGATGAATTTCCGTCAAGTAAAGACCGAGACAATCAAAAATAAGATTGATTTTCTTGATATTCGTTTATTGGCAAATTGACATATCTCATATTTTAGCTGTGAGTTCTCGAATTTTTCACGTTCAAAATGATACATTCATTTTTATACTGATCACAATATTATGAATGAATTTTCATTATTGCTTGAAATAAATTATGTCACAAGGAAAAACCACTAAATAATCGTTTACTGAATGTCTGAATTCATCCCATTAAATTGCAAACAAAGAGAAGTTCAAGAAATCTACATTATTGTTGTAAGAAAAATAGTATAAGTTGTTCTAGAAAGTGATTTTTCAAACAGATTGTATAACTGGTTGTAACAAACAATGTGGAGCATTAAGTAAGTGTTACAACGCAATTTTTATCTTATAAATATTCAACATTTTGGATTGAAACATTGGTACTATCTGTATGTGATGATTTTAACGTGATTGATCGAATAAAAAAGTTTTTGTTGTTGTTTCGATGAGTGTTTAAAGCCAACCAGATTCTTCCATTATCACCGTATGTCTTGTTTCAGTGGTTTCATCTGTCTACTGCAAATTCCTATTTATTTGGTCACCTAAAATTGACCTTTCAAATTTTGTTAGGGGGCGAATTGTAGCAGCTGTACAAGATGTCCGTGGTCAGTGCAATATTGTGAGAACTTTCGATATAACTTCCTCTAGTGTGCAACGAGCATTTCAACATTAGAAAGAGACCAGCGTACTGACCAGAAGACTTGGTTTAGGACGAGGAAGGATTACCACACCTGAAAACGACCGCTTTCTTATTTATAGTACTTCAAGGAACCGAATGGTCACGACAGTTTTGCTTCAAAATCATCTGCAGGGAGTGAATTCTACCGGTTAGGTTACTGGCATGTGAGCGTGGCTCTTTTTCAGGTGACTACTCAGCAGTCACCACAATCTTCCCAGGGAGCAGATACTGTGGTACTGTGATACGCACTAGCGAGAACCACTGCAAAGAGTTGAACCCACTAAGCTTCGAGTTTTGGCTTCAGTCCGAAAACTTACACCTTCACTGGTATCAGTGAAGCACTATCCAACCCCTACTGGCTCTGTAGTGTTAGTACCCGAATTGTTTGGGACGCAACTCATACGACCAAGGGGCTTCTTATCCACCCACCCGAACGCAGTTCCATGAACCAAGATAGTCTCAAGATCGATGTCTCAATTGATCTTAGTACGAGTATCGTCAATCCGGCCTGTACGTCAAGACCCACGAACCCTTGTAAAATCTTTCAATTGATCCTGGCTTCAAGCACCAACGGTCTAGCCGTATCGTCAAGATCCGCAAATCCCAGAAACGTCTCACAATCGATCCTTGTTCAGGAGGAGGCAGGTCGAACCGTCAAGTCTAAACCCTGAAGCACCTCTCGATATATCCTGAACAGAGTGTCTGTGAACAGATGGGAATACCCTTCTAGTCCAAACTTTCAACCACGGCCACCTCGGGTCCAACACCAATTGTGTGGCCAGGCCTTCTGAATACTTCTTGAGGGCCTCCACCATCCCAAGGTAATGCAGTATGCTATATAACGAGCTCGGCCGTTGGACAGAAAAATCCGGAGATTCACTGCAATAGGGTAGGGTACCTTAGTTTTAAAAGTAAAGCCGTGTGCTGGTTCAGACACCCTTGTCGCTGGGTTGAACAACGTGGCTCAGCCTTACATTTCAACTTTACGGTGAAACTAGGGCTGCATTTGTTCGAACTTCCACCACACGGCTCCAGTGACTGGCGCGAGTGACATTGTTTTAAGCATTAAGACTTAATCCTCCATTTCACCGGGATGAAATTAGGATCTTAGTCAAGACAAGCGTCCCAAGCGCGTCAATCTACACTGTCCTGGGAGGCGCATCTGCAAGGAGTGGCAAATGTAAAGGTGATTGCACAGTAAGGAAACGACTTCACGCTGCTTGATTATCTTCTCGATCTAGGGCTTTCGAACAGTCGCTTCCACGTGAACACGGAATTACAAGATTGAATTTTACACGAGCACATTTGGCTTAGACAATAGAGGATTGGGTTCGAGTATTGTTTTCTGATTAATGGATTGGAATAGATGTGTAAGAATTTGGCGAAGGCAAGGTGAGAGGTATACTTAAACGGACATTAATTTACATATGGCCATAGCTAATCCGATAGAAGTCTATTCTGCGCTCCAGACTGTTTTACGTTTCAAATGTCAAAAAAAAACATCTTTACATAACTCAACCCATATCTAAGAATTTTTCATGGAACATTCCAACACCTAGACGATCATTATATAATTGACAGGTAATTATTATTACTCATAATATAATATAAGGAATATTCTGAACGATACCTCAAATTATATTATGAAAATTCTTCAAGAGTAGTATTTTATTTAATATTTTGTATGCATGGTTTCGACCACCATTGAAACGGCTGAAATTTAACAGTGCTGTGCTGTGGCGTAAGAACAAAGAAACAAATGATAATCAGAACTCCTAACTTAACAAAGTTACATACAGCTTTTGAGGGATCCTTACAGATAATCTAGAAAAATGAGGATATGATAATGATATTAATAATATCGGGGAGATTTTCATAATATTTCAGTGTTAGACTATAACCGATCTCAAATGTTCAATTCACTTGATAATTAATAGACTTCACATACACACAAAACATTTTTATTAGTGAATTTGTATTGAAAGAGTGAGAATACAAAAAACACAACTTCGTGAAGAACCAAACTTTCATATAACTTAGTATTTGGATTGTAAGTTTTGATACCATCATTCTTCAATTTATTCAACAATTCATAATAATTTCATATGAGGTAACATAATAATTTTCAAAGTTGTTAACAGCAACAGTGTTTTGATCACAATTAAAATTCAATGTAATTTCTTTTGTACAGGTTTACCAGAATATTCAGGTCTTCAAAAATATTAACAACTTTTATCAAGTAAAAAACTATCATTTAGTAAAATTATAGTGTTTAAAATTATTGGCCCGATAATGGAGCATATATACATCTTCCATTTTTATTTTAAATAAGTGGAAATAGAATTTGTAGGAGTTGTGTTGTTCACAGCGTTCATATCATATTTAACCAACATAATATGTAATTGAATGACTACCATAGAGAAGGTGACAATAATACCAGCAATCTAAAAGAAATGAGCATGTAGCCAAATTTGATTACTGAAAGATGTTGAAGGTTTCGTCTTACTGATGCAATGAATCCAGTGTCAAGTATTAATACATTTTTCACATCTATTTTAGGATTCCTCAAAATGAGTGTCTTGATTATCAATTCCACCTGAAACAGAACCTTTACAACAGTTTGTTGAATGATTATTTATATTCAACTGACCTGAAATGCCTCCCTGTCTCCCAATATACTGATTGGATAATTGAAAAGGTAGTTTAACGTTTCACTACACTGAAACAAAATTATAATGGTTCATCAGTTAAATATAAATTTGTTGATGTTGATCAAAGCTACACGAAAATCTATACCATGACTGGTATCAGCGGAGCACCATTCAACCTCTACTGGCTCTGCAGTGTCAGTACCCGAGTTTTTGAGATGCAACTCACACGCCGAAGGGGCTTTTTAACCACCCACCCGAACGCAGTCTCATGAATCAAGATAATCTCAAGATTGATGACTCAATTGATGCTGGTACGGACACCGTCAATCCGGCTTGTACGTCAAGACCCACGAATCCTTGTGAAGTTTTTCAATTGATCCTTGCGTCAAGCACCAACGGACTAGCCGTCAATGAACCGTCAAGTTTCGCTAAATCCTGAAAAATTTCATGAGAATACCCCGAACATGAGTGTCTGCGAACAGATAAAAGGAATACCCTCCGCGGCTCACGGTTCAGCCCTCCATTCCACTTTACGGTAAAACTAGGGCCCCATTCGTTCGATCTTTCACCACACGGGTCCAGTGACTAGCGCGAATGGCATTTCGTTAGGCACCAAGACTTAACCCTCCATTTCACTGGGATGAAACTAGGGTCCTAGTCAAGACAAGCGCTTTCAGCGCGTCCACTCTAATGCCATGGGGGTTTAAAAGCATCATACTTGTAGTCATAGTTGTACATATGATATGTCAGAGTTGTACATAGGAGCAGAGCTCTTCAACAACGTTAAAGTTGTCATCATTGCTGTCCCGGGTTTCTGCTCAAGTTTTGACACTATAGCAGACCCCCGATAAGCCGAAAGAGAAAAGATAGGAATTTTGAAACTAAATCATAGAGAACTTGCGCTAGTACCACTAGGTGAGGGACCACTACAGGTCAGCCCCCTGCTCAAAAAGGATCGTCGTGTCGATCCCAACACTCAGTCATTTGAGCAGAGTGTCTCCATGGTTGTGACAGATCTAAGCATCGAAACAACACAAATAACAGCTTTCCAGCATGGATCCCCTCACAAAAGACCGGTGTTGATGTTCGACTGCTAAAAGCGAGGCTCCCAAACATCGTAGAGGATTGGCTTTAGGATCAAAAAGTAGGGCCAGAGTTGGGGGCGAGCAGAGCGAGTCTTCCGGGCCCTATTCTCGGTCGAAACGTCGTAGTCTCCCTTTTAACTCCAACGAACCACTTCTGACCCCACAGCAGATAAATAGCTTAAGGATCCATGAATGGGGCCGAAGTTGGGGGTGAGCAGAACGAGTCTTCCAAGTCTCCCAGCTTGGTCGTTATGCCATAGTTTCCCTTTTTCCTCCAGCGAACCAATCAGGACACCGAAGCGGGAGCTTAAAGATCTAAAGATGTAGTCAAATTTGGGGGCGAGCAGAGCGAATCTTTCGAGATCTCACCCCGGTCGAAACATCGTTGTCTTTCTTTAGCAACCATTAAAGACCCCTCAGCGGATAAGTAGACGAAGGTTGGAAAGCCCACCCTGAGATTCAACAGGGTTTCGCCTTCGCCCATGTATGGATTATAAAACTCTAATCGATCGCAGGGTCGCGTGACTCTGTCGTCAGCCAAAGCCACAACTCCCTCGTACGATTCCATGTCTTGCGGAAGGAAATGATATTTCTCAGTTTTGTTAAGGCGTAAATTGATCCATTCCGTTAATGTCAAGTATAATAAATAAATAAATTATAACTAATTTTCTGTCGAAACACGAATGAGAGAAAAACTCGGAATTATCACTACTTCAAAATGCAAATGCTAGATGAACGATCCTTTACTTGATGTGTGTGCAGGGGCATTATCATGCATGAAATAAATGCATGTTCAACCCAATTTCTGTACGAAAGCCACACAGGGGTGAGAAGATTACTTATATAATCGCTGGACATCAAGAAACGAAATATCAAAAAGCGATTAACGAATACAGTTCTGCGACCATGTGAAATTTCATCGCAGACCATGATCCCTTTAGGGACGCACTTACTGTACATACTGAATTCGTTCTCTAGCATGTTGTACCTTATACCCTAGAATATGAATGGAAACAAATCTGAAATTCATTTGGTAAATAAAATGTTACCATATTGAATCCGATACTGCGTCACTGTTAGTGGAATGACGCATTTGCCATCTAGTAATAAAAAGATTGTCTAATAAGGCCACTCTTAGAATATCCAGGGAAGGTATAGGTATTGAGAGAATTAAATACCAGAAATCCTGGTCCTCTCTTGTCAAATGCATTTCATCAGCATCGAAAGAAACTTTACTACGATGTTGAGCAGAAGAGGAGAATGGGAAAGGAAATCCAACACCCTAACTATAAGAAAATATTCCATCAAATGATACACAGACGGTACAAAAACAACCACAGAAGCTGGCACCGGAGTATCTATGCCAGGCACCAAATATTAGACTCCTGTCCAAAGTCTTTCAGGTGGAAATACTCACAATTGAAAGATGCATGGAAATTAACCCGTAAAAAAACTATCATAAATGTGATATAGCCACTCATTCTACTACTAGAAGCTGCTAGTAAAGCTCTAAGCTACTATGTTATTGATTCAAATCTGATATGGAAGTGCCGAAGAAAACGTAGTATAAATGATAGGGTTCTTTTAGTCAGGGTTCCTGGTCACAAGGGGTCAAAGAAAATGAGGAGACCAATATACTTACCAGAAAAAGAAAACAGACGCTCTTCTTTAGCCCGGAACACTTTTGTGAAACAGGAAAATACAACTTTTAGGGAGAGTTTCGAAAGAAGGAATAAACCGAAAGAAAAAGACTATGGCTGAACCTTGAAGAGCTGGTTCGCTTCAAAAAGTTCGATAACGCAAGATCCAAAGAGTACCTGGATCTCAGTAAGGACATGCTACATCTCTCCACTGGGTTCCTTACTGGACATTGCTTTTTTAAAATGCATTTGAAGAGAAATAGGTTTAGCAGACACAGAGAAATAAAATTTATAATCAACATTTCAAAATTCAAACTGTAAATGTGCGAATTTCTATAATATCCCTAGATTTTGAGCATATATGTATTTGTCAAGGTATTTATATTTGAAATAAAATACATCATCAAGTAAAACTAATTCAAACCACAATTTATCCTTGTAGTAACAAAATTATAGGCTCTATTCTTACCTGTTCCGATGCACCATGAGCAAACTTGATGAGATTCAGTAAAACCCATACTTGGCCCAAAGTATTTATTTGCACCAGCCACATGCAACAACCATCATCTCTGGTCAATATGAGAAACATTGTATAAGTATTTAAAATAATGAAGAAAATGATAGACAAGGTCGACAAGATATAAACAGAACCCACATAATCGAGAATTATGTCTAGACAGTTTCTCAACTCCAGATATAAATGAGAAATTCTTTTCAGTTTTTCTTCTGTCGAAAAATTACCGTTGATAGAATAAATATGGTTTCGCCTCCTTTCCAAGTGGGTGGTTAGAGAGATGTGTACACTACGATATATCAGTTTTACAAGATTCAATTCTAAACAAGCGTTATAAACCAGGGAACTCTGAACTGAAGCAGTATAAAAGAAGATTAAGTTGATGTATTCAAAAGCATCTGTACCATACTGCACATAATAAATGATTGGATATATTACAAGAACCGAAAGGCTGCCATAAATCATGAAGTATACTCTTTTTCTGATAAACTTGGCACAATTACCACAAACCAAATTATTTATTCCATAAAATTTTTTATTCTCGAAAAAATAAGACAAACGTGAAAGGTACTGCACTCTGGTAGGTAATTTTAATAAAAGAATTATCAAAATAAGTAGAATGACTTCAGTCTTGATTATATTGTATAATCCAGTAATAAAAGAAACATAGTTTTCTGTTTCCGAACAAAATTTCAGAAAATATACAAAATTTCCGAGAAAACAGGAGGTCAAAAAGAATAAAGACAGTAGTCGAAATACCATTTTAGCTTCATAGACTGAATTTCCACTGTGGTTTTGATTCAAATGTTTACACTTGCCTAATATTGGGACCATTAAAAAACAAAATTTTAATACGGAGGAGAAAAAACAATTCAAGCAGTCATTTTTGAGAGTCTCAATTTTTTTCTTCTCTCGAAGTATTATGTAACTCTTTTCAGGTAAAACTGTCTTTTCGGGAACCACCTTCATTCTCGTCCATTTGTTATTGGATTAGAAAAATTCATCGTAGAAACAGAGGGTAGTGATGAAATTTATGTACAGCACATAACGCGTAACGATCAACAAATAAGTAAATTGCTTCTTGATATTCTTCTGATTGAATCAATTTCAGTAGTAAAATCTGGTATATGAATGTAAATGAGCTGCAATAAAGACATGATGATGAAGGCTTGTTGAATCGTTTATGATTTTTATGTGGAATATCAGTAAATATTTTTCTCTTAGGAATTTCGGAGAAAAAGAAGAATGGATTCATCTAGAAAAATTATGTTTTCCAATTCCAAGAATTATTTTGTGAAATGAACGGAATTTGAGGTTTTATAAAGGCGAAATATAAATGCAGGGTGTCCCAACGAAAATTTGAGCCCCCAGAACTTAGAAACAGACAATTTTCGAAGATTTTAAAAAAACTTCTGTTTTGAGCGGGACGAATTTCCATCATGAGTTTGGAGTTTGTTCCGAAAATTTCACCCATATGAAGCCTCAATCCCCAACATTTCATCCCCGAATTTGAAAATTTCAGCTAGGTGCTTAAGGAACAAAAAAGCTTTTTAACTAAAACACATCCGCCATCTCTTTTCTACCACAAAAAAAGTTGACGGTTGTTGCCACCCTCAGGTGGATTTTCGGAACAAAGTCGTCATAGAAATTCTTTCTTTCTAGTACAGAACTTGGAAATAAATAAAATCTTCGAATATTATTCGTTTCTTAGTTCTGGGGGAGTCAAAATTTCGTAAGTATAGTCTGTATATATTTCACTATTTTTTCAAAAGACAATTCGATACATACTCATATGTGGTTCAATACACAAGAAAATATTCTTCACATTTCCTGAATGTGTTCACAACCAAATTATTCAGTATTCAGTGAAACAGATGGTCTACCAATGAGAAATCCAAGAAATGCACTAAAAGTAGAAGAATTTGTTGAATTTTTTCAGGCGTTAATTTTTGTGGTAGATCATGTATGAGACAGCTCTGTCTGCTAAAATAAAATTTTAACCGTTTGATTGTATCGGTCTCTAATGTCGGAAATACATCTTGATGATTAAAGTAAAACAACTTAATTTCCGCTAATTTATTTAATTTCACAACAACATTTGTTTCCTCATGACAACATGACTTCGTCAGGTGAGCATGGTACTAACTAAATATTTGAGATTGAGTTCTGTAAATATTCAAAATGTACAGAAAAGAAGCTAGTGGGAATTTACAGTAATTTGTTTTCTTATCATTACACAAAGTTGCAGAAAAGGTTAAGTAAGGGGGATTTATTGAGGTCCGTCTGGTCGTTTAGGTGAATCTGTTTTTTATTGTATCTGTTAATTTCGAGGGCTTCTAGGTAGTTCAACCTAAGGTTCTTTTTTTCTAGGTGTAAGATTTTGTAGTAATTGTTAAAATCATGTCCTGTCTCCAAAAGATGGTCAGCATATGTTGAATTTCCATTTTTCTCAAGATAGGCTTTCTGGTGTTCACGTATCCTAGTACCGAAAGATCTACTTGTCTGACCCACATATATAGATGGTCAAGTACCGCAGTTTAACCTATAGACCCCAGACTTTTTGTTTTGATGGATCAAATCTTTATTTTTTTCATTAAATTTCCTAACGTGTTTCTTGTTTTGAATGAAATGTTGCAATTACTCTTTTTCCTTAACGTACATAAACAAAAACTCCGGAAAAAATAGCAAGATATTTAAAGAAAAAGAATAACTGCAACATTTCATCCAAAACAAGAAACATGTTAGAAAAATTTATAAAGAATACTGAAGATTTGATCCATAAAAACAAAAAGTCTGGAGTCTATAGGTTAAACTGCGGTACTGGCCCATCTGTATATGTGGGTCAGACAGGTAGATCTTTCGGCACTAGAATACGTAAACATCAGAAAGCATATCTTGGAAAAAAACGCAAATTCAACATATGCTGACCATCTTTTGGAGACAGGACATGATTTTGACAATAACTACAAAATCTTACACCTAGGAAAAAAACCTCAGGTTGGACTACCTAGAAGCCCTCGAAATTAACAGATACAATAAAAAACAGATTCTCCTAAACGACGAGATGGACCTCAATAAATCCCCCTTACTTAACCTTTTCTGAAACTATGTGTAATAATAAGAAAAAAATTACTCTAAATTCCCACTACCTTCCTTTGTACATTTTGAATATTTAAAGAACTCAATCTCAAATATGTAGTTAATACCATACTCACCTGACGAAGTCATGTTGTCATGACGAAACAATTGTTGCGAAATCAAATAAATTAGCGGAAATTAAGTTGTTTTACTTTAATCATCAAAATTTTAACCTTCCTTACTTGATGTGAATTCATTTTTATTGAATAAAATATTAAACACTATTTCCACAATTTATTAATTCTATGACAATTGCTCAACAAACTCTGTGTCTCCGTCAAGTTCTTATTCTGAACTAATTTTTTAAATTATAGCTGACAACTGACAACTTTCGGATATAAAGATAAGAAAGTTATATGCAAAAAAAGGAAACAACTAACCATCAATTCACAGAAATACCCAAGAAGAAATATGCGAAATAAAATATAAATAATGATAAAATAAATTGGAGCCAATTATCACAAATACCCCATTGAGTAAAAAAATTTAACAAAGGAGATCTTGCGACTCTGTTTGGTCGTAGAGAAGAATTTTGAGGTTCTTCTACCTACTAATTTTTACTGCTTCCAAAAGTATGAGTCGGATACTTTTAATTTCATTATCAATAATTTCATAGTTTTTTTTTTTAATTATTTCCAAATTCTTTCAAATAACTGGCATATATTGATTGCGAGATGTCTGATGTATAACTTCGCTGGCGTCAATATCACCATAGGGAAATCACTACAAGTCAATTTATGAGCTCCAGGTTTATTGTTTTTTTGTTTAATCTTTGTTATTTTTTATATGAATATATGAATCATTAATCATTCTATAACTATATTCGAGTCAAATTTTATTATATTTTCAAATTTCTGACAATATTATCTGATATTCTATTCATGTAAGGAATGGAAATATATCATTTAGTTAAATCTTTTGAACTGGGTAAACTAAATTCAATGCTATTTTATTTTCTTCCGTTTCAAATTCAATTTCCACAAACTTCGTTTGTGGAAATTGAATTTTCTTTTTTAATAGTTACAAAGAATATATCTTATTTTCTACTCCCTGTTATCAAAACTTGAAAGGAAGGCTTGAATGAAAATTTTTCATGATTGATATAACTTACAGTCAAAACAAAAAACATTCATATATGGTACTTTAGATGATGTTTCTTCAGTTTTGGTTACTTTGCCTTATCGTTCGAAGATAAAAAATCAAAATAATTCAAAAAGGTGGTAAATTAGAGGATGCAAGGAAAGAACAAGAAAAACGTATTTCTACTCAAATCTTATAATTTTTTGCATAACATGTGTTTCCAAATTGGTTTTTCCAATTATTATAAATATATAAGCATCTGAACTGTGGGAATTTCAGTGAAGCACTGAATTTATTCCAGTACCCCATTTCAGAACATTGATTGAAAATGATGACCCAGCACTAGATTCTACTATAATTTTATAATGATCTCAGAGTTGCTACTGAACTCAACATATTTTGTTTAGTTTATCAATCTATGATATTACAAGGTCGTTTGGGATTTGATGCAATTTCCTCCATCTATGTGCCATGTGAATTGTATCATGGAATCGACTCAGCTAATCAGTTGAAAGGTTTGAATTGCAAAACAACTAAGAGATACGTTAAAATTGCTCCAGATACCTATAAAAAAGCTTGACATTAATTAACAGATTCATATCTACAACGAATATAAATATTCATCGTTTCATTAATTCCAATTTATGTTGTATTGTATTGTATTATATTGTATTGTGTTGTATTGTGTTGTATTGTATTGTGTTGTATTGTATTGTATTGAATTGTATTGTATTGTATTGTACAGTATTGCATTGCATTCCATTGTATTGTATGTATTTTATGTATTGTATTGTATGAGGAAGCAGTGGAGCAGTGGAAGAATCAAAACCTCAGCGTGATGCGATGACGAACAAACGACTGTTCTCTCTCAATTGAAGTGGTGGAGATGCTTGGAACGAAACGAACAGTGTAGAGTTTTGAGGCTTTGATAGTTCTACTGCTCCACTGGACATTCCTGCTTCTCTAGATTAACATTGAATTTCCTGTGTTTCCGATTGTCTTTTCCATACCTATATACCATTTCTTAGTTGTATCGATTTACTACTCTGTCAAGAAAGTACCGGGAATTTTCAATTAAAACAACATTTTCACATTTAATCGTCAAAATTTATTGGATCGCCTTCAAAATAGGCTCCATTTGCTCCAATACATCTATGCCAACGGCACTTCCACTTATCGAAACATTTTTTATAGGCGCTTTCCGGGATGGACTTTAGCTCTCGCGCCGAATTTTGTTTTATGGCTTCAATCGACTCAAAACGGGTGCCACGAAGGGGCAATTTTAGTTTTGGGAAGAGGAAAAAGTAGCAGGGAGCCAAATCCGGCGAATACGGTGGTTGCTGAAGCACGTTTGTTGAGTTTTTGGCGAGAAAGTCAGTCACAATCATAGCTCGGTGAGTAGGCGCAAAATCCTTGAGTTGTTCGCCCACAAATTTGGCCGCTCTTACGGATACGCTCACGCAAACGTTTCATTACGCCTAGGTAATACTCCTTGTTTACCGTCTGACCCTCTGGAACGAATTCGTAGTGCACCACGCCACGGATATCGAAGAAAACAATGAGCATCACCTTCATTTTCGAGCTGCTTTGGCGTGGTTTTTTCGGATTCGGCTCATTTTTTGCCACCCATTCCGATGATTGCTGGCTTGTTTGCATATCGTACTCGTGGACCCAGGTCTCATCACCAGTTATAATGCGTTCCATGAATGTAGAATCGGAATTACAGCGATCCAGCATGTCTGAAGCAACCTGTTCGCGATGACGTTTTTGAAGAAAATTCAGGTCTTTCGGTACGAGTCGTGCGGCCACCTTTCTCATGCCCAAAATATCAATCAAAATCATACGTGCGGACTCGTGGGATATCTTAAGATCATGTGCTATCTCTCTCAAGCTGGTACGACGGTTTTCCAGCACCCTTTCCTTAATTTTATCGACGTTATCTTCGATCGAAGCCGTCGATGGGCGACCACTTCACGACCGTCCTTGAAGGCTCTGTACCACTGATATGCACGAGTTTTCGATAGAGCATTATCACCAAAGGCCTTTTGCAACATTTTCAATGCATCGGCACACGAAAATTCATTTGCAACACAAAACCTTAAACAAATTCTTTGCTCAACGTAATCACCCATAGTAAAAATCGGCACGCACTCTGACATCGACTGACTTAATCAGCTGTTGCAAACACACTAGTTGACAGATCCCGCTCAAGCTTGGCATAGTAATTAAGGACAGTGGTACCAACCTAGGAAAAAAAATTTCTACCTGCCTCATTGCCCCGCCAGATTTAAATCGATAATTCCCGGTACTTTCTTGATAGAATGTATTATTTCAATTTCAGTTGATTTAGAATGATCGAAAATATTTGTATTTAAATTTCCTAACCTGGATAATTCGTGTTAATGAAATGAAAGCGATAACTGTGAATATACCTGGTGTAGAAGTACGAAACCGCTATGTTTTTCCCCAAATTATATTCGAGGATCCACGGTCTATTTTTATAATTTAGTACTATCAAGCTACTTTTTCGAGAATAGCATCATTTTGATGAAACGTCCAACTTTTTCCCTCACAAAAATTCTCCATTGCAGTAGCTAACAGGGGTAGCAGGGATAAAATATGTCGATTTGACAATTCGTGAAAATTTATCACTAACTGCGAGTTTCTTTTTTTAAATCTTAATTAAATTAAATCTGCAGAAGAGGCCTTACGGTCCCTTGATAGCTGGCTAGCACCATCTGTAGGAAAATTCCGGTTTCATACTTGTCCACCTGGTAAACTAATTCTACTATAATATACCGTAGATATGGATTTCTTGGCTATTATAATAATTTTTGATGCATGTATCTGTGGTCCTTGCGAAATGAGGGTTTCAATCAACATTTCAATCTGCAAAAAATCATGTAATTGTCTCAAAAAGAACAACTCCTGAACTCACCATAAGACCCTCTTTATGGCTAATTTTCGTCAAAGGATATGAAAATAGAAGATCTAAAGTTCTTTTACTCTGAAAAGTGTAAAAAAATCAACATTCAACATTATTTTCTGTCAATTTCTGAAGTTAACTTTTTACGTAGGAAACTTCGGTTCAGTCAAATGCCGGACTATTGTGAAGAACAAAATGGTTGAGCGAAATAAGTCATTGTTTAATTTAAAGCAATTTCTCTGAAAATGGTATCACTGATTCATACAAGTGCTCAGGGCGCCGCAATACGAAATTTTATTCCGAGTATCCAATTGTTGACTGAAGATAATCGAATTTATAGATTTTACTGAGTAAAGATAGATTAGGAATTTAATTGAGAATCAGAATTATTCGGAATACCTGTTGTAAGAGGTGTCTATTTCAAATTTATATTTTAAATCGGTTATAACTAAGAAGCTAATGTATATTTTTCCAAAGAAATGAATTTATTGGAAAAGTAGAACCTTGAGATTTACGAATGAAGAACAATATTATTCAAATGACTAGCTACAGTACCCCATCTACATTTTTCAGTACATTGTTGATTGTTTGGGGTTCAATCTCATAAATGGCAAATTCGATTCTATGTTTCAAGGCATCAATTGTTTCTGTATGGTTAGCGTAATACTTGTCCTTCATGGATCTCCACAAAAAAATATAATAGCTATGCTAACTCTAAACACAGTTCTGCTTCGTTTCGTTCAGAAATATAGGGAGCAGTTTGTCTTTCATGTTGTAATTACATATCATCTACAATAACTTGATAACATTCAAGATGCAGCCAACCAAATAAGAAACAACCTTAATCTCATTCGTCGAGTATAGGCATCTTCAATTCGTCGATGCAAGGCTTGTATAAAACTGATGGTGAGCATTTCTAATAATTTCTTCAATCGATAAAATTTGTTTTTTCCATTCATCATAATTTGAATTGTTAATTGTTGAAGAAGATTGATACAATGTTCAAAGTTTAAACATAGTTCGGATTTAAACTAGAAAATATATTTGTGAATAAATGTTCATAGGAACTAAAATGTTTAGAATTAACACAGCTATAATATGCATGATGAACTTACAGAGCACCATGAATATTGGTCGAACAGGTTGACCATTTAAGAAAAAAAAACATGAACACCAGAACCACGAAGACAACGATGATATTATCGATCATTATGGATAATAATAATTTCATTAAATTACAGAGTGACAAGAAAAACTTAGGATAAACTTCCTTCATTGAACTTCACTAAAGAAAAAAAAATTGAACAAAACCACAACGAATAATAATAACATAAACATTAATAATATATTTAAGCGGTTTCGAAGTGGCTTCCTTTGATAGCGTTACAAAGCTTCAGACGCTTCTTGAAATTTTCGACAAAGGGCCGCAGCTCTTCCAGCGTTAATCGGTCCCATTCCCGGCGCAAGGATTGCTTCAGCAACTCCAAACTTTTGTAGTGTTTAGCACACGCCCTGAGCTCCAGAATCGACCACACGCTGTAGTCCATTAGGTTGAGATCCGGCGAGTAGGGCGGCCATTTTGCAGATGTGATGAAACCCGAAGAATGAATCTTCCACCATTCTGGCGTCATTTTTGCTTTATGAGCCGGAGCGGAGTCCTGTTGAAAGGTCCAATGCATGTCGGCGAAGTGCTGCTGGGCCCACGGAGGTACTACAGGCATCTTGAATGTCGCAGCGGTAGACTTTTTGATTGTTTTTGACCCCTTGATCCACGAAAACCAAGGTCTGTTTTGCCGCTGGCGCAAACTCCGCCCCAGACCATAACGGATTGGGCATTTTGACGATGTTCGACGATGGCCCATGTACCGGAAGCCTCTGCGGACCAGACTGCGGACCAGACTAACACTCTGCAAAATGGAGTAATATCAAACTGAAAATTCACATATTAGTACAAGAAAGTATAGAGAGTATTATAGAATAAAAATTATTTGGCTGCGCTAAAAAAATTTTGTTCCAGAGCACAGTAAATTTTGTCCGAAGTTTTACTTGTCACCCTGTAAAGTACGAGACTCACACGGTATAAAGCAGTCGAGATTAACAGGTACAAAATGTGACAAATAGATGGGAAAAGATATAACTTTTTGAATATTTTTGCTTAGGTACGTAAATGAAAATACCTCTACCTTTTACAAAACATTATTGCATTAAAGTGATAAGAAACAAAATAGAAAGGCCTTTTACTTGATAGAAGAAATATAACAAAATTTGAATATTAAAACAAATTGAAATATGTTTATCTTCTACAATTTTAATTTCAAAAAAATTTGTATTCAAAAAACTTAGAAAATAAATTTATGTCTAACAAGCACCGCTTACATTTAATAGACGTATATAATCAAAACTCAATATATAATGTCAAATGGAATAAATAACCCAACAGATATACGAAAGTGATTAAAATTAATAAATAAATATTTAAAGGAGACAAAATTTTGTTTCTGGTCTTACCGTTAAAAACACCATTTGCCTTTTAAAAACATGAACACACTGAAAGGACTTCTCAAAGGATATAATTTATTTGAAATATTTAATATATTTAAATATTCGAATAAATTATTTCAAAAATCTCTAAAAAAATGTGCACTATATCTTCAAAAAACAAATATAATTCTAGACAATCCCGTCTTCAGTCCTCTTTTAACATTCCAAATATCAAAATCAAAAACATAACCTATATCACTCACGTGTTAATTTTAATTCAACCTATATCACTCACGTGTTAATTTCGAAGCTAAAGTCTTTTAACACGTGAGTGATATAGGTTATGTTTTTGATTTTGATATTTGGAATGTTAAAAGAGGACTGAAGACGGGATTGTCAGAATTATATTTGTTTTTTGAAGATATAGTGCACATTTTTTTAGAGATTTTTGAAATAATTCATTCGAATATTTAAATATTTCAAATAAATTATATTCTTTGAGAAGTCCTTTACGTGTGTTCATGTTTTTAAAAGGCAATTGGTGTTCTTAACGGTAAGACCAGAAACAAAATTTTGTCTCCTTTAAATATTTATTTATTGATTTTAATCACTTTCGTATATCTGGTGGGTTATTTATTCCATTTGACATTATTTATTGAGTTTTGATTATATACGTCTAATAAATGTAAGCGGTGCTTGTTAGACATAAATTTATTTCTAAAAGTTTTTTGAATAAAAATTTTTTTGAAATTAAAATTGTAGAAGATGAACATATTTCAATTTGTTTTAATATTCAAATTTTGATAAGAAACAAAGTAATTTCTCATATCATTCCAATTAAAATGGACTATCACAAAGTAACGGACTATTCCATCCAATATTATTGCATATTTTGGTTATCTAAAGAAAAACCTTTCGTTGGAAGCTTTGGCTATGTGTATATTAGAAAACGGTGAAGAGTGTTCAGGTAAACTGAGTACATCTGGTATCAGAAATAACTTTTTGAAATCTTACCTCATCCACCACTTGCGTACAACTTGAAAAAATGTGTACAATGACAAGGAGAGTTACAGTTGTCTTTACTTGAGAGAAAACAATCAAGTAGACTGGGTGTGTATTAATCACTTGAACGAGTGCATACATATTGAAGACACTTAAAGTGATATGTGATACCAACCAAACTATCATTATTGGATTCATGAATTGGCAGATTTTATTCGTGATAATTTTGAGATTCAAGTAGAGGTTTATCCCTTTTTTCAAATCATCTTGGAGATCCACCTCAGAGTCACAATTTATCCTAGCGAATAAACGATCCTTTAAGAAATTGTGAACTGATCGATAAAACACTCTGAGTATCAATAATTTTTGGTATACTTGACATGCAAATGCAACTTGAGCCGATTGGCATATAAAAAAGCAGAATTCGTGGTAATCGAGTAGTTGGAATTCTTCTCCAGAATACGATGTAAGACAATATATAAGGAAGAAAATTCCAGAAACAATAACAGCCAGATGATTCACCATGTAAATCACCTGGCCGGATTTTCCAGAGACGAAATTTTTTATCCCAAAATATTTTCTGATTTCTATGATCTCCGATAGATTGGAGAGTTCTTCTATTCTGTCTCCCATTTTGCACTGAGTTATCATGAGCAATATTATGGTACTGATTATGAGCAGGTGGTCATGCAGTTCTAGTAAACAACCTAATCTATCGTTGTTGCAAGAATTCAACATCGTATAAAGGTACATAAGTGAACCGAATAAGTTCGAGATGAAGAATAATGTGGGCAGTACAAGATAAAGTCTTGAAAACCAAAATATTGTTCGGCCGTAATAATTTTCAGTTAAATGAGAACATTTAGCTCTAAGCGGACTGAAGAACACATTGAACCTCAGGCCGTATCGGTACAAACAATATATGCAATTGTTCTTCCACACTTTCCTCCCATACAAATCGTTCGAATAAAAATTGAGGAAATCCAGCATTCTAGCGAACATACTGGGTGTAGATCTAACCATTTTGATCAGTACACAAGGATCGTCTGATTTTTTTTCCTGTAATGGTAATGTACATGAATTTGTTTTTCTTATTCACATAGAATAATATATTTTATTGACCGATTAGAGTTGTCACATCTGCATGTTTGCCGTAAATGATTTGTTCGAATCTCGTGCGTGTATATGTCATTTATTTTGCATTAGAGAAGAATTTTTTTTACTGTTATTTTTCACATTATGTTTGTAGTTTTTCCCAAACTATTCTATTTCCAAAGTCGATATCTCACAAAATTTGGAGTATGCGAATATCATCATTACAATTCAAACTGATTTTAAAATATTGGGTCAATAATTGTTATAATAGAGAGTGAGTAAAAAATCAAGAATACCGCAGTGAAATTTTTCTCGAAATTGCCCTATACAGCCCTTCGAAGATCTCCAAGAACGTTTTTAAATTAGTATCCTCAAAATCTTCCATAATATAATAAAAAGGGGATTTTTTTACTTGATAGAAGGCTTTTTACAATATCTTGAATATCATACAGATTTATTCAAAAAATTTTTAAAATTAAATTAAGTAAATGTGTTAGAAAACACAAATAAATAGACATATAGAATTGATACTCTTTACACAGCCTGAAAAAAATAAAAAGATTCCAAAGACAATATAGAATATCAATTAAACATATTTAGAAAATCCACTTACACAGATACATTGATACATACCAATAGTGCCCACCCTCATAAAATTGAAATGGCTCCTTTTCATGCCTTTATACATATATCAACCCTTCTCTCAATAGAAAACTTTAACATAGAAATTAAAGTTCTGAAGTCATTAACGTCGAAAGATGGTTACAATACGAACGTAAGATAAATTGAAAATTACTACTAGCTGGAATTAATTCAACAGAACCTCTACAGATTTTAAATTTTAAATCTCATGAAAACATTTAGAATTAAATTTTAAAACATGTCTTAAATACACTGTATCACTTTAGAGACATATTTAGGTTGTAGGCGTTCTGGTGAATTAATTCCAGTTTCTATTTTGTAATATACAAATACTTCTTCAAAGTAATTTTCCGTTTATATACTTTATTAATTGAGAAATTTATTTGTATTACATCACATGCACGTGACGGTTATCTAATGCAGACTCTAAATAGTATCTTCTTTGATTGTATACTTCTGTGATATAACCCAATTCTTGTATAGGCCATGCTTATCCCAAAATTGGTTAGTTGTTGCAGAAATGTGTTCTGTTAAAGAAAGTATTTTTATATATTTTTAAATGATTATTTTATTTATTCAAATAACTCCTTACTGAAAAGATTTTTTTAGTACGAATGTAAAAGGTTCTTTCTCTGGAGAATGGTATTTTTCTTTAAAAAAGGAAAATGAAAGATGGCCTTTTTTAAATATATGTTGGACATTTTTGGTGATGGTTTTTGTGGTTCTTTAAAATCCAATCGAAACATATATACGTATAAGGTGATGTCTAATCAATTTGTTCATTGTTTTATATTTTTTTAAATTATTTATCTGTTAATTTCCACCTCATGTGATGATAATATATATGTCTATAAAGTGATACAGTATGTGTATTTAGGACACGAATGTAGTAGATATCTAGTGGAAGAAATCATGCATGCATAGAGATGATACCCATAAAAACATGGATAGGCCATTACGAACAACTGCTAACAGAAAACAGGACAGAATATTCCTCGATTACACCCTCAGAAATACTGATTGAAGGAGAGGAAATAAACATCAACCTTGCCACACTTGAAAGAGCTGTAACAAAGTTGAAAAATGGCAGAGCGACAGGTCCAGAAGGAATACCAGCGTAATTGATAAAATGTGGAACAAGAAAACTCTTCTAGGCTCTTACCTGGTGCATGAAAAAGTTCATAAATGGCTCTCCAGTACCGAAACAATGGAAAGTAGCCTACATTTCCTCAATCCATAACAAAGGGACTAAACAAAATTGTGCTAATTATAGGGGCATTTCAGTGACAAGCACGATGAGTCGCCTCTATGGAAGGATTCTCAGAGATCTTATAGAATCCGAATACAGCTGTCAAGAGGAAGAGGAACAGTCTGGGTTCAGAGCTGGTAGAACATGCACGGATAACGTTTTCTGCTTGGAACAACTGGTAGAGAAAAGACTGAGCACAAACCAAGAAACGCATCTTATGTTCAGAAACCTTCACAAAGCGTATGATACAGTACCCGTTAAGAAACTATGGAATGTATTACAGGAGTCGAATATTAATCACACTCTAATTAAGGCCCTACAAAATCTTTATGAGAATTCAGAATCAAGAATAAAAGTAGGTAATAGAATATCAAGAAGTTTTCTGGTCAGCAAAGGATTGCGTCAAGGCTGCTGTGTATCAACCACGCTCTTCAAAATCTATGTTGCCAGAGCTCTTGCTCTTTGGAAGAGAAAATGTAGGGGAATGGGAATAGACCTGGGCAACACTTGTCTTTTTACACTCCAGTTCGCTGATGACCAAGTCATAATTGCTAGTGAAAAGGATGACTTGGAATATATGACCCGAAAGTTGCAGGAAGAGTATCAGCAATGGGGCCTAGAACTTAACACCGAAAAGACCAAATATCTTCCCATCGGAGGGGAATTAGCAAACATTCAACTCGATACAGAAGAAATCGCTTCCTGCACTAGCTACACATACTTGGGGGTTGAACTTGATATTACAGGAAAGGACTATTGAATTAATATTGATTAATTAGTTGAAAATGATAAGCTATTAATTAATTCTTCCATAATTTTATATTGATCCAAATATTATAGAAAAAGGCTTTTTACTTGATAGAAGAAATATAACAAAATTTGAATATTAAAACAGATTTAATCTGTTAGTCTTCTACAATTTTAATTTCAAAAAAATTTTTATTCAAAAAACTTTTAGAATTAAATGAATGTCTACGATAAGCACCGCTTATTGAGTTTTGATTATATACGTCTATTAAATATAAGCGGTGCTTATTGTAGACATTAATTTAATTCTAAAAGTTTTTTGAATACAAATTTTTTTGAAATTAAAATTGTAGAAGACTAACAGATTAAATCTGTTTTAATATTCAAATTTTGTTATATTTCTTCTATCAAGTAAAAAGCCTTTCTCTATTTTATTTTATATATAATAAATATATTATTATATCTGGGCTTGAATAATTCTCATTCTGGAATGTCAATTGTTCGAAGAAAACCATAGAATACCTTACAGTCTTCTGTGAATTTTGTGATGAACTGACTACCTGGATTTTTAAAGTTAGTTTGTTTTAAAACAAGTTCAGTGTTACACTCTCAAGGTATGATATACTGATTGTTAGTTGATTTTGATATTTCAAATGTTATCTAGGGCCAATGAAGAGATCATTATTGTTTTTTGAAGATATATTACATGTTTTGAGAGATTTTTGAATTAACTTATTCGAATATTTAAATATATTAAATATTTCAAATAAATTATATTCTTTGAGAAATCCTTAAGTTGTGTTTTATGTTTTTGAAAAGGAATTGGTTTCATTATGGTAAGATCAGAAACAAAATTTTGTCACCTTCAAATATTTATTTATTAATTTTAATTGCTTTCTTTATATTGGTTGGTTTATTTATTCCATTTGACATTGTATATTGAGTTTTGATTATATACGTCTATTAAATATAAGCGGTGCTTATTGTAGACATTAATTTAATTCTAAAAGTTTTTTGAATAAAAATTTTTTTGAAATTAAAATTGACTAACAGATTGAATCTGCTTTAATATTCAAATTTTGATTTAAATATTGTTACTAAAATCTGCTTATTGTATCCAGTTGTTTATCGAATTTTAATCTATGATATATTATGGTCGTTACAGTTTCGATGAAATTTCCTTCGTCTACGTGCAATATCCTGAACCGTGAAATCGACTCAGCTACTCAGTTGAAAGGCTTGAATTGCAAAACAACTAACAGATATGTTAAAATTGCTCCAGATACCTACAAAAGAGCCAGAAATCAATTTACAAATTCAAATCTGCTACGAATGTAAACTTTCATGAATATTTGTTTGTAAAAGTGCTTCAGCTCAAGTTCTCATTTTATACAGTCTGTTTGAGTACTTTCATATCTTCGTTTCCTTCTATAAACTTGAAAATTTCGAATCGTATTGAAATTAGGGACCTAAAAATCGCAATGAAAAATGTTCGTTACGTACAAATTCTCTACTTCTCAACACTGAAGCTAAAGAAGTAGCAAAAAAATTTACAAATTTGGACATATGCAAATAAATCTGATATTTTTCTCTGAAATTGTCTTTCGAATTTTGCCTCTTTTATCCGTTGTTTTTTTAATAAAATATGAACATTCCTGAAAATTGTGTAGTGTATAAAAATTGAACAGTTACAAGAAATATCATATGATGTTGAAGACTTCTTCATTTTATGAAAATCCATTGCATATTGGAGAAAATACTATAGTTAATATTGACACTGAGTTTTTCTGTAAATTAGCCGTATGAAGAACAAGAAGATTCAAACGACGTTCTTTTTTTGTTTACTTTCTCACAATATAGAATGATATACATATTTACAAAAATGCAGGATTCCAATATGAAATATCGGAGTTTCAAATTGACAATATCAACAAAAAAAAAAACAAATTCCATTAATTAACTTACCGAGCATATTAAATTGGTGCTTATCGTTATAACATTCGATCCATGAATTCTTGGTGGTTGACAACTGAGTGTTTCAATTAGGATTTCCACCAAAAGTCCTTCCGTATGACTCATTTTGGTTAAAGAGAATGAAAAAAGTAGATTTAATGTCTTTTTACTCTGTAAAAACAGAATTAAATATCAAGGGATAATCTCAGGTTAGGTGAATTATAATAGAAATTGTTAATTGAGCGTCAACTTGCTAACAATTTCAGTGATTTATTAAACTGTATCAACGTGCCTGTTCTTGGCTAGAATTCCGCTCTGCTTCGTTACAGCTTCCCGGCGTATCACATAGAGGACGCCACCGCTTTCCGATACTCAGTTCACTTCAAGTAGAGCAGAGTAGGATTTTGTTCGAGCATTTTGTGTATCTTTTGTCCACGTTTATCGAGTAGTTTCTGATGATCATTTTCTAATTTTGTGCTAAGAAAATCAAAATTGAGACATATCATCTATTGAACAAAAAATAACTGAAAAACAAAATAGATTTGTTTCCTATATTTGACTTGATGCTAGAATAGTTACATCGAACACAAAAATTCATTCAGAAAATTTTAGTAGTATAATTACGCTAATACTTCCTAAAAAGTTACATAATGGCAGCAGGATTCAATGCTATTCATCAAATAGTGAAGTATTCTATTTATTCTACCGGAAAAAAGAGTCGAGAAATGTTGTTGAAATTAATTAACTATTAGTGTTGATGAGCGTAGGTGAGTCCACGAGAAGACAATCTTCATTTTGTACATTTGTATGATATTTCTTGGAAATATTAATCGAATATTTCTGAAGTTTTCAACAATAAATCAGCATGCTCTGTATATGGGTTCACATAACAGTGTTTTTGTGGATTAAACGAAATTTAAGGGAAGCGAATATCGTTCATAAGAAGACGAGTGTATCCGCCCGTAAAGTTGAATCAATGCCATTTTTAACAAAAAGACAAGACAAATTTTTGTACAAACCATTTGGAAAATGATGAATTAGTACTTACCTCTTCGTTCATTTTCTGACAATCCGTGAATAAGCTCACTATCACAAGCATTGAAAGGATAATTTTTGTTTGGCCAATGATGATCAAGTGAGCCGGTTCAATATTTATTACCTTGATCGAGGCGTAGGTATTGAAAACGGCTTGAATAACATGTGGTACTAACCAGATGATCAATGTCGGATTCATGAAATCACAGAGTTTATTCGTTATTATTTTGAGATTCAGATATAGATGTATAAGTTTTCTGAGATCGTCCTCTGGGCAACAATTTGCGTTGCTCAAAAGCCTTTTCAACGACCTACGCAAAGAACGGTACAACACTCTAAGAAGAACCAGTTTTTGACTCACTTGCGCAGCAAACGATAACTGTATCGCTTGGCAGAAAAACAGACAAACATGGTGATAACTAAATACTTCAGTTCCTAATAGCACATAATGAGGTATCGCAAAAATCAGAATTGAAATTCCGGAGAAGGTCACAACTATGTGATTGATCTGGTAGATTATTCTTCCATGTTTTCCAGATATGAAGTTACGATGGTCTAAGTATTTCCTAATTTCGAGTATGTGTGATAGTTGGTTGAGTTCCTCAGCTCTCAGTTTCAACTTGAACTGTACAACTATCATCAATGTGATGGTACTGATGATCACCAAGTGATCATGTAGTTTCAGGAAACATCTGGGTTTATTTTTCTTACAAGTCATCAGCATACTATAGAAGTATTGGGAAGTGCCCAAGAAATTGAAAAGGAGGAAAACTATCGGAAGAAAGAGTCGTTTCTTTGAAAACCAGAATTTAGTTTTGCCATTATAGTCCTTGTCTAGATGAGAACATTTACCTCTGAGCGGTGAGAATATTATATTAACTGTTAAGGCATATTTATATAAACAATTTAAACAATTATTGTTCCACACTTTGTTTCCATTTTTATCATGAGAGTAAAAGTTTAGAAAACTTAACATTTTTATGTTCTAGCTACTTTAGGGATGATTCTAAAAATATATAATAACTTCCAATGGTTCTCACTTCCGTCGACATTCAATCATAGCCAATTGACCTAGATATGGGGTGATTCAGTTAAATTGGAATAATGACTGATAAGCGATCAGTTTTGTGATACAGCTCTGAACACTGAAATGAGACTCTTATTGATTCAGGAAACAAAAGATTATTATGAAGAAATGTGAAATCATACTTATGAATATTCAGATATTGGACTGTTTCAGCCGTTATTATTTAGTAGTTGATCATAATTAAAACAAGTTGTAAAAACTACTATGTTCCACTACCAATAATTCGATATTTTACACATTTAATTGTGACCCCAGTTTAGAGAATTAACTATCCCATCTTCAGACAACTGAAGACTTAACAAGCAGGACAGGGTATTCATGCATATACAGAGGTAGAATAAGTAATAAAAACAGATTGAAAAAAGGGGACGCCTAACAACTATTAGAATGTCGGCACGCCAAAGAAGATTGGTAAACAGATGTTACTTATTTGAATATCTCAAATATTTTGGATTTACATAGATCCGTAGTGTCATTCATTACTTTTACATTATTTTTATTGTGAACTAATTTGAAATTTCCAACAGATTCTAGATAATCAAGTTCCTTTTCTTTTGATTCTAGATGTAAAATTTTAAGATTATCTATTATCGGAAAAGGATGGCCGTTTTCTAACCAATGAGTGGCAAAAGCAAAAGTTCGTTTTTTTTTATGAAATTCATTTTATGTTCGTTAAACCTCGTCAGGAACCCCGTCTGTCCTATATATTTATTACTGCACGTCGAACAAGATAACTCATAAACTCCTGATTTATGTATGATTGGAGTTGAGTTCTTTGCGTTAAACAATACGGATTATTATTTGTTCTGCATTCTGAAAGCAATATCAGCATCTAATTTTGAGAAAATATGGGTCACTTTTTGACTTATGCTACCGGAATACGATAAAGAAATGAATGTTTTGTTTTCTTTAGTTTTCATGATGGTATAAATTTGATTTATAGCTATTTTAGATTGTTTCTGTCGAATCAAAAACAGTTGTTCGCGACTATTGATTTAATAGTTCGGTCTTATCAAAAAATAACAGCGAAGCTGAAGTCCAAACTATTAAATCAATAGCCGCGAACAACGGTTTCAACCCCAATATAATAGATAATTTATTTCGACAGAAACAATCTAAAATAGCTATAAACCAAATTGATTCCATCATTAAATTAAAGACAAAAAATTCATTTCTTTATCGTATTTCGGGCAGCATAAGTCAAAAAGTGATCCATTCTTTTTCAAAATTAGATGTTAATATTGCTTTCATAACACAAAACAAATAATCGTCCGTATTATTTAACGCAAAGGACTCAACTCCAAGCATACATAAATCAGCAGTTTATGAGTTATCTTGTTCGACCTACAGTAATAAATATATAGGACAGACGGGGTTCAAGACGAGGTTCAATGAACATAAAATGAATTTCATGGAAAATAAACAAACTTTTACTTTTGCCACTCATTGTTTAGAAAACGGTCATCCTTTTCCGACAATATATAACCTTTAAATTTTACATGTAGAATCAAAAGGAAAGAAACTTGATTATTTAGAATCCTCAATATAAGAAAAACAAATGTTAACTTCCGCTATTTTATTTATTTACACGACAATTGTTTCGTCATACCATAACTTCTTCAGGTGAGTATTTAAACTGAGGTATACAATGCAAAACATGACCTTAAATACACAGCTCTGGTACAAAAAATAGAGGGGTGGAAAGAGATGGTATACAATTAATGAAAAATATTAAGTAGGGGGATCTGTTTAAATCTATTTGATCATTCAATAAAATTTGTCTTTTATTATATCTATTGATCTCTAAAGTTTCTAACAGGTTTAGTATCTGACTTTTGTTTTCAATATGTATTATTTTATAGTTCATATTAAAATTATGGCCAGTCTCTAACAAATGGTTGGCATAAGTTGAATTCGGTAAATTATTACTGTAACATTTTTCATGTTCTCTTATCCTTGTTTGGAATGAACGGCCTGTCTCTCCCACATATACACATGGCCAATTACTACATGTTAACTTGTAAACTCCTGATTTTTTGTTTTTAGGAATGCCGTCTTTATTATTAAGCTGCCTAAAGAATTAATAGTTTTAAAAGAGATGTTATATTTTTCTTTTTTCTTTAAATATCTAGCAATCTTTTCAGATTTTTGGCCTATGTAAGTTAATGAATATGAAAATCAAAACAGATTTAATCTGTTGTCTTCTACAATTTTAATTTCAAAAAATTCTTTGAAGAGACTTTAAGAATTAAATTAATGTCTTTATAAGCACTGCTCATATTTAATAGACGTCAAAATTCATCATACAATATCAAACGGAATTAAGAAAAACCAACGAATACAAACTGTCAATTAAAATTTAAATATAAATAAGCAAATATTTTTTGTTTCGTTCCAGGCATGCGTAATGAACTCTTCAGACAAACTTTACGAAGCCCTGTTTGTTACAAAATAATACAAAATGTATTGTTTTCTGATCCCATATGAATGAAAAATAACTCTTATTATATTATATGGGATCAGAAAACAATACATTTTGTATTATTTTGTAACAAACAGGGCTTCGTAAAGTTTGTCTGAAGAGTTCATTACGCATGCCTGGAACGAAACAAAAAATATTTGCTTATTTATATTTAAATTTTAATTGACAGTTTGTATTCGTTGGTTTTTCTTAATTCCGTTTGATATTGTATGATGAATTTTGACGTCTATTAAATATGAGCAGTGCTTATAAAGACATTAATTTAATTCTTAAAGTCTCTTCAAAGAATTTTTTGAAATTAAAATTGTAGAAGACAACAGATTAAATCTGTTTTGATTTTCATATTTATAATAATCCTTCTACCAAGTAAAAAACCATTCCTTCTTAAGTTAATGAAATAAATTTGGTTTCGTTTGAATTTTGAAATTTTGGATATACAAGTGATATTGCTTTCTTGTAATTCATTTTATCAAGTATCCGTTAATTGTAGACAATTTACTTGATAAAATAAATTACAAGAAAGCAATATCACTTGTATATCCAAAATTTCAAAATTCAAACGAAAAAAATTTATTTCGTTAACTTACAAAGGCCAAAAATCTGAAAAGATTGCTAGATATTTAAAGAAAAAAGAAAATTATAACATCTATTTTAAAATTATTAATTCTTTAGGCAGCTTAATAAAAAATAATAAAGACGTCATTCCTAAAAACAAAAAATCAGGAGTTTACAAGTTAACATGCAATGATTGTCCATGTGTATATGTGGGACAGACAGGCCGTTCATTCCAAACAAGGATACGAGAACATGAAAAATTTTACATTAATAATAAACCGAATTCAACTTATGCCAACCATTTGTTAGAGACTGGCCATAATTTTAATATGAACTATGAAATATTACATATTGAAAACAAAAGTCAGAAACTAAATCTGTTAGAAATTTTAGAAATCAATAGATATAATAAAAGACAAATTTTATTGAATGATCAAATAGATTTAAACAGATCCACCCTACTTAATATTTTTCATTAATTGTATACCATCTCCTTCCACCCCTCTATTTTTTGTACCAGAGCTGTGTATTCAAGGTCATGTTTTGCATTGTATACCTCAGTTGAAATACTCACCTGATGAAGTCATGGTATGACGAAACAATTGTCGTGTAAATCAATAAAATAGCGGAAGTTAATATTTGTTTTTCTTATATTGAAGATGAATTTCAGTCAAGTAAAGACCGAGACAATCAAAAATATTTAGAATCTGTTGAAATTTTCAAATTAGTTCACAATAAAAATAATGTAAATCCAAAATATTTGAGATATTTAAATAAGAAACATCTGTTTACCAATCTTCTTTGGCGTAATTAAAACAATTGTAGAAATTACTATCTTTTACTACCAATAAAAAGATATATTATTACACATTTTCTTGTGACTCGAGTTTCGAGAAATGAACTATCCCATTATCAGACAACTGAAGACCTAACAGTGTCACAGAGGTATTTAAACAAAAGTGATAGTATCATTCGATGCTACAAATATCAAGACAGATTTGATCTATTAGCCTCCTATAATTTTAATTTCATAAAATTTTATTCAAAAACTTTTAGAATTAAATTACTATCTAGATATATAGCTAAAATTAAATTAATATGCTATAAGCACAGCTGGAATAAAAAACCCAACAAATATAAATCGTCAATTCAAATTAATAAATAAATATTAGAAGGAGACTTTTCAAAAATACAAAACATAATTTTGAGAACTTCCCAATTTTAAAAATAAAACCTTTTAAATCCAAGTTATTCTATGTTTTGAGAGATTTTTGAAGTAACTTATTCAAATATTCAAATATATCAAATATTTTAAATAAATAGTTTTTTTGAGCAGTCCTTAAAATTATGTTTTGTATTTTTGAAAAGGATTCAATTTTCATGAATATAAGATAAGAAACAAAATTTTGTCTCCTTCAAATATTTATTTATTAGTTTCAATTGGCAATTTTTATTTTTTGGGTTTTTTATTCCATTTAATATTATATAATGAGTTTTGATTTTAAATATCTATTGAATATAAGCTGTGCTTGTAAGACATTAATTTAATTCTGAAAGTTTTTGAATAAAATAGAAAGGCCTTTTACTTGATAGAAGAAATATAACAAAATTTGAATATTAAAACAAATCGAAATATGTTTATCTTCTACAATTTTAATTTCAAAAAAATTTTATTCAAAAAACTTTTAGAAATAAATTTATGTCTAACAAGCACCGCTTACATTACAATAGACGTATATAATCAAAACTCAATATATAATGTCAAATGGAATAAATAACCCAACAGATATACGAAAGTAATTGAAATTAATAAATAAATATTTAAAGGAGACAAAATTTTGTTTCTGGTCTTACCTTTAAGAAACACCACTTGCCTTTTAAAAACATGAACACACTTAAAGGACTTCCCAAAGAATATAATTTATTTGAAATATTTAATATATATTAAATATTTATATATAATTAATAATATTTGAATATCAAATATTCGAATAAATTATTTCAAAAATCTCTAAAAAAAAAAAATGTGCACTATATCTTCAAAAAACAAATATAATTCTAGACAATCCCGTCTTCAGTCCTCTTTCAACATTCCAAATATCAAAATCAAAAACATAACTTATATCACACACGTGTTAAAAGACAAGCTTCGAACTACAGATCAACTATATAATTCAAGATTGATCTATGTTCTAACAAAATCAAAGAACATAGACATAATTTATTTCTAAAAGTTTTTTGAATAAAATTTTTTTGAAATTAAAATTGTAGAAGATAAACATATTTAAATTCTTTGAAATTAAAATTATGGGAAGCTAACAGATTAAATCTGTTTTGGTATTCAAATTGTATATATCTTTTCATTGAATTTATGATATATTTATCGTAGAGACAATTCAGTAATGGAAATTAAACAATTCAGAAGAATATTAATTATTTTATTCACATTCGAATCAAAATACATGTTCTTGAATTAATCTTTCATTAGATTCCACTGAAACTTGATGTTTCCCTTTCATCATGGTGATATGTCGAATTGTAGGGCAACCAGAACATAAGTTAAGATATTGGCAAATATCTGAAAGAATTCGGTATCAAACAAAATTCTTAAGATTATTAATTTACACATACTGGCCCGGCTATACCCATGTCGATAGTGAACATACCATTTGCTGTGAATGGGGTATGTTGTTTGAGTTTCTCTATAAAAATTCTTAGCTGCAGCAATTCTTTAGGTGATGACACTCGCGTAGAATATTCGAGCAGAAAAGAAATATAGCCATCAATCTGAAATTTGAAATGAGGGTAATGTTTCTTCTCCTGCGATGAAAAATGTTAAATACTTAAATTCAATTTCAAAGTGTTTTTAGGAGGGTTTTGAGCAGATATATTTATCAACTTCTTCAGTTATAGAAAAGGGCGAAATATTATTTTTTGAATACTGAATTAAATTTCGCATTTTGGCCTTAGAAAAAGTGCGATGATATTATTGCTTTGTTATGGTGATATCAGCAATCACTTCTAGAATTGATAGAATATCGAACAATGTAATTAAATACACTTCAGATAGATTCTCAGTACCACTACAGACCGTTGTGAACAACACAATGAAACAGGGAATTAGAAATGGCAATTATCAAGCCAATTTATAAAAAAGGGAATAAAAATGATTATGCGAATTACAGACCGGTCAGCATATTACCATCGTTATCAAAGATATTTGAAATGGCCTTCTGTAGTCGAGTAATGGAGTGTAATTTGAAGAAAAAAATGATATCAGATAATCAACACGGATATCTTGAGGAAAAATCAATACATACAGCAATGTTCCTATTCATAAGTAAAATAACTGAGACCAACAACCTCCCACTTGGGATGTTTCTGGATATATCCAAGACATATGACTGTATTCTTCTGGAGAAATTAATATCAAAGTTGCAAAATTATGGAATCAGGGACTGGCTCTTGAATGGATGTAGTCCTATTCAAAGATAGATTTACAATAGTGGAGATATTTTCAAACGGATGCAAAATTATATCAAACGTTGAAAACTTGGAATTGCACAGGGGAGTATTGTCGGATCACTATTATTTCTGCTATATGTGAATGATTTCAGCTCCAGTTTTCACAGTGAAAAAGTAACATATGTCAGCTATGTTGATGACACCAATTTTCTCGTTATTGATTCCGTTTGGCCAAATCTCAAGTTTTGGAGCATACAGAAACATGGTTTACCTCTAAAAGTATGCTCTTGAACAAGGAGAAATCAAACATTGTATTTTTTCATCCTACCAACTCGAAAACAGAAACTCCAGAATATATCCAATTGAGTGGTTGCAAGTATCGGGTGTTTTTTTTTAAAGTGACAGAACTTTCGATAGGGATAACTGTGATTTGACAGAGGGAAGAAGTCATGCTGTTTTGAAATTTATGTTCAGTAAGCATTGAAAAATTATCATGGAAAGACTCACGCCGCAACAACGTTTACAAATTGTTGAAATTTATTTTCCAAACCAGTGTTCTATTTGCCAAACTTATAGAGCACTTCGTGAAATTTATGGTTTACATAATCGTCCATCAGAGCAGCTTATTCGTTGCACTATCGATAGATTCCGGACAACATTTTCTCTAGTCGATGCAACAACAACAAGACTGTTCGTATAGAAGAAAATATCGCTGCTGTAAGTCATAGTGTTAATGATGATCCAGATTTGTCTATTCGTCGACGTTCATAACAAGTTGGAGTCAGTGCATCCACCATATGGAAAATTCTGCGTGAAGATCTTGGTCTACACCCATACAAGATCCAACTGGTTCAAGAACTGAAGCTACTTGACCATAATAAGCGTCGTTTGTTTGCTGATTTGGCCCTAGAACAGCTTGAAGTTGATCCACTTTTTATCGCAAAATTGTGTTTAGTGATGAAGCTCATTTCTGGTTGAACGGCTATGTTAACAAGTAAAATTGCCGTATATGGAAAAAAAAACAATCCTCAAGAACTTCTGCAGGTTCCATTGCATCCTGAAAAATGTACTGTCCATATTTCTTTAAAAACGATGCTTGAGCTAATGTTACAGTGAAATGGTGGTCGTTACAGATCGATGATCAATGATTATTTGTTTCGAAATTTGAATAGTATCGAGCCAGAAGTGTTTTGGTTCCAACAAGATGGTGCTACACCTTATGCTGCTACCGTAACAATTAATTTATTGAAAGAAAGATTTGACGATAACATTATTTCGAAAAACGGTCCAATTAATTGGCCTTCAAGATCATGCGTCATAACTCGGATCATTTTCTTTGGGGTTATGTCAAGTCATTGGTTTATGCTGATAAACCAGAAACAATAGACGCATTGGAAGCCGACATAACACGTGTTATTGATGAAATATGGCCTGAATTACTCGAAAAAGTGGTCCAAAATTGGTTCCTTAGAGCTAGTCGTGGTGGAGATATGCCGGAAATCATTTTCAAAACGTAAATGTCCTAAAATTATCTTTCAAATAAAAGAAATTGGCTTCAATCTTAATTTAAATGTGTTTTATTTCTATTCAAAGTTCTATCACTCTTAAGATACACCCGATATATGAACTTATTCTAGAGCCCAATCCCATGAAGCTTATGATTGTCAAGTAGCTTAACTGCTTGAGTCTTACACAATTGTTAACCCAAATCTTCTCCCAAAATACACCAATTTATCATATTTGAAGGGACAAGTAGGAACTTAGACGCGTTTTTTATCTTAATGGTCAATTAGTTACATATTTCATAGACAAAACAAGGTCTCTTCATCACGAAGTATAATTCACTCTTTTACCTTTTGATTTGTCAGTGTTTCAGAGGGATATTGGACTTACCGTATCTGATAACTGCTGAGAATTCCTCAAAAAAGAGAACAATCCCATGGTATGCAAAACAGAAAATGCCAAATTCATCACAAGAATCGATCTATACTGAGGTTCATGCAAACGATATGCAAATCCTATAATGACTGAGTACCAGTTTGTCACCAACATCAATATTTCAACTGTAGTGTGAATGAGTAACTGAGGATTGAAGCATCTATTAAAATCTGCTATGACTCTGCTCAGTTCACCATGAAAGAGCCTGAAGTATTCAATTCTTTCAGGATTTGTCATCTTCTGTATTTCAACAGGATCATCGTGTTCTTCACTGCAAGCTTGAAACGTTATGAATATTAAGAAATCTTGCTGATTCTGGGTACCAAGAATTTGTTTCATTGGATATATACGTTTATATTTAAGGGCGCCAACACTCATTTTATATAAGCAGTTCAACCCTGACGTCAGAAGAGTAAGAAATGCGAAAAAATAAATGTAGAAAATGAAGACAAAGTTTTGTAACAGCTTTTCGAGGATCCAGAAAGTAGTCATGGAAAGTTTGAAGTATTCAGATTGTGTGAGATAAAATAACAATAAAATGTAGAGAGCTAGAATGAAGACGAAAACACAGATGGAAAGTTTCTGTAGTTTGCTTTGAAGCACCAGAACGGATTTGCAAAATATCCCTTTCTTCATCACTTTGTTCAAGTTATTCAGGGTTTTTATCCAATCTGACTGGCTGTACAAATTGAATAAAATCAGTTCAATATAGTACAAATCGTAAGTTATATCCGTTATGTAGGTGAGTAGGACCGTTATTTCATTCTGTATGAACAGAAAACTGAATTTATAACAGTAAAGAACTGACACTAGGAGAAGAATATCAAGAATTGATATCAGGAAAAACCATTGAGATGACTTATGAAATCGACAAAGACTAGCTTCATGTGTTTTAGTGAATGGAGAGAAACCAAAGAATTTTCCGAATGTGAAAATAGTTCCTAATACACTACAAAGGCAAATCATTGTGCGGCCTTCGCTTGCTTTCTTCATAATGATATTAGTATCTAAATATAAAAGTGGCAATATTCGATATTTCACTTATTTCATGCTAAACTCTTCGATGTACCTATCATAACTAATATGTCCTACATTCTCATATGAATTGACAGTAAACTAGTCATTTTGACTATTTAAATATGATATTATATATTGATCAAGATAAGGTAAATCAACATGTATCGTGTGTTGGCCATTACAGCAAACCGGCAGTAATAATAATAATATTAAAGGTGAATCATAACAATTGGAACATAGATTAAGGACAGGTTGTTTGGACGAAATATGTCTTAAAAAGATATTGCTTTGAAAGCGTTGAAGTCGAACTTTTTTCGTGTTTTACTAATAATTTCACTGTTTTTTTCTTAATTGTTATCAAAATCGGTACAGAGGCATAACTATGGACGAGGAATATTATTTTAGACATTACTTCACTTTTTGTTATTTCAGACGATTGAATTAAGTGGTATCTTTTTGGCGACACTCAATAGTGATTTCAATTAGAAACTTCGATGTGAAAATCATTTTTTATATTGGTTCCTCTCTTTGAATGAGATATTTTCGTCCATTTTACAGAAAAATTCAATTGAAGAGAAGAGGATTTCAGATAACAGATATTTAAAAAACTTGTAACGCGAGGCTTCTATTTCTACAGTAAAGAAGAATTGAGAATAATTTAACATAAAGAGAGCAAAACTTGAACTTAATGTTCTATGTCGCCTCCTCCGACTTCAATGCCTTTTCTAATTCTTATAATAAAAAACTTCTGGATGTCAAAGAAAACATTGTTCTGTCCCCTTTTACTATAAGCCGCATTTTGTATTATTCTCCAGAGTTCGACTCGCGAATTAAGTTCATGGTCATAAACTAAGGAATTCATATATTTGAACCATAAAAGTCGAGAGGGCTATGATCAGGACTTCTTGCTGCCCATCGAAAATGACTTCCCCTGCCAATCACCTGATAAGGAAATATGTCACTTAGATGATTTGTATAAATTATATGATGATTATATGATGGGGTGTGTTTCAACCTGCAGGAACCACATTTGTCTTCTTGCATCTACTGAGCATTAATCCAGAATATCACAAAGTATTTTGCAAAAAAAAAATAAATAAGAATCTCCATTTAAGTTTGGAAAAAGAACATATGGCTCTAGCAATTGATCGCCTATAATGCAACACTAAATATTCAATTCGAACTTATGCTGACAATGACTTTCTTTATTAGCATGCTAGTTTCTTCTTATCAGTAATCACTGTTTTTTCAATTAAATACACCACGTCTGGTAAAAGCCGATCCATGGGCGAAAATTATATTCTTAATAAAATTTTGGTCATCACTATACTTGTTGAGAAAATGTTGGCAGAACTGTAACCATCGTGGCAGATCTCTTGAAAGCAAATTTTGAACAGGAGCGAAATGATCAGGTGAATCTTTTCTTTTACTAGAATTCTTATAATTGACGACTGACTTACTCCACTCAATGTATATTCACATCAGGATTTTCATCCACTCGAAGCAAAACCTCATCATCTTCTTAAGGAGTCATTTGTTTCGTTCGATCACCTAGATTTTTTCTACAGAATGGCCCAGTTTCACTCAAACGATGAAATAAATTTGCAAAAGTTTTACAATTGGGTCTCCTGCTGCATGGATATAAAAATTCATATCTTTTAGCTACAGAGCGACCGCAAATATCTGCAAAATATTGTGGATATACACAAATTGTGTCCCTCATTTCTTCATTCGCAAAATTATTCGGACGAGGCATTTTGATCGAAAAAGATTTAAAAACGACATTGTGTCAATTAAAAATTTCAAGATGAATTTACATCAAGTAGAAGGCCATTGCAATTAAAATATTCAAGTCTCAATTGATTTATAATTTTATTGAGTAAAAAGTTAACAGTGTTAAGGTGGAATTCAAATAAGAAATGGCTTGCTATAATATAACTAATCTGTTTTTTCAAATCTGTCTAGATGTGCTTTATACTTGTCTTTCAAATAAGAAATGGCTTACTATAATATAACTAAATGTGTTTTTTCAAATCTGTGTACATGTGCTCTATACTTGTCTTTCCGAAGACATAAGAATATCAGGAAGTTTAATGAGGATTCACCCGACACAGATCTCCTCCAACTAGTTCCTTTTCATTTTGTGCCAAACGGTTTGAATTGAAGAACCACTAATATATACGTGATGATAATTCCAGACACCTAAGAAATAGAAGAAATAAAATTATAAATTTAATGATCCATCAAGATCCAAGAAGATTGTACGTTTAATATAATATTGTTTGATTACCGAAGAAATCAAATCTGTACCGACTGTGATCATTCTAGATCCATGTATCTTTGGAGCCTGAGTTGTGAGTGTTTCGATGAGCATTTCTACCTAAAAAAGAAAATGCAAAGTTTTAGAATGCATGAGAAAAGAGTGAATTTAATAAATGCAATTTAACCTACCAGTAGTCCTTCCATATGGGACATTTTGCTCAATGGACATGAAAAGAGTAAGTTGAGGGTCTTTTTAGTCTAGAACATAATTATCTCTATAACTATGATATATTGGATTGTTCGGAAAGTAATTTCGTTTTCTTCTGGGAAAATGAAGGACAATTTTCATATAATGCATATCATATAATGAATAAATATTTTTTTAAATTAAAGATTTGCCATCTTTCAGGTAGTAGCATGTTTCACACTCATAAAATTTTTGGTCTTTGCTGGCAAAAAACTGATTCAGGTGATTTTTGAACTCTTTATTTGAAGTAAAGGTTTTACCGTTCAAAAAATTTTGCAATGACCGGAACAAATAATAATCAGAAGGCGCCAGATCTGGAGAATATAGTGGGTCTGGCAGTGTATCCCATTCAAGCTGTAAAAGCTTTTGGCGAGTCTCCAAACTTGTATGAAGTCTTGCATTATCTTGGTGGAACACTACATCTTTTCTGTTGATTAATTCTGGCCTTTTCTGTGCATCATTCAGTTTGTCCAGCTATTGATAGTAGTTCTCCTACAGTGAACATTTCTATTTACGAAGAGTCTATTTGATTTTAAACTATTATGGACCAACATTCCAGCATTTCTGAAATCTATGTGCCGACTAAATTTTCATATCATCTGAAACGAAATAGATGTCCTACTCCACACTTCCCACAAGCGCTATATCTGTGTGAGAGAGCAGACCATTCTTATCGACTTATACACTAGATTATTCATTATCATAACGCGCATATTTTTCGATTATATCAATATTCGACTGGACGGTCGGAGTTTTCTGTCTTATGCATTGAACATCCTGACATTAAAACGTAACTTTCCAAACTGTACAGCTTGTGCGAGGAAGAACTTCCATTATGCTTTGGCATTAAGCCACTTTAGGAACAGCACTGTCTTTATTGGACCCAACAGTTAAATGTATGCCAAAATTGTCTGATTAGAAACTTTCTCTTCTAGCCAGGCGATGCTTGAACTCGGAACACTGCGGATCTTAGTTTGTGGCATTAAAACTGTTTTATTATGTGATTGAATTCATTTTATGATATTAAAATACTCACCTCATTAATCACTTGCTGACAATCAGAAAATATACTTATTATAACCAAAATTGTGACAGTAGTCTTCGCTTGAGCGAAAATAATAACATGAGCAGGTTCAATATTTATAACTTGAATCAGTGCGTAGCAGTTGAATACACACAGGGCTATATGAGACAACAGCCAAACTATCAACAGGGGATTCATAAACTCGCATATTTTATGCATAACTACTTTCAGATTTAAATAGAGATGAATAAATTTCCTCAGATCTTCTTCCAAAGAATCTTCCTGAGTGGATTTTTCACGAATAAAATTTCCCAAACGCTGCCTTAGAGCACGATGTATAGCTCTGTAAATAATTCTCATCACAACCAGCTTTTGGCTCACTTGCGAAGCTATGGAAAATTGAAGTCCCTGACATATAAACATACAAAAATCATGATAATTGAATATTTCCATTCCTTTGTTGACGAAGGTGGCAAAACCAAAAAAAATAATTAGAGCACCAGAAAGGGTGATGTTCATATGGTTAACCATATAAATCGCTCTTCCACATCTGCTACATATCAAATTCCTCATACCGAAATATTTTCTGTTTTGAATTATATGAGTCAGGTCGTTCAGTTCATCTGCCCTTACAATCATTTTGAATTGTACTATAATAACCATTATAATTGTATTGATAACTAATACATAATCGTGTAGTTTCAGAAGACATTTGAGTCTATCTACTTTGCAAGATGCCAGCATATTATACAGAAACAAAAAGGTACCAGAGAGGTTAGCGAGTAGAAAAATGCAAGGAATTATTGAACTAGGCTTGGAGTACCAAAAGACGGTGTCACCATTGTATCCTTTAGTCATATGACTGCATTTTCCTTTCATTGGGGTAATCCAAGAAGTCATTTTCAGGGAGTAATGGTATACACAGTTTATACAGTTATTCCTCCAAACTTCGTTTCCATATTTATCAATAGAGAAAAAATTGAATATTTCCAATATATTCATAATTCTCTCTTTGTGAGATACACCCATATCGAATTTCATTTACCCTTCCTTCTGGCACGTTAAATTCATGTTTGGTACAATTGGAAATGATATCTCATTTACTTCGTATGATCAAATTGCTTCGTGACTCTGAATAATAGGATTATTTGGATATCTGATGAGCTGACGATTTTTGGATTGCAATGTCAATATATTGGACGCTTAGATGGAGGCTACAAGTCTCTTTATTCAGTTTAGATTGATCGAATTTCAAATTGCTCCTCTGAGATTCTCTTGTACTAGATAAATTATTTCAACTTCACTTACTCGTGATTAATTTAGTCAGATTTAATGAAATGAATTTATGATATGAAATGACTTTATGATATGGCTGTTTACGTTCGTAAACATTTTCAATGAAGAAACGACGGTTTTAACACGGTTTATTTGTAACTTAGTAACAACATAACAGTAATTTAAAAAATCAATAGAACACTGATAAAATGAAATAATAAGAAGCGGTTTTTTACTTGATAGAAGGATTAGTACGAAATTTTAATATCAAAACGCCTTTGGTTTTTCATTTATTTCACTTGACAATTTATATTTGTTGGGTTTTTTAATTCTATTTGATATTGTATAGTGGATTTCGATTTTTCACTTCTATGAAATATAAGCAGTATGTATAAGACATTAATTTAATTAAATAACATAAATAGAGGTTAATTCTTGATAGAAGGTATATAAAATTATTTAAATATTTTAATATTAGCCTTCTACATATTTAATTTCAAAAAATTATATTTAATGATTTTAACTTCTGAAAATAAATTAAAATAATGTCATATAAGTACCACTTATATCAATTGACATATTAAATAAACAATCATTATAAGACATCCGAATGGTATAACAAAATCCAATAAATAAAAATTATTAACCAAAATCCTATAAATAAAATATTTTGAATAGACAAAATTTTGTTTCTGCTGATCAATCTGAATCAATCTGATCAATATGAAAACCAATATCTTTCAAAAATATCTAACAAAATCTTAAGAATTTCATCATAAAACTATCTTACTTAGACTATTCAATATTGTTGGATATCTAACTAAAGTACTTTATATAAAAAACTCAAGATATGTAAAACATTACTGAAAAACAAGTTTTAAGAAAGACTTTTCTTCGTCAGTATTCAAATAATTCATATTCAATAAATATAACATCAGTCAACAACAAATATTTACTTACCCCTCAATCTTTTAGAAAGACTTCTGCCGAACTGAAAAAGTTAAATTGTCTTTCAATCTTTTAGATCAAGGGTAAACCACAGATATATTTTTATATATAGTGAACCGTTCTCACTACATTTAAAGATTTTTCAGTTCGGCAGAAGTCTTTCTAAAAGATTGAGGGGTAAGTAAATATTTATTGTTGACTGATGTTATATTTATTGAATATGAATTATTTGAATACTGACGAAGCAAAGTCCTTCTTGAAACTTGTTTTTCAGTAATTTTTTACATATCTTGAGTTTGTTATATAAAGTACCTTTGTTAGATATCCAATAATATTGAATAGTCTAAGTAACATAGTTTTATGATGAAATTCTTAGGATTTTGTTAGATATTTTTGAAAGATATTGGTTTTCATAAGATTGATCAGCAGAAATAAAATTTTGTCTATTCAAAATATTTAATTTATAGGATTTTGGTTGAAAATTTTTATTTATTGGATTTTTTTATACCATTCGGATGTCTTATAATGAATGTTTATTTTATATGTCAATTTATATAAGTGGTACTTATATGACATTATTTTAATTTATTTTCAGAAGTTATAATCATTAAATATAATTTTTTGGAATTAAATATGTAGAAGGCTAATATTAAAATATTCAAATAATTAATTTAATTATAAAATGTTTCTTGAATAAATTTTTTGAAATTAAAATTGTAGAAGACTAACAGATTAAATCTGTTTGGATATAAAAATTTTACTGATAAAATGGCCTGGTTTGAAGTGAAGAAGAAGTACTTGCTCTTAAGTAGCTTCACACATCAGTGGCAGGCTGCATATATGAATAGTCAATATGATGAGTCTATGGATGAGACCGGGACGAAACGTCTACCATCTCACAAACAAAAGTTTTTGCAAGCTTTCCCATAACTTCGATTTTGAGAGAAGCTTCAATTCAAATCTCGAGTAAAAGTTAAAACATGTCTTTGAAGAATGAAAAATAATATATTCCCAGATGTTACGTCAGCTGCACTGTATAAAAGTATTTATGGTGGGTTCTTCTTATTGAAATCCCTTGTTTCATCATCGGCTTGTACTGAGTTATTATTTATTGAGGTAGAATCAACATTATCTAATGTTATTGGGTATCCATCGCTAAGAGCTTTGCGAAGTAAATTTTTCTTATTACTAAAATGAGGAACCGGTACAAGCAATTCTAATTTTCATTTTTGAATTCCTCGAAAATCTTTAGATTTATACCTGTTTCATTCAAACAAGCTTTATAATCTACGCTACTAAGGTTTCAATTATATAGTCCGTCTAGAAAGTTTCCGTAATTCATTATTTTCGATAATTTTAATATACTACTTTTTTTAAGTTTTTCTAAGGCAAAAGTAATGTATAAAATAGGTTGCGCAGATGGTCGGCTATGGCCAAAGTTGCATGACAACACTATTTGTCAAATATTATTGATTGTTAACAGGTATACAATTAAAACAACCTGTAGAAATAACTATGTTTTACTGTCAATCAATTGATATTTTACACATTTAATTGTGACTCGAATTTCGGGAATTATCTATCCCATCTTCAAACAACTGAAGACTCAACAAACAAAACAGGCTATTTATGCATATGCAGAGGTAATAAAATTTGAAAAGGTTTGAAATGAGAGGACTCCTAACAACTATTAGAATATCGGCACGTCAAAGAAGATTGAAATTTCCAACAGATTCTAAATAATTCAGTTTTTTTCCTTTGCTTCTACATGTAAAATTTTAAAATTTCTGAGCAATGAGTGGCAGAAGTAGAAGTTTGATTATTCTTAATGAAATTCATTTTATGTTCTTTGAACCTCGTCCTGAAAGAACGTCGCGTCCGTCCTATATATTTATTACTGCACATCGAATAGGATAACTCATAAACTCCCGATTTATGTATGATTGGAGTTGGGTCCTTTGCATTAAATAATACGGATGATAATTTATTTTGTGTTTTGACACAAAATAAAATCTCTCAAAACTTGTATTAAATCTTAAAAAAACAATTAGATTTCTGATAAGGTCTTCATCGGTCCTACTTCACATTTAAAAAATAAAATCAATTAACAACAAATATAACTCATCTATAGACTTCGTCTTATCCTCGTTTTGAACTAAATTTAAAATCTAAAATATTCTATGTTCATCACAGAAATCACAGAAAGCTTGATATTTCATAATGAGATTTTTTATTCCAACCTAAGTACTACTCTGTCAAGAAAGTACCGGGAATTTTCAATTAAAACAACATTTTTACATTTAATCGTCAAAATTTATTGGGTCGCCTTCAAAATAGGCTCCATTTGCTCCAATACATCTATGCCAACGGCACTTCCAATTATCGAAACATTTTTTATAGGCGCTTTCCGGGATGGACTCGCGCCGAATTTTGTTTTATGGCTTCAATCGACTCAAAACGGGTGCCACGAAGGGGCAATTTTAGTTTTGGGAAGAGGAAAAAGTCGCAGGGAGCCAAATCCGGCGAATACGGTGGTTGCTGAAGCACGTTTGTTGAGTTTTTGGCGAGAAAGTCAGTCACAATCGTAGCTCGGTGAGAAGGCGCGTTATCGTCATGCAAAATCCATGAGTTGTTCGCCCACAAATTTGGCCGCTTCTTACGGATACGCTCACGCAAACGTTTCATAACGCCTAGGTAATACTCCTTGTTTACCGTCTGACCCTCTGGAACGAATTCGTAGTGCACCACGCCACGGATATCGAAGAAAACAATGAGCATCACCTTGATTTTCGAGCGGCTTTGGCGTGGTTTTTTCGGTTTCGGCTCATTTTTTGCCACCCATTCCGATGATTGCTGGCTTGTTTGCATATCGTACTCGTAGACCCAGGTCTCATCACCAGTTATAATGCGTTCCATGAATGTAGAATCGGAATTACAGCGATCCAGCATGTCTGAAGCAACCTGTTCGCGATGACGTTTTTGAAGAAAATTCAGGTCTTTCGGTACGAGTCGTGCGGCCACCTTTCTCATGCACAAAATATCAATCAAAATCGTACGTGCGGACTCGTGGGATATCTTAAGATCATGTGCTATCTCTCTCAAGCTGGTACGACGGTTTTCCAGCACCCTTTCCTTAATTTTATCGACGTTATCTTCGATCGAAGCCGTCGATGGTCGACCACTTCACGACCGTCCTTGAAGGCTCTGTAAAACTTTAAACAAATTCTTTGCTCAACGTAATCACCCATAGTAAAAATCGGCACGCACTCTGACATCGACTGACTTAATCAGCTGTTGCAAACACACTAGTTGACAGATCCCGCTCAAGCTTGGCATAGTAATTAAGGACAGTGGTACCAACCTAGGAAAAAAATTTTTACCTGCCTCATTGCCCCGCCAGATTTAAATCGATAATTCCCGGTACTTTCTTGACAGAATGTATATTTCTTTGAATTCTTTCATTCCATTTGGTACGGTGTGATTAGTATTCTTTCTATATGTCTACTTAATTGGCACCGTGTGTTCTTATACGTTTATTTAATTTAATTCTAAAAGTTTTTGGATAAAAAATTGGTTCGAAATTGAAATTTGTAGGAGGTTAACAGAATAAATCTGTATAATATTCAAAATTCTCAAATAAATCTTCTATCAAGTAAAAACACCTCTTTTCATTATTTCATTATATTTATGTGGAATATTTCTCGAGATAGAATTTATTATTCATAAGGTCCATTTGAAATAGTTTTATCACCTAAAGATTCCTTGGTAGTTTCCTTCAAAGTTCTATATTTTCTTCCGATTTCTGTATATTTTTTATCTGTTGTGTGATGTTCTTTACGTATATTTTATTAAGAAAAAAGTTTTTCTAAGATATTTTGATTCAATTTTAGAAATTTTCTTGATAAAATTTTAGGTTGGTTTCGCGGAATGATTCTGCTTAATTTTTAAAAAATTATTTTCTGGTTACTTCATCTTTTGTCGGAAAGTTCAGATTCAAATCTGCGGAATAATTTTCTAATTTTTAGATGATCAGGAAAATTTCATCAGATTTCACCTCAGGTTACTATAACTTGGTTCATGTGTGAATACAGACCAGAGTAAAGCTGAAATTTATCATTTGAAAAACTCGCTCGAAAAGATTGTCGACATTTGTTTTGTCCTTGAGTTGGCACTCTTCTTCAGTCACCCGGAGTCTTCTTTCAATTTTTGTTTCATTTTGGCCACAGTGCCCGTATTATCAGTTTCTCTCGAGTGTATTTTGCGATTTTTATAATGACTACAGCTGAGCTTATATATGTCTTGGACTTTGCATTGCAAGTACGAAAGCTAAGATAATGTTATATATAGTTTACGGTGAATCCAACTTTTAAGCCACAAACTCAAGGTTCTCATCGAACCACCATTGTTTTTTTCTGATATGACTTCTAACGACTTTGTTCTGTTTTGAAACCTCTAATTACCAATTCGAGCATCCGTTTTCAAGACATATAAGAGAACCCGTAGCTATGTCGATTCTTGAAAGTGCGTTTAAAAATGTTCTGATTATTCTTTTGAGTGAGTATATTATTTCGGGATGAGATCACTTTAAAGGATGTTGGAATTTGAAGGATAATCAATATTTTTTTTATTTCGTTTCCCTTTTCGCGGAACTATTTTAGCTACATTAGTCTATGAAAATACGAGTTGTTAAAAAAAAAAATTTGAATATCAAAACAAATTAAAATATGTTTATCCTCTACAATTCTATTTTCAAAAAATTTGTATTCAAAAAAACTTTTAGAATTAAATTAATGTCTAAAACAAGCACCGCTTACATTTAATAGACGTATATAATCAAAACTCAATATATAATATCAAATGGAATAAATAAACCAAAAGATATAAGAAAGTCATTAAAATTAATAAATAAATATTTAAAGGAGACAAAATTTTGTTTCTGGTCTTACCTTCAAGAACGCCAATTGCCTTTTAAAAACATGAACACACTTAAAGTACTTCTCAAAGAATATAATTTATTTGAAATATTTAATATATCTAAATATTCGAATAAGTAAATTCAGAAATCTCTCAAAGCATGCACTATATCTTCAAAAAATAAATATAATTCTGAGCAATTCCGTCTTCAGTCCTGAAATATATTCAAAATATCAAAATCAAAAAACTAACCTATATCAAACAACGTTCCACGTGCAAATGAATAATGTTTCGAGACACAGATCATCTTTATAATTCAAGATTGATTTATGTTCTAACACAATCAAAGAACAGTGTGAGTTATTTTTAAGGCTTATATAAATTCATTGACATTCCATAATGAGATTTATTGAAGCCAAAATACAATTATATATTATATATAAAATAAAATAGAAAGGCCTTCCACTTGATAGAAGAAATATAACAAAATTTGAATATCAAAACAAATTAAAATATGTTTATCCTCTACAATTCTAATTTCAAAAAATTTTTATTCAAAAAAACTTTTAGAATTAAATTAATGTCTAAAACAAGCACCGCTTACATTTAATAGACGTATATAATCAAAACTCAATATATAATGTCGAATGGAATAAATAAACCAAAAGATATACGAAAGTCATTGAAATTAATAAATAAATATTTAAAGGAGACAAAATTTTGTTTCTGGTCCTACCTTCAAGAACGCCAATTGCCTTTTTTTGAAGATATAGTGCATGCTTTGAGAGATTTCTGAATTTACTTATTCGAATATTTAAATATATCAAATATTTCAAATAAATTATATTCTTTGAGAAGTACTTTAAGTGTGTTCATGTTTTTAAAAGGCAATTGGCGTTCTTGAAGGTAAGACCAGAAACAAAATTTTGTCTCCTTTAAATATTTATTTATTAATTTTAATGACTTTCGTATATCTTTTGGTTTATTTATTCCATTTGACATTATATATTGAGTTTTGATTATATACGTTCGTAAATGGATGTACTTGGTTCAATGGTTTCGCATTAATTCACATTTGATATTTCCTTTTATCAATATTTTCCAAACTTCAAATCCGATTGATTTTAAATTCGGGTTTTAGAAGGAGAACGATAACGAATATATTCCTGCAATATTTCATGAGGATAATTAGATTAAAAGAATCAGAACAGAAATACAAATAATGTGATCGAAGCAGTGTGAAGCGTTAAAGAAACTATAGCGACAGTCCCACGATCGAGTTTGAATTGAGTATTCAAATATAAAATAATGAAGCAAATGCTGATGCAAAATTTGGGAGGATAATATAATTCGAAACTTGGTTGATTTGAGAAAGTGACTTTTTAAAGCTTCAAATATATGTAGTAGGAAACCGACCATAAGCATTGGGTGAGGAGGTTAGAAAGAGGGCTACGTACTCTTACAATGCCTTCAAATGCGGTGGATTTCAATCCAGCGCGGAGTTAAAGTTAAATTTTTTCGCGAAATAATTGGTTCTTTCATATCAGGAAAACGCCGAGACAGATTAATTTTTATTTGAAGCCAGAGTAAAACATGGAACATTGTTCCAGGCAAAATATCACCCTGTAGATTTGCAATGGAAATTGGCATGTCACATGTTGTAAACTCTAAATTGTAATATCATTGACCATGAGACCAAATTTCAGTTAAATATCTTGTGAAATGCGATTACTATGAGAATAGAACTTGAAATTTCAACTTCAACATTATCTCGAAGACGAAACGTTGCAGATTACATGTTTATGATAGAAACCAAAACGGGATGGCAACTCCCACAAGAATCTTAAACGACAATAGTCGACACATTATTTCGAAGAGTTGGTAAGTCTGTTTATAAATATGCTAAAAAAATTCTGATATTGATTTCTCTTATATCATTTGGTGAAAAATATTTAAATTAATTAGGTAAATAAAAACATTTGGCTTAAGTTTCACTGTTTATTTCATGTCGGTTGACATACTAAATGTATAATTATGTCACATAGTTGGCATGAGTGCGGACAGCTCAGTGGTAGAGCATAGGGCTCGTGACCGGAAGGTCCGGGTTCGAGTCCTGTTCAGGTGGAAAAGAAATTTTCTAGTAGGATGGATTTTGGCCACCATTGTTGGGTGTGACCTAAAGTGGTGCAAGATCGTAGTAACAAAGCCTACCCAGAACACAACTGAACTCCTAACTCGCACAAGCTGAAAAAGCTTCTGGGGGATCTTCACAGAAGATCTAGGAGGACCAGGATAATAATAATAATATTGTAGAAGTTAGAATAAATAATTCTGAGTTTAAGGTCAATTAAATTTTCATCATTTACATAAATTCATTCGATAACATAGTTAATGAAATTAGAAGTGTTAAATTTTTTCCACTTGAAATTTTTCAGAGCTGTAATCATACATCGAGAATGAAACGATAAAATTTGCACGAAAACAAGAAACATGTCTAGCAATCGATTAAATGAATTGGTCGATATTTGCTTGTAGAACCTCGTTTCAAGCAAATAAGCAAATTGAGCTTCGTGAATTTGGTGTATGGATTAACAGGGTTTGTGGAGTATGATAAAAGTTTGACATTCTACTTCTTCATCCTATGTCACACATGTTCGATGGAAGATTATTTCTGCCAAACATGAGTTCATTATACTTGGGAAATATCTAAATACGACGAATAAGTTGTCATGGTGAAAAATAAAGGACAATTTTCGTATATGATATTTTATCATATAATAAATTGGCCATTTTGGTTCAACACCTTTGGACGCTCATAAAATTTTTGGTCTTTGCTGGCAAAAAACTGATCCAGGTGATTTTAAACCTCTTCATTTCAAGTAAAGGTTTCACCGTCCAAAAAATTTTTGCTATGACCGAAACAAATAATAATCTGAGCGCGCCAGATGTGGACAATATGGTGGGTGTGACAGTGTATTCCATTCAAGCTGTAAACGCTTTTAGCGAATGCCCAATTCTGTATGAGGTCTCGCATTATCTTGGTGGAACACTACACCTTTTCTGTTGATTAATTCTGGCCTTTTCTGTCGAAGTGCATCATTCAGTTTGATCAGCTGATGACAGTAGACTTCCGAATTAATGGCTGTGTTATCCGGCAAAAGCCCAAAAAAAAACGATTTCTTTAAAATCCCACCAAACAGACAACATCACCGTTTTTTGATGGATATTGTATTTCGAAATGCTTTGAGGTTCTTCTTTTTTGCTCCATGATCTCTCGCATGTGAAATTGTTATCTATAAACCATTTTTGGTCCCCATCAATGATGTCCTTCAAAAATGGTTCATTTTCCTGACGTTTGAGAAGGAAATTACAGACGTCAAAGCGACAGCACAAATTTCTCTCTATGAGAACATGGGGAACTCATATATCGAGCTTCGGGGTTGAACCCAGGCCTTTCAAGTGGTCATAAACAGTTGAATTCGATACATTTAACCTCCCACCGATTTCACGTTTTGTAATTCGCCGATTTGCATCAACTAATGTCTTTATTAACTGGAACCGGCCTTCCGGAACGTGGTGCATCATCCGACATCAAAATTGCCGAATCGAAAAGTTGCAAACCAGTTCTGGCACTGGCGTACTGTCAACACATTTTCTCCATACACATCGGTTGATTTTTTTCTGGTTCGAACAACATTTTCATCTTTTCTGTAGTAAAAAAGTGAAATATGACGGGAATACGCTTATTGCTCTCCATTTTTGAAAGGGCACTTAACAAGAACTACTCCGTAGAATTAATTGAATTTTTTCACCCACAAGCCTTGCTACGTCAGCTCTCAGAACATCTAATGATTATGCGGCTTAAGCGTGAAGTTGGATTCGAAAACAAACAATTAAATCCTCTGTCGAGAAAGAACGAAATTACTTTCCGAACAATCTTACATCTTCAGTGTCGGCTAACATAGTACATAGCCTTTAAAGCTTCACTCCAACAGACTGTTTACATTTGTGCCCTTACAGCAAACTCAATATCCTGTCACTCTCTACATTAGACTCTCAGTCCTCTACCGCCATCATGCATACCTCTACAAAGTTGAGATTCGTTGGTGAAGACGACAAAGTATCATTTCGCTGAGGCTCTTTGCGCCAGATCGAAGATGTGGACAAAAGTTGCCTGCAGCCAAAGGAAGCAATACTCATGTATGGTATGAAATATAAGCAATGCAGTGTTAGCATAGCAACAGATGTGTCTTCTCCTTCAAACCATTGGTCAACGATTCGACGCATAGTGGAGAATAGATTTGTAGTCCATAGTATTGTCCGGTAACATGAGTTCAATTTTTTTTAGATAGATGAGGCAACTATAAACGAAAAGCGCCCTCAAGGGTAGAATACTTGCTTCCTTATACAGTGACTCTGTAGAATATGTTCGTTTTTTCTTATAAATAATTTTGAGAGCATAATTCTGAGTGACAAAAACATTTTTCAATGCATTTTTAAAACTACCACCCCAAACTATTAAACCATACTTCCGTATAGATTCGACCAATGACATGTAAACTATTCTGAGCATTTTTGCATTCAATAATTCTCTCAAACGGTAGAAACGAAAGAGCAAGTTCCTAATTTTCTTATTAATGTAATAGGCGTGTTCGTTCCACCTCAGATGCTTGTCCACAATAATACCAACGTACTTAATATTTTCCACACTCCCCACTGTACCACACCGGCAAAAATTGTGGTCGTGGCAGCGTTCTTTATGGATCTTCAGTCCGACAATACGCGGTCTATTAACACCTGAACTGGAAAAAGCGATATACTTGGTCTCAAAAGACTATAATTCAACCAATTATATAGTTCTTCAAGTTCATTTTCCGCCTTCCTGAAGACCCCATCCCAATCCAAACCTCTGAAGACCACAACGGTGTCATCTTATAACCATCATCGAAAATTATGGAGGCTGGCTAGTTTTGGGCGTACCTCGACGTTTAGTCAAATGTTTACAGTTAAATAGAAGACTATGTATTATTTGGGAATGTTCCATTGCTTGAAAGAATCAAATAAAATGACTATATTTAGGGCAACATATTTGGAAAAAATTCAGGTTGAAAAACTAATATAGCAAAAAGAGAATGCATCAACGTTTATCATGAGGAAAACATTTCTGTAATGATTTGTGAACACACTATGTTTGTCTTTGACATAAACCTTTTCTAAATACAAGATGAAAAAGTTAATGCCATACAAGTGATGCTTAAATCAAACTTTCCATTAGGTCTAAAACTAAGAAACATCAACCTCCCAAGTTTCTTGAAACTGCAGAGCAACAAGAACGTATGTAACAATGAAACCATACATCTGAAAATAAACGAATTGTTTGATTGGAAAATAAATGGTCATTTAAAACTTACTGCTGAAAGCAGACCTGCGTCAAGTGTAAATATGTCAGATGCTTGGAATTCTGGTTTTAGAGTCAGCATTGCATGAATCAGCATCTCTACCTAAAAAGACATGCGTAGTACAAATTTTTCATCATGAAACTGCAACTCACTTGTAAACCTTCCTCGTAGTCAAGTTGAGATATGGGATACTTGAGTAGGTAATTCAAAATATCCTCATTCTGTAAAATATAAATATTATTTATGATTGAATTAAGGACAAAACTACTTGATTTCATGCGCCTTTACTTTAGTCGATGAATAAAAGTGGGTATGCGCTTGGCTCTAGGTGAAATATTATAACAATTTTATTTAAAATAATTCACATAGTTTTTATGTTTCACAATTTATTCAGAATCCTGACTCGTGGTACGGTCTTTCGACCATCTTCAAAGGAGAACAAATAGGAAATGAACTTAACATTGAAAAAGGTTCTATTTATTACACTTAGGACATCTGTGTATTTTTATGGCACATGGAAATAACAGCATCCAATAATGTTGCCGAATAGTATTTGGGAATTTGTTGAATTCTCTTTTTTATAAACGGCTTTTTTGATTGAAAGAATCTCCAAATAGTCCATAAATTTACTCTTATTAACATTACATAGTGAAGTGACATCTTCCTCATTAAAAAAATTATTATTTTTTATACAATGTTCTGCAGAAGCGGTTGATTTCTGGTTTTTCAAAATAGACATCCTATATCCTTTGATTCTATGCTGTAAACATCGGCCTGTCTGTTCTATATACATAGCATTACAATCCTCACAATTAATTTGATAAATTCCCAATCCAGAAAAGTTAGGGTTCCTTTCTTTATTGTTCACCAAAATCCTAGCTAAATTATTTATATTTAGTGCTAAAAAATTCATTCTCATTTTTTTAAAACCATTATAGATCCTGCTGCCGAAACCCTTCATATAAGCCATTGAAAGCCATATATTCTTTTCTTCATAAGGATCATTTATATCGGGCGTTTTTTTAGAGTATTAGACCTTTCGATGGAGATAACTGACAAGTGTTGACAGAAGGTAGAAGCCACGTTGTTTTGACATTTCTGTTCAGTAAGCATTGAAAAATTATTATGGAAAGATTCACGCCGCAACAACGTTAACAAATTGTTGAAATTTATTTTCAAAATCAGAGTTCTATTCGCCAAACTTAAAGAGAACTTCGTGAAATCTATGTTTCACATAATCGTCCATCAGAGCAGCTTATTCGTTGAACTATCGATAGATTCCGGACAACATTTTCTCTACTCGATGCAACAACAACAACAAGACAAAGAACTGTACGTACAGAAGATCCAGATTTGTCTATTCGTCGAGGTTCACAACAAGTTGGACTCAGTGCATCCACCACATGGAAAATTTTGCTTGAAGATCTTGGTCTACACCCATACTAGATTCAATTGCTTCCAGGAAGTAAGCTACTTGACCATAATAAGGGTTAGCTGTTTGCTCATCGGGCCCTAGAATAGCTTGAAGTTGATCCACTTTTTTATCGTAAAATTGTGTTTAGTGATGAAGCTCATTTCTGGTTGAACGGCCATGTAAACAAGCAAAATTGACATATATGGAGAGAAATAAATCCTCAAGAAGTTCTGCAGGTTACATTGCATCCTGAAAAATGCACCGTATGGTGTGCTTTACACGCTGGAGGAATCATCGGTCCATATTTCTTTGAAAACGATGCTGGAGTTAATGTGAATGATGCTGGTTACAGATCGATGATCAATGATTATTAGTTTCAAAATTTGAATGGTATCGACCCAGAATTGTTTTGGTTCCAACAAGATGGTGCTACACCTCATGCTGCTACCGTAACAATTGATTTATTGAGGGAAAGATTTGGCGATAACATTATTTCGAGAAATGGTCCAATTCTATGGCCTCCAAGATCATGCGACATAACTCCACTGGATTATTTTTTTTGGGGTTATGTCAAGTCATTGGTTTATGCTGATAAACAGAAACAATAGACGCTTTGGAAGCCAACATAACTCGTGTTATTGATGAAATGAGGCTTGAATTACACGAAAAAGTGGTCCAAAATTTGTCTGGTCAAATGAGGTTCCTCAGAGCTAGTCGTGGTGGACATATGCCGGAAATTTGGCTTCAATCTTAATTTAAATTTGATTTATTTCAATTTAATATTCTGTCTCTCTAAAAAAAACCGAAATGAAATATTTTTCTCAGTATTCATTTTGTCAGTAATTTCAGTTCTATAGCCATTGTAGGATAAGCAAATGAAATTAATTAAAACAATTTGTAGAAATTACTTCTTCAGTTGTCTGCGGATGGGAATGTTATTTCCTTAAACTCGAGTCAATTAAATGTGTAAAATATCAATTTATTGGTATTAGAACATAGTAATTTCTACAACTTGTTTCAATTATGATCAATAACCAAGTAGTAACGGCTGAAACAGTTCAGTACAAAATGAACTTACCTGTTTCGAGAATCTCTCAAAAACTAGCGGAACCAATGCTAGTATCGTAAAACCAATCATAACTCCTATTACCGAGTAGAGGAATATAATAGTGATCTCTTGTCGAATGAAGATCATTGAAAGGTACACGTTATAAATCATAACCAATGCTACATATTCCAACCAAAGAAGTAGAGATGGATTCAAAAAATCGTTGAGATAGTGATAAACTTCCACCAATTCCAGATATAGATGAAGAGTTCTCTTCAGTTTACTAGACAGAAGAAGATCCTTTTCATGTCGTGATCGATCCAGCGCATCTTTCAGATTTCTAGTTATGGATTGGTGAACCTTTTTCAGGAGGCTTAATTTGTAATTCATGAGAGTAATGAATAAGATTGGTAGGGTACTACTAAAGTGAAGTAGTATAATTTGATGTACTGGAACGTCCAGTGATAAAACTTGTGTGCAGCCTAAAGTAAACGTCGATGTGGTACAAAATATGAATATACGTTTCAGTTGGTTAACACTTCTCTTACCACAATAAGAGCATAATATATGGTTTATCCCATAATAAGCCCTGTTTTCGAATATATGCGTTAATCTATTCAGCTCTTCGATTCTACTGCCCAAAGTAAAAGTGTACAATTCCACTAAGAGCGTACAACTGAATGAAACAGCACACCAATTTATAAAAAAAACGCAATCACTGCTTAGTTTATTACAGAACTTCAGAGATTGTCTCAGCGAATATGAAGATGAGATGAGTAATAAGATGTTCGTGATTCCCACACAGAAAATATGCCTTTTCAACTTTTTAAAGGATGGTTTGTCGCCCAGATTCGGGTTCTTGTGCTTACATTGTGCTGTTATTGGAAACATCAGAAAGAGATATCTTGTTGAAAAATCGAGGTGGCATACTAGACAGTTCGGTGAAAATTTGACAGATTCTCGAAAATCGGGGCATTTTAACAATTTTGAATCTTGCATGGTTATTGCGCAAATTCTGTCTAGAGCAATTGTGAGTTATTTTTTATGCTTTATACAAAAACAAATAGATCTGATCAGCTATTAAGTAGTAATGATGAACATTAAAAGTAATACGATGCTATGTTTACGATAATAACTTTTTATGCCTTCGTCCCATTATATTATTAAAACTTTCAATGCATATACACATTGTCCCGAAAAGAATGCGACAAATCGATACCATGAATTAACGTCAGGCTTCAATCGCCTGACTGCATTCGTTTGAGATATACAGGGTGATGTTCATCTTATTGATAAAATTTCACAGTTGCGTCAAATTTGAAAGTATTTTTGTCTCGAGTAATAGTAATGGGTGTTTCAATAGGAGCAAAATTCGAATTGCGCGCCATGTTTGACAATCATAATGTCGCATGATTATGACGTGACCGATCGAAAGTTGATAGATGGTAAACATAGAGCATTACAGGGTAGAAAAACGCGTCCTGATTGCCAAAAATTATTATCAAAATGGTAAAAGTTTAATTGCTAATATTCGTCCAATGTTCGGTCGAAATAATGTGCCTAATTCATCTACCGTGTAAACAATAATCAAAATATTCATACTGATTCGGTTAGTGATGTGAAACATACGATACGAGCGTGACAGAAAGGCCAGAGACTTCAATTCGCCATCGGGCACAAGAATTGCACATTTCAACAGGCATTCTTCAGCGAATTCTCGTTAAAGATTCACAGCTGCATGCCTACAAAATCCAACCGACTCAACAACTTTTCACACGTGAAGCATTGAAGATCTTTCACGAGTTTGCTTCTGGTCGTGTCATTTCCCGATTTGGTGACCAGAATTGGCCTCCACGCTCTTACGATTCAACGCCTTCTGGCTGTGGGGTTATCTAAAATCACAGATTTATACCAATAAGCCTGCAACTATCGAAGCATTGAAAGCCGAAATTAGACATTGTATCAATGAAAAATCGGTTGTTTTCTTCAAAATGATAGAACTTTTAATTGAAATAAAACACATTCAAATTTTGAAACAAATAATCATTGATTATCGATCTGTAACGAGCATCATTCACTGTAATATTAACTCCAGCATCGTTTTTAAAGAAATATGGACCGATGATGCCTCCAGGTGTATAGCACACCATACGGTGCATTTTTCAGGATGCAATGTAACCTGCAGAACTTCTTGAGGATTGTTTTCACTCCATATACGTCAACTTTGCTTGTTTACAAAGCCGTTCAACCAGAAATAAGCTTCATCACTAAACACAATTTTACGATAAAGAAGTGGATCAATTTCAAGCTATTCAAGGGACTGATGAGCAAACAAATGACCCTTATTATGGTCAAGTAGCTTAATTTCTGGAACCAGTTGAATCTTGTATGGGTGTAGACCAAGATCTTCACGCAAAATTCTCAATGTGGTGCATGCACAGAGTTCAACTCGTTGTGAACGTCGACGAAGAGACAAATCTGGATCATCATTAACACTATAGCTTACAGCAGCGATATTTTCTTCTGTACGTACAGTTCTTTGTCTTGTTGTCGTTGCATCGATTAGAGAATTTGTTGTCCGAAATCTATCGATAGTTCGACGAATAAATCATAAATTTTACGAAGTGCTCTATAAGTTTGGCGAATAGAACACTGATTTTGAAAATAAATTCCAACAATTTATAAACGTTGTTGCGGTGTGAATCTTTCCATGATAATTTGTCAATGTTTACTGAACAGAAATGTCAAAACAACATGGCTTCTACCTTCTGTCAAATCACAGTTATCCCTATCGAAAGTTCTATCACTCCAAAAAAATACCCATTACCACCACATGTATTCAATAACGTTATTGACAATTTCGTCAAAAGAGTATGTAGCAAAGCCATGGCGGCCATTTACACGATATTTTGTTTCACATATAATTCCAAAATGTATATTTTCTAAATCAATAAATATTTCAATAGTTTGCTACAGAAAACCATGTTTTATTGAACACTGAAACCTTTGCTTCTTATTGGAACAGCCTTTATATTTGAGTTTGCTGTGGTTAAGATTAAGGAAAGGTATGAATGCAGAAGAATTATTCGATACTTCGTTTTTTATTCGTAAATTGAACAATTGAATTAAAATCGAAGACCAATTCCCATTAGCTTATCTTATTCATTCCAAATTGCTTTGAACTGTATTGCCACTAGAACGTAAGTAGTCACAAATCCGAGTATCTGAAATAAAATGATATATCAAAGAAATATTATTCCACATTGCTTGGAGTTATAATAAAGATATTCACTTAATTCTTTTTGAACAAAATTACTCAACAATGGATCAATGTTAACAAAAAATCGAAGCCTGGCTCTGCGTGAACCAGATTCATTCTTGGTTTGGTTTTTTCAAGCTTGGCTTGAAACTGAAGTCAAGCTCAAATCAAGCTTTTTGAAACCAGGTCAAACTCGTGAATCTCTATACTCAAAGAATATCTAATTCACCGAGTGGTCTCAAAAAATTTTTTGACATAAAATATTCAAATAAACAACTTATTTCCCAATATACCACTCACCGACGGCAGAAGTCTTGTACCACTGGCAAACATATCAGACGCTTCAGTTTCAGATTTCAGCGCTGTCAAATTTAAGATTAAAATTTCTACCTGAAAATAATAAAGAATACTAAATACCAATATTTTACTATTCTTATGTGAAATTATTACTCATTAAAATAAACAATTTGTTCGCCTACATGTGATCTGTTTGTATCTTTGCTTGTGATCTTTTCAGGTCCAAATCAACTGAGTATTTCAAAATTTCGTTCACTGCTTATGTTAGACTAATTTAGTAAAGTTTCACACCAATTTTGCAGATCTTATTTTAGTTACTGCTATTACTTTTGAAAATAACCTTGAGTCACATTCCTGTATTCTTATTATAATTTTTATTATTGATGGCGACCGGCACTGATATGGTCACTGCCATTTAGAAAAGCATTCTACTCCTTTTCACGTTCGTTAATGCACTAGATATTTTAGTATTTGGGCTTCAGGGAGAGAGTATTTGAGAGATTTTGTCAGGTAGTTTCTCGCAGACAGCATTTGTCACCTATAGATCTGGATGAGTCCCTCAAGGAACTATTTTAGTCCCTCTTCTGTATATCATCCATACAATGAGATTCTATGGATGTCTAAGGAACTGTAAAATTCATTGTTACATCGATGACATGCAGTTGCTTCTCCACTTTCTTTCGAGTCAGATCTCTTTGGCCAGTGAATTTATGAATTCCGATTTGTAGCGGTTTTATAAAACACCGACAGATCACCTCCTCAAACTGAATTCCAAAATTTATCTGTTGTTGGATTTGGTAACAAACAGAGCACATTAATCGTAAAAGATTTGAATGTTGCAACTAACCATATAGTTCTGGCTTCCTCTAGGACATGTAAAAACTTTGGACTTAAAGGTTTATGGACTCTGAGCTGATCTTTCACGAACAGGTTAACAGCACATTTGTCCAGTCTATAACTCATTGATACTTGCGTATCCCTTTCGATTCGACATTACCTTTCTCAAGATGCTAGATAACTGCTCTGTGACTCACTTGTTTTGTCCCAATGAAATCACTGTCTCAGCGTTAACTATCTTTGTCTAGAATGCAATAACGAACAGCCTATCCAAATAATTACACTTTCTCGAGAGCTGAATATGTCTTCATGGTATAGAATACACCTAGTATGTATTGTATTTGAGTTCCTCCAGTACAAGCAGCGTTATCTCTATAATGAGATCCAGTATAAATCCATGGCCTCAGCCTGTCATGTACTTCTTGTCAGAATACCACCACACCGAAAATAAATTCTTAGAAGGTCTTTTCCGTGCACAGTTCTGGATTTTCTGGGAACTAAAGATTTTCGACAGACCATCTGTATATTCAGAAATCATCACAAAAAACATCTTCTCTAACTAAACTGACAAGTTGAAGTTTTTATCCTGGATCTTGTTCTGAAGATGATAAAGATAAAATCCCTTCTAATTATTCTCCTCATATCCCAATCTTGCCTCAACCCAATTAACAGTTTAAGAAAATGTTTTGTATTTTTGTGCTGTTCTCGTTCGCTCATCAGCCTACTTGTTAGATGTGGAGCTATAATAGATTCCTTAACGAGAAATCTGAACTCTATGCCTTTTGTTATCAATTGTTGTGTTGAAAATAAACTTTTATTATTATTTTTGTTGTCTTTTTATCATTAAAGAATAAAATCACAAAAAATTCTATTGAAGAGAATAGCAAAAATAGTTTAATCCAGTTTAGAATTTTGTATTGGATGGAGTAGTCCGTTACTTTGTGATAGTTCATTTTAATGGAATGAAATAAGAAATTACTTTGTTGATCTTAAGATATCCCACGAGTCCGCACGTACGATTTTGATTGATATTTTGGGCATGAGAAAGGTGGCCGCACGACTCGTACCGAAAGACCTGAATTTTCTTCAAAAACGTCATCGCGAACAGGTTGCTTCAGACATGCTGGATCGCTGTAATTCCGATTCTACATTCATGGAACGCATTATAACTGGTGATGAGACCTGGGTCTACGAGTACGATATGCAAACAAGCCAGCAATCATCGGAATGGGTGGCAAAAAATGAGCCGAAACCGAAAAAACCACGCCAATGCCGCTCGAAAATGAAGGTGATGCTCATTGTTTTCTTCGATATCCGTGGCGTGGTGCACTACGAATTCGTTCCAGAGGGTCAGACGGTAAACAAGGAGTATTACCTAGGCGTTATGAAACGTTTGCGTGAGCGTATCCGTAAGAAGCGGCCAAATTTGTGGGCGAACAACTCATGGTTTTTGCATGACGATAACGCGCCTCCTCACCGAGCTACGATTGTGACTGACTTTTTCGCCAAAAACTCAACAAACGTGCTTCAGCAACCACCGTATTCGCCAGATTTGGCTCCCTGCGACTTTTTCCTCTTCCCAAAACTAAAATTTCCCCTTCGTGGCACCCGTTTTGAGTCGATTGAAGCCATTAAACAAAATTCGGCGCGAGAGCTAAAGTCCATCCCGGAAAGCGCCTATAAAAAATGTTTCGATAATTGGAAGTGCCGTTGGCATAGATGTATTGGAGCAAATGGAGCCTATTTTGAAGGCGACCCCATAAATTTTGACGATTAAATGTAAAAATGTTGTTTTAATTGAAAATTCCAGGTACTTTCTTGACAGAGTAGTATGCTGATTGTAGGCTTCGGCAGAGCTTCGAACAGAGGGGTTTTCCAAAGTTCCGTCTGTTCGTTTAGTAGTTTTATTATTGGTACTTGCCTCTTAAATTTTTCAATTTCTATGGATTCCAGGATGTCAAGTTTTTTCCCTTTTGCTTCCACGTGCAAGATAACAAGGTTGTTCAATTCTGGGAACGTGTGATCTGTATTGAAGAAATGGTTCGCAAAATTGGAATTATTCTTCCGGTTCCTAAAAGCAAATTGATGCTCTTTGTACCTTTTATGGAAAGGTCGGCCCGTTTGTCCTATATACACGCTATTACACTCTTGACAACTTAATTTATAGACTCCAGAATTATTCAGTCGGTTCTCTTTGTCTTTCGGATTAAAAAAGAAATTAGAAATTTTATGGGAGGGTGTGAAAGCTGTTACTATGTTAATTTTTGACAAAGTTTGAGCTATTTTTTGTAAAATTGGTCCAAAATATGTAAGTTTTATGAATTTATTGTTATTATGATCTGATTTGGAAATGAGGTAAATTTGTTTACGAATTAGTTGCTTCTGTTTTTTGTTTATGATGGAATTTATAGTTTTGGTTTCGATCTGATTTTTTGTGGCTATTTGTCTGATTGTATTCAATTACCTCTTTAACGTAATATTATCTTAAGAAATTGGAAATGCTCTATGTACCATTGATCTATAAGCAGCTAGTTTATGATTGATCGGATGGTTTGAAAAATTTGGTATTGTTGTATCAGTTGATGTGGGTTTTCTATATATATATATATCAAAGGAAATTTCATTATTACTGTTAATTAAAGTTATGTCCAGAAAATTTCTTTTCATTTCATTCCATTAGAATTTTGTAAATTTTATAAAAAAATATTACTCACTTTTATTGCCTCCTCGTAGTTCAGTTCACTTATTTTATACTTAAATAAATAACTCAGAAGAGGTTCACCCTGAAATGATGGAGATTAAAAGAAACCCATTAAAAGATTCTTTATTTGATATGTATTTTTCCCATAATTCCTAATCAAGTTTTTTTGTGAAGGACTATATTTAATTTGATTGGAACGCAGTAACAGGAAACTCTAAACATAAACTGCTCATCAAAATTGAAGGATATTGACGTATTCTGCATGGTTTTTTACGTACCATCTTAATATTTTTTTTAAATATAATAGAAATGTCTACTGGTACATCGTGAAGCAACTTTTTTCCTAGTTTAATCACTTTTGGTCCATTGGTGCGAGAAATGCACATTCTAATGTTTTTCTCTTCAGTCTGTATTTCGTTTTCAATTAGTTCAACGATTCTGTGCAATCAAAACTGGAATTTTCATTATGCCAACTTGAGGTTTATCAGCAGATGTTGCTAACATAATCTTGGGATGCTTCCGGCTTGACGAACACAAGTCCAAGTTGCCAATTTCGACAAAGTGGGATATCACGTTTGCTGGCACGTTGTCACTAGAACTGTTGGTTAAAGATCCAGAAGTGGTAGACCACGTGCTACAATGCAGGTAGAGGACCGTTTATGTAAGGAGACAGCCTCTCAACACTTGTAGAATCGCAAGTCAATATCTTCGATATACCCCAGGATTCCCTGAGCGCAGTCAGAAGATGTGTCCATAAAGTCAATCTGACAACTAGACGTTTCTTAAGAAGAGTCCAACTCATTTGCGAACATAAACGTCAGAGATCAGAGTGGGCAATGAAGCGCGTACACTGGCGAGATAAACGGCTTTTACTGCAACGCGATAAATGGACCTTCTTCTGATAGTTGACGAGTACAGGTGTATATATGTCCACTCCTTTGAATGTACCAACACTTTTGCCCCCCAAGCATTAGATCTTGACGAAATGGTGGTGCTTGTCTTGACTAGGACCCTAGTTTCGTCCCGGCGAAATGGAGGGTTAAGTCTCGATGCCATTCGCGCCAGTCACTGGACCTGTGTGGTAGAAGATCTCCTAATGGGGCACTAGTTTTGCCGTTCTGGTTGAATGGAGGGCTGAGCTGGTTGATTAACTTAGTGATTGGGAGTCTGTCGCAGCACAGAGCTTCTCCGTTAAAACTAGCGTACTCTACCCTATTGCAGTAAATCTCCGGTTTTTTCTGTCCAATGGCCGAGTGCGTTATGTAACACACGTTACCTTGGGGGGGTGGATTGCCCTCAGGTGTTACTTGTACCACCTGGCCACTCCATTGGTGTTGGACTCGAGGGGGCAGTGGTTGAAAGTCCACAATATGTGGATTTTCAACCACTGATGAAATACCTCCCACGAATGAAATACCTCCCCCCTGACTAGGGAGGTATTTCATTCAACTGTTCGCAGACCCCCCATGTTCGGGATATTCTCATGAAATGACTCAGGGTTTAGCAGGACTTGACGGTTTCACCGGCCTTGTCCTGAACCCGGATCAATGCGTAACTTTTTAGGGTTTGTGGATATCGACGAAATGGCTTAGCCGTAAGTGCTTAACGCCAAGATCAATCAAAAGACCTTACATGTTTCGTGGGTCATGACGTACAGGCCATGTTGACGGTGTTCGTACCAGGATCAATTGAAGTCATCAATTTTGAGATTATCTTAGTTCATCGGATTGCGTTCGGGTGCTTGGATAAGAAGCCCTTTCGGCGAGTGAGTTGCGTCATAAGCAATACTGACCTGCAGAACTAGTAGAAGTTGAATAGTGCTTTGCTGCTACCAGTCAGACGGTTTTGACTTTCGAGCCGAGACCCAAACTGGAAGCTGGTGGGTTCATCTCTTCGGAGATGTTCTCGCTTCGCGCGATCATACTTTCTGCCTCTAGGGGCGGACTGTAGAAACTGCTGAGTAGTCACTTCGTGAAAGAGCCATGCTCACGTGCCAATGTGAAAACCTGGTAGAATTCACGTGTACCAACACTTCGTTCAAGAAGTCCATTCTTTTCGAAGAGGCACAACTATGATTTGGTATGGATTTTGTTTCAATGGCAGAACTAACTTATTAGTACTTCCAAGAACCATGACGTTTTAGATATATGTTGAAGAAGTTACCTATAATTTCACGCAGAACCCACCATGTCTTTACTGGTAGAGAAAACTAGGGTATTCTACATCTAGCTTTACCTACAAGTTCTTCTGACATAGAATCCAAGCGAGCACGCTTGGGATCAATAAGAAATAATTCTTGATGCCCAAAGACCAAAGCGGGAAACAGCTTCAAGATATTCTACCATAACTTTGGCAACAAATTGAGTAGAATGTTCTCAGTGACTTGATAAAAATCATGCATAGGAGATGACAAGCAATTGTTTATGTAACAGGTGGTCCTTCTTTGTATTGAAGATGAATGAAAGTGGGAAGTTTTGAAATTTTCAGAATTTTGTTTCTTCGCAAAATTTTTTCAAATATTGAATTTTTGTTAATTTTTGGAAATTAACTAATAAAGAATCGAAAGAAAAAAAAAGGCATCACCTTATACATATATATGTTGCAATTGAATGTTAAAAAATCACGAGTTCCATCACCAAATAATATTCAACATATAATTCTAGAAGGCTTTTTTTTAATTTCCCTTTTTTAAATAATATATAGCACATTCTCCAGAGGAAGAATCTGATACATTCGGACCCAAAATCTCTTCAGTAAGGAGTTGTTTGAATAAACGAAATAATCATTGAAAAATATATTAAAATACCTTTTTTTGACACAACACATTTCTGCAACAACTAACCAATTTTGGGATAAGCATGGCCTATACGAAAATTAGGTTATATCACAAAAATATACAATGAAAGAAGATACGACTTAGACTCTGCATTAGATAATCGCCACGTGCATGTGATGTAATACAAAGAAATTTCTCACTTATTAAAGTATATAAATTGAAAATTACTATGAAGAAGTATTTGCATATTACAGAATAATAGCTGGAATTAATTCTCCTGAACCACTACAGAGTTATATGTAAATAAATCTCATGAAAACATTTAGAATTCAATTTTCGTATAGACCATGCGTATCCCAAAATTGGTTATTTGTTGCAGAAATGTGTTGTGTTAAAAAGGGTATTTTTATATATTTTTGAATAATTATTTTGTTTATTCAAATAAGTCCTTACTGAAGAGATTTTGGGTCCACACGTATCAGGTTCTTTCTCTGAGGAATGTGCTTTATATTCTTTGAAAAAGTAAAATAGACAAAGGCCTTTTTGAATTATATGTGGAACATTTTTTGGTGATGGAATTTGTGAATCTTTAACATTCAATGGAAACATGTATATGTATAAGGTGATGTCTAAATTATTTGTTTATTATTTTGTATTTCTTTTGATTCTTTATTAGTTAATATCCACCACATGTGAAGATAATATATTTGTCTATAAAGTGATACAGTATATTTAGGACTTGTTTTAAAATTTAATTTTGAATGTTTTCAGGAGATTCATTTAGATTCAAATCTGTAGAGGTTCTGGTGAATTAATTCCAGCTATTATTCTGAAAAAAAAATTGAATTGGTTCAGTATCCTGATTTTTTGGCAAGCAGTTCATATAACTACTATAGTGATCAGTTTCCGTTATTGAATCGCGTTGTTGTCACATCAGTATTGACGAAACTTCAATGTACTCAAGGGAAAATAGGAATTTTGGCTGTATTTTATTTTCTCCTAATTCTCAAACTTATTCTTACCTGTTGTGTGAATCTCTCATTAGAAGTCATTATAAAGTCCATCAGAAAACAACTCACGGAGCTTCCAAGAAGTGCGTAAAAAAATTCGAATGTTATTCTAGTTTTAATCATTGTTATGCCGATATAGACATTAACGACAGTCATGAAAGAAGAAGCTGCGAACCATACTAGTAACGTGGGATTGAGGAAATCATTTAATTGTTCATAAAACTTCAGAAGTTCCAGATAAAGGTGCAAAATTTTATTCAGTTCCATATGGTTACAGTTATTCTTATCTTTCCGTAAAAGATTCATGATTTTCATGAGATGTCTTGATACAGAGCGATAGACTTTCATCAAGATGAGTAACTTGTATCTGATCGAAAACAGAATATATACCTGAGTACTTATGCTGAAGAATATGAAAAAAATCTGATGCATTTTCCAAGAACCATCGTTGAACATATAAGTTGTGAGACCTAAAATTACAGCAAAAATACCAAGTAGTAAAATGAATCTCCTCTGGTTTCCCACAAGATTTCTACCACAAGAATGACAAATTGAGTTTAATATCCGATAGTACTTTCTTTTCTCAAAAATGTTGACCAATCCGTTAAGTTCCTCCAGTCTTCAGTTGAAATTGATTGAGCAGCATTTGACCAAAATTTCGGCAACGATCACGATGGCTATCCAGTTCACAGAAAGTATACATCTTGTATTAATTTCTTCACATTGTCCCCATCCTGTATGCAGAGTGATGATACTCGACGTAAGAGTGATCAAATTTGAAACTGTGGTTAAGATTTGCCATAATTTCCATTTTGCGAAATATGCTTTTCCGTAAAAATTAGTTCTGGTATGTCTGCAATATCCCTCAAGTGGATTCATGAAGAAAGAAAACTTATTTGGAAAACGCAAATAACAAACGATACAGTTCGAAGAGAATTCGAGATTTTTCATTCTCATGGAGGGATTTTCAATATGTATTTTCATGTTTATTGAGTTGACCTTTATTTCTTGAGTGAATTTCAAGTGGCGCAATTCAATTTATGCAAAGAGACATTTCTATTGATTCCAAAACGATAGAGAATATACTTCCATTATGACTTAATGATAGACTGAACGATTTAATGGAAGTAATCAAGTATTTCATCAATGGGATTGAAATAAAACAGTTAATGATTATTGTCGTAAAAAGAATTTTCAATCCTGTAATTTTTTCCTCAGAATGCTTTCTGCGACGTAAGTTTTTTCGATGATATCCGATTTTAAACTCTCATTTCCTGAGAGTGCAACATCAACAAGAGTTAACGTCAGTTAATAAAGGAGCTCTCATCAATTAGCAATTCCAAGAAAATTTCTCGGAATTACCTAAAAATTTGTTTTCCCCAATATAGAGTGTGGTCCAAAGATAACTTAACACCTCGATTTTCCGGCTTTAAAATGTACAAAATCGCTCAGACTCGTCAATTTCTGATTCGAGGGGTAACAGTTTTTACGCTCTTCGCATCCCCTAATCTAAGATCTTATTGAGTACTATCTGATCCTGATATTTCGCTTCAAAATTTCCATTGATAACAGGTAAAATAGTGGAAGAGTACTTACTTTTGTGATAAGTTTATTGAATGCTGGAAATTGGTACCATTCTGTTCCATGGAGTAATGTAAGTTTTGCGGAAAACTCAAGATTTCTGGTGTAATTTAACGGCATTCATTAATGATCC